>CM062811.1:258225179-258933486 GCA_031772625.1 Pinus tabuliformis
TGATTGGGAAATGATCTGAAGCTGGGCATGTCAATATGCTGGCGTATCCAACAGAAACGTGGAAAAAACGAAACATTGATTAGAATTCTATCTAATCTCTCCATAATGTTACCTGCGCCAATCCTGCGATTACTCCATGTGTATCGTCGATTTTTTGGTACAATGTCCATAAGTTCGTATTCCTGCATGATGTTTTCCAGATGCGTTCTGTAGGGATCAGAAGTAAAGCTACCTCCTCTCTTTTCATTAGCATGGAGGATAAGGTTGAGATCGCCTCCCAAAATAATGTTAGAATTTTCTTCTTCATCAATGCTGGCTTTTAGATCACGCCAACAGCAATCCTTGTTTCTAAAATGGTTGGGCACATAGATGTTCTAGATGATTATAATTTGCCTATCTTCTTTATTTTCCAAAAACTGTTTTGATCCAGTGTTGATTGATGATTTCGAATTGCAGTTCCATATGCTTGATTCCAAATTGTGGCTATTCCTCCTGAAGCTCCTCTTGCTTCACTGATGCTACCTTTATACTGTCTCTGTTGTTCTATAATACCATTCCATTTCCCGCTGACCTTGCTTTGTTTCTTGCAGCAAAATAATTCCTGGTTTCTCATAATGTTAGAGATCTCTAAGGGTGCTATCTTGGAGGGGTGCCCAAATCCTATTGTTCCAAGATAGGATTTTCATCATTGAAGTTGTGGTGTTCGGGGTGGTGCTCGCCCCCCTTGTTCCTTGTTATCTGTTTCTTTATCATATTGACCCAGGATGTAAGTTTCTATGGGTGTCTGAGTTCCCATAGCTATATCTTTCTGTGCATTCTCTCCCGATGCTGCTTGGCAAATTTCCTACTCGGCCAGATTTCTTATAAGTGTCACTAGACCTCCATGGTCTTGGAAGTACTCCTGGTTTTTTGTGATGGGAGGATCCAAAGGGGGCTGAGAGGAGATGATCAGGGGCAAGGTGGATTTGGGGGAGCTTTGGGGGAGGCTTTCAAGGAAGGGAGGATCTTGAGGGTAGCTTTTAGGGAGAGAAAGAATAGAGAAGGGATTAGATGAGGAAGGCGGAGGAGGGGGAACGAGGAGGAGATTTGGAGGGTGCAGAAGAGGAGGGGCAAGGATGAACTGTTGCAGAGGCCGAAGGGCCTACTTCAGGGGGAGCTTTAACCAGGGAGGCCGATTTCTTTTTTTTAACACTTCCCATTGTTCCTCTTGTGGATCATTCTCTACATTAATAAGCTTAGTACATCTGTTTGTAAAGTGGCAGTATTTGTGACATACCTTGCACTTGAACGGATCGACTCTCGTAATCCCGCTGTTGAATATGGCTCCAGTCATCCACTTTGAGCTTGATGGCTTCAGGGAGGCTTTGCCGAGGTCCACTTCGACACAAATCCAGGCACAGGCTTGCATGTTGTCCTTTGGTTTGCTTCGATCAACATATTTGCCAACTGCATTCCCAATGGCTCGAACCGATTCATCCCCCCAGCAGTGAAGGGGGAGATTAGGGAGCCAGACCCAAACCAGAACAACACTAGGGACATCAAGCTCAGGATCGAAGTTAGGGGTACATTTGTTGAGATACAGGCCCCTGGAATCCATGAAATAGGGCCCGTTTCTGAATATTAAATCCTTATCTTCTTTTGGATTCAAAGTGAAATGTGAAGTACCCTTTCCCGCAAAATCTAATGGATATTTTCCCTTGTATCTTATCAAACCAGTTCCTCTCAACCCATCTCTGGACAGTTTTTGGAGAGGGCCAGAGAGCCGTGAACTGACCAATGAGTCCTTCTGCCAGCGACAAAGCGCCATGCGAGGTACGGCTGGAGGCAAGAGAACTCTTGAAGACCGTCTAGCTCTTTGACAATTTTGGAAACAGCAGGTCGAGGGCACTGTGGTGTCAATGATTTCACTAAGTCAGAAAACGCCTGTTGAGAATCAACCCCTTCGGTGGAGCCTCTAGCACGCAGCAGCTCCTTCGAAAAAAAAAAAATAGCACATGAAGACATATTAGGGACATACCTTTTTATTAATTGCTAACTAATTAATCATTAATCTTATTTGTTGTTTTTTTACATTGTTTGTGTTTATTTTTATATAAATTTAGTTCGTTACATTGCCTTCCCTTCAAAATATTTGTCCTCAAAGCTTACTGATGAAGGATCGATTATCTTCTGTTGATCGGAATATCTTTTTATTTCTAAGCTTTCATCAATAGACAGAATTGTCGTATTGAAACGGATCAGACCATCCTAGATTAATCTTCTAAAAAATCTTCTGACCCTTGGAGATGCGTGGTGAATAGTTATAATATACGATATGACTGGATTGAGCTTATTTCAATATTCTTCGGAACATTAGTTGTTTATCTTTTGCATGATATAGATTTGTAGATTTATTAAAGCATCTACTCTTGTGATTCGTATGTAGATAAGGAAATCTTCTTGTTTGAACTTCCTTAAATGTTTTTATGGCAGTTTCCTGATTTCCATTAAGCATTGTTGTTGTTGAATTAACTATTGAATCCTTATTTGGGGTGTCCTATGTTTGAACGACAACCTCTGAGTACGTTTTTACTTCAATATGGTTTGGATTTGCCTGAACTACAAGATTAGTGGTATTGATGTTTGTTTCTTCAGTTTAGACTACTACATTTGGAGATTTTGATGCTTCCTTTGTGACAAGTTCTTTGAACCTATTCATCAATGATTTCTTTTCGTCCTTAAGTTTTTTAATCTGTTTGAGCAGATTTTGATTATGATTTTTCAAATGTCAGCATTCCTTATTCTCTAAGTCAACTTTATTTTGGCCTTCACGCTTTCATCTTTTAAACACATGATTTGTTCTACTAATTGTTGGTTAAGGCTCTTTAAACGTAAATTTTCTTCATCTTGTTCTAATAACGCTCTTGAGTTCCTTCTTTGATGCTTTAGCTTTCTTGACTTGTTCAAGTAGTTTTTCTTGGTGATCTCTGAGGCGCGAAATTTCTTTGTCTTTGCTGCAGATGACTTCTTCAAGCTCTTTTTTCTTCTTTGATATAGTTTTTTCGTTATCTTGAAACATCAAGTCTGAGATATCCTTAAGGTCTTCTAATGAAGATTTTATTGATTTTGATTTACTTGTTATGTCTTGAAACGTGACCATCTTCCCTTTATAAGGAAACGTCAAAACTTGTTTCTCTATGTTTAACATGAATGTACCCAAATCCTTAAACCAGGGTTGACCGAGTATGATGTCAGTCTTTTTATCCATCCTTACAACATGAAATTGAGATATGTACTCATAATGACCTATTGTCACTTGTAGATCACTAATTTTATACTCTTTTTGGTCAAAAAATATTTTTCTTTACATCAATGCTTAGCTCTGGAATTAATAGCTACTTTGCCAAATTGATGTTCATATAAATTTTATCGTTGCTTGCGCTGATGGTGACATTAACTTCTCTTCCTTAGATACTTCCTTTTTATGTAATTACTCCATGATCTGTAACTGAAAGACCATTATAAGAAAATCTTTCTTCCTTCGTCATTTTAGAATTGAGCTCCATCATTTTTTTCAACAATTGATCCCATTTGATTTGTCAATATGACTTAAGGTCTTATGTAATCGCCCCTTTTTTTTTCTCTCTTAATCTAAACTTTTTTTTTTATAAAATATATATATATATTTGCTCTTTTATTTTATCTATTTTTTTTTTTTTTTTTATATATAATTATATTAAAAATTTCTCTTATGTGATTCTACCAAAAGACTTTGCTTAATTATAATATAGTTTATATATAATTATATTAAAAATTATATAATATAGTTTTCTTTTTTAATATATATTTTTGAAATAATAAATTAATATATAACTATATATATAATATAGTTTTATATTTAATGATTATATTGAAACTATATAAAAATTAGGTAATATGGTTTTTTTTTTTATTTTAAAAATGAAAATATCGGAAAATTAAACTTTAACCCAGTGAAGATAATATTGGCGATATATCGTTGAATATCGGAAATATCGCGATATTTTCGGCGGGCCGAAATATCGACGAGAAAATATCGCGATATTTTTGGCTCCTGAAAATATCGCGATATTTCCGAGATATCGGCGATATCTCGGCAAAATATCGCGAGATGATATAAAATATCGCCGGGAGTGTTTTGTTGCCGCTAGAAAAAGGAAAAATCGTTTTTTTTTTTCTTCATTTTTGTTTCCGAGTGTCGGCAAAGGAAGGGGAAGAGTTTTGTGGTGGTTGTCAAGGAGGGTTTGAGGATCAAACAACGATTATCACCACCAACTAAGATTTTTTTGTGGATCAAAGATTGAAGAATAGTGAGACAAACTTCATTTCTTCCATTAACAGGTATGTTCTTAAAAACCCCTATGTTAATGATTTTTTCATAGATTTAGGGTTATGTTTGCTTGCTTTTTTGCCTACCAACATTTTGTTTCTTTGTTTTTTTTCCATTTGCTATGATTTTCATGCCCATGAGCCAATGCAAGGGTTTTCTCCATATTTGGACAGCAAGCTTCATTTTTTTTTTCAACTTTCTTATGCACCCTCTTATTGCCATTTTTCATTCACATTGCAAAATGCAAATAATGTAGTAATTTTTTTTAAATGAGGTGGTTATTACTTATTATTTTTTGTGTTGGGGGGTTTAATGCCAATTTTTTGTTTTTTTTTGTGCCCTAGGTTTGAATTAGTTCACTACAAATGTCAAATATGCCAAAAGCCTTGGACCCATTTTGGGAGTATGGGGAGGCTGTTGGTGGGGCAAATCAGGCATATATATCATGCAAATTGTGTGGGACCAAGATGTCAGGAGGGGTTACATGATTGAAATACCATCTGGCTAGACTCTCTGCAAATGATGCAAATGTAATGCCTTGTATGGTTTCTAGTGCAGAGGTTATACAAAATGTTCTTGAAGCAATTGTTGAACAAGACAAAAAGAACGCTACTAGGAGAGGCCAATGGTCTCAGATAGATAGTTGCTAGTTTTATTTGTTTTGCAACTTTTGCTACATATAAGTTTATAACTCATGATGATGAAATACTTTTAAAGTTTTATATATGTGATGTTATTTTGTTTGAGTCCTTGATTGGACAATTATCAGGGATCAACAGGATATGTGATGTTATTTTGTTTGAGTCCTTGATTGGACAATTATCAGGGATCAGCAGGATTTGGTATCGCCTTTGAAGTTTGATGTATCATTTCTATTTGACATCATATATATCAGTGCCTTCTTCATATTTATGTGCCAATGTGTTTAGTTCATGTTGTTATTGCTTTATATGTTTAGAAATATGAAAAAAATGAATATATTATGCATTTTTTATGCTTACCGATATTTGCTGATATTTTGCCGATATTTTCGTCGATATTGCCGATAAGATATTTTCTGGACCCTCGCTGATATTTTGCCGATACCAATATTTTCAACATTGCTTTAACCTTCCACTCGTGATTCAAACCCTCACGACTCGGACGGTGGGTCACGTCGGATGAGTCATGACGTTTCACTACACGTGGTCGGACATGTTGTAAATGTTGATGGGGGAGTAGAGTGGGAGCCAAGCCTGGTTGGACCACTATGCTGTGGTCAGTGGGTATCGGATGGATGCAAGGGAAAACGTGGGCGTGTCGAGCCGCAGCAACGGGAATGGTGGCCAAGCGGACAGGAAGATGCAGAAAGGAAGATGCGGTGGGGGACGAGAGACGTCGACGACAACAAGAATGCAACTATAGAATCCACGATGATTATAGAGGGAAAGATCGTCAGTGGCAAGAATTCGTTGGCAAACTATGCAATGGTGATGACAACCAGTCGTCGGGATTGAATACAGCACAGTCATAGTGGCTCGATGGGAGCAGGTAGAACGCTAGACAAATGACCACTAGAATGATCGCGTTGAGTTGAATCGATAGTGGTGACAGTGTATGCAGCGTTTCTATTTCGGTTTGTGAGGGTTGTGCCTTCCGTCGGCGGTCGATGCAAATGATGGTAGTTGAAGACAGTGTTGGCACCAGTGTTGGTCGGTTATCAAATGTCAGGTCGAAGTTGTGCAACAGAGCTATGGCTCTTTGGTGGTTATGGTGTGGTCAGAGGGTTATACCAATGGTCTGTAGTTAACCAAGTATGACCGTTTTTTTCGTTATATAAACTGATTTTTCTTAATATATATTTTTTTTATTTATTTTTATATCTATTTGACTCCTTTTTTTCTTTTTATATATATATATATATATATATATTAACTCTTTTTTTTTACTATTTATTTCGGGCTATAGTAGTTTTTTTTTAATATAACCTCTTTTCCTTTTTATTTTTTTATTTTTTTAATGGCCAAAGGCCTAACAGCAAGCTAGAGAAACTCCAAAACTGGTAGCGAAACACTAGAATCACGATGGCAACACAGTTGACGACAGGTTGATGGCCAAAGGCCGATCAGACGAAGCTCTGATACCAATGTAACGACCAAAAGTCGTATACGCAACGGAAATATTTAAAATACTTCGTAGACAAAGACATCCATCGTAGGATAGTAATTGTAAATTGTATATTGTATAAAGAATTGATGTAGGATGATACAAATGAGAATGAGGGTCCTGTATATATAGCCAGGTAAGTACCCTTTCACGAACAGTTATGTCCTTTAGGGACATACCTTTTCATTAATTGCTAACTAATTAATCATTAATCTTATGCTAGGAAACCGGATTCGTCCTAAACCCCCTGCGAATCCCGAATCCGGCGAATCCGACACGATTCGGTCCGGATTCGTGTCCAAATCACAGGACACGTCGTGTCCGTTTCGGACACGTCGTGTCCGAGGGCGTGTCGCGATTTTAGGACACGTGTCCGGTTTCCAGGACTCGCTAAGCTCAGCGCGGGTATGAAAAGGGCGTGTTTGCTCATTAATATTTTCATTTGGTAAGTGATTTGTGCTGTTGCAGCAAGGAGTAGAGCATTTTGGCAGCTTCATAATCAAGTCTAGGCCCTAGTATTGATATGCTATTCATGGTAATGTTAAATTCTTAAAGTAAAAGTGACATTCTCCTTAATCTTCATTTTCATCCTTTTACTTAAATTTTTAACATTACCATGAAATGACTCAGGATGTTTGAGAGTGGTTCCGGCCTCATTGGATTTCATATGGAGAAAGTAGAATTTTAGATTTCATTCAAAATCTAGCAGACTTATCAGTTTTCAGGATTTTAGGATTGGGGGATTGCAATGTTTCCATTGAATTTTGTCATGTATTAGGGTATGGAACTCGTATTTAATCAAGAGCACCAAACCAAGAGCTTCTGAATATGTCGCTCCCGCTCCCGTTTTCGCTCCCGCTCCCAAGTAACACTATTCCTGATGATATGGGTCTGGACACCATTGTTGAGTTGGCATTGGCCAACATGGATCTCAATGATCCAGTGCTAGAGCCTGTTAGATTTGATGACTTAGAGGGGTCAGCCTCCATACCAGCAGATGCAAAGGCGACTATGGATACAGGGGAGAAGGAGGATGTAGAGGAGAGCAGTGGGGACCATGATGATGGGGACAGTGATGCTGATTCTGATGCTGATTGATGCCTTGAGGCTTGTATACCTGTAGTTGTTTTATATTTTCTATTTCTATTTGCCATTGGCATTGCACCAACACTACCTATGTAACACATTTTGATTTGATGACTTAATGAGAAAACTACAGTTGTCAGTGTGTTTATCTTACTATCTTGTAGTTGTAAGTTGTCTTTCAGTTATGAATTATGAATCATGATTTAAATTTTTAATAGATTTATCATTTATGTGACCAGTACCACTGACATTTATTTGAATTTTGTATGTACTATGCATGCTAATAGCTATAAATGAAGATCTATGTTTGAAATCAATAAATTTGTATCATTAATTAAAATTTGTGTAAGAAATATGATAATATCTAATTTTTAATATATATATATATATATATACATATATATATATTTAAATATATATATTATATATATATATATATTTTTTAATAAAATAATATATAAAGTGTCCTAACGTGTCCTGTTCCGGGGGGTCAGCGTGTCCCGAATCCGACACCACGAATCCCGAATCCTACGTGTCCCAAATCCCCGTGTCAGGTGACTTAGATCTTATGTGTTGTTTTTTACATTATTTGTGTCTATTTTATATAAATTTAGTTCATTACAGAGGGCTTGCATCATTCTTTCAACCCTTACAAATGGGATACAAGCTTGTTCGATCCATTTGAAGACCCATGAGGATGTTTTGTGCCCCCATAGCCACTTGGAGGCAACACAGGTCATTTGCTTGGATATCAAGGGGTGAACCTCGTTATCACTATGTTTAGAGCTCATTCATTCACTTTGGCACACATTGGACTCCACTAGGTCTCTTCAATAGCCCTTCGCCTTATTGTATCTAACATTTTTCCCTCTTGAGAAGCTTATATTTGTATTATGGAGCTATCTTGGTGGGCTTGTCACCAAGTAATTGTTGATTTCTGGTAGCATTAGATGTGCTCTAAGCCTCAAAATTTGCAGGGAGGCTAGGACACATGTATTCCAAAATGCCCATGTTTTGGGAAATTCCACCCAAAGACAGTTTTATTAAAATAATTAATTATTTTTAATAGATGCCTAAGGCTAAACTTAGGAAATTAAAATAATTAAAGGGTATTAATAAAACTGGGTGTGAATCTTCTAGAAAAACACGAAGATCGAGTCAATATGCTCTAAGCCATTGATTAGAATTTAATTTGGGCCACTGATTATTCAACAAGAAGATTATAAGGACTTCGATGGGAATTTGGAAAAAACACCATACAGCTTAGTTGCCCAAGTAGATCGATTTTCTCATTGGTTGAAGTTCAGCAAGAGGAAATCGAATCAGAGGGTGAGTTGCAGGTGAGAGAGAGAGGGTATCAGCGATAGTCAAGAGTGTAGGAAACCACAGGAAGAGGCAGCGCAGAAGAGGGACACAAATCACCAGCGCAGAGGTAGTGACGCAGGGATAGCACATTCATTGCGCAGAGGGTGACGCAGTGTGTCTAGCGTGAGGGCAATAGGTCCTCTTAGGTGTCAGAAATTCACTGAGTGGAGAAATTTGTTTGTAAAATTTGTCTCAGTAATTCTTCTTCTATTTTGTTATCTGTAGATTGTATATGAGATTCTGCTAAAGAATAATATAAGAAACCCTCGTCTACTGCACCGGTTTTCCCAAATTGAGTTTTTCCAGGGACAATTGTCCAAAAAGAACTGCGTTAATGTGTTATTGTTGTGGTAGTATTTTCCTTACATATATTTTCCACAGTAATTATTTTTATTAACAACATCTTTTGGAAAAAATCACATAAGATATATTCTTATCGACACGTTTCGAACCAGCCAGTGTGGTTCATCTTCAGGATAAGATGAGGAACCAAATCCGGGCAATGAAATAAATAGATGTAGAGAGTTGTTTACTAGCCGTTAGCGAGTAACAGCTAGTTTGACTAAGGGCAGAGAAAAGATTTGACAAAAGATTAAGGTAAATAAATAATTTAAAATTTTATTATTTTTATGAAAATATTAAAAGCAATTATAATAATTAATTTATTAAACCCTATATAACCCTAATAAATCTTAATTTATATAATATTAAAAATTTTATTTCAATCCTCAAATATTAACTAATAAAATTAAATAAAGAGAATCAATTAAAAATAATAGGAGGAGGATTAATAATATTATATAACAAAAAAAAAAAACCGTTAAGCAAATAAACAATTTTAAATTTTTTATTATTTTGATGAAAATATTATAATAAGAAAATAAAAGCGTTTAAAATCATTTTAAATATTTTTTCTTTTTTTTATGAAAATATTAAAAGGAGTTGTAATAATTAATTTAATTTAACCCTTTATAATCCTAATAACTCTTAATTTAAATAATATTAAAATCTATCTTAGCTAATAAAATTAAATAAAGAGAATCAATTAAAAATAAAAGAGGGAGGATTAATAATATTATAAAAATAAATATTATATTAAAAATAAATATTAATTTGTGAAGACTACAATGTATGTATTTCGATATTTTCCGTAGACCACTGCAAATAATTTGTTTTAGTAATTTAACAAATAGAAGAAATATTATCAGTTGCTACAATAGGATTTGGAATTTCCAGATTTTCACATGGTTTGGAGCATAGACAGGAGGCAGGAGAGATCTAGTGCAGAAGAAAAGGGAGCAGCGTAGCACTGCGTAAGCAGCTGCTCGAAGTCCCCAGAAGGTTACGTAGTCCTTGGGCTAGGCAGGTAAGATTTCGAGGGAGAGTTAATTCTCTGAGTGAGTCGACAGAGAATCAATCTCCAGATCGAAGGGTTGTCAGAGGCAGAGGGAGCAGTTGTGGTTCTTTTGCAGAGCAGATCTCCAGCTAAAACGCAGTGTCTTGCAGTAGTAAGTACAGCATTGAGAAGGAGAATAGCATGGAACAACATGGATAGTCAAGATGTATTATCTTCCAGATTGGAAGAAGAATTCGCATGTTTGTCAAGTTCAGCATCAACAGGTGTTTGGTATATTGATAGCAGGGCTTCAGCTCACATGACTGGAGTACGAGAGTACTTCTCTAGCTATCAAGAAGAGCAGATGGACTTCCAAATCACTATGGGAAATAGAATGAAATGTACTCCAGTAGGGAGAGGCACCATAACATTTCAGATAGAAGCAGGAACCAACATAAGAGCCACTTAAGTACTGCATGTGTCGGGTTTAGGAATGAATCTGATTTCAGTGTCTGAATTACAAGACAAGGGGTACGATGTATACTTCATTAGAAGGAAGGTGTATGTCAAACATCCCCGCTGGAAGAAGATGAGACAAATTGGATCTCGAAGCAACAGATTGTGTAGATTGCAGCTCGAATCTCCAATGGCACTGATAGGCAATAATCATAATGGTGAAAAGGAACTGAATGAACTATGGCACAGGTGAATGGGGCACTTACACCATGGAACACTGAGGATGCTCAGAGACATTGTTACAGGAGTTCCAGTCCTCAGTACTAAGCATGATGAAGCATGCAAAGGATGCGTACTAGGGAAATACTCTAAGGAAACTTTTCCCAGAAGTGACAACAGAGCAAGAGGCGTGTTCAGATTGATACACTCAAATATTTGTGGCCCGGTGTTCATGAAAGCTCTTAGTGGTAGCAAGTACTTTGTCACCTTTATTGATGATCACTCTAGAAAAACCTAGATCTATTTCTTAGAGACCAAGGATGAGGTCTTTGATTAGTTTAGAGAGTTTAAGGTTCTCGTAGAAAACATGACAGGGAAAAAGATAAAGGTATTGCGTTCAGATAATGGTGGAGAATATATAGATAAAAATTTCACAGATTTTTGCGCAAAGGAGGGCATCAAAAGAGAGTGGACAGCTCCATACAATCCACAACAGAATGGAGTAGCGGAGCGGAAGAATAGAACAATCGTCGAGGCAACAAAGGCTATGTTATATGACCAGGACTTGCCTAGATTCTTATGGGCAGAGGCATGCAACACAACAATGTATATCCAGAATAGAACTCCTCACAGAGCATTGGGGAAGAAAAAGCTTGAAGGAGTCTTCACAGGGAAAAAGCTAGAGGTGAGTCATCTCAGGATATTCGGAAGTGTGGCATATTGTCACATTCTAGACGAGAAGCGTAGTAAGCTGGATCAGACTGCAGAAAAGGGGTACCTTGTAGGGTATAGTGAGACCTCAAAAGCATACAGAATCTACATTCCAAGCAGCAGGAAAATTGTAGTAAGACGAGATGCAAAGTTCATGGAAGATAAAGCTTTCAGGAAATCTCGAGAGATGCCAGCAGAAGATCAGTGAGCAGATGTTCCATTAGTCCAACAACAACAAGGGCAGCAAGAAGGACAAGCAGGAGGACAATATCAGGATCGAGTATTGTAACCAACAACAATATTTCCTCAGGAGTAGGAGATCTAGGTAGTTCTCAGCAAATGGAACAACAGGAATAGGAGGAGGATTTTATTGAGCCTCCCTCCACACTAGTGGTAGAAACAACAGGGTAGTACGGCAAATGATGAGGGACACAAAGGAGTTTGTCGGAGCTCCTAGAACCGACAAGAGGCAGTGTAGATAGCCTGACAAGTACCAAGCCTTGGTAGCACAGGTTGAAGAACCCTCCAGTTTTCAGGAAGTCATACAACACCAAGTTTGGGTGGATTCCATGGTAGAAGAGTACAGTTCTATCATGACAAATGATGTCTAGGAAGTGGTACCTAGACCAGAGGATAGATCAATTGTAGGATCAAGGTGGATCTACAAGATCAAGTACACTGCAGATGGCAGTATAGAGAAGTATAAGGCTAGGTTTGTGGCAAAGGGGTATGCACAAAAGGAAGGAATAGACTATGAGGAGACCTTCACCCCAGTAGCTAGATATACCTCTATCAGATCCGTTATATCCCTAGCAGCTCAAATGGGATGGGAGATTCACTAGATGGATGTCAAGACAACATTCTTGAATGGGGTGATAGAAGAAGAGGTGTATATAGAACAACCCGAAGGCTTCGAGACTCATGAAAAGAGAACTCATGTATGCAAGTTAAAGAAAGCCCTGTATGGGCTCAAGCAGGTACCCAAAGCATGGTATGGTCAGATTGATAGTTACTTGCAGCTGTTGGGATTCATCAAGAGTGATGCTAATCCCAATCTCTACTATCTAATGGTGGAGAATGAGCCACTTATTCTGGTCTTATATGTAGATGACTTATTTCTAACACGGTCATCTGGGCTCATAAAGGACCGTAAGAAGAATCTTGAAGCAGAAATTGACATGAAGGATATGGGCTTGATGGATTATTTTCTAGGATTGGAAGTTTTGAAGAAGAATGGGGAGATCTTCCTTGGGCAAGGAAGATACGCTACAAAGATTCTAAAGAGATTCAAAATGCAGGATTGTCGGCCCATGGCTACGCCTATGATCACCAACTAGAAGAAAATAGATGCATCAAGAGACAAGGAAGTGGACCCCACCTTGTACAGACAGCTCATTGGGTCGCTCATGTATCTGGTCAACACTAGGCCAGACATTTGTTTCGCTGTCAACACCCTTAGTTAGTTCATGGTGGAACCGAAAAGGGTACATTAGGCAGCAGCTAGGCACATTCTTAGATATGTGCGTGGAACAGTCGGATATGGGTTGAAATACACCCGAGGAGATGACGTCAGATTGAGCGGATTCACAGATGCAGATTGGGCAGGTAGTTTAGTAGACTGGAAAAGTACCTCCAGGTATTGCTTCAGCATTGGATCAGGAATGATCTCTTGGTGTAGCAGGAAGCAGAAGTCGGTAGCTCTAAGCTCAGCAGAAGCAGAATATATGGCGGCCAGCACAACTATGTGTGAAGCTATATGGCTTAGAAAATTTCTTGTGAGTTTGTTCAGGAAGAGGATGGAAGCGACCAGTGTTTACTGCGATAATCAGAGTTGTATCAAACTCTCTGAGAATCCAGTATTTCATGATCGGTCGAAACACATTGATATCAGATGTCACTTTATCAAAGACTGTGTTCAGCGTGGGGCAGTATAGTTGCAATATGTCCCCACAGGAGATCAGGTAGCAAACGTACTCACAAAGGCTCTAGGAAGAGCTAAGTTCATCCAGTTCAGGGAGCAGATGGGTATGGTAGAGAACCCATTTCAATAGCAGAAACAGATGGTTTCTCAGTTGCAGCAGCAACAGATGAGAGGGAGTTGCAGTGCAAATGCAGTAGTTGGTAGCAGTATGCAGGGACAGCAGCAACATAGATGCAACATTTGCGCAGTAGTTGGTGGACAGTGATGTCAGACATCAACAACACAGAGGGAGATGATACAAAGTCAGGGTGATGCTTCAGCAGGTTGCATTACTAGAGCACATTCCTTGCTAAGAGGGAGTGTTGATTTATGGTAGCATCAGATGTGCTCTAAGCCTCAAAATTTGCAAGGAGGCTAGGACACATGTATTCCAGAATACCCAGAAATCGTTTTGGGAAATTCCACCCGAAATAGTTTTATTAAAATAATTAATTATTTTTAATGGATGCCTAAGTCTAAACTTAGGAAATTAAAATAATTAAAGGGTATTAATAAAACTGGGTGTGAATCTTCTAGAAAAAGACGAAGATCGAGTCAATATGATCTGAGCCATTGATTAGAATTTAATCTGGGTCATTGATTATTCAACGAGAAGATTATAAGGACTTCGATGGGCATTTGGAAAACACACCAGGCAGATACTCAGTTGCCCAAGTAGATCGATTTTCTCACTGGCTGAAGTTCGGCAAGAGGAAATCGAATCAGAGGGTGAGTTGCAGGTGAGAGAGAGAGGGTATCAACAATAATCGAGAGTGCAAGAAACAACAGGAAGAGGCAGCGCAAAAGAGGGACGCAAATCACCAGCGCAGAGGCAGTGATGCAGGGACAACGCAGTCATTGCGCAGAGGGTGACGCAGGGACAACACAATCATTGCGCAGAGGGTGACACAATGTGGCTAGCGTGAGGACAGTAGGTCCTCTTGGGTGTCAGAAATTCACTGTGAAGTGGAGAATTTGTTTGTAAAATTTCTCTCAGTGGTTCTTCTTCTATTCTGCTATCCATAGATTCTGCATGAGATTTTGCTGAAGAATAATAAAAGAAACCTCATCTGCTACACCGGTTTTCCCACATTGGGTTTTTCCAGGACAATTGTCCAAAAATAACTGTGTTAATGTGTTATTGTTGTGCTAGTATTTTCCTTACATTTATTTGCCCCAATAATTAATTTGTGAAGATTGCAGTGTATGTCTTCCAATATTTGCCGTAGACAACTGCAAATAATTTGTTTCAATAAATTAACAAACAGAAGAAATATTATCAATTGTAGTAGTAAGATTTGGAATTTCCGAATTTTCACAATAATGTTATTTTTGCACATTATTTTATTAGTTGGGGCATCATTAGGCCTAATTAGGCAAATCAAACCCCTTAGAGGAGGATATATATTGATGTGATGATCATTTCATATGATCATCACTTGGATTTGGATCCTTATCTCTTCTTGATAATTTCGCTATAGCTATTGGAGGACAAATTGGATATCTTTGATGCATTTTGATATTTGGAACCTTTTCTTGGCCTTGGAACTTCAACTTTTGTCTCTATTGATGATTGGATATATTTTCTATACTTGTAGGTGCCATTTTCATGATTTATTTCTCTATTTCATGTCAACGTATAATGTATGAATTTTTCGCTCATGACGCTAGAGTTGTTGCCCTAATTGGAATGCGAATTAGTTGAATCTTGATTTTGTGAGGGTTTTTCATACATTTTGTGCTTGGTATAGTGAATGAATGTCCCTAGGGGTATATGATCTCCATAATTGCCTTGATATGTCATCAATTGTAGCATCTAGAAGTATAAATTTTCTTAGTGACCTAATTGTTGCATGTAGGGCTATGTGAAGTTGTTGGGGAACTCCTTGGTTGGGTAAAAGAAACTCTAAACACTAAAATCTCATTAACTCCATTCTCCCAATAGACTAGGCAATGGTCTAATTCTTGATGATCACCTAAACGAAAATCTTTTTCACCTCCCTTTCTCTTTTTCTAAGCCCTAACCCTAGGGTCTCCTTGAGAGGTCCTCCAATTTTGAAACCATTCCAACGGTTGAATCTGAAGTTTTGCCAATTCCTAGCTCAAAGACCATTTCTCCCTAGGTTTTCTTTGGTTAGTGGCTTCTTCAAGGATCATTCCATTGAAAATTCAAGTTAAATTTGATATCTTTGATCCTTTCTTTCTCCCTCACTTGGCCAAGTCCTTTTGTTTGAAGTTTCACCCTAAACCCTAAACCTCTTTACCACTAGGGTTTCTTTATGGTCCCACAACCTTGTCATTCCAATTTCACAAGGATTACTTAGAAAAACCTATTCTCCTAAGATTCTTAGGTCTATGGCACTTCATAACAAGAAATACTCAATCCTAGGTCTAGGTCTCCTTCTAGCCCTTCTTGGAGAGCCACACATCTTGCTTCTAAATTATAAAGAAAGCAAGCCCTATCCTTAGAGTCTCTCCTCTGAATAGGCTCTTGAAATCATTGCCTCCACACCATTGACACATTATTCATAGTGATTTCCCTAATATTGGGAGTCCTCCCATCAGTGAAAGTCCGTAAAGAGAAGGGAGCTTTTGCTGAGTTGAACGTGGGTTATTGCTTGTGAAAATTTCTCATTTCCCACCCTGGTTTTCAGTTTCACTTTATTTCTCCCATATAGTTAAATGCTCTTTCCCATATCCATACATTCAACAACTAAAAAATAAAATTTTGCTGAAAACACAAATTCTGGAAATTTTTCAAAATGTTGGAAAATGCAGAAATAAAAAATCAGCAGGTACAAACAGCGATTTAACACATTTGAACACAGTGATTTTTGGTCAATGTGACCCTGGAAATATCCCCTACAGCTCTTGGGGAAAACCAGTTCGAGAGCTCTTTCTTATTTCTGAAAAATGCTTTTACAGTGAGAAATATTCAACAAAAAATCAGCAAGCGAATTTTACAACTTATCTCGTTTTCCGTGCCTCACAGCCAACTGGAAAATACTAGCAAACAACAAAACAGGACAATAATAAATGCTGTATGGCCCCCTCAATTTTCGTGCCCACTTTCAGCCTTAAATGTTGCTATATGGCCTGCAATAAATACGATGTACAGACCTCGATTTGTGTGCAGAAAAACAGCAATACGCTGTACGAATTTCCTTGGAAAATGTGCCAGCAAACTGCTCCTCGATTTCTGTGCAAACAGCTGTATGGATTTCTAGAAAATCGTGCCAAAATCTGCCTTTCACTGTGTGCTAACTCAGCTGTATGGATTTGCTAAACTGCTACCTTGGAATGTGTGCCAAGCTGCTGTCTCCTTCTCCTCCTTGTCCAGAAATCTCCCTCACTCTCTTGCTCTCCTTCTCTCAATCTGCTCATGAAAGAATGAATGACCTTTTCTTCCTTTTCCTCCTTTAATCTAACCCTAAATGACTTTTGGGTGATCCCTAAATTTAATGGCTGAAATAGATTGAGATCTAGGGCTGAGATTAAATGCTCATTTAAATCTCACTTTCTATTTTTTTAATTCACCCCACTTTAATAAAGACCCACTTAGTCATTTATTTCCAAAGTCACTTTTCCTTTCTAATTTTACATTGACTTTATTAAAGTCACTTTAAAATTAGACTTTAGTAACTTTATCACTTAAAGTCACTTTTAAATTAGATTTGACTTTATAAAAATTATAAAGTCACTTTAGGAGAAAAATTAAATTCTCTTGGACACTTTTCCGTAGGCCAAAGATCAAAGCCTTAGGGAACCACCTGTCCTCCGGTACCAAATTTCAACACTCCCTCTTACCGAGGAAGGTGTTCCTCACCACACCCATCTTGTCTCTGAAGTAGTCATGCTTGCCTCGTGGTAAGGCTTTGGTAAGAATATCTGCAACCTGCTCATCAGTGGGAATATACTCAAGCTTCACAGTGCCTTTCTGAACACAGTCTCTGATGAAATGATATTTGATCCCGATATGCTTTGACCTGTCATGAAATACTGGATTCTCCGTGAGTTTAATGCAACTCTGATTATCACAATAAATCACTGAAGGTCTCAATGGCTGACTAAATAAGCCAAACAACATCTTGCGAAGCCAGATGGCCTCACAACTAGCTAGACTGGCTGCCATATACTCTGCTTCCGCTGAACTCAATGCTACTGACTGCTGCTTCTGGCTGAACCATGACACTACTGCTGAACCCAACCCAAAACAGCACCCTGAAGTGCTCTTCCTATCAGAAGCACAACCTGCCCAATCAGAATCAGTATAACCTGCCAATCTCACTCCATCCCCCTGCCTGTAGTCCAGACCATAATCCACTGTCCCATGCAAGTACCACAAAATGTGTTTTGCAGCCACCCAGTGAACCTTCCTAGGCTCACACATAAACTGACTCATCATGTGGACTGCAAACCAAATATTTGGTCTAGTGTTGACCAAATACATCAAGGAACCAATCAGCTGCTTGTACAATGTGGGATCCACCAACCCAGAATTCGAAGCATGAAGCTTCTTCCAGTTGGTGATCATCGGTGTCGACATGGGTTTACAATCCTCCATGTGGAATCTGCCAAGGATGTCCACAATATACTTCCCCTGCCCCAGGAAGAAATGCCCCTCCTCCTGCCACACCTCCAAACCCAAAAAGTAATGCATCAAGCCGATGTCCTTCATCTCAAACTCCGCCGCAAGATCTCTCTTGCAGTGCTCTATGAGTCTTTATGCACTTGTAACGACCAAGCCATCCTCATACAGCACCAGAATGAGAGGCTCATCACCAATCACAATAAAGTAAAGGTTTGGATCTACCTCACTCTTTGTCAAACCCATCCACTGCAAGTATGTATCTATCCTGGAGTACCAAGCTCTAGGAGCTTGCTTCAGGCCATAAAGGGCCTTCTTCAGTCTGCACACATGGGACTCCTTCCCATGCACCTCAAAGCCCTGTGGCTGCTCAATGTACACCTCCTCCTATATGAAGCCATTGAGAAATGCAGTCTTCACATCCACTTGGTGGATCTTCCAACCCATCTCTGCTGCTATCGATATAATGGAGCGGATCGAAGTATATCGAGCCACGGGAGCGAAGGTCTCCTCATAATCAACTCCCTCTACCTGGGAGAACCCTCTAGCCACAAACCTCGCTTTGAATTTCTCAATGCTACCATCTGCAGCATGCTTTACCTTGTAAAGCCATCTAGAAGTAACCACGGATTTGCCCTCAAGCCTCGGCACCACCTCCCAAACATCATTCTTCATGATAGAAGAATACTCCTCCTGCATGGCCTCTCTCCAGACCTGTTGGCTAGCTGCCTCCTCATAGCTAGAAGGCTCAGAGTCAAGGATGCTGGTAACCATTGCCATATAGCTACAAAACCTCTCAGGTGGTCTACTCTCTCTGACCGGCCTCTTAGGCTCAGCAACAGATGTGGCATCTCTCAAGGTGTCCTGAAGCCACTTGGGCTTTCTCTTCCCTGAGTGCACTTCTCCCATAGGAGAATGAAACTCCTCCCCATCATCATCAGGAGCCTAAACTCCTGACTGTCCGTCTGCTGTCCTCCTGCCTGCACCTGAAGAAGCTGAGGTACTGTGTGAGTCCATCAGTGGACTCCCTAGTGAACTTCTCTGTAGAATGCTCTGCATGCTGCCAGGAGCACCACCCCTCTGGCTCGGCGAGCCACTGCTCACTGACGGACCTGACATCCTCATAGATGTACCTCCGGATCCTCCTGATCCCTGCCCACTGGATCCCTGCGACTGACTCAACTGCTGCTGAGGGTCTGGCTGATCCAAATACTCTAACTCCCGTGATCTTCTAAAGGCCCTGTCCTCCTCGAACTTCACATCCCGTCTGACAACAACTTTCCTCTGTGTAGGAATGTAAATCGTAAGGCCTTTGAGGTCTCACTGTAGCCCACAAAGATACCCTTCTCTCCGGTGGGCTCTAGTTTGGTCCTCTTCTCCTTGGGTATGTAGGAGTATGTGATGCACCCAAAGATACGAAGATGACCAATATCAGGCTTCCTCCCAGAAAAAGCCTCCTCCAGAGTCATGTGCCCCAAGGCACGATGCAGACTCCTTTTCTGCAAATAAACAGCAGTGTTGCAGGTTTCTGCCCACAAGAACAATCAACCCTTGATCATGTAACATGGCTTTGGCAGCCCCTACGATGGATTTGTTCTTCCTCTCCGCAACCTCGTTCTGCTGGGGGTTGTAAGGAACAGTGAACTCCCTCCTAATGCTTGCCTCCGCACAATAGTCAACAAAATCTCCAAGGGTGTACTCTCCTCCATTGTCCGACCTCAGGGACTTGATCTTCCGACCTGTCTGTGTCTCCACAAGAGCTCTAAACTCCTGAAATCGCTTGAAGACCTCACTCTTGGTCTTCAAGAAATAAATCCAGGTCCTCCTAGAGTGATCATCAATGAATAAAACATAGTACTCATATCCACTCAAGGAAACATGAGACATCCGACCGCTCACATCAGAATGAATCAAATCAAGTATCCTAGTCGCGTTGCTGTCATTGCTGGGAAAAGGGGATTTGGCAAACTTGCCCATTGCACATCCTCTGCAAGTATCAAAGTGATCAGTACTGAAATCTGGCACACCTGTAGAGATCTCCTGCAATGTCCTCAAGGCTCCATGATACATATGTTCCATCCTGCGGTGCCAAATCTCACACACAACTCAGAATTGCTAGCTCTGCTGTCGGTACTACTGCTCAATGTCACACGGGACTGGAATGCAAACTTGTACACCTTTGCATGGCGTACACCTATCACTCTAGCTAAATCAGCTGGAGTGCCCCTGGGATACATCAACACCTGTCCTCCCCTGAACAGTACCTCATATCCTCTGTCCTCCAAAGCTGAGATGGATATGAGGTTCTTCCTCATCCCTGGCACATAAAGAACATCTGTCACCTTCAAGGGAGGTTTGGACTCCCTTTGAAATGTCAGTGTCCCCACCTAGACTGCTCTAACAACTCTGTCATCACCAAGTACTACCTCAATATCAGTGCCACTCTCTGAAAGCTCTGAGAAGTACTCACAGACTCCTGTCATGTGACATGAAGCCCCACTGTCCACATACCAGATACCCGAAGATGCTCTGCTAATCGAGGGAAAAGCATGCTCCGTCTGAACCTGTGTGGTAGGTGATCTTGCACTAGAGGACTCATACGCAGTGAACCCAAACTCCCGGTCAAAACGAACTGCAAAGTCCTCAACCTCTGCTGAAGCTGCCACGCTCCGGTTCTTCCCCTTCTTCTTCTTCTTCTCCGGACACAAAACTGCATAGTGTCCCATCTTTTGACAATTCCAACACTTCACCTTGGAATAGTCCTTCTGTGTGTTACCTTGTTTACCTTTACCTTTGCCTTTGCCCCCACTATTGCTTGTGGAAGCCTGCTTCTTCCCTTTGCCTTTCTTGCCTCCTGCCGACAGTGTTACATCCTCATCCTGCTCAACTGGCTTGGCTGCCCCAAGCTGACCTTTCCTGATCTCTGTCTGAATGCAATCATCCCAAAACCTCTCCCATGTGGGAAGGGTCTCACGTGCACAAACCCCATCAGCAAAGTTCATCCATGAACGGGAGAGGCCATTCACTGCAATCCGCACCAACTCAGTGGGTGGAATGTCCTCTCCAACTGCTGCCAACTCATCTCTCACATTAGTAATCTTTGTGAGATATCCAGCTGCACTATCATTACCAGTGTTGTGAAAATCACGATCAAATTGCGATTTAATGAAAAAATAGCGATTTTTATTTTTTGCCGATCAAATCGCGATTTTTATACGAAAAAATCGCGGGATTTTTTTTTGCCGATTTTTTCCGAAAAAATCACGATTTTTTTCAAAAAAATCGTAAGGTGTCGGGACAACACAATTTTATAAAAAAAATTTTGGTTTTTCATTTGGTCATTTGGACAGTGGCGCGCGTGGAGGGAGGAGGAGCTGTTGGAGACAAGCTGAAGAGGGTTTTCAGCCGAATCTAAGTGCTTAGAGGAGGAAATCAAGAGGAGACCACCGATTTCTCCATAGAAACGGTATGAGGATTAATTTTTTTTTTGTTTTCATTGTTTAAAAACATTGTTTTTGTATGCTTTTCATTGTTTTTGGTTGGGAAACTTGGTATGGGCACCATTTTTCTTTTGTTTTCATTGTTTTTAAAGAATTTTTTGTATTTCTTCATTGTTTTGGGTTGGGTAACTTGGTATGACTATGGGAACTGTTGACCACTACCGGTCAACTACCCATAGCAGTACATCCCCTTTTCTTTGCAAAAAGGGTAGCGCGATGTCGACCACTACCGGTCAACTACCCATAGTAGTACACCCCCTTTTCTTTGCAAAAAGGGTAGCGCTTGATCGACATGTCTGTGCCATTCGACAGTCATCGACAACTTGATCAATTTATGTTGTAAACCCAGTCTGCATGTATAAATTGTAAATAATCTTAGCAGATATGAGTCATGTACGTAAATTGCCTAGGTGGACCTAATTTTCTAAGTGATAATCTACATTCCGGAAGGTTTTTCGTCTCACCGATCCATGATCGGCAGAGTTTTCCTTCAGCCTAACCCCAAAGCCGGAATGGATTTTGACATGAGAATCTTAGGAGAATCCTAGTGTGTTAATCTGCTAGATTATAGTTGTGTCACAGAACTGGGTGGTTTATGAGGGTCTATGTCAAATGGGTTTTCCCCCTTGGGATGTAAAGTTGTAAAAGTCATGATGTAAACTTGTAAAGTGTCTTGAGGGTTAAGAAATGTTTTAATCCCCTCATAAGTCCTAAGTCCTAGGTCCTAGGTGATTTTTCCAAAAGCTAAGTTCGAGGATCCATTTAAAAATAAATTTAAAAAATTAAAAATAAAAAAAATAAAAAAAAATAAATAAATAAAAAATAATAAAAAAAAAAAAAAAAAAAAAATAAAATAAAAAACCTAAAAATAATTAAAATAATAATATTTTGAGCAAATAAATGCAGAATTTCAATTTTTTAATACATTAAAAATTCGAACGGATGAGATTTAGAGATATCTTGATCCTCATCGACAGTCGAGATCATTTTGACGTGGATCACTCGAACTAGCTGTTGGGAATTTTTCCTTTAAATAGGGTGCTAGGGGTCATTTGAGATCATTGGATCTTGGAGTCTTGTGCTGAAGAAGCTCTCTTGTAAACTTTTTCTGGTGCTAATAAAGAAAGACTTTGGGGTTAAAGTCTTGCTGGTGTTACTCTTTGGAAGTGCTGTGAGCTATTTTATTTTCTGCATATTTTGATTTTCAGCCATTAGTAACAGCTTATTATAGAGTTTTGTTGAGCACAGGTATCTTGTTCACTTGCTAGGGTTTGAATGGTATTAGGTTTTCTGAAGTAATGGCAGGTATCTCCATTGCTTTTTGAGATCTAGAATTGTTCTTTCTCTCTTTATTGATGGTTGAAGTGAGCTGTGCAGGAAACCTTATCGAAGAAGACCAGTGGGCGTTTGGGGAAGTTCTCGGCTGAACCAACCAACACCCGCAAGCATTTTCTTGCAGAGCCCAACTAGTTTTGATCCTGGGTCAATCATTTAGTTTATTTTCTGAATTGCATGAGAGATTTTCTGAAGTTTTTCATAGTAAAAATGGAATTTTCGATAACATTACTGCTGATTATTGGTCAATCTGGTTGTTTAAGAGTCAAAAGCTGTAAATTGCTTAGCTGATCTAGGGTTTCATTTTTGTTTTATACACATATTATATTAGGGTTTGCCTTTCTTCTGCAGGTTACAGGTACTTTTGGAGCAAGGAAAATCAAATATAAATTTCGTGGAGCTTTAGTGGTTTCTTTTGGAAATCTGGGTAATCCTTTTCATCTCCATAGCTGCCAAATCCACAATCTGTCACACAGTTCCTTCTGGCATTTTCAGCTGCCCAACCTGCAAATCTATTTTCAGTGCTCTCTCTACGCTGCTCAAAGCCGCAGTCATAAAGCATTTTTCCGTCTCAGCTCCCATCTCTGTCTGCAAGCAGCTCCTTCATACATGCGTCCAGCCCATCCGCTGTCTCATTTTCCTACACGCATCCCTCATCCTTCGACATCCATACTCCTCAAACGTTACCCACGTCTTTCACGTCCAAGTCTGCAATACGATTTCATCAATCGCAGCTCCGTCACGTTGCAGTCATTACATCTAACCATTCTAGAAACAGGATTGCGATTACCAAAAACTGAAACGTGTCCATCACGCAGCACCTCCATTGACGTTCCGTCCACCTTCAGCAAATCGATTTCTTCTTCAAACGTTCTTCACGTAGCTACATTCGCTTGGCTCCCCTGTTATTCCATTTGCAGTGGCTCATACCTGCGTCCATTCTCATTTCTTACCTCAGTATTTCCACGCATACCCGCACCAAACTTTCAGCTATCCGTCGGCCTGTCATTGAATCCATTACCCGCAGCTTTCATCGCTACTCCAGACGTAACATCGCCCTTGGCCGTCGAGGTTTTCCTTCTGCTGCGTTTTCCTGCAGCAATACGCGTAGTCCAGCCTTCCATCTGCAGAGCTTTCTGTCCGCCGTCGAAAGCACTCCGCCGCCTGACAGTAAGAACGCGTTTTTTTTGTGTATTCGAGCCAATCTTATTTCATACGCTAAATGGTAAGGTAAATGTTAGTTTAGGTTTCGATTTTCATTTATGATATGGTTAGGTGTTAACATAGTTAAACAGTTTTCAGATTTGCGTATTTCTCTTTTGGTAGCGTTTAGTTTTATTTTTATTTTTATTTTTTTCTTTAGATTTCCTTTATAATTTTGTTAGGGTAATTTTCAAAGCTTTTATTTTGTATATTCAACTTAGGATGTTATTTTTTTAGTTTTATTTTAATATAGTTTTAGATTTAGGATTTAAGTTATTTGATTAGTTTTTTCATTTAAAAAAATATAACCAAAAAAAAAAAGAAATTCATAAAATTTCTTTAATCTTTATTTAGAGTTTAGAATAGTTTTTTTATTTAGATTAAATTTTTGTTTTATCTGAAAACATAAAAATATTTTGGAAATATTTTGCCAAATTCGATCTTGGCTCAAGGGTTTATTACGTTTTATGTTTTCCTGCTAAGATTAAAATTTTGATGTGGAATTAAAGTTCATCATTTCGATGTGATTTAGTATGTTTGACTGATCATGAATGTAATATCTGGTTAACATTTAAAAATTGCATGGTTGAGTGTCGAAGTTTTAAATTTTTGAAGTATCATTTAAGCATTTTCTCGCATCTGATAAAGTATCTTTATTTGAAGTTATTCGATGATAAATGATTGCTCTACATGGTTTACATTTCTACAACATTCAGTAAGTAATCATTTAAGCATAAGGCACTGGTCTATTAATTTAATAAAATCTAATTAAGTGCTTGTTCTCCCTCGTGTCTCCCAACCCAACTGGTTCACAGTTGGTTTTCATCATCTCATAGGGTCTACCCCCCTTAGCCGCGGGAGACAGGCTTAAACGGAGAGATCGGGGATCAGGGTGACAGCCCCTGGTCTGAGCGTTGTCGTGACAATCTGTGCGACAACAGGAACCAAATTTTTTTATTGTTTTCATTTTTTTAAACATTGTTTATGTTTTTTAATTTTTCATTGTTTTTGCCATTTGGTTGGGTAACTTTAGTTTGGAATGGTTGGGTAATTTGTGTTTGAAACTTTGAACTTTGGAATGGTTGTTTTAGGTTGGGTTATGGGTAACTTGAATTTTCATTCAATCATCAATGTAAAAATTAAAAATTAAAATACTAAATTGTAATTTGTAAATTTGTAACTTGTAATTTTGTAAATGCTAAATTGTAATCCTAATCCTTATTAAGTTATTTTCCCATAGGTTCACAACTGCACCAAAACACCATTCAAGACTTCAAGTTTGCAACTTCAAAGTTCAAAAACAAACATGCCAAGGAAATTGGATCCTTTCTTTGAATATGCTGTATCTCGTGCTCCGAATGATAGACAAAACTTGAGTTGCAAGTTGTGTGGAAAGGAGATGTACGGGGGGGTGTACAGGTTGAAGTTTCACCTTGCACAAATCCCTGGACATGATGTGGGGCCCTGTATAAATACAAATGCTGAACTTATCCAAAAAGCCATGAGAGCATTGGAAGAATTAGAGCAGACTAGAGAGGCCAAAGAAGAACTCAAAAGGCAACTAAAAAGGTCAACTGAAGGAAGTGGGCCAAGTGGCACTCGTTCTACTGCAGCATCAGTCAATCCGGTAGCTGCATCATCATTTTTTGTTCCTCGAACCACACCTGGTTCACAGCCATCTATCGGTTCAATGCTAAAAAGAACTGATAAAGAACAAGCTGACAGGTTGATGGAAAAATTTCTCCTCTGGAGTGATATTCCTTTCAGCGTTGTAAGGAATAATCCATTTTTTCAACCTACTGTTGATGCTATTGCCAGTGTTGGCCCAGGGTACAAAATCCCTTCTTATCATGATTTAAGAGGCCGGATTCTTCAAAATGAAAAGCGTGACTGCACCCAAAGATTGGAGGATTTTAGGGCATCATGGGCACAAACAGGATGAACTGTTATGTCAGATGGTTGGACCGACCAAAAGGGGAGAACCCTTATAAACTTCTTGGTTAGTTGTCCCAAGGGGACTATGTTTATCAAATCTGTTGATGCATCTGCACAAATCAAAGATGCAAGAACTTTATGTGATTTGCTGGATGTATTTATTTTGGAGGTGGGTGAACAACATGTTGTCCAAGTCATAACGGACAATGCTGCAAATTATGTTGCTGCTGGTAGAATGCTTATGGAGAGGCATCCTACTTTATTTTGGACACCTTGTGCTGACCATTGTATTGATTTGATGTTAGAGGGCATAGGGAAAATTCCCTTTGTCAAAGATATTGTTGACTCATCAAAAAACATTACAAAATTTATATATAATCATACATCTGTGCTTAGCTTGATGAGAAGATTCACCAACAACAAAGAGTTGGTGCGCCCCACCATTACACGGTTTGCCACGAGTTTCATATCTCTTCAATTCCTCTTGAATTCTATGTGGGATGTGAAGAGAATGTTTCTTTCAGAGGAGTGGTGTGCTTTGTCAATGAGCCGCAAACCAGAAGGAGAGGCTGTATGCAGACTAGTTTCATACCAGGAAGACTTTTGGGAGGGAGTGCAGGAGGTGTGCGCCGTTACTGAACCTTTGGTAAAGGTTCTTCGGTTGGTTGATGGTGAGAAGCCCGCAATGGGCTATTTGTATGAAGCCATGGATAGGGCCAAAGAAGCCATTCGGGCCTACTATGATGATAAGGGAGATGATGGGTTTCAAAAACAACTCCTTCTATGGGGAGTGATTGATGAGCGATGGAACAACACACTCCATCGTCCCATTCATGCTGCTGGGCTTTTCCTGAACCCTGCATTTTCTTATGCATGTGGGTTTGATTTTGATGCTGAGATCATGGATGGATTCTTATTTTGTGTCCAGAAGATGGTGCGATCTCCAGAACAACGTATAGAGATCTCTAAACAAATTGAGACATATAAGATGGCAGGTGGCACATTTGGCTTTGAGATGGCTATCACTGATAGGACGATTAAAATGCGAGGTATTTTTTAGTTTGTAACTTTGTTTCAAATTTCATTGTCTCTGCAAATTCCATTTTTTTCTTATGTTTATTTAAAATTTTATTTGTAATTTTGTTGTAGATGCATGGTGGAAAATGTATGGTGGTAGGGTACCCCTTCTGCAAAAGCTTGCCATTCGCATCCTCAGCCAAACATGCAGCTCCTCAGGATGTGAGCGCAACTGGAGTGTATTTGAAAAAATACACAACAAGAAGCGCAACAGTTTAACACTTAAACATTCAAAATATTGCAAATTTCCAAATAAATTTTTGAATTCATTAAACAATAATTTTTTTATAATTATTAATTACTATTTCATTGTCTTTGTACAGGTTGGAGTCCCAGCGACTTAATGACATGGTCTACGTCTACTACAATCTTCGATTGTGGGTGAAGCAACTTGAGAGGACACTTGATGTGGATGCCATCTCATTGGATGGGATTGACACCACTGCTGCATGGAGGGTTGAGGCCGAGAGGCCTCTCATGGATTCTGCTCATGATTGGTTAGTGCAGGATGTAGTGGAGGAGGAGGAGCAGGAGGAGGAGTAGGTGGAGGAGGAGTAGGAGGAGGAGGAGGAGGAGGAACAGGAGGAGGAGGTGACACCGCCTGCCCGGGCTACCACTGCCACCAGTAGAGGACGTGGTCTACCTCCTATAGCTCCTACTTCTAGTTCTTCAGCTTCTAGAGCACATCAGACTCCACTGCCATTTCCACCAGCACGGGCACCAGCATCTACATCTAAAGGGAAAGGGAAAGCTGTGACATTTTCTCGCAAGAGGGGCAGAGGAAATCAATAGGATTAGACTTTTATTTTATTGTATATGACATTATGACATGATGAGATACATTATCATATTTTTTGTTGATATTTTGAGGCTGAGTTGGGACTCAGGAGTCAGGACTTACTATTCAGGACATGATTCAATGTTATGTGTGATTTTAGCACTAGAAATGATATTAAACATCTTATATATTAGTTTTTTTTATCATATTTATGTGTCAATGTATTTATTTATGTTGTAGATGGTTTAAATATTAAAAAAATTGAAAAAAATGTAAAAAATGAATATTTTTGTACGAAACGATTTTTTCCGATTCCTTCCCGCACCGATTTAATCCCGATCACGATTTTCACAACATTGATCATTACCCATCTTAATAGTCTTCAGCTTCTCCTTCAGGACCATTTTCTGGTTCTCATTGGTGCTCTGGTAGAGATTGGACAATGTTGTCCACATCTCATGGGCATTTCTCTTTCCTCTCACATGAGGAATGCAATGGTCTTTGACTCCGTCTAGAATCAGTCTCTTACCCTTGTTCTTTTTATTATACTCAGCCAACTGAGTAGCATCAGTAGGCACAACAACAGGGTTCTGTATGGTATGCACCATGATGTCCCAGACTTCTGCCTCCTCAAAGATACTCTGCATTCTCTCCTTCCAAACGCTGTAATTTGTATGCCCATCTAGCCTATCCTCCACCCTCAATTCCAATGATATCCTGTTGTCCTAAAACTGAAAAATAGCACTGCTGTAGTAAAGATAAAACTGCTGTTTGTGAAAAATCAGCTTGCTGGAATTTTCTGACCCAAACTGCACTTAAGCACTCAAGCTCTGATACCATGTGAAAATTTCTCATTTCCCACCCCGGTTTTCAGTGTCACCTTATTTCTCCCATATAGTTAAATGCCCTGTCCCATATCCATACATTCAACAACTGAAAAACAAATTTTTGCTGAAAACACAAATGCTGGAAATTTTACAGAATGCTGGAAAATGCAAAAATAAAAAATCAGCAGGTACAAACAGCCATTTAACACATTTGAACACAGTGATTTTTGGTCAATGTGACCTTGGAAAAACCCCCTACAACTCTTGGGGAAAACCAGTTCGAGAGCTCTTTCTTATTTCTAAAAAATGCTTTTACAGTGAGAAATATTCAGCAAAAAATCAGCAAGCAAATTTTACAACTTATCTCGTTTTCCGTGCCTCACAACCAACTGGAAAATACTAGCAAACAACAAAACAGGACAGCAATAAATGTTGTACGGCCTCCTCGATTTTCGTGCCCACTTTCAGCCTTAAATGTTGTTGTACGACCTGCAATAAATACACTGTACGGACCTCGATTTGCATGCAGAAAAACAGCAATACGCTGTACGGATTTCCTTGGAAAATGTGCCAAATTGCTCCTCAATTTCTGTGCAAACTTCTCCTCGATTTCTGTGCAAACAGCTGTACGGATTTCTAGAAAATCGTGCCAAAATCTGCCTTTCACTATGTGCTAACTCAGCTGTACGGATTTGCTAAACTGCTGCCTTGGAATGTGTGCCAAGCTGCTGTCTCCTTCTCCTCCCTATCCAGAAATCTCCCTTGCTCTCTTGTTCTCCTTCTCTCAATCTGCGCATGAAAGAATGAATGACCTTTTCCTCCTTTAATCTAACCCTAAGTGACTTTTGGGTGATCCCTAAATCCAATGGCTGAAATAGATTGAGATCTAGGGCTGAGATTAAATGTTCATTTAAATTTCACTTTCTATTTTTTAATTCACCCCACTTTAATAAAGACCCACTTAGTCATTTATTTCCAAAGTCACTTTTCCTTTCTAATTTTACATTGACTTTACTAAAGTCACTTTAAAATTAGACTTTAGTAACTTTATCACTTAAAGTCACTTCTAAATTAGATTTGACTTTATAAAAATTATAAAGTCACTTTAGGAGAAAAATTAAATTCTCTTGGACACTTTTCCCTAGGCCAAAGATCAAAACCTTAGGGAACCACCTGTCCTCCGGTACCAAATTTGAACATTGCTCCATTGTTGCCACTTGACCTAGTAGTTGCTCTATAGGAACCCCTCCTAGGACCCTTGCTAGAATGAGTGGTAACAGGGATGAAGTCTCTCTTCCACATGAGCTCCTCCAAATATCATCCTGCTTATCAGCTTACCATGCTAATGAAGTCCACCATGCCATCAGCGAGTCACTAAAGCCCAATGAAATATTTGAGTGATCTCCCCTTGTAGTAGCCAACTCATCCCTAAAGGTCATTAAGCTGCCACGTACTGTGATCCCTGGGACCCATGCTAGTCTAGAAGGGTCCCACCATGTTGTCCTTGTGCCACTCTAACACTAACAAACTGCCCATCGTGCGCACACTGTGTCCTCCTCCTCGGAAACTTGATCGAGGTAGGCCAAGCTCATCCTGCCCAGGCATCACTATCATGTCAATATCTACAAATCCATTGCTAATCCTAATCCTGGGCTGCAACTGGAAAAACTTGCCTCACCATACAATGGAGGCATTAGCGATCCCCCATGTGACAACCCCAAAGTGAGATAGATCACCCTCTGCTATGAACCTGCACCTCACGAAATGGAGTGGCATGTCAGCCAACTGAATCCCTGGATCCCATAACCAGATTTGTTGCGACGTAGTCCTGACGACTACTGGAGTCCACCTGCTCCACAACTCTACTCCCTGCATGCAATCGATATAGAGACTCCTGTTGACAATGCTAGACCCGCCAACATGTCAAGGGGATCTCCCACGGTAAGAAGTCCCAATTAGACATCAGTCCGTTTGGTGTAGGAGTCCCAGCAGTGGGTCGTATGGTAATGCCTTGACCGCGATTTCGCACAGGGGCAGGTAAGATAACTGTTGGTAGCAAGGGTGTGACAGCTGTAGTGAGTCAAGGAAGCTGCATGAGAGGTTCTAACACATGTGGGTTGAGACAAGTGTGACCCTTAGCAACTTGTAATAGTACTCGGATGGGAAGGGAACACACGAGCGAAGATACATCACAAGCTAGAAAGCAAGTTAGCTGGCAATCCAAAGTGATGGTTAAACCAACAACACATTTCAGAAAGATTCATACATACTCATACAAAATAGTCCATACATGCATGCGTAAGAAAGCAAATACATATGCCATTTAGAGTAAACAAGATAGCTGGAATACAATACAACATATGCATGAAACGTGTTGGCTCTTATTATATAAAGAAGTGTAAGTTCTAGTCATACAATACATCCATGTCCAACCACTAGCTCCAATAGTGGAATGTTACAGCCACATCCACTTGCTCCTCCAAAGACATGTACTAGCTCCATGCAGTGGAGAAGCCAAGGTGCGTTACAATACTGTCCAAGTTCTCTCCAAGATAGTCTTATCGAAAGCTTGGCTGACAAAAAGCCTCTACAATGAGTTATGAGGGACTATTAATAGCAAGAGGTGGGGTGACCCTTGACATTCCCCTTAGTGACAATTCATCTACCCTCATGACTCTTCATCTACTCTATGACTGTTACATCCAACTATTGACACTTGAACTTCCACTTGACATGACATTATATTACAATGCACATGTGCTCATGTGAGACAAAATTACTTGAGCAAGCCATGCAAGACGTCACTCACACTTAGTCCGTTGAGGTGAGACCAACTCTTTAACATGTTTGTGATGGTGAAGGAGGTGAGCTGATGCTCAGCTTGGTCATCCATGATGGTGTGCATACGCTCAAAGGTGACATCTTGCTGAAGCGATCTCTTGCCTCTGTTGCAACCGGTGCATTGGTTCGGCTCCTTCATCCAACTCGTCTACTAACATGCGCATGGTCTTCTTAGGTGCGGCTGAACCGGCAACACACTGATGCATAGTGTCCGTGCTGATCTTCAAGTGTGTGCTGGTGGTCATGCGCATCAACTTCCGAAGTACATGTTCAGCTCCAGTTGGACTTGCTTCTTGTCTTCGCCTTGGTGAGTATGTTGAATGGGTTGGATCGCATGCATGCGCACAATGATATGCATGCTGTTGAATCCCTTGCATGCAATCAACAACATTTCTCACCATGTCTGCTCCGTGCCAACTATTGGGATGGATCTTTAACTTGTACGGGCGCACTTTCATCCGTGAGTGCATGTTGCACCCACTGCTGCTCCTATTCCTGCTACAACTTGTTCATCTGTCTGTGCAACTTCATGTTCTTCCTTGAGTTGCTGCTTCAACACATGCAACTCCTTCTTTGTTCCATTCTCTGTCTCTGCGTGATCTTCTTGTCGTGTCGTCACCTCATAGCCTCAGTCTCCAAAGTTGCTTTCATCATCAATGGTTCTGCTTGAGCTTGCAAATTTGTTCCGCCTCCGTGCTGTCAACAACCCTCTTGCATTCGTTGCATTTGGTATGCTGCCTTCAGCTGTTGTTCATGATGTTGCTCGTTGTGATGCTGCTGTTGTCATATCTTGATGTCCTTTCCTACAAACAAGTTGATGTCTTCGTGGGTAGGCAAGTCCATAGACACTTGATCGATTACATCCCCAAGTGTGCTCTAAATGGTGTCTTCATCTCTGCTCTCTTAGAAACCATTGTACCTGTACTGCTGAGAGGCAGATGAACAACTGCAATACCTGGAGACATGGAAACACTCATGGCAAGCAATGCATCAATCGAAAACCAAAATGAACTTGAGAACTGACTTGCAACATACCTGGGTGAATGGTCATGAAAGTTGCACAATTTCAGCCAGGAGGTCGGGAGACTAACTACCAAGACTGCGCAAGGCACAGTTTGGGCTGCTGAGACACTAACTGACTGCTAGAAATGCACAATGCACAGTCCAGCCTGACTGCTGACTGCTGGAATTATGCAATGCGCAATTTTAGCTGGCAATGAGTGCAGGCTTAGGGATTGCATTGCGCAATTTTCTGGGCCAGTAGTCATTGTCCCTCAGGATTGTGCAAAGCAGGCTTGGGGAACAACTGCTGGGTAGAAATGCGCATTTCTGGAGAGGAAGGCAGAGCCTTCCCACTCAAGATTGCGCAATGTTGTCTCAGTGAAGGCAGAGTCCGGGCCGAGGTTGCCCAGACTCGCTGGCAGGCAACTGAACCCGAATGTGAGTGCAAATACATGGTGATATTGAGTGTAAGCGTAAGTGAATGATCATGCATGCAAACAGTGAATGACAGATTCAGAAAATGGAACATCATGCATGTGGGTGAGGCGAGTCGCCACATCGGTAATCGTTCGTGAAAAACAATTTCATGCATGCGATAGCAATGAGATAGCAACTAAAACTAAAACGGTGCTAGTGCAAGCTAATATTTATCAAAATGACAGCGAGCGCTCACTGAAATCAAGCAAACAGTGTTCATACGAAGCGAAACACAAAAAGCGTCGGAAATGCAACACAAGACATGGAAGACAAGCTTACCCCAAGACAGCGAAGTTGAATGAGCTGGCAGCTCCTAGATGTGATGTGGGATGGCAGAGCTGCAAGGTTGATGTGAGGAATGAACTCTGCAGTGTCCAGTTGATGAGTTTTGATAAAATCGAGGTTGTGATGTGCATGCCACAAATCTAGGGAAATCAACACTTGGTGGGAGGCTTCTGAAGTGATCCTTGCATATAACCTCCAACTACCCAAAAATAGATCCCTTAAACAAGGGATGCCTTTGGATGCTGCCTTAGGAGAAGCAACCCATGCATGCAAGTCTGTTTTGCTCGGTCCCAGAGGGAACTGGTCAACTCAGCGGCACATGAAAGAGGTTGTTCGACTACTAGGAGAAAATGCGCATTTCTAGTTGGGAGCTACGCTGGCTACCTAGGAGATTTGCGCAATTTCTAGGCAGAGCAATTGACTACTGCCCATATTTGTGCAAATTTTGGGCTGAGCAGTCCTGCTGGGGAAAATTGCGCAATTTTCACTCTGAGTGTTGACTGCTAGAGTTGTGCAATTCTGGAACCCAGCAAGTTGCCAATCAGGATTACGCAATTTCTGGAGGGAAGGCTGGTTGCCCTCCAGAATTGCGCAATTTCTTAGGGGAGCTGTTCAACCTGCAACTGGACCAAGTCCGGGTGATCAGCCTGTGAGGGGAATGCATCGAGCTGTGATCGATACGCTGCCTTTGTGCAAGAAAAACACTGAAGCTTGTGAACTTGACGAAACAAGACAAGGTGTTGTGAAAAGTTGGTAGGGAGGCTCTGAAATGAAGCTAAGGCAAAATTTTGGAGGGTGGTTATAGCCACTACAACACTTGGCGACACACTGGTAGAACTCCAGCTCTCTAAATGGACCTTGTTCATGAAAGCGAGTCTAACACTTTCAGAAGTAATGTTCAGTTCTCAGCTCATCTTGGTTTCACACTAGCTTGATTGTAAGATGTAGCATCTGCCAAACTCTTGGTTAATTGACACACATTCCAAGCCAAGGCAACACAGTTGTTTCGATTGCGGTTAAGGGGTATATGGGTGCACAAGCAGTATAGTCGTCAGAGTCTTAGTTTCATCTCTGGTGTTGCTCTGCTGCTAGCAGGCCTGGATAGTACCCCGACGGAGTCACATAGGAACACAAGCATGGCTCCGCTGCCAGTGAGCCTGGTCAGTAACCCGACGGAGTTACTTGCATCACCTCTTTGCGTAGGAAGCCTTTCTCTTCTTTCGCCTTATTCATTTTTCATTTTTTTTCATTTTTGTAACTATGCATAGAACTTATTCATTTCAGAGGTGGAAGAGGGATCCTGACTTATTGAGAGCAGAAGAGGTTGTTCTAGCAGAGAAGTAGTTTATTATACCTCTGACGTGCCTGTTAAGGTTTCCCCCCTCACCTTACTCTACTTGACTGAGCTAACAAAGGTTAACCCAAAAACAACCGACTAGAGAAGGTGACACTAGTTAGCGCGCAAGCGTTGTGTTTTCACCAAGGTTCACTTCGAACAATACATATTTTCCTTCGACATATCATGGACTAAAAGTAACAAGTTCTTCATACAGAGGCAAGATGACAGATAACCAAGTAGTGATCATTGTACAAGCCCTCTTCTACTTCACCCAACTCGCTTCAAGAGTCATACATGGATTCATGCGAAACTAACCTACGAACGAAACAAGCGAACTAACAAACAAACAGCAAAGCAAGAGCAAAAGCGAAAGTGAAAGCAAAGCAAGCAGGCAAACAAACAAACAAACAAACAAAGCATGTAAGCAAACAAGCATGCAAGCAAACAACTAAAAGAAAACACTACTCCTACTCCTACACTAACAGTGCATGGGCCTGATCACGTGAAGTGAGATTTCCAATGCAGCCATCGGCGCATTAGATGACCCATGTTGGTGAAGGCTTGGTCCGCGAGCAACCCAGTTGTGTGAACCAGCAAGCAAGAAAGATATAACAATGAAGACAACCACACTTCATGTTTTAAAGTGCCCACAGGACATAAGTGAGTGCAAGTGCATGACAAGCAGTCCGTGGACTTATCATAGTGTTGTGCGATACTGCCTACAACTTTGAAGCATAAGCACACTCTTGACTGTGACATGCAAGCAAACGAAAGAAACAAAGATAACTTGCGTCGTGCACGAGTGCTTGCAATGTAAGATTCCTCCAATGCATGAGCGATGGGATCGTGCAGATCAAGTGGAGGTAGCATGATTTGTGTGTGAGATGGATCTTCAATGCATACAGATGAGTGATGAAGAGCCTTGGGTGATTGAAAAATTTCCTGATCGGAAGTGAGACTAACCCCAAGAGAGCGAGGGCCTGATAGTCTTGGGTGTTTCAACTTCATCATCAGATAGATAATCATAAATCGGTGGCTTTGAAAGATCAACTGCGATAGAGTCATGATCGTGATCAAATATGGAAGTAAATGGATCATGACCGCCACGATTAGAAAAATCAATGAATTCATCGGCATCCTCATGATCAGATGAATCAAACAGAGGGGTAGATGAAAAGCGAACAAACTCATCCTCTATGTTTCCGGAAAAGACAGATGAAAGATCAAGTGGATTTTCAATGAATAACTTATCCTCTCCGTTGTCAAATGGTGAACCAACATCCGATGTGTCCTGTGAGTGATCAATAATGGGTGCATTCGTGGATGAAGACACACATGCGAAATCATAGATGGCAGGTTCACCAAAGATGTTAGGAAAGAACGGAGGGGGCTCGGACGGAAGGGAGTCATCCTTCACCGAGTGTTGATGCTCAACCTCCCACTCATACTCTTCATGAATGAAAACGCATGTTGGTTGTGCAACACCAACTCCGTCAGTGGATTGTTCCTCGTTCACAACAATTGAAGAGTCCTGAATGGAAGAACACAAGACAGTATCATCCGGAGGAATAGCCGAGTGCAAAGACGAAGATCGTGGGACATAATGCATATGGGAACTTGAAGGACTCACAAGCAACATTGCGCGAAAATTGAGTGAAGCGATGTTGGGAGGATATGCACGCTGAACAAGTGAGTGAGCATGATCCTCAACATCACTCGGTAGTGGTAGCGCTGTTGAATGAGGGGATGACAAATAGTGCGTCAAGACAGTGGCCGCATCCACATAAGATTACGCAACTCCATCAGTGAAGAATGTTGAGCGAGGCTTGATTTCAAGCTTCTTCTTGAGACGAGAAGATTTCTTAAGGCAATACTCAAATCAGTCCCAAAGATAGGCAAATTTCATCTGGCTCCTTGAGCTTGAAACTGCAAGTAACAGAAGTGTTGCCAAAAATCCATGATCAATTCATGCGGAGCCTTCCATTGCTGTAGCAGTTTTTGGTCAAGATAGTCTGGATCAAAATGATAGAAAGTGTCTTCAATGAGATCACAAAAGTGCTCAAGTGAGTGCACGCTGTTAGCTGGTAGGCTGTACAGCCATCGAAGTGGAGATTTGCAAAGTGTGTATGCAAGTAGCAAGCTCGCCTGTTAGTCAGAACACCCATCTTCCTCATGAAGCATGGAAAGAAAGTCATGTAAGTACTTAGGCCAGGACACTTTACCTTCACCATCATACATGTAAGTCTACAAGAGATTGAAAAACTCCCTCATGATGGTGACATCTACATGATTTAAAAAAAAATCGTGGAGGGAGAAGAGTACAAGAATCCATGAAAGATATGCAAGGTTCAAAACTAGATGAGAGGACACAGCTTGTCATCAAGCCCTCCTTCTAGCGCCAGAAATGTTGACAGTGCTGGACCCGCCAACATGTCAAGGGGATCTCCCTGGTAAGAAGTCCCAATTAGACCTCACACCGTTTGGTGTAGGAGTCCCAGTAGTGGGTCGTATGGTAATGCCTTGACCGCGATTTTGCACAGGGGCAAGTAAGATAACTCTGTTGGTAGCAAGGGTGTGACAACTGCAGTGAGTCAAGGAAGGTGCATGAGAGGTTCTAACACATGTGGGTTGAGATGAGTGCGCCCCTTGGCAACCTGTAATAGCACTCGGATGAGAAGGGAACACACAAGCAAAGATACATCACAAGATGGAAAGCAAGTTCGCTGGCAATCCAAAGTAATGGTTAAACCAACAACACATTTCAAAAAGATTCATACATACTCATACATAATAGTCCATACATGCATGCATAAGAAAGCAAATACATATGCCATTTAGAGTAAACAAGATAGCTGGAATACAATACAACATATGCATGAAACGTGTTGGCTCTTATTATATAAAGAAGTGTAAATTCCAATCATACAATACATCCATGTCCAACCACTAGCTCCAATATTGGAACATTATAGCCACATCCGCCTGCTCCTCCAAAGAGATGTACTAATTCAGTGCAGTGGAGAAGCCAAGGCGCATTACAATACTGTCCAAGCTCTCTCCAAGATAGTCTTATCAAAAGCTTGGCTGACCAAAAGCCTCTACAATGAGTTATGAGGGACTATTTATAGCAAAGGGTGGGGTGTACCCTTGACATTCCCCTTAGTGACAATTCATCTACCCTCATGACCCTTCATCTACTCTATGACTGTTACATCCAACTATTGACACTTGAACTTCCACTTGACATGACGTTACATTACAATAAACATGTGCTTATGTGAGACGAAATGGTTTGGGCAAGCCATGCAAGACATCACTGACACTCGTTCCGCTGTGGTGAGACCAACTCTTTGACATGCTTGTGATGGTGAAGGAGCTGAGTTGATGCCGAGTTTGGTCATCCATGATGGTGTGCATGCGCTCAACGGTGACATCTTGCTGAAGCGAACTCTTGCCTCTGTTGCAACCGGTGCATTGGTCCAGCTCTTTCATCCAACTCGCCTGTTAACATGCGCATGGTCTTCTTGGGTGCGGCTGAACTAGCAACACACTGATGCATAATGTCTGTGCTGATCTTCAAGTGTGTGCTGGTGGTCATGCGCATCAACTTGCCGAAGTACATGTTCAGCTCCAGTTGGACTTGCTTCTTGTCTTTGCCTTGGTGAGTGTGCTGAATGGGTTGGATCGCATACGTGCGCACAATGACATGCACGTTGTTGAATCCCTTACATGCGATCAACAACATTGCTCACCATGTCTGCTCCATGCCAGCTACTGGGATGGATTTTTAACTTGTACGAGCGAAGTTTCATCTGTGAGTGCATGTTGCGCCCACTGCTGTTCATGTTCCTGCTACAACTCATTCATCTGCCTGTGCATCTTCATGTTCTTCCTTGAGTTGCTGCTTCAGCACATGCAACTCCTTCTTTGTTCAATTCTCCATCTTCGCGTGATATTCTTGTCGCGTCGTCACCTCATAGCCTGAGTCTCCAAAGTTTCTTTCATCATCAATGGATCTGCTTGAGCTTGCAACTTTGTTCTGCCTCCATGTTGTCAACAACCCTCCTCTTGCATTCGTTGAATTTGGTATGCTGCCTTTAGCTGTTTTTCATGATGCTGCTCGTTGTGATGTTGTTGTTGTCATATCTTGATGTCCTTGCCTACGAACAAGTTGATGTCTTCATGGGTAGGCAAGTCCATAGACACTTGATCGACTGCATTCCCAAGTGTGCTTTGAACGATGTCTTCATCTTCGCTCTCCTGGAAACCATTGTACCTGTACTGCTAAGAGGCAGATGAACACCTGCGATACCTAGAGACATGGCAACACTCATGGCAAGCAATATGTCAGTCGAAAACCAAAATGAACTTGAGAACTGACTTGCAACATACCTGGATGAATGATCATGAAGGTTGTGATTTTTCAGTCAGGAGGTCAAGAGACTGACTGCCAAGACTGCGCAAGGCACAGTCTGCGTTGTTGAGAGGCTAACTGACTGCTGGAACTGCGCAATGCATAGTCCAACCTGACTGCTGATTGTTGGAATTGCACAATGTGCAATTTCAGCGAGCAATGACTGCAGGCTCAAGGACTGCATTGCGCAATTTTCTGGGCCGACAATCATTGTCCCTCAGGATTGCGCAAAGCAGGCCTGGGGAACAGCTGCTGGGCAGAAATGAGCATTTTTGGAGAGGAAGATAGAGCCTTCTCTCTCAGGATTGCGCAATGCTGTCTCAGTGAAGGTAGAGTCTAGGCCGAGGTTGCCCAAACTCGCTGATGGGCAACTGAACGAATGTGAGTGCAAATGCATGGTGATACCGAGTGTAAGCATAACTGAATGATCATGCATGCAAACGATGAATGATAGATTCAAAAAATGGAACATCATGCATGTGGGTGAGGCGAGTCACTGAATCGGCGACCGTTCGTGAAAAACAATTTCATGCATGCGACAACAGTGAGATAGCAACGAAAACTGAAAAGGTGCTAGTACAAGTTAATATGTATCAGAACGACAACAAGCGCTCACTGAAATCAAGCAGACAACGTTCATACGAAGCGAAACACAAAAAACGCCAGAAATGCAACACAAGATATGGAACGCGAGCTTACCCCAAGAGAGCTGAGCTGAATGAGCCGGCAACTCCTAGATGTGATGTGGGATGGCAAACCTGCAAGGTTGATGTGAGGAATGAGCTTTGTAGCATCTGGTTGATGAGTTTTGATAAAATCGAAGTTGTGACGCGCATGCCACAAATCTAGGGAAAGCAACACTTGGTGGGAGGCTTCTAAAGTGATCCTTGCATGTAACCTCCAACTGCGCAAAAATAGATCCCTGAAATAAGGGATGCCTTTGCATGCTGCCTTGGGAGAAACAACCCATGCATGCAAGCTTGTTTTGCTCGGTCCCGAAGGAAACCAGTCAACTCAGCTGCACATGCAAGAGGTTGTTCAACTGCTAGGAGAAAATGCGCATTTATGGTTTGGAGCTGGTTGGCTGCCCAAGAGATTTACACAATTTCTAGGCAGAGCAGTTGACTGCTGCCTAGATTTGCGCAAATTCTGGGTTGAACAGCCCTGCTGGGGAAAATTGTGCAATTTTCACTCTGAGTGTTGATTGCCAGAATTGCACAATTCTGGAACCTAGCAGGTTGTCAGTCAGGATTGCACAATTTCTAGAAGGAAGGTTGGTTGCCCTCCAGAATTGCGCAATTTGTTGGGGGAGTTGCTCAGCTTGCAGTTGGACCAAGTCCAACTAATCAACCTGTGAGGGGAATGCATCGAGCTATGATGGACAGGCTGCCTTTGTGCAAGCAAAACACTGTAGCTTGTCAACTTGATGAAGCAAGACAAGGTGTTGTGAAAAGTTGGTAGGGAGGCTCCAAAACGAAGCTAAAGCAAAATTTTGGAGGGTGGTTATAGCCGCTACAACAACTCCACATGTCATGAATCAATCTAGTGCATGCAAAGCTACCCTGCGCCTGCCATACCACACCATGGGATCTGCTATCCTATCTCCTGGAAGCGCACCTCGATACTGCCTAGAGACTAAACATCCACTCGTAAGAAAGGTTAACTACCTGATGTATATGCTCCTGTGACACCTCAGAGTGCCTTGCCCAAAATGTGTCATGCATCCCCTTAAGTGTGAACTCAAGGGTGGAACATACGCTACCTCTGCAACAAACCACGCACTTCCCAAACCAGTACCTGTCATCCCATGCCTTGACCCAATGCCACTACTGAGAAGTCTCTCCCTTGGTGTGTTGATCCAAATAACTCAAGTGAGCTCCCTACACCCAATTGCTCATTCACAAATTGTCAATGGACAACAGCCAAATCATTTGTGCCTGTAAGCAATGTAGAAGAGGGACAGGCATGTGAGTCCCAACGGATATCATCAAACGTCGCTCATTTGCGTCCTCATCGATCCCTAGTGAACTACACCCAAAGGTGTGTCGAGTGTCCCGATCCATAAGTCTCCTTGGAGGCAACACCCCAAGAGTCAAGACCCCGTTGTGCAGCACCATACGTCTCTGCAAACCACTGAGTATCCTTGTACTCACCATGCCACAACACACTATGGCCTAATCCCTGTACACCACTAGATACCCCATGCTACTGCTATACTATCCTGTACCATCTCATATCTTGCATGTGTCATTGTACCTGACACTCCCCACATGTAAATGCGATGTGAGTCACTCCTAATCCACAGAGCAAACCGACATGCTACAAGACACCACCATGCATCTTCATGCTCCTCTGTAGGCCACTGCTTCTCGCTACATAGCCATATATACCATTGGATGCTATGGTCTAAAATTGGGTTTGTATGCATCAAGCTACATCCCTCTGCATAACACTAGACTCTATGCAGACCTGCGTGCCACTACCTACTGTCGTACCACCCTGTAACATATGGTATCCCGCATGTGCCAAAGTATCCACCACTCTGCTAGTGAATCCACCATGACACGTGTCATATCTCCTCACCTATCTTAATAGACCCGAGCAGCCTAACTCCAACCGACTAGAAGAGATATTGTGTTGTGTCAATCCTCAATGGTTCCTCTGCCCAATAGATCAATGGGAGAGCATCGTCTTCATACAATGCCCTGTCTGGCGGTCACCCATGCCACCTCCTTCGACCAGATTTCACTAGAGAATGTTAATCATCCTAAGACCCCATGCACAACCAACATGCCAAGACAACCCATGGAGTCTACTCACGAACTGCCTGACCACTAGCACTGACTAGAACTCCACAAAGGAATGTATGAGCTCAATCACTGGGTCAACTATCTCATCGATGCAATAGCCATCCCGCATGTCTAATATAGAATAGGAAGCCCCACCTGGATCCCAATGCTAACCTAGGCCTCCAGTACCCTTAGTGTTTGAGAGCTCTTATTGAGCTTCATTCTAGACTACGACCATCTCCATGACTCCAGCCCACTCCACCAAGTACCGACTCAGAATCTCTCGCCATCCAACCCCAAGAGCAGGATCGAATGTACATGTATTCGCACGTGCAACAACCCTAACATGCAAATGTTGCGCCATGTGCAACTCATGTTCCCTCATCTCGCTGTCCTGGTAAACACATAAAATTTGACTAGGTAGCTCTGCCTCTTCTCCAGTGGGCAGAGGTAACCTAATAGTGCTACGAGCCCCATCTGTGTATGCCTGAAGAGAGTTGCTTCGACACTCTAATGTGCACTCCTCTAGTTGTACCATTAGGGAATCTATTTGTTCCCCAACACAATCGAGCTTGGCTATTGACTCTGCACAAACTACTCTCATGCCCTCCAACTCTTCATTCTGCTGCAAAATGGTCTCTCAAACTGTAGTGGCATTCTTTTTCAACGCCAGAAGGTAGGCCTGCAACTGATGAAACTGTTGTGGGCGGCTAACAACTGTAAACTCAGTCACAACTTCGGGTACCTCTGTGTCTTGAGGCACCTCAAGAACGGTTTACATGCCTCCTATGGCTCCTCCTCGATGGTGGGCATCTTTGTGTCTCCTGGAACCCCATCAACTGTGGATATGTCTCCTGGGACCTCTTCAATCTGTTAGGGGTTGTTATCACCTGAAAACTCAGACAAGGCCCTGGACACCTAAATGACGGATGACACCTTATCAACGATGGCCACCAACGTGCTAACTGACATCTCGTCAATGGATGGTCCTATGACTGCGTGCTCCACACTCTCTATCGATGCCTCAACCTGTGCCACCAAGGTGCTCTCATCTAGTCGTGACTCTTAAGTTGCACTAGGTTGACCTATATCCTCCTCACAACCACTAGTGTCATTTGCTTCCTACGCAATCTCATGGTCAACCTCGTTTTCCTCATTTGCAGGTCTGCAACTGCTTTTCCTTCTTGTTTCCCTTGTTGTTGCCCATTCTCCCAACAACTCCACCAATCTTGTGAGAGTCCTATTATAATTTTCAAATTTCATAAGGAGTTTCTCTTGCTGAGACATTTTAGGCACAAGTTCAATCGAAAAAGTAATGTTGGACTAATGTTTCAATCTCTAAAATTCTAGCCTAATAGTAGCAACTTGGCATTATCATGATCTAGGCCCACAGCTGGCCAAAATCATGCTTTGATACCATTGTAATATTGCTAATGGAAAATTTAACAGTGATATCCAAATATGTGCCCAGAAAGGGTTTGGCCCAACTCCAAGCCAAAACTAAACCAAAAAAGTGATGCAAATTTACTAGCTAACAAACAATACACCCTGTTATAAGAATGATAATTTCAAGCTCGAATATCACCTGAAACATTCTGTAAAATTAGCCAGAGACTTCTCTCAATAAACCGACAAAAACCCAAAAAGGGTTTGGGTTGAATCCACTGACCTGTTGGAAATTGTAACTATGTTCGGTCTTCATTAATGTACTTGAGTCATCATGTAATGTACTTGTCAAAAGAATAAAGAAAATAATTTTTATTACTATTATTGTGACTTATTAAACCATGGATTTCATGCTTGGGTCACCTTGTTTTAAGTCAAAGTCCCCATTGAAGACTTCTAGGATTTATTCTGAGTCAATAGAGTCACTGCACTTTTAAAGAGACCCTCCTTAGGCTTTTGAATCATGTAAAAAGGTTAAGTATTGAGTCAAATATGATTTATGTACCCTCCACACCATGTCCGAATAGAAGAAGATCAAGTCGGCATAAGGACCCTATTCGACCTCACATGGATCCTATAAATACAAGCACATCGAATTCATTTGACGCATCATTCTCTCACACAAGTTTGATATCTATTGTGGCTGGGAAAAAGTGCGAAGTTCTATTGTCGCAGGGAAAAGGTGCGAAGACTGTTGCTAGGAAGCCAAAGTGAATGTGAGTTTGAGGAAATCTGAGAAAAAATAAATCGAAACTTTCGTGTCTCACTCTCTCTATTTCGTGCTTTGAATTGGGAGATCGAAGTCTGCCAAGTTTGTCTATTGCCAAAAGCTGCCAGTTGTCGGAAGTTGCTACCTAGTCAAAGTTGTTGGAAAGAGGTTGAAATTCTAAGAGGTTGACTTGGTGTGGAGGAAAGGTCTTGTCTTGGTCTAGGGTGAAGAGTCTCAAAGAATACTATTGAAAGGAAGAATTTCTTGACTGGGTTTTCCCCTCGAGGGGGGTTTTGCCCTGGCATAGTGCCTACATCTGGTGTTTATTATTTTATGTGTTGCTGGTTTGGTAATTGCTTGATGAACTAAAGGAAAGAAGATATAAAGAATTGTAATAATAAGAAACATCACAAGTAATTATCAAGAATAAGAAAATCTTTCTTCCTTTCTAATTTTCTAACATGGTATCAGAGCTTTGGTGAAGACTAGAGTAAAACATAGTCTCAAGCACTTGATTGAGGAACCATTCAAAAGGACTATCTCAGGGAAGGAGTCTACTATATTCGAAGAAGATGTCTAACAAAATCAAGGGAGAGAACAAACTTGAAGGGGCCTCTAACTACAGGTCCTGGAAGAAGAGGATTGACCTAATCCTTGAAAAGAACAAGGTACTGGACTTGGTCAAAGGAAAGGTAAAGAAGCCTACAAAGGATTCCAGTGATGCTGACAAAGTAAAATACAGGGAATTAGAATTGGTGGCCATGACTTTGATGGTAGAAGGAATAAAGGACAACCTTGTCCCATTCATAGCTAACATTGATCATGCTCAAGAAATGTATGAAGCCTTGTCAAAGTTATTTACTATTATGAGATGTGTCAAGTAACAAGTTTGATGAATGAGATAAGGACCACAAAGATGACTAAAGAAGACACGGTGGCATCCTTCTTTGTGAAGATAGCTAGAATCAGGGATGATCTCTTGGCCATTGATGAAATTGTTCCAGACAAATAACTCATGATCACTGCTCTATTAGGATTGCCACCTACTTGGGGTGCATTTGCTGCAGGACTCAACAGTTGGAAGGTAGCTCCCACCTTTGAAGAACCATGCACTGCCTACAGTCAGGAAGAATTAAGGATCTCATTAGTTGCCAATCTGAAGGAGTATCAAATGCCTACATTGCTCAACAAAGGAAAGAAATCAAAAGGACCAAGGAAGAAAGTTTACATGTCCAAGACAAAATGCTATCAACGCCAAAAGAAGGGTCACTACAAGAGTGACTGTCCCGACAATCCAAAGAATAAGAAGGGAGATAGAGATCATGCTAACTTTGTTGAGGAAGGAGACTCGAAGAAAGTCAAGCCTGAAGAATCTGACATTAGGGACTTGCACTACTAAGTCCTTTGCTTACAGCTTTAGATATCTTGTTTTATATGTTTTAGAACTTATAGGGTTTTAACATATTTTGGAAAAGACATTTTTATTGTTTTTATAAGTTTGTATGTATCCCTCAAGCTTTGGAAGGAGCCCTTAACAACTCCCAAAGATGAGTATATCATCTCCTTTCAGTTTGATTATATTAAATACTAATCACCATTCTCCCTCTATTGTCTTAGGAAAAGGATCTACAAAGAAGTATGAAGGAGGACCTCCCAAGACAAGGTTGGTCAAGGAAAAAAGGTATGCTTTAAATACATTAATTTCTTTATATTGAAAAGGATTATTCATTTGACAATCTATTACTAACATTGTTATGTTTAGCTATATTGAATCAGAGTGATTCTTGTTTTGGGTGATTCATCTCTTGATAAATCTCCTCACCCCACTCATATTCTTAACTGATTTTGTAGAACCCTAGACAAGTTTTGGAAAACCCTAACTGAAGGGTATGCTAATGTGAATGTTTGAAACCCCTCAAATGCTTAGGGATATTGTGAAATGTTGTTTGAAGATGATGTCATGTTTGGGATTTTGGTATGATTAGGAAAACCTAACTTGTTAGGGTTGAATGATAAGGTCTAAAATCCCGAACCTTTGAAGTTTTAGTAATGTTGGGTCTGCTATGTTTCTACATTGAAACCCGAGCTCATTAGGGTTTGGTGGAATGTGTGAGCAAGACCCTTACAAAGTCTTACAAATGATTTCCTTGGTATGTGTGTGTTTATCTGATCAAACCCTAGTCCAATCAAGTTTGTATGTCTCCCTATTATTTGATATTTTTGAGAAGTTGGGTTTGACTAACACATGATGTGAAATGTATTTGCATGATGATGAAATCTAGGCATATATAGATATGTCCTTTTGGTTGAAACCCTAGCTTGGTCTAGGTCAAATGTATTAATGTTGTCAGACATATGATATGCTTATGAATAATCATGAATTCCTAGTTATGTGTGTTAACCTAGTTATTGATGGTCATATGTCTTACGATTTAATGGAAGTCCTTGTCTAAGACTCTAGGATGATGATATTTGGAAATCTATGGTTTGTAGCTAAATCCTAGTAGTAGTTGCTTTGTCTAGTATGTGTGATATAACAATATGAGATCTATTTATTAATGATTGTTGAGATTGTGAAAATGTAATTCTAGGGTTTTGGAGTTGAACCTTTGTCAAAGTAAAAATATCTTATGTATGATGACAATATGATAATTTGAGATTTGTGTAAGATTGTTGAAATTTGAGTTTTGGTTGGGATTGATGTTGATCGGAAATCTAGGGTTTGCAACTAACCTTATTGGAAGCTAGTCATGTTAATGACTAAGCTGTGATTAACATTGATTGATTCTTCTGTATGAAATATAGGATTTGTATGAAACCCTAGTGAGAAGTCTAACATATGAATTTTGAAAGGTTGTTGGATGCTTTATATTTGTTTGAATTGTTTCTTGGGTTTACTATATGTTGAAGTAAGGTATGTCATACATTTGGAAGAAACATTGAAACCCTAGATGGAATGAAGGTTGTTATGAAGTAGTCTAGGGTTTATAACAAATCCCTAGCAAGTCGTTGAAGAGTCTATGTCTCTTGTTTGTAATTAAGTCTAGGTATCTGATATGTATAAAAGTTGAAATGCTTCTGTGATTCTGATATGGCTAACTTCATGCTTCTATAGACTTGGTTGTACTTGGTATCTAAGTTGTGCAGGTACACAATCTTCAATATGGTGAAGATGCTCATTGATGTGATAAGCATGATGAGGATAAATCTAATGAAATGGTTGGAAGCCACGAAAAATTCTCCGATGACGAAAAGAGGAAGCTGATCTCTCGGAGGAAGCCTACATAGAAGAGATATCCCTAAGATTAAGGGGAGTTTGGATGAAGAGGAGCTTCCTGGTTGAGAGGGAGGGCATAGCTTGGTTTTAAATCGAAGAATGACTTTCGAAGGATATGTTGCTACATGTGCAGTAGGAAAGAAAAGTATATAATTGAGGAATATTTTGTCAAAGATTCGATTGATAGTCCTACTGAGTTGAGGAGCAACATCTAGAAGCTAAAGTGATTTTCTAACATGACCCTCGGTGATGCCCAACAAGTGCAAATTGCCCAATCGGACCAGAAAACGCCCCAGAGTATTGATACTAATGAATTATGCCCAAATTAACCATGGAAAATTTATCCCAACTCTGGCTAAATTCTCCACTGAGAAATACCTCCTATGTAAAATGACCAAAGATGCCAAAAGTGAGGCCCGCAAGCTCTATTTATAATTTCTTGGGCTCTTCTCCCCTTGTGGTCCCCACTCTCTCTCTCTCTCTCTCTCCTAATTTGCACTTCCTTCTCTTTTCTCTCTCCTCCAAGAGTGTGAGTTCCCCCTCCTTGGGTCGAATTTCTCTTTCTTGGGGCTCCCACATTCCACTAGAGTTGCAATTTCCCCTTCTTCCCCTAAAGCCTAAAGCTGGAAATGTCCCCTTTTTCCAAAATTGTCTCTAATGCAGAAAATCAAAATTGTGGACATGACATGCTTATGTTCATAATTAGTTCAATGACCAGATAGGATTATTTGTCCCCAAATTTGTTACAATGAGTTACTGACAGGCTGACATTAGCTCTAGAATTGCTTTGCCCTATCTCAGCTAAGTTCCTCCTTGTCATAGGAAAATTGTGCTTTGTCTCAATTAAGGTCCTCCTTTCCACAAGAGATCTGCGCATGGGTTTGGTCACAGGAGGCTTGACCAAAACCAGATAAGTAACCTCAGAAGGAAGTCACTTTAACTTAGAAACTATGCCCTATTTAGAGACAATCCATCCAACTTCACTTTGTTCAAAGCTTCTTATCCTAGGCCCTTCCACGAATATATGTTGTTGCCCCTTGTAGAGAAAAATTGTACTAGAACAAAGTAGAAAGAAGAAAAACTAATTAGGGTGGAATATTTTAACCACCGAATTAGAGGGAAGGAGACTAGCTAGGGTGGGATCACCTCCACCAAAACTAGTCCAAGAGAGAAGGGTCTTAAACCCTCAGAGCCTTAGGCTCAAAGAAAAAAAGAGACAAAACGATCTAATCTAATTCATGGTCAAATGAATCCAACCCTGTTGTATTTATAGATTTCCTTAAGGGGATTTAACTTTTTTCCTTAACTAGTTGAGTGAGATTCACATCAAGCCCCAACTTTGGGCATTTTTGCCCCAGCTACCCCAAACTTGCCCAAACATTCGGTACTTTGGAGTTTCCCCTTTATCGGGGAATATAGCCTATGGGGATTGATAGACTACTTCGTCCCTTTGGCCAATTAATCCCCCAGGGACATTACAATCTCCCCTTTCCGACATTGTTCGTGCTCAAGCAATGACAAGTCCACTAGACTAATGTATTGGACCCACTGAAAAAACACCCTTTGGTATGTCTTTTAAATTTTCAAGCATGGTCTACTTTCTTGTGTTCACTTGCTCGAGGCTGCCTTTAATGAAACCATATGATTTTGAATGTGAATTGTAAGGAGAAGATGATGGATTGGGGTAATTCAAAGCCCTATCTTGGATCATAATGATTTCCTGTTGTTGAAGTGTACTATATTTGCCACTTGTTGAGGTACCATCAAGGGAAAATAATTGCAGTTGTACAAGCCATTCTTTAACTTCATTCCCACCTACTGCAAAAATTGCTTTCTTCCATTCTTCGTATTCAAGTTCATAACAACATCCAATACGTGCAATCACAATATTCCTCAATTTGCAACCACCTACATCAGGGGTAACTGATAGATATTGGCACCCTTGCTGCAAAACCTGAATAAAAAGACTTTCAACTTTAAGGCCTTTGGTATCCTGTGGTACAAACAAAGTTTGACCTTCAATTTAAATACTCCAAAAGACTTGGAATATGAAAATATCCATTGAGGATACAAATATTATTATATATAAAATGTATGAAGAATGATGATACAATTGAGAGTGAAGGTCCCGTATATATAGCCAAGAAGTACCCTTTCACGAAGAGTCATGTCTGTAGAGACATGCCTCTTTGTTTAACTAATTATTATTTAATTACATATTATTATGATTATTATTTATTATCTATATTTATTATTTTTACATAAATTATGTTCATAACATTGCCTTCCCCTTCAAAAAGCTTTGTCCTCAAAGCTTGTTGATGAAAGGACTTGATCTCTTTTTCTGCTACGAATGTCTTCTCGTCTCGGGACAGTCATCTTTGTCGATACAAGTTGATATGATCCTTGGAGTGACATATAAAATTGTCACAAATGGAAGGATCTGACCATCCTAAATTAACCTTCTGTGGAATCTTCTGATCACTGGAATTTTGTGATGAATAGTTGTCATAGGACTGGATTTTACAAACTTCAGTATTCTTTGGAACATACATTTGTTGCTTGTGTTCTGAGTGATACTGGTACGTAGATTGATTGGAAAGTCTACTCTTGTGATTCGGATGTCGATAAATAGTTCTTTTGGTTGGACTTTCCTTTATCATTTTGGCAACTTCCTGATTTCCTTCATGTCCTGCCATTGTTGAGTTGGCATCATCATTTGGAATTTCAATTGTTTGAACTGCAACATCTGCATAAGTTTTAACTTTCTTTGGTTTCTCATCTTCTTGAGTTATGATATTGATGGAATCATTATTTGTTCCTTTATTTTCAACTTGAACCATTACATCTGACGACTTCGATACTTCCTTTGTGAGAAATTCTTCTAATTTATTGTTTAATGATTTCTTATCATTTTTAAGTTTCTTAATTTGAGTGAGTAGACTTTGATTATGATTTTTGAGATGTAAGAGTTCCTCATTTTCTGAGTCAACTTTATTTTGGCATTCAAGTTTCTCGTCTTTTAAACACTTGATTTGTTCTAATAATTTTTTATTAAGGTTCTTTAAGTGTAAATTTTCCTCTTCCTTCTCTAATAAACTTTCGTTGAACTTCTCGTCAAAACTTTATTTTTCTTGTTCTAACTTTTGCTTCTTAGTTTTACACTTTTTGACTTGTGCAAGTAGTTTCTGGATATGATCTTTTAAATGAGAATTTTCGTTGTTTTTATTGGATATGGCCTCCTCAAGCTCTTTTTGCTTCTTCGATATTGAGTTTTGATTCCTTTGAGGTATTAATTTCGTAACATCTTTAAAGTCTTCTAATGAGGACATTATTGATTTTGACTTCATTGTTGTTGATTTGTGGTAGCATCAGATGTGCTCTAGCAATGAAAATTGGTAGAGAGGCTAAAGCACATAAGATCTCCAAGGCCCAGAAATGGTTTGGGGAACTTCCACCCAGTTAGAGAGATATTAAAATAATTAATATTTTTAATGGGGTTCCTAAGTCTAAACTTAGGAAAATTAAAATATTAATGAGTATTAATATAAAACTGGGTGAGAATGTTCTAAATGACATGGATCAAGCCAAAGCTAATCTTAGCCGTTTATTAGAGACTTAATCTTGGCCGTTGAAGACTCAACAGAAAAAGTATAAGAGGAGGCTTTAGGGTCAGTTGGAGATACACCAAGATTGATCAGTCAGTTCGATTTTTTGGAGCGGGGTTTGCTGAGAAAATTCGAACAAGTGATCTGAGTTGCTACGAGGGGCAACGAGTACATAGCAAAGAGGCAGAGATAGTGCTAGAGGGTCAGTGCAGTGACTAAGGAGGCTACTCAGAGGCAACAAGAGCCACGCGGAGGCAGCGAGAGACTGCACAGAGGCTAAGGGCCTGCGTGTGTGACGCAAAAGGCCAGAGAGCTGACGCAAAGAGGCAGAATGTTGACACAGAGTGTTCCAGAGCTACGCAGAGGCTAGCAGGGCTGACGCAGAGCCTTGGAGAAGTGCCAAAAGGATTTTTGTGGGGCAAACTAGTGTTAAGAAGCTGAATATATGCTTCCGAGAAGAGGTATTACTGTCGTGTAAAAATATCTGTCGGGTGAGCCATTTTGGCACCCTAGTTGTACTCAAGAATTGCTACACCGTTTTCCCGCATTGGGTTTTTCTGGGGGCGATTGTCCAAAAATAATAGTGTCCCTTGTGTGTTTGTCTAGTATTTCAGCTGCTGATCTGTATATGAACTAACGATGAATTTGTGTTTATTTTCAATATTTATATGAATAAATAATTTGTTAAGGAATAAACAAGTCGGTGAATAAACAGGATAATGCAGTAGGGATTTCTAAAGGGTAACATTTAGAAATTTAAAAAATTATCATGTCTCGAAATGTGATCATCTTTCCCTTATAAGAAAACGTCAAAAAAAAGTTATATATGTTTAACATGAACGCACCCAATTCTCTAAACCAAGGTTGACCAAAAATTATGTCAACCTCCATGTCATACATTTTTACAACACAAAATTGGGATATGCACTCATAATGATCTATTGTTATTTGTAAATCATTAATTTCATATTTTTTTCCAAAAAGATTTGTTGTTTCGCCTACATTGGCATCTGAAATTAACAGTCGATTCGCCAGATTAATATTTATGTAATTTTCATTGTTGCTTATACTAATAGCAATATTAATTTTTTTTCATTGGATAGTCCCTCTTAATATAATTAACTTATGATGTGTGATTGTAACACCCTTACAGGAAAATCGTTCGTCCTTCATCATTTTCGAATTAGGCTCCATTCGCTTTTTCGTCAAAAATGGACTTCTTCTTTAAAATAAGTGCCCTTTTCTTTTATAAACTTGAACACCTTTATAAATTCCTTTAACTTTTATTTTCCTCAATTATATATTTTTCCCACTTAAAAAAAAGCTAATATAGCTCCATTATTTAAATAAACTGCACCTTATATTTATTATAATTCTTTTAAAAAGTATTCTTCCTTTGTTATAACTCGGTATCCTGATGTCTCTTTATAATTCTCAATTTAACCCTTTATAAACTTAATATATGGATCTTTTAAGTAACCTTTTATACTAATACCCACTTTGTACTTATATATATTTTCAATAATTTTATGACTTTAGCTTTTCTTTAAAATACCCCTTTATAATATAATACTTATCTTTATATATCTTTTATTTATAATCTTTTTTGTTTTCTTTTTGAAAAGTTACAACCCTAATGAAAAGTGGCTATTCACCTCTTTGGAATATAATATAAAATATATGTCTACTTATGTGCCTTTGACTGGTTAATTTTCTCTGCATAAAAAAGTAAAACTCACCATTCACATAAAGAGATTTTGTGTTCCTTTTGTTTTTCTTTTATCTTTAAAATACCATGGACAATTACCATGGGTTTCTAAAACCACGAGCTTGTAAACCACTAAATGAAAAATCAAGATAATATTATCTACTCTTCCTTTTCTTATGTATAGTTTTAAAGATATTTGAAAAGATTCCCTTTTTACTTTGTCATGTACTTTTTATCAATAATGTAGAATCTTTATATATATATGAATGTTCTCCTTCAAAATTTACCTCAGACTATTTTTTTTTTACTAGAATAATTGAAATGTGAATGGCCAAAGGCTTTTTTTTATTTTTTTAACTCTTTTCTTTTATAAGTGGCCCAGAGCATGACCGAAAATGGAGAAACTCCAAACTCTGAGCGAAATGCTTCAATTACACAACAACAAGGTTGATGGGAGGTTGATGGCCAAAGACCTGGTGATCAGCGAATCCTAGCTCTGATACCAATGTAACGAACAAAGTTCGATCTTCAATTTAAATACTCCAAAAGACTTGGAATATGAAAATATCCATTGAGGACACAATATTATTATATATAAAGTGTATGAAGAATGATGATACAATTGAGAGTGAGGGTCCTGTTACCTGTATATATAGCTAGGAAATACCTTTTCACAAAGAGTGATGTCTGTAGAGACATGCCTCTTTGTTTAACTAATTATTATTTAATTACATATTATTATGATTATTATTTATTACCTATATTTATTATTTTTACATAAATTATGTTCATAACAACCTGCCACCCACTGACCCACCAAATGGAAATATATGGGCAATTAGTAGTTCTCCACGAGCATCTGTCCACACAAAAATGAGCCATTTCCAATATTCAATCCAACCATAACAAAAATGAAGACTTGATGCCTTTTGGTTCCTAGGTCCTAAACAGTGAGACTCCAGTCCTTTTGTAGCAGTGCTTGAACCAATATCTCCTGGTCCAATTGAATTTGAAGGATGAGTACTCCCACTTGCATCATCAGATATGGTTCTTAAATTCTTACTGGATTCGGAGCAGCAACACTAGTCAAAGGGTTAGAAACAATGTTATCCAAGAAACTAGGTTCTACCAATATAAATAGTGGATCAAATAGGTAGCACTCATCATCTTGGGAAGGAAACCCTCCAGAACTGTTGGAATCACATGCAGTTGACTCTCCCTGCCTTGTTGTTAATTTTAGATAGGGCTATATTGCTCTTTGTTGTAGATAATTGCATTTTAAACTTTTCATCATTTAAATATCACATTCACCCCATAACATCTTAACATCATTAGCAATTATGTAGAAAGAACAATAACATCAACATCACAGCTGAACATAGAGGAACAACAGAAGAAAAGCATGCACAAAAGGGCCACCGGGATTTTTGGTCAGAGACCAAGGCAAAAACCCTACAAGGGGGAAAACCATGCAAATTCTTCTTCTATTAGACATTCATCAATTGTTCAATTGAGATACAAAGTACATCCATAGAGAGATACATCATTATAACAGGCCTCCTAGGGCCAGTTCAAGTCAATTCACAACTCCAATTGTGAACTGACTTCTGATAACCAAATTAGTCCAAGAAATATTCTGCCATATCACTGTTGTCTATCCTATTATACATTATTCATCATGAACCTGTCATCATGTATCAAGAGTAAAGTTGGTGTAGATCACTGTCAACACGGGCACTGTAGATCATTGTCAACACAATGGCACTGTAGGTAACTGTCAACACAATGGCACTGTAGGTAACTGTCAACACAAGGTCACTGTAGATCATTTTCAACACAAGGACACTGTAGATCACTGTCAACACTAGGTCACTGAAAACACAAGAGCATTGTAGATCACTGTCAACACAACTGTAGGACACTGTCAACACAAGGGCACTGATATAAGAGTAGGGTTTTCACTATCATAAAAGAGTCTAACTCACTGTCCCATATATCAATGTTTATTGTCACATATGATTATATATTACTATCATGTATGCCTTTGTCTCACTGTCATGATAAAGGTCACTGTCATATGGAAGATTTCCATACATTCAGGGTCACAAACATTATTACCGTTATACAAATCATGCTACAACATCACTACAAAAAGACTGTCATATAATGTTATCTCTAAAGGGTGTCCTGTAGAATATCTAACAAATTACTTCCATGGCAATCATAAGTTCAAGAGTCCTGTAGACATTCATATAAATAAAACTGCCAACATGTATATGACTAAGAGAATTTCTATAGAAGCGAACCACTGTAGTAGAAAATACGAACTACAGGGATTATATTGCAACAATAGACTCTTTGCGCAAATATCAGAGATAAAGAACGAGATCCTCCATTATGCGAGTCACAAGGTTATCATAATGTCATGCAATTCCTTTGAGACATACCTCGGAGTATATTATGACAATGACATTGTAATCGCGGAGAATAATATATTTATGCTACGAACCACAAATCATTAGATTGAGTCCTAAGAGAAGTAAAACGATTCTGCAGAGAATGAGATTGAGTCACCATAACTGAGATCGATCTACAGGAATCTTGCGAACTTATGTAAATGAGACAATCATTGTAATATAGATACCTAGCCTCAGCGAGATGTAGAGATCTAGATACAAGCCTCAGAATCTCACTGTTGAAGCATGCATCTGTTAAGCGAACTTCAGAACCATATTACGAGTCTTAGATCCATTGTTGTAGCAAGCCCTTGTCCACCATACGAACCACAATAGTCATAGACTAATGCAAGCTTCCACAGATGTGAAATACCTCAGATGCGAGTTTTTCTTTCCTTGCTGAATTGACAAGAATAGATGCCCTATTTATAGTTGTCTTCATATATGAAAGGTCGTGTCTGTTGGAGTTAGACCGACATCAAAAGCTGACTTGAGTTGGAGGGAATCCATAATTCAAATTCGAATATGCTCAAAAATATTCTCCACGAACTTTAATGTATGCTTGCCCAAATTAATTTTGTGCCTTACAAAATAATAATGAGAGATGTGCCCAACACATTAATATTAATTTCTTTTACCCAATTAAGAATTCCACTTTGGGCAGATGGGCTTCCTTAAGGGCTTTAGGATTTCTCTTTGGGAAATTCATCCCGAAGCTACCCATATTTCAACACTCCCTCTCAGCTAGTGATGAATTTTCATCTGAATCATAAACCTCATCTCAGATGTACATGTCACAATCTCATCTTATCTCATTGAAGAAAAAGTAGGGGAGGTCAATCCTCAAAGCCCTACTAGTTACTAAGTCAAGTCTCATGACCCGCATGCTAGTTGCATCAACGAGATATCCATCTCAACTCAGCTTGACTCTCCCTTGATCATCAGTTCAACAATGACATCTCAATCTAAAGAAGACGAATCATCATAGGGGAGCTCCAGCTACCACCCTATCAACTTGGTCATCGTCATAGGGGAGCATCTGACTTCGACTCTATATCCAATAATCAGTTCAGTCATCTGAAGAAGAATCATCAAAGGAGAGCATCCAGCCTCCACCCTATCTCCACGGACATCATCATAGGGAGCATTCGGCTTCCACCCTATTTACCACCACCTATGGGTAGTATGCATAGGATAAAATTTTCTCCAAGATGGTCCTCAATCGGCAGCCCCTTGCAGCCACCAGAGAGTTTGATGTGCCATTATTTTCGCCACCTGAGCCATCCATGTGGTCCCTCGCCCACCTATTATGATCGTATGTATGAAGGTGGGCCTCCCGACCCCAAAGGTATGGCTTTTCATTGGTGTAATTGAGTGATTTTTCTTACTTATCATGGACACTTATGGGCATGGATTGGTGGGGGAATTCGGTGAAAAGAGTGGGCAAGGTCTGTACTCATAGCTCTTCTACCCGATTTGGTGGTTAGTCGTATATCCTAGTCTTGTGGAATCTCCTTTACTGGCCACAAGCTTTAGGGTTGGCTCTACATGGGAAATATCGATTTTAGTAGCATGGTCCCGTTTCTCGACATAATATATACCTTCGCTCATTTTAACCACAATCATCACTTTTCCCATCCAGGTCCACATGTGTCCACTCGGTCCAGATAGGGTTATCCTCCCCCTCCCCTCCTCCTCCCCCTCCCCTTGTCCACACTCTAGGTCGAGCCCGGAACAATGCCCCAGAGGTTGATGTTGCTAAAAAAAAAGAGAGCATAATTTGGCCACTCTCAATAGTAAATGCACGACAAAATGCAAAAGAGGGTTGAGACATACCAATTTAGCGCATGGGTAAAAGCCAAACATGAGATCTACCCCTCATTTATGGCCATAGCCCTGGTTCCTATGGGCCCTAGATGAGCCCCCTCCATATTAAGGAACCCATGATTGTCCCAACCCCTTGTGGGCAATGAAATGCCCCGCCTTAAAAGGGGGTACCTACTGTTATATCTTACACATCATGTTCTCATCCCCTGGAGCCCCGAGCAGTTATGAAGAAAAATCAATCAAAGGCAAAAGTCATATGGAGAGGGGTGGAAAAACAAAGGCCAGGGTAACTTATGTACCAGGATTTCTCCCTCCTGCACTCATATACCGAGGTGTGGGCTTCCCCTATTATAGCTACTCTTGTAGCATGGCACGTGGCTTGGAGCTTTTCCCCTGATCCCCAGTCAATTTCATCATTATATCACATGCCACCTACCACTTGATGAATGTACCATGGTCATGTCACCCCCTTTAAAGATTGAAACCACTTAATAGGGTCCTTGGTTAACCCCCTTCTTGAGTTTGGAGACACCTATACATGCCAAAGCCCATTATGGAAGGGCATGCCACTATGAAGTGCCCACTTGATTCCCTGACCTGTAAATTCTTTTACTTGATTATTCTAATGATTTGTTGTACTAGAGGGCAAGGGGACACATTAGATCTTATGCAGGATTGCAGGTGTGTCTGCATTTGGGTTTGGTCTCCCTCAATGTTTTAAAACTCTGACTCGGACTCCGACTCGTCCGAGGGTTGACTCCGACTCTGACTACGACTCGATATCGACTCGGCCAGCTTGATTTCAATGACTCGGTCATCGTAAAAAATACATTAAATATTTATTTTTTTTATAAAAAACATAATTTTAAAGATTTTCATTCATGTTTCCAAACACACAGCATTATAATATAGATGGAAGACAACATATGATCAAAGTAGGCTCATGAATATATCCATTATATCAAAATGGCACCCAGTGCACTGTCCAATGGCAATACATACATGATCAAAGATTCAAAACAAAAAACACATAACCAAGGAGGCTAGAAATGGCCTCTACAACAAAAGTAAACTATGACCAGACTCCAGTACTACTGGCTAGTAGCTACTGCCAGAGGAGCCAAGATCATGTCGATCAATCTCTGAATCATCATCAGACTCAGACAGGGGGTCCCATGTAGAAATTTTTGTTTTCCCACTCTGGTTCTCAGTTTCACCTTATTTCTCCCATGTAGTTAAATGCCCTTTCCCATAACCATACATTCAACAAGCTGGAAAAAATAAATTTGCTGAAAACACAAATTCTGGAAATTTTACAGAATGCTGGAAATTGCAGAAATAAAAATCAGCAGTAACAAACAGCCATTAAAACACATTTAAACACAGATATTTTTGGTCAACTTGACCCTGGAAAAACCCCCTACAACTCTTGGGGAAAACCAGTTTGAGAGCTCTTCTTTTATTTCTGAAAATGCCTTTTTACAGAGAGAAAATTTTCAGCAAAAATCAGCAAAACAAATTTTTCCAGCAAGCAAACTTATCTGTTTTTTCAGCTAACAGACAATCTGAAAATGTGTTGTACGAGCTGTACGGACGTACGGACTGTGCAGACGTACGGACTGTGCGGACGGCCGTACGGACTGTACGGACAGACCTCGAAAACCGTGCAGAAAATCGCCTCCTCGATATTCGTGCCTGAAAATCAGTTTTTCCCTGTTTGCTCACAAAAATCTGCCTTGTTTCTGCTTGTTCTTTGAGCTGTACGGATTTGTTGAAGTGCTGCCTTGGTATGTGTGCCAAACTGCTGCCTCTTTCTCCTCCTTGCTCAGAAATCTCCCTTGCTCTCCTTCTCCCAATCTGCTCATGAAAGAATGAATGATCTTTTCCTCCCTTAACCCAACCCTAAATGACTTTTGGGTGATCCCTAAATCCAATGGCTGAAATAGATTTAGATCAATGGCTGAGATTAAATGCTCATTTAAATCTCACTTTCTATTTTTTAATTCACCCCACTTTAATAAAGACCCACTTAGTCATTTATTTCCAAAGTCACTTTTCCTTTCTAATTTTTCATTGACTTTATAAAAGTCACTTTAAAATTAGACTTAGTAACTTTATCACTTAAAGTCACTTTTAAATTAGATTTAACTTTATAAAAATTATAAAGTTACTTTACGAGAAAAATTAAATTCTTTTGGACACTTTTCCCTAGGCCAAAGATCAAGGCCTTAGGGAACCACCTGTCCTCCGGTACCGAATTTCAACACCCCATGGCTCCTCCTCCTCCTCATCATCATCTCCAACTGCAACTGTAGAAGTGGTAAAACTAGCAAGTTGTGCAGCAAATGCAAGCTGAGATAGAGAATATATGCGGCTGCGCTTCTGTCGTGGCTGAGCAGAGGAAGCGCCTGCAACTGGAGTCCTTGTTGGCTGTGAGGCTGAGGCTGGTAGTACAGGTGGATCGGGATCTGCATTCAACTGAACATCATGTTCGAGTGATGCCTCCCTATCTATATCAAAATCAAGATCCTCATCAGGATCAAACTCTGCTGGATGACTCTCCACTACCCAATCTGATGTTGGATCAATGTCTTCCAACATAATGGGATCTAAATCAGGTCTTTTGTTCAGCAATTGGTTTCGTCTGAGCCGGAGGTTGTGTTGGACATAGACTAGATCATACGTGAGATTCTTGATCATCAATCTCAAACTCCTCGGGTTGTTCCGAGCCTGTGGACCTGCTTTTCATTGTGGACCTGCTTTTCATCGATGAGTGCCACCTCGTAACCTTAGACTTCCATTGCTAAAATGGACACCAAGTTCTTCTTGCGATCAGGTACATAAAAGAGATTCTGTAAATGAATTGAGTTACCCCCATTCAGTTGAGGGATAACATTCCCAACATCCTTTCCGGGATAGGTGGCATCGGCTCCAAGTATAATCCCACGATTGTTTCCATCTCTACCAAATTAGAGAGTGTACCCATCTATCCGATGGAGTGCCTTGAAGCACTACAATCAATAAGCCAGATTCCCAAAGAATCTAAAAGAGAGGGCCAATACAAGATAACGCTTCTTTATCTTATCAGAAACAACATTTGATTCTTCATACCTGGGGTTCCTTACTTTCTTTGAAGAGTCGGCCATGTCCTTGATGACCTACATTACTTATTGATCATTGAAGATGTCCCTGGAATGATTATTATCTTCATCAAGAGATGTGTCTCTGCCATTCAGACACTCCTTCACATAATGGCCGAACTTATTGCAACCAAGGCATCCGCCTTTCCTTCCACCCTTAGATCTGAACTTCCCAATGAAGTGATCTTTAGGTAGGCCATCAGAAACTTCTGTTGTGCCATTCTGATAATATTCTCTGCTTCGACTCCACCCTTGGTGAATTAGAAGAGGGATGAAGAACCCATTGATCCTTTTGTCCTGTCCCAACTGTCTTTGGTGATTGCTCTTTCCCTCTTGCTTGGGCATTGTCTTCACTTCAGCTCTGATACCATGTAAGATTAGGTATGTTCTATGCTAGAGCAATTTGTTTCAATTTTAGTTAACTCAATATCTTTTCTTGATCAGCAATCACATCAGCTTTAAAGTAAACTGTAGATAGAACATAAATATAAATCGCAGAAGACAAGCCAAGACAAGAGAACACAAGATGTGGTGCTAGCCAGGGACAAACCCCACAATGTGGGGAAACCCTTGATTAATTCTTCTTTTATGTTCTTCATAATTCAGCAAAGAAAGTGAGACAGATAGTACGTTTACAATAGAATTCCATACTTCACTTTTGATATCGCATGAGATCAGTTGAAGACATATTGCTTCAACTGATTCTCTAAGGTGACTCCTTCACCTATCTTAGTGCTGCATCTCGTCCATTTGCTACACCTTACCGTGTAGCACCATCATGCTGCATCATGCTGTCTCATTCATCATCATGCTGCCCTTTACTAACATGCCCATGATGCTGCATCTTTCATCATCATGATCTGAGACTGTTCATCCTTTGTTGTTCATTGTGATAGGGTTGCTACAGATATGCTACCTACAGCTGTTCATTGCTGCTACAGGTATGCCACCAATCTATCACTACTGTTCATTACTGTGATTATGGTGATATCAGGATCAAGATTGTGATCCTTGTCCCTGTCCCTTGTAGCACGTCAAGTTAGCATCATAATTAAATCTGAGAGCTACTGAAACTTCTTCCATGGTTTTGTGATACATCACGTTGAGGTTGCTACAGGTATGTCATAGTGAGGACAACAGTAGATCACACGCTGATTTATCTACTTTATCCATCCGAGGGCATCATCTTTATCACAGGGATGTCGAGAGTAGGTTTATCTAGGTTCTGCTGCTCCTTATACCCATTCGAGAATGCAGTCGAACCCTAGATCTATCCCTCATAAAAATGTGGATTCATTTTCTTTATGACTGCGGCTCCATGCCTGGACTGCGGCTCCATTACCTTGACTGCTACTTCATTCTCTTAACCGTGACTCCATTACCATGACTGTGGCCTTTGTTACCCTTACTGCGGCTTTATCACCATCACTGTGGCTACGTGCATTGACTGTGGCTTCATATATTGATCCAATACATAGATTAAGCTGCGTCCATATAGAAACTAACTGCGTGTAAGGATCTATGCCCTGTGTATAATTAGGGCATCACGTTGACTGTATAAATGTCACCATGAACAACGTATAACCAGCGTATGAACGTAACCATGAACAACGTATAACTGTGTCTCCATGATTTGTGCATAAGTGTTTCTATGAACTACGTATTAGTGTCTCAATGACTAGCGTATTAGGCCTCTCCTTAGCAATGAATTAGAGCATCACTTTGACTGTGTATAGATGTCTTCATGACTGCGTTGGATTAGGGCATCAGCTATAGCTAGGACATCATACTAGGCCAGCATATTCTTTAGTGTCTCTCCTTTTCCAAAAACCCAAGACATGGAGAGGAGATCACATGAAGAGTGTGTCAAAATGACTTCAAGTCCTCTATTTATACTAAAACGTAGATGATGAATAGACATGTCTATTGGGCTTCAAAGCCTACATAAGATGCTAGCCAACTTGACAATATGTCTTATAACACAAATAAATTCATAACTCCATCAATACTTGTCGAAATCGGATGATCTTTAGATCAATCCTACACCTCTCGATGAGAGGGATCCAATAAAAATATCAGCTGCTATAAATAAGATGACCCACATGGAGTTTGGCCGTAGTTGCTAATTTTAACAAATGTCCATCGGGAAAACCCTGCCTCTCTCTCTCCCTATAATGGGTACAAGTGGCCAAACTGTGTTGCAAGCCCTAACTCTGTATTCCTGGATGTTGAAATTTGGTACCGGAGGATAGGTGGTTCCCTTAGGCTTTCATCTTTGGCCTAGGGAAAAGTGTCCAAAAGAATTTAATTTTTCTCCTAAAGTGACTTTATAATTTTATAAAGTTAAATCTAATTTAAAAGTGATTTTAAGTGATAAAGTTACAAATCTAATTTTAAAGTGACTTTTATAAAGTCAATGAAAAATTAGAAAGGAAAAGTGACTTTGGAAATAAATGACTAAGTGGGTCTTTATTAAAGTGGGGTGAATTAAAAAATAAAAAGTGAGATTTAAATGAGCATTTAATCTCAGCCTTAGATCTCAATCTATTTCAGCCATTGGATTTAGGGATCACCCAAAAGTCACTTGGATCACCCAAAAGTCACTTGGGGTTAGATTAAAGGAGGAAAAAGAGGAAAAGGTCATTCATTCTTTCATGAGCAGATTGAGAGAAGGAGAGCAAGAGAGCAAGGGAGATTTCTGGACAGTGAGTTGCGGAGTTTCAGCAGTGGAGTTTCAGCAGAGCGGAGTTTCAGCAGCGGAGTTTCAGTAGGGCGGAGTTTCAGCAAGTCTGTACAGCGGAGTTTCAGCAGGGCGGAGTTTCAGCAAGTTTGTACAGCGGAGTTTCAGCAAGGCTGAGATAAGTTGTAAAAGTTTGCTTGCTGATTTTTGCTGAATATTTCTCTTACTGTAAAAAGGCATTTTCCAGAAATAAAGAAGAGCTCTCAAATTGGTTTTCCCCAAGAGTTGTAGGGGTTTTTTCCAGGGTCACATTGACCAAAAAATTAAAATCTCAGTGTTTAAATGTGTTTTAATGGCTGTTTATTACTGCTGATTTTTATTTCTGCAATTTCCAGCATTCTATAAAATTTTTAGAATTTGTGTTTTCAGCAAATTTATTTTTTCCGGCTTGTTAAATGTATGGTTATGGGAAAGGGCATTTAACTATATGGGAGAAATAAGGAGAAACAGAAAACCGGGGTGGGAAATGAGAAATTTCTACATGGTATCAGAGCTTGAGTGCTGCAGGACAGTTTGGAACAGCAAAAGGAAAAATTACAGCTGCTGATTTTTCACTTAAAAAATTCCAGCAAGCTGATTTTTTCATAAACAACAGTTTTATCTTTACTACAGTAGTGCTATTTTTCAGTTTTAGGACAACGGGATGTCATTGGAATTGAGGGTGGAGGATAGGCTGGATGGGCATACATATTACAGCGTTTGGAAGGAGAGAATGCAGAGTATCTTTGAGGAGGCAGAAGTCTGGGATATCATGGTGCATACCACACAGAACCTCGTTGTTGTGCCTATTGATGCTACTCAGTTGATAGCTTATAATAAAAAGAACAACAAAGGTAAGATGCTGATTTTAGATGGAATCAAAGACCATTGCATTCCTCATGTGAGAAGAAAGAGCAATGCCCATGAGATGTGGACAGCATTGTCCAATCTCTACCAGAGTACCAATGAGAACCGGAAGATGGTCCTGAAGGAGAAGCTGAAGAACATTAAGATGGGTAATGATACTGCAGTTGGATATCTCACAAAGATTATTAATGTGAGAGATGAGTTGGCAGCGATTGGAGAGGCCATTCCACCCACTGAGTTGGTGCGGATTGCAGTGAATGGCCTCCCCCGTTCATGGTTGAACTTTGCTGATGGGGTTTGTGCACGTGAGACCCTTCCCACATGGGAGAGGTTTTGAGATGATTGCATTCAGACAGAGATCAGGAAAGGTCAGCTTGGGGCAGCCAAGCCAGTTGAGCAGGATGAGGATGTAGCACTGGTGGCAGGAGGCAAGAAAGGAAAAGGGAAGAAGCAGGCTTCCACAAGCAGTGGTGGGGGCAAAGGCAAAGGTAAAGGTAAACAGGGGAACACACAGAAGGACTATTCCAAGGTGAAGTGTTGGAATTGTCAAAAGATGGGACACTATGCAGTTGCGTGTCCGGAGAAGAAGAAGAAGGGGAAGAACCAGGACGTGGCAGCTTTAGCAGAGATTGAGGACTTTGCAGGTCGTTTTGACCGGGAGTTTGCGTTCACTACGTGTGAGTCCTCTAGTGCAGGATCACCTGCCACACAGGTTCAGAGGGAGCATGCTTTTCCCTCGATTAGCGGAGCATCTTCAGGTATCTGGTATGTGGACAGTGGGGTTTCACGTCACATGACAAGAGTCCGTGAGTACTTCTCAGAGCTTTCAGAGAGTGGCACTGATATAGAGGTAGTACTCGGTGATGACAAAGTTGTTAGAGCAGTCAGGGTGGGGACACTGACATTTTAGAGGGAGTCCAAACCTCCCTTGAAAGTGTCAGATGTTCTTTATGTGCCAGGGATGAGGAAGAACCTCATATCCGTCTCAGCTTTGGAGGACAGAGGATATGAGGTACTGTTCAGGGGAGGACAGGTGTTGATGTATCCCAGGGGCACTCCAGCTGATTCAGCTAGAGTGATAGGTGTACGCCATGCAAAGGTGTACAAGTTTGCATTCCAGTCCCTTTTGGCATTGAGCAGTAGTACCGACAGTAGAGCTAGCAGTTCTAAGCTGTGTGAGATTTGGCACCGCAGGATGGGACATATGTATCATGGAGCCTTGAGGACATTGCGAGAGATCACTACAGGTGTGCCAGATTTCAGTACTGATCACTTTGATACTTGCAGGGGTTGTGCGATGGGCAAGTTTGCCAAATCCCCTTTTCCCAGCAGTGACAGCAGAGCGACTGGGATACTTGATTTGATTCATTCCGATGTGAGCGGTCGGATGTCTCGTGTTTCCTTGAGTGGATATGAGTACTATGTTTTATTCATTGATGATCACTCCAGGAGGACCTGGATTTATTTTTTGAAGACCAAGAGTTAGGTCTTCAAGCGGTTTCAGGAGTTCAGAGCTCTTGTGGAGACACAGACAGGTCGAAAGATCAAGTCCCCGAGGTAGGACAATGGAAGAGAGTACACCCTTGGAGAGTTTGTTGACTATTGTGCGGAGGCAGGCATTAGGAGGGAGTTCACTGTTCCTTACAACCCCCAGCAGAACGGAGTTGCAGAGAGGAAGAACAGATCCATCATAGGGGCTGCCAAAGCCATGTTACATGATCAGGGGTTGCCATTGTTCTTGTGGGCAGAGGCCTGCAACACAGCTGTTTACTTGCAGAACAGGAGTCCGCATCATGCCTTGGGGCACATGACTCCGGAGGAGGCTTTCTCTGGGAAGAAGCCTGATATTGTTCATCTTCATATCTTTGGATGCATTACATACTCCTATATACCCAAGGAGAAGAGGACCAAACTAGAGCCCACCGCAGAGAAGGGTATCTTTGTGGGCTACAGTGAGACCTCAAAGGCCTTTCGGATTTACATTCCTGCACAGAGGAGTTGTTGTCAGACGGGATGTGAAGTTCGAGGAGGACAGGGCCTGTTGACCACTACCGGTCAACTACCCATGCAGTACACCCCCCTTTTCTTTGCAAAAAGGGGTAGCACCTGATCGACGTGTCCGTGCCATCCTGCAGTCATCAGCAGCTTGATCATTTTAATTGTAAACCCAGTCTGCATGTATAAATTTGTAAATAATCTTAGCAGATGTGAGTCATGTCTGTAAATTTCCTAGGTGGACCTAATTTTCTAAGTGATAATCTACGTCCCGGAAGGTTTTTCGTCTCACCGATCCATGATCGGCAGAGTTTTCCTTCAGCCTGACCCCAAAGCCGGGATGGATTTTGTCATTAGAATTTTAGGAGAATCCTAGTGCGTTAATCTGCTAGATTATAGTTGTGTCGCAGAACTGGGTGGTTTATGAGGGTCTATGATAAAGGGGTTTTCCCCCTTAAGATGTAAATTGTAAAAGTCATGATGTAAAGTGTCTTGAGGGTTGGAAAATGTTTTAAATCCCCTCATGAGTCCTAAGTCCTAGGTCCTAGGAGATTTTTTCAAAGGCTAAGTTCGAGGATCCATTTTAAAATAAATTAAAAATTAAAAAAATTAAAAAATAATAATAATAAATAAAAAATAAAATATAAAATATAAAATTATAAAATAAAGCAAAAACCCTAAAATAATAAAATAATAATATTTTGAGTGAATGCATGTAAAATATCATTTTTTAATAAATCGACGGATGAGATTAAGAGATGTCTTGATTCTCATCAACGGTCGAGATCATTTCGACATGGATCACTCGAACTAGCCGTTGGGATCATTTCCTTTAAATAGGGTGCTAGGGGTCATTTCAGATCATCCAGATTGGATCTGTGAGTCTTGTGCTGAAGAAGCTCTCTTGTAGTTCATTTTTTGTGCAATAAAGAAGACTTTGGGGTTAAAAATCTTGCTGGTGTTACTCTTCTGAAAATGCTGTAAGATTGTTCTATTTGTTCTGCATAATTTTATTTTCAGCCATTAATGATAGCTTAATGAAGATTGATCTAGGCACAGGTATCTTGTCTGATCTTTGAGGTTTGAATGATAGTTTAGATCCTGAAATATATTGGCAGGTATCTCCATTTGATCGGGGTTTCACTATTGTTTTCTCCTTCTATGTTGATGGTTGATTTTAAGCTGTGCAGGGAATCCTTTTTTCAGATTACCAGGTGTTAGGGGAAGTTCTCGGCTGAACTAGCCAACTCCCGGGTTGTGTTTTCTGAAAGAGCCCAGCCAGTTCTTGATCCCGGGCTTATCATTCGAAATATTTTTATTGAATACATGCAGGGTTTTCTGAAGCGTTCTACATTAAAATATTTTTTCTGGAAATATTTCTGTTATTATGGCTAAATCTGGCTGTTGAGGGGCCTAAGTCTGTAAATTAATTAACTTTTTGGGGTTTCAAATTTTGTTTTATGCACGTATTATGTTAGGGTTTTTCTTTTCTCTTGCAGAAAACAGGCACACATGATCCAGAAGAATCTCTAGGGTTCATTTTATAAAAAATTGTTCATTTGCAGACAAGAGGTTCTCGGAATCATGAAGGCGTTCTCTTGTGATCACGCACAGTAAATTTCAGGATATGGATTTTCGATTTGTTTCCACATAAATCGTCACACTGATCGTTATTCTGCTCAAACCCTCCATCATTCAAGGGTGATAGAATTTTGGAACCTGAAGATTGATTTTTCTTTTAAAATTTCTATCAGTGGATGACCTGTTCTGCTTCACGTGGTCATAATCTTCAAGCTGCATACCAGCCATCTGAAAAAGCAAACCTGCGAGGGCATTGGCTGAGTAAAACGTTTTCACTACGCCTGGCGTTCAAAGAAAATAGCATTTCTGCGTGGAAGCTCCATTTTTCAGCGGATCACTGTCGTTTCCTGGCTGTTACCACGTCAGGCTTCAAGTGAAAAAACGCGTAGCCCCTCAGCGCTGTTAGCAGCAACGCACACGTCCGTTTGACCTGCGTACAAGCAACCAAGACGCACTGTAAGTATACACGAGCCAGGTAATTTCTGCGTTTTTTCATCTTCAATAAATCTCAAATCGATTTCCATTACCACCGTCACCATTCCGCACATCGAAATTTCTCTGCGCGTTCAATCTTTGAGCTTTTATCAGGGGTTTTCTGGTGGGCGTCAGGGAAATTTGCTTGGTTTTCGATACACCTGTTGGCAAGCCGAAGTCTTTGCTGCCTTACGCACAACCTCATCTCCCTGCAGCTATCATTTCTCACTGTATCATCCATCTTCTCCACGCAAAACTCTCCCGCAGGCTTCTCGAACCTCTGCCGTCAGTTTCGATCCATTTGAAATCGCGTTTTCATGGAGCCTTCTTCTGTCGTTGTTTTCATTTACGCTCATTCAATTATTTCATAGATTTTTATGTGGTTTAGTTTTAGTTTAGTTTATTAATTTAGGGTTTAGTCATAGTTGAAATTTCATCTTTTTTTTTAGGATTTTAGTTTTATTTTAAATAGTTTATTTTTTTTTGGCAAAAAAAACAAAAATCGGATAATTGTTTGTATTAGTTTAGTTTTGTGATTTGAATTAATTTTGTTTAGAATGATCTTTAACGTAGGTTAATTTTAGTTCTAGATTTTAATTCAATCTAAATTTTATTTTTTATTACATATAGTTAGATTTCATTTATATATATATATATATATAAAATCTTTTTGCCAGATCCAGTTGTTCTCGGGAAATTATCTGATGTGGAATGAATGTTTATCATTTTAGACAGATCTGCGCGTAAATGATTTTTTTTAAGATTTGCTGCATATGGTATCTAGTTAATGATTCATGACCTTGCGTGGTTGTTTAAAGCTTTGATCGAAATTTTTTTAATGGATATCGTTATTGAGCTTTGCCCATTTTAAGAACGTTGTTGTTTCAATTGATATCCTGCGTCGTTCTAGCTTTCATGATAAATGCTTGCTCTGCATGGTTTATATTGTTGCAGCATTTGATAATTAAACGATTAAATACTTACTCCACAAGGCACTGGGCTTTTAACTTCTAAATCCATCTAGTGCTTATCATATCGTGTCTCGTGTCTCCCAAACCAACTGGTCGATAGTTGGTCTTCATCACCTCATAGGGTCTACCCCCGTTAGCCGCGGGAGACAGGCTTAAACAGAGAGATCGGGGATCAGAGTGACAGCCCCTGGTTTGAGCATTGTCGTGACAATCTGTGCGACAACAGGGCCTTTAGGAGGTCACATGAGTTAGAGTATTTGGATCAGCCAGACCCTCAAAAGCAGTTGAGTCAGTCGCAGGGATCCAGTGGGTAGGGATCAGGAGGATCAGGAAGTACATCTATGAGGATGTCAGGTCCATCAGTGAGCAGTGGCTCACCGAGCCAGAGTGGTGGTGCTCTGGGCAGCATGCAGAGCAGTTCACAGAGCAGTGCACTAGGGAGTCCACTGATGGACAGTTCACACGATACCTCAGCTTCTACAGGTTCAGGTGCAGGCAGGAGGACAGCAGACAGACAGTCAGGAGTTCAGGCTCCTGATGATGATGAGGAGGAGGAGTTTCATTCTCCGGTGGGAGAAGTGCGCTCAGGGAAGAGGAAGCCCAAGTGGCTTCAAGACACCTTGAGAGATGCCTCATCTGTTGCTGAGCCGAAGAGGCCGGTTAGAGAGAGTAGACCACCTGAGAGGTTTTGCAGCGATATGGCGATGGTTACCAGCATCCTCCACTCTGAGCCTTCTAGCTATGAGGAGGCAGCTAGCCAGCAGGTCTGGAGAGAAGCCATGCAGGAGGAGTATTCTTCTATCATGAAGAATGATGTTTGGGAGGTGGTGCCGAGGCTTGAGGGCAAATCCATGGTTACTTCCAGATGGCTTTACAAGGTAAAGCATGCTGCAGATGGCAGCATTGAGAAATTCAAAGCAAGGTTTGTGGCTAGAGGGTTCTCCTAGGTAGAGGGAGTTGATTATGAGGAGACCTTCGCTCCCGTGGCTCGATATACTTCGATTCGCTCCATTATATCGATAGCAGCAGAGATGGGTTGAAAGATCCACCAGATGGATGTGAAGACTGCATTTCTCAATGGCTTCATATAGGAGGAGGTGTACATTGAGCAGCGACAGGGCTTTGAGGTGCATGGGAAGGAGTCCCATGTGTGCAGACTGAAGAAGGCCCTTTATGGCCTGAAGCAAGCTCCCAGAGCTTGGTACTCCAGGATAGATACATATTTGCAGGGGATGGGTTTCACAAAGAGTGAGGCAGATCCGAACCTTTACTTTATTGTGATTGGTGAGGAGCCTCTCATTTTGGTGCTGTATGTGGATGACTTGGTCATTACAGGTGCAGAGAGACTCATAGAGCACTGCAAGAGAGATCTTGCGACGGAGTTTGAGATGAAGGACATCGGCTTGATGCATTACTTTTTGGGCTTGGAGGTGTGGCAGGAGGAGGGGCATTTCTTCATGGGGCAGGGGAAGTATATTGTGGACATCCTTAGCAGATTCCGCATGGAGGATTGTAGACCCATGTCGACACCGATGATCATCAACTGGAAGAAGCTTCATGCTTCGGATTCCGAGTTGGTGGATCCCACATTGTACAAGCAGCTGATTGGTTCCTTGATGTATTTGGTCAACACTAGACCAGATATCTATTTTGCAGTCAACACGATGAGTCAGTTTATGTGTGAGCCTAGGAAGGTTCACTGGGTGGCTGCAAAACACATTTGGCGGTACTTGCAGGGGACAGTGGATTATGGTCTGGACTACAGGCAGGGAGATGGAGTGAGATTGGCAGGATACACTGATTCTGATTGGGTAGGTTGTGCTTCTGATAGGAAGAGCACTTCAGGGTGCTGTTTTGGGTTGGGTTCAGCAGTAGTGTCATGGTTCAGCCGGAAGCAGCAATCAGTAGCACTGAGTTCAGCGGAAGTAGAGTATATGGCAGCCAGTCTAGCTAGTTGTGAGGCTATCTGGCTTCGCAAGATGTTGTTTGGCTTATTTGGTCAGCTGTTGAGACCTTCAATGATTTACTGTGATAATCAGAGTTGCATTAAACTCACGGAGAATCCAGTATTTCATAACAGGTCAAAGCATATCGGGATCAGATATCATTTCATCAGAGACTATGTTCAGAAGCGAGCCGTGAAGCTTGAGTATATTTCCACTGATGAGCAGGTTGCAGATATTCTTACCAAAGCCTTACCACGGGGCAAGCATGTCTACTTCAGAGACAAGATGGGTGTGGTGAGGAACACCTTCCTCGGTAAGAGGGAGTGTTGAAATTTGGTACCGGAGGACAGGTGGTTCCCTTACGCTTTGATCTTTGGCCTAGGGAAAAGTGTCCAAAAGAATTTAATTTTTCTCCTAAAGTGACTTTATAATTTTATAAAGTTAAATCTAATTTAAAAGTGACTTTAAGAGATAAAGTTACTAAGTCTAATTTTAAAGTGACTTTTATAAAGTCAATGAAAAATTAGAAAGGAAAAGTGACTTTGGAAATAAATGACTAAGTGGGTCTTTATTAAAGTGGGGTGAATTAAAAAATAAAAAGTGAGATTTAAATGAGCATATAATCTCAGCCTTAGATCTCAATCTATTTCAGCCATTGGATTTAGGGATCACCCAAAAGTCACTTGGATCACCCAAAAGTCACTTGGGGTTAGATTAAAGGAGGAAAAGGAGGAAAAGGTCATTCATTCTTTCATGAGCAGATTGAGAGAAGGAGAGCAAGGGAGCAAGGGAGATTTTTGGACAGTGAGCTGAGGAGTTTCAGCAGTGAAGTTTCAGCAGAGCGGAGTTTCAGCAGCGGAGTTTCAGCAGGGCGGAGTTTCAGCAAGTCTGTACAGCGGAGTTTCAGCAGGGCGGAGTTTCAGCAAGGCGGAGTTTCAGCAAGGCTGAGTTTCAGCAAGGCTGAGATAAGTTGTAAAAGTTTGCTTGCTGATTTTTGCTGAATATTTCTCTTACTGTAAAAAGGCATTTTCCAGAAATAAAGAAGAGCTCTCAAACTGGTTTTCCCCAAGAGTTGTAGGGGGTTTTTCCAGGGTCACATTGACCAAAAATCTCAGTGTTTAAATGTGTTTTAATGGCTGTTTATTACTGCTGATTTTTATTTCTGCAATTTCCAACATTCTGTAAAATTTCCAGAATTTGTGTTTTCAGCAAATTTATTTTTTCCAGCTTGTTAAATGTATGGTTATGGGAAAGGGCATTTAACTATATGGGAGAAATAAGGAGAAACTGAAAACCGGGGTGGGAAATGAGAAATTTCTACACTGGAGGGATCTGGTCCCTGTAAGTACTGCAGCTCTGCCAGCTACCTCTGCATCTACCTGCACCTCACCAGTGGGTCGACCGAAAGATGGATGCACCACCATCTCCAACAGCTCCTCCCTCCTCTGATCGGAAACTCCATGCTCCTGTTGTCTACTAGCCTCCTACAAAGCTACCCTGTCAACCTCCAACACCTCTTGAGGACAAGTGTCTGTAAATACCGCCACCCTGCAAGATGTTTGCACATCTGTCTTCTCCTCGTCAATGGTTGACCCCAAGGGTAGTTGCCCATCCTCCTCCATCACAGGCTCAATATGAACCCCCAACTGGGTCTCCCCAAAAGGCTCATCATGCATATTGTGCACTTCATCCTCCTCAATTGACTCATAATCCATCATATGCTACTCATGCTGACTCATCACTGCTGACACACCATCCCGAATGTCTCCCATAGGGTCCACTGATTGTTCATCATATAAATTTGGCCTGTTGTCAAAAACTCTACATGACTCATGCTCCTCGAAGGCATCCTCATATGAAACCATGGACTCATCCAAAGAAAAAGAATCCTCACCCTAGAGGTCAAAAGGAATCTCCACCTATTCTACCTTTGTCATCTCCTCAGCGTCACTCAAGCATGAGTGGTCAGGTCCCTTGCAGAGGAAGCAAAGCCCCTTCCTCCTTAGTGCATTCTTGTTGCATGATCCACCAAACCTGAGAAGCTCCTCCCTAGTCAACTATCTTCTGAGTAGCTCAATGTTCTACTCGACCAACCTTTTAGCTAGTTCATAAGCAACAGGTGAGACCAGTTGTTCTCTCCTCCAAATGCTCAACAATCTAGTCTACAACTCCCTGCAGATGCCATCACGACCCCCCATACATGAAGACAAAATGGGTTGCATATGTGTTATGACTGTGTCAGATTGATGTTTCCTAATGCTAAAGAAGCATTGGAACATCTGATGAATCAAGCCATCACACTCCAGATCAAACATGATTTCATATGTTTTGACCATGGCCATGACTTCTAAAATCTCAAGCTTCTTCCCAAAGGTAGAGCCTGCACTGTTGTCCAAGTCCTGGAAAGTCTCTACTATCAGTTTGAAAACTCTCCTCATAACATCATCATTGTAAGGAGCTATAGGGGCGGTTAGTCTCATGATGTTACTGAGACAAGATGCAACTGGAAGTCTAACCCCTTCACAAGGTTCCTCCAAGAACTTGTGTTGTATGAGAGCAAGCATAGCTAGTTTTACAGCCCACATTAGTTTCTTCCCTTCTAACTGGCTCACTTTGGGAAGGAGTGCATCCAGTTCATCAAATTTGAAAAGGACTTTCCATGTGACCTTCATGTGTTTCAAATCTGTTTCAAGTTTAAAGATTGTGTGTCCTATTTCTTGCCCCTTTTGCACATCTCTTGGTTGTTCTCTCTGAAGAATGGCATAGATCCCCTTTGAGAACTATGCTGCTGCTAGTTTATTAAGGGAGTCTATGAAGGTTTGATCCATGTTTTAGTCACAACACAATGGCACTACAATTTTCTGGGTTTGACTGTTTGTTTCTCAGTGAGTCATTTTGTCAAATAGTTAAGTACACACTGATGTAGGTAAAATTGTTCTTGATTCCAATATAATGCTGCTACGTATTTAGGCGCAATACATAACACTAACAACCATGCATTAATTCACTTGAAACAGAAAAATCAGTGACGCTAGGAAATAGATGAACCTGATATGTGTCTTCAGAAATAACTCCAATGATTCTTAAGCAAACCAGCTCTAGAATTACAATCTTCATAACATAATCTTTAGGAGAGTACTCTGGTTAACGGATTTGGTTATCGGTGGATCACTTCCACCCTATAAGAGACTACACAGGATTTTTTGTCCCCTCTTTCTCGTCCAACAAGATTCGTATGGTTTCTTCAAGCCCAAAAACACTCCCCTACAAGCCACAAGGTCGGTCTAGCTGACCTTCACGCACAGGAGGAAATGGTCTTCACGTCCTGTGAACAATAACACACCCCATTATGAGTGAGGATAGGCTCCAGCAGTGAATACGAGTAGTCACCCTCTAGCAACCCCACTTCGGCCTCTAGATTTGACTATTCAAAGACACTTCAACCTCTAGATTTGACTATTCAAAGACACTTCGACCACTAGCTCTCACTACAATGACCCGCGTACTTGTTCACGCCGAGAATTGATATTGATTTCAGTCAAGTATTGAGGAAAAGAGTCTATTAATGCATGATCCAACCCAACTATATGCTCAGGTTTTCACAAGAAAGAATGTCAGCCCTGTTAGACAAGGAACTCGACCTTTAATTAACAGATTTTAACGCACGTTTCAGTTTATCGACCTCAAGTACCTCTACGAGTTACTAGACACAACACTATTTCTCTGTCAACAATGTTGTCTCGCTATGTTGACAATCACGATCCGAACAGCTCCCACCTAAAAAATAATCTAGTCCAATCATGCTCGACCTGTCCTCATCGGGATTTTGACGTTGCGGAAGAATTTGATGGAGCGCACAAATTCTCCACTCGACCAACAGCCTATCAACATTGTTTCCTCTGACAGTTGTATCAAGGACTACGTCGACCAGACTACGGGAGAAATAGGTTAGTCAAACTCCCTCCAAAAATTGACAATTCGATGTGAGTCAAGTTTGTTGATTGCAGCTTCTCGAGTCACGTAACCTCCCTTCAGTCGATGCGGCGGCCACAGTTCAACACCTCACTTTGGCTTCTTAACCCACACTTCTAATTTCAGTCTGAAACCCATCACTTGCCAATAAATGATTCTCGGCCCTTCAACAACAGTCATCTCTTCCGATACCAAACTCGGTTCAATAAAATTGTCGGGCTCCTACAAAAAATTCAACACCTACAATAAGTTTGGCCTTTGAAGTTTAACTGGGCCTCCGTGAGCCTGGGTGGTGCAGTCGGCGTATGCAACATGTTGACTCAGTCAAGGGTCGAGCCCCTCTGACGTGTTACTCCAGTCGCATCACTCTCGCCTTCACAAAAGACGCTCGGCCAAAATCAACAATTTGAATTCATATATCTATTCGGCCTCGAGTGCAGCGATTTGTCAACGAGGCAACGTTCTTTAATAATCAACCTTTTGACTTGCGCCCATTGTGAATAATACAATCAATGCACTTACACTTTGCCTCTACAATAAGAATATCTTGTCCCTTTAAGAACAATGCTTTCGGCCTCCTCCAAATTGAGAACTCGGCTAGCAGATTCGCCCTTTTACAGAATAAACTTCCACTCCAGTGTCGACAATAGAATTTAGTCCCCAAAGGGAATCTTGGTCTAAGATGAAATTTTGACCTCTAAGGAAATTTGTTTCTCAGTCCCTAATAACATTCGGAATCTTGTCTTCTTCCACAAAATAATACATGGTTCCACCAACTAAACATGGCAAAAAAATTAGCAATAAAATCGACCCTTTGTAATAAATCTTCACTTCATAAAATCTTCTTGAAATCGAGGGTTTCTTTCTCTAGTATTTTTGCTCCAATCCCTACAATAACCCTGGTATGCAATTTCAGCAAACAAACCCTCAGGCTAGCAGGAAAACCAGTCATGATACCACTTTAATGTCCCAAATGGGAAGTTTTGCTAAATTTGTAGAAATTTACTCAACCCAAAATTTCACCATAAAATCAACATTCTATTAACAGAAGATTGCCATGTAAAATAAAACAAATAGAGCACTGCAACCCAATGACACAATGAACAGGAAAATTGTCATCTTTTATTATGATGAATAACTGGGGTTACATGCACATACAACCAAAATAGTTGAGATGAAAAGTTGGCCTCTAAGATAATCTGTTGCACTGCTATGTTGGCCCTCCAACTTTGAACTGAACTGCACTGCTAAGCCCTCTTGTGAATGCTGGGCGAATTCACAAAGGGAAGGTGGGTACTCGCCCAACCTCACTGAATCACCTGAGGGTTTCTGTCCTGGGGCTACTGCTGAAGTAGAGAACCAGGTTCACAACCTCTCATACAAGAAATATCAAATCCAAGATGACCCTCCAATGGCCTCCTCCTCTTTTATAGATCTGATGGACCCCTCTAGAGCCTCCTATTTTATTATTAATTTAATCATGGAGCACTTTTCCCTCTTTTATTTCAATTAAAATAATCTTTTTAATGCAAGAAAAGGGTAAATTGGTCACCATGTCTCCTCGTGTCACTAATACTCACATCTAACCATCCCATCTAGTAGATCTTCTAGTTCAAGTTCCAACGAGCTATTACACTAAGGTGTTTTCTCAAGTATTCCTCTCAGAATGCCACCTTAAGCATAATTAATTGAGTCAGGCCCAATAATGACTCTATTTTTTGAAAGTTGTCGGAATGCACTAGAACGAAAGGCAAGTTGTGCAGATGATGGAATATACCAAGCAAATGCCATCAAACCTCATAGAAACTCCTCAAAACCGCTCCAAAATCCCTGGGCCCCCTGATGGCTCCTTAGGTCACTGAAACTCACATCTAACCATCCCATCCTGTATATCTTCGCGTTCTGGTTCCATGGAGCTAAAACACTAAGGTGTTTTGTCAGGTATTCCTCTCAGAATGCCACCTTAAGCATAATTAATTGAGTCAGGCCCAATAATAACTCTGTTTCTTGAAAGTTGTCAGAATGCTCCGAAACAAAAGGCAAATTGTGCAGATGATGGAATATACCAAGCGAATGCCATCAGACCTCATAGAAACTCCTCAAACCCCTCGAAAAGCCCCTGGTCCCACTGATGACACCACCCTGCACATATGACTTGTCTGCGCCCAACTCTAAAAGTCCAACCTAACCATGTCATAAGGAACACCAGAAAAAGGAACATTACAATGAGGCTTGGAGCTTTTCCCCTAATCCCCAGTCAATTTCATCATTATATCACATGCCACCTTCCACTTGATGGATGTACCACAGTCATGTCACCACCTTTAAAGGCTGAAACCACCGAATAGGGTCCTTGGTTGACCGCCTTATTCAGCTTGGAGACACTTGTACATTCGAAAGCCCATTATGGAAGGACATACCACTATGAAGTGCCCACTTAATTCCATGATCTGTAAACTCTTTTACTTGATTATTCTAATGATTTGGTGTATTGGAGGGCAAAGGGATGCACTAAACCCTATGCAGGATTGCAGCTATGTCTCCATTTGGGTTTGGTCTCCCTATATGGGGTCCAAGCCCTCCAGAGGACCACATTGGCACTTGTAGGGTGAGCATAGAGAACCATGGGCCCTCCACCATAGCAGAGAGCACTTCATGGATCCCCAGCGCCATTTAGTGATTGCTCATATTCCACCCTTTTGGATGAGGATGATGCACCTAGATCACCATGCCTAGTCGGCTTCACATTTGTACCACACACTTGGCAAAGGTTCTAGGGTCCAAATGAGGATGTGTCTCACTACAAGAGACAAAGAGAGGGCTTATGTCATCATCCTAACCCTTACAGATGGCTTACAGGCATCATTGATCCACTTGGAGACCATGAGGATTGTCATTGTGCCCCCACACCCACATGGGGACACCACATGTGACATGCTTGGATACCAAGGGGCAACCCCTTTTTCACTATGTTTGGAGCCTATTCTCGCACATTGGCTCAATGGCCCAACGACTCATCATGTTTACTATTTTTCCCTCTTTAGAGGCTTATTTTTCTATTTTGAGCTATCTTGGTGGGCTTGCCGCCAAGGAATGTTATTGTTGTGCATTATTTTATTATTTAGGGCTCAATTAGGCCAATTAGTCTATTCGAGCTGCCTTATGGATTGTATAAATTGATGAGAGGCTCATTCATTCCTCTAATCATCACTTGGATTGGATTAGTATCTCTTGAGAGCTTTTCGCACTTTTCACTGGGGTGAAATTTTTGGAGTTTTTTGATGCACTATGATGTTTGGATTTTTGCTATTGTCTTTGGAGCTTCTTTCTAATGCAAAGTTGATGAATGGATATACACTCTCTCTCATGTAAGTGGACCTTTAATGCTATTCTTGTTATCTTACTTGTCAAATGCATGGATATTGTTAGTATTATTCCTATATGGGTTATGTAATGCAAAATTCTTTCGGGAAATTTGAATAAGTGATTTAATGCATGCGTTTCTCTTGAGGGATTGATTGAATGTTCCTAGAGGCACCTCTTAGGTTGAAAGACCTTGAAACTTCATCTCTTTGGCAAATTTGAAGTATAAATCTCTAATAACCAAGTTGTTGCCCTTGAGTAGGCTAGCGAAGGTAAATTAGGGCTCCATAGCTCACGAAATTCCTCGATCTGGTGTATCATGACTCCATTCAAGCCCCCTAAGCAAGGCGTTGATCCTCGCATCCTCTTTGTGGTCAAATTTATCTTTATTTTCTTTACTCTTCTTGATTCTAGGCCTTACCCTAGAGGGTCACCTAGGGCATTAATCAAATTTCCTTGTAACCATCCAAACAACTCGTTTTTTAGTCCACTACTGTGTTGGGGTTTCCTCTAAGGTTCCTCCAAGTTTGAGCCAATTCGACAGTGGAATCCCGAGATATAGCAAGCCCTAGCCATAAGACCAATTCTTGCCATAGGTTGATTTTGGTTAGTTCCTCACTAGGATCATTACATTCAAATCTCAAAAGAAGATTAGTCCTTTGATCCTATTCTCTTCTCTAATTACGTCAAGCCCCTCCTTGATTGATCAACTCCATACCCTTGAACTAATCTGGGTCCACTTGGGTTCTTTGTGTTCCCACAACTCTATAACTCAAATTCCACACGGCTTACATAGAACACATTTCTTCACAAGGATCCTTAAGCCTAGGAAGCCCCTTAACAAGTCATATCCTCCAGCCCTAGGCCTAGGCATCCTTATAGCCCTTCTTAGAGAACCAATCATCTTGATTTCAAAACAAGCAAGCCATTTAGTTGAGCCTCTCTTATGAATAGGCTTTAAGAATCACCTCATATCTTATCATTAACCCATCCATTCTTGCGATTCCTCTCATACCGAGACGCCTCCAATCAGTGAAAGTTCGTAAAGAGCAGGGAGCCTTAACTGAGGTGACAGTGGGCTATCACTCCATTTTTGCCCCTTGACCTAGTAGTTGCTCTATAGGATCCCCTCCTAGGACCCCTGCTAGTTTCAGCAGTAACATTTTTGGCACCATTGTCGTAGAATGAGATGTGTGTCTTATTCCTCATACGACAATATCGATATATCATTCTTGGTGACTCCATTGGAAGAATGAAGCCCTAGTTCTTAATTAAGCTTTTAGGTCGATGCTTGTAGGGTGGAGCAAGCATTTTTCTAGGCAAATTCAAATTCACCTTGGTGACTCCTATGTAATTTACATGTATATCTCAATAGGATGTCTTTCTTTGATGATTTTCCCGCTTTGGACATCATTAGCATCCCTAGGCACCCTAATCATGTCACAGAAAGGATGGTACGTGGGGTGCCCGTGTTTGATGGTGATCCACTCTCTGCAATCAATCTTGTACAAAGATTTAATGCACATGCTTCAAAGGAGAATATGGTCCACCAAGCTGTCCTTATGTTGTTATGCATGATATCTCTGTGTGGTCATACCTCCTGGTTGGCATAATCATCGACCTAGGAGCATCTCATCTATTGAGAAGTTCTTTGATGGATTTCTTAGTCATTTTCAAGTGTGCCCTGCATTAAACATTCAAGAGGAAGCCTTCATTGAGCACCATCATAACCTTGGGAATCTAGATAATGAGCAGGAAAGGGGATCCTCCCTGGGTCCGCATGACAAAAGATGGCATGATAATTTTGAAAGCATGTGTGATAGGGAGGGTGAGTTTGTAGAGAGTGAAGGTAGGATTAACCCTACCTTTCCCAAGGATACTACCTGTGATGATCTATCATTTGAAAAACTTGCAGAAGGTGATCCCATAACCCTTTCTAAAATTCATATCAATGATTACTTACATATTATAAAAGGAAAATGGGAGATCCGTGGAAATCGTTTCGACAAGGACCCTATCTATGACACCAATGACGATGATATCGATAGGACCTTTATCCTTCCTCACAATCCTAGGGTTGTAGTTGAGTCTCATGTGGAAACTTTTCTCAACCCTTCTTACATTATCATTAATAACGAGGAACTTGTGTTTCTCCCTCTGTTAAATTATGGTATGTTCTATGCTTAGTGCAGTTTACTTATTTTTCTTCTTATTATCCACAGATTAGCAATCACATATACATTAAGTAAAGTGCAGATAGAACTTCGGCTTGCCTAGGAGAGGCAAGCACACCCAATCCGCACTTCTGGATGGTCAATGCTTGGTCAACGCTGGTCAAAGAGATGACCTACTGTCCTAGCGTCCTTTCTGCATCTTCCATGCCCTAGGACGTCTTCCTTTCAACAACACGTGTGAGAGAAAGAGAGGCTCCTTTTATGCGTAGGAAAGAGAGAGAAAAGATGAGTGAATTGAATTGTCCAAATGAGGAAAATGTTCCTTGTATTTATATGCAAATGTTGAGGATGAATAGATGTGACTATTGGGCTTCTAAGCCTACATAAGTTTGTTGGCCGACCTTGACAATTTGTCCATAATCAAAATAAATTCATATCTCCATAAATACTTATCAGAATCGGATGATCTTTAGATCAATCCTACACCTCTTGACGAGAGGAATCTAGGAAAAATATCAAAAGCCATAAATAAGGTGATCCACGTGGAGTTTGGCCCTAGTTGCCAATTTTAACAGTCCCTCTCAACTAGGGAGAACTTCATCTGCAATCTGTCGGACCGTCGCTGCTATCCATCCATCAAATGCATTGTCCTGTACAGCTTGACCCCACTCTGCTCTACTCTGCTCTGCTTTGCTCTGCTCTGTTCTGCTTTGCTCTGCTCCAACTATGAAGAAGAAGAAATGATCGAGGATGTATCATACCATCCTCCACTGACCCGAAGTCAATCTCAGAGTGTGGAACACTCTCACTAATCCCAGATCAATGCAGATCATCCTAGCATAGGGAGTACGGTAGATACAGCGATGCGTCCATCGATAGTACTACTCTGGTCCCTATCCTCATATCACTGCTCATTGATCAGATGAGAGGTACTTCCCACGAGTCCCAGACTACATGGGTAGGATGCCTCGATAGGAGAACTAATCATCTTGTCCACAGGACAACGAATCATCCTGTCCAGTGGATGCCACAGGGAACTAATCATCCTGGCCTACAGGAGAACTAATCATCATGTTCCATAGTCGCCATGGAGAACGAATCATCTTGGCCCACAGGAGAACTAATAATCTTGTTCCATAGTCGCCACGGGGTGTCACAAGGGAAGGTTGAACCTTTACCCTGTACATAGTGCACCACCAGGGGATGGTGAGTCACCCTGTGGTCACATGTCACTCCAAGAAGTACCCTGCGCCCCCCTGGAGCTCCCAGAGCTCAATACATCATACTCGACCCTCATAAGAGGGTCTCTGAACGACACCAATTCGTTCTCGGAAAGTTAGGAATTTGACCTTTCCTAGGGGCTTTGTCAAAATTTCGACAACCTGTTCATATGTACCGATATGTTGGAGCCTTATTGCTCCTCACTGCACCATATCTTGAATATAGTGGTACCTGATATCAATATGCTTGGAGCAATCAAGAAATACAGGATCTCTGATAAACAGATCCCACTCTGGTTGTCACACAGAATCACGGTGGTATCCAATGTAAATCCAAAGAGCTCACTGAAGAGCTTTCGCAACCAGACTGCCTCACAGGAGGCCATGCTAGAAGCAATGTACTCTGCCTCGGCGGTGCTCAAAGCCACCGACTTCTGCTTCCTGCTCATCCAGCATATCGAGGTAGATCCCAAAGAGAAACAACACCCAGAAGTGCTCTTTCAGTCCACCACACTGCCTACCCAATCAGTATCAGTATACCCAAGTAGTCTCACATCTCCGGCAGTGTATCTCAACCCATGAGTGATTGTGCCACGAAGATATCTCAACAAATTCTTGGCACCAATTCAATGTGAGTGGTGAGGCTCAACCATATGTTGACTCAATGTGTTGACTGCAAAGCATATATCCGGACGTGAGTTCACCAAGAACATTAACGCTCCGACGAGTTGATGATACTCGGTAGCATTTCATAAAACAGGTCCAACAACGCTACCGCTTAACTTCTTGAAGTCAAGCTCCATCGGGGTAGTTACGGGCTTGCAGTCCACCATGCTGAATCTCTCCAATATCTTCACCACATATTTTCATTGAGATAGGAAAATCTCCCGTGGTTTCTACCAGACTTCCAGTCCTAGCAAATAGTGCATAAGTCTTAGGTCTTTCATCTCGAACTCGGAAGCTAGCTCCCTCTTACATTCGTGAATGAGAGAGTCTGCACGTGTTAGAAAGAGGTCGTCAACATATAGCACCAGTATGAGAGGCTTGTCATCTATAACCTTAAAGTAAAGGTTAGGGTCGGCTTCACTCCTAGCGAATCCCAGCTTCATCAAGTAGCTATCGATCCTCTCATACCATGCTCGGGGTGCTTACTTTAGCCCATAGAGGGCCTTCTTCAACTTGCACACATGAAATTCTCGATCATAAATCTCAAATCCTTCAGGTTGCTCCACATAGACCTCCTCTTTGATCGAACCATTTAAGAACGCAGTCTTGACATCCATCCGATGTAGGTTCCATCCTTGCGAAGCAGCAAGGGCTATGATCGAGCAGATGGTGGTATATCAGGAAACAGGTGCAAATATCTCGTCATAGTCTATACCTTCCTTCTGGGAGAAGCCATGAGCAACAAAACGAGCCTGATACTTTTCTGCACTTCCATCAACTGCATGCTTTATCTTGTAAAGCCATTTTGAAGTGACAACTGCTTTGTCCTAGGGTCTGGGGACCACATCCCAAACGTCTTTTTTCATAATGGACTCATATTCCTCGGCCATAGCGTCTTTCCATACTTGAGGCTTGACGGCATCTGTGAATGACGAAGGCTCATTTTGGATGAGCGTGCTCATGATGGTCAGGTATCCCTAATACCTGTTTGACTTCTTACTTTCATGGAAGGTTCCTCGGGGTGCAATGTGTCCTTCAGCATCATCAAGTGTCCCCTTAAGCCATGAAGGCCTCTTCCTAGAAGAGGAAGGCTCTTGCGGAGGAGAATCAATAGGATCCATAGGTTCTTCCACATCGGGCATCGTCTCATCTTCCTTTTCCTTCAGTTCCCCGGTGTCAGCGTCTTTAGATCCCCTTAAAGTAGGAAGATTGTCTACTTTGCTAAGAGCCATATCTTCGTCAGAGGTGACACCATGATTAATCTCGACTTCCCTTTGACCAGCTACATAGATTCTATAGCCCTTAGTATTTTCGCTATAGCCCACAAAGATTCCTTTCTTTCCAGATGCACCCAATTTATTCCTTTTCTCTTTCGGCACATGAAAATATACAGGGCTTCCAAAAATTCTAAAATGAGATACATCAGGTTTCTTACCAGTGAACATTTCTTCGGCAGTCTTGGAACCCAATGCTTAATGAGGGCATCGGTTTTGTACATATACGGCGGTATTTGCAGCTTCGGCCCATAGAAACTTTGAAATTCTTTGATCATGAAGCATAACACGGACAACTTCCACAATTGTACGATTCTTCCTTTCCGCCACACCATTCTGCTCAGGAGTATATGGTGTAGTAGTCTCCCTCTTAATGCCAACCTCTTTGCAAAAGTCATGAAACTCATTGGATTCATATTCAGTCTCATTATCAGTCCTTAAGATCTTGATCTTCTTTTCGGTTTCATTCTCGATCAAGGCTTTGAAGTGCCGAAACCAGGAGACCACTTCATCCTTCTTTTTCAAGAAGTATATCCAAGTCTTGCAAGAATAATCATCTGTAAAAGTGAGGTAATATAAATATCCTCCCAAGGAGTTCACAGGCATCATACCGGATATGTCTGAGTGAACCAACTGCAATATATCGGAGGTCTTGCTTTGGCTTGAGGGGAATGGTCCCCTTTTGAGCTTTCCTTCGGCACATCCTGGACATACACCTTCTTGCTCTAATCTGAACTCGGGCATCCCGGTCACCATTTTTCTTACATTGGGTAGAGCTTTATAATGAAGGTGAGCAAACCTCCGATGCCATAGTTTGGACTGAAGGGATGTGTCACAAGACATGACACCTAGCGGACTTCCTCCAACCTGATATAATGAATCAACTCGAAACCCAAGAGTAAAAGCATCTTTAAAGTTCTTTTTCCATACACGTACCTTGCCATCGCTGAAGGCCACTTTGTAGCCTTTTTCTTCCATTGCTGAAATGGACACCAGGTTCTTTTTGAGATCAAGTACATATAATACATCTTGTAAGTGGATGGTATTACCCTGATTCAATTGAAGAGTGACATTTCCTACGCCTTTCACAAGATATTTTGAAATATCTCCAAGAACAATTTCCAGGTTGGTTTCCTTCTCTATTAGATTATAAAGAGCTTCTTTGTAACCAGTGAAGTGCCTTGAGGCACCACTATCAATAAGCCAATTTCCCAACGAATCCGGGGGAGCAGTAGTAGATAGAGCTACTGGTAGATAGTATTCATCTTGCTTATTGTTAACAATGTTAGATTCATACCTAGAATTTCTTTCCTTCTTGAATGGTTGTCCTCTTCGTTGATTTCCGGCAGTTCTTTTACCTCTGCCATTTGACCTGCCATTCCTTTAATTGCCTTGAGATGGATTTTGATCATCGTCCCGGTGTGAGTCCATTTTATGAGGGCACTCCCTTGCATAGTGACCCATTTTATTGCAATTGTAACATCATCCTTTTCTTCCACCCTTTGGTCCAGCCTTTCCTTTGAATTTAGCCCCGGAATTGTTTCTTCTTTTAGTATGAGAAGAAAAGGCAGAGGGATGACCTTTAAGTATGGGCATTTCTTGCTCTTCCATCCTCATTTCTTCTTGAATGCATCTGGCCATTAATTCCTCAAATCCAGGAATTACATTATTGTTGAGAAGAGTAGTCCTGAATATATACCATTCAGATGGCAGTCCTCCAAGAGTTGTGAGTGTCATTTCCCTGTCAGGAATTACTTCCCCAATAGATAGGAGATCGTTCTTGATCTCAGTGATCCTTAAGAAATATGCTTGCATACTCTCATCTTTGCCCTTCTTAATTTCCTTCAGCTTATTTCTAAGAAACAAGACTTGATTTGCATCATTAACTTTAAATAAACTCACCAATCTATCGTAGATTTCCTTGGAGGTGTTCAGCTCGGAAACATAGGCCACCAAGCGCTTGTCGATAGAGTCCCGGATGATCTTCCTTGCTTTGACTTCTCCCTTGGTCCATTTGTTCCTAGCAGCAACGGATGCATTTGATGGAGGCTCAACAATCCTGCCTCTCACATGGTCCAACACTTCCTGCTGTTCTAATGTCAGATCGAGAGACATCTTCCATCTGTGATAGTCAGACTTCTCACGGAGTTTGTTTTCAAAAGGGAAGTGTGTTGAGGACCCCATGATTTCTTTAAGATAGCCTTGCCAACCTTCTCTTTGGTGATTGCTCTTGCTCTTGCTCTTGCTTGGGCTTTGTCTTCACCTCAACTCTGAAACCATGTTAAATTATGGTATGTTCTATGCTTAGAGCAGTTTACTTATTTTTCTTCTTATTATCCATAGATTAGCAATCACATATACATTAAGTAAAATGCAGATAGAATATTAAATGATCAACAAAAAACAAGCCAAGACAAGAGACACAAGATATGGCGGCTAGCTAGGGACAAATCCCAAAACGAGGAAACCCTTTGATCAAATCTTCTTTTATCTTCAATGGTTCAGCAGAGAGAAATAGTACAAAATCTTAATTCTGTAATTTTATATCAGCAACAACAAACCCTAGATCAGCAAAGTCAAACTTGGTCAAATTAGTTGAAATTGACCTCTAAAATACTTAGTCAATTTTCGGTCAACTTGTCCTCGAACAGCCTGAAGAAACAGCCCTTCAACAGCCCCAAAAGTACAGTCAATTTGCCGATTTCTGAAGTCAATTGCAGCCCTAAACTAGGGCAGTGAACACCGGTCAAACTAGAGGTCAGATCACCTCGATTTTCGTGCCAAAAATTGCGGCCTGCCTAGGAGAGGCAACCACACCCAATCCGCACTTTTGGATGGTCAACGCTTGGTCAACGTTGGTCAAAGAGATGACATGCTGTCCTAGCGTCCTCCTTTCTGCGTCTTCCTTGCCCTAGGACGTCTTCCTTTCAGCCACATGTGAGAGAGAGAGAGAGAGGCTCCTTTTATGCGTAGGAGAGAGAGAGAAGATGAGTGAAATGAATTGCCCAAATGAGGAGAATGCTCCTTGTATTTATATGCAAACGTTGAGAATGAATAGACGTGACTGTTGGGCTTCTGAGCCTACATAAGTTTGCTGGCCAACCTTGACAATTTGTCCATAATCAAAATAAATTCATATCTCCATAAATACTTATCGGAATCAGATGATCTTTAGATCAATCCTACACCTCTCGATGAGAGGAATCTAGGAAAAATATCAGAAGCCATAAATAAGGTGATCCACATGGAGTTTGGCCCTAGTTGCCAATTTCATCAGTCTCCCTTTCCTACTAGTCATTACTCTATGGTGGCCATAAAGCATGGCATAAATGATTAGGACTATGATGGAAGTGATATGCCAGAGATTGCCATCCATCAAAAGTTTATGAGCTTGATTGTTGACATCTCTATCTTTTGGTTAGAGGAGAGGATCTCGTGGAGTAGATTACATCCCTTTGTTCCCTCTTTTTCTGTGATCCTCCATGCATGGGCATTCTATTTTCCCACCTCCCGCCTTGGTGACCCTCCATATGATTATTTTTATCCTTGCTCTTAGATTTGCTACATAAGTAATCATTGGGCAAAATGTTTTTATATTGATCTAGTGATGTCCTGGTTGCATTGGCTCTATGATTACACTTAGTACTTGTACGATATAATATGCATGTTAGGTAGGATGCATTGCATGCTAATTTTCTCATTAGAACTAACATCATATGATATTATCATGACAGACTAGATGCATTTAGATTAAAGTCACATAAATTTATCTTCTTGTTGATTTTATGGCCTAATACTAAGCATGGGTGATCATAAGACACCCAAACAAAAGGGTTTCCCCATGTGCTTGGTCGTTAATATGTGCAGGTAACAAGTCTGCGGTCCCAAGAAATTGTTGGTGTTCTCATGACCTCTTGCTCGATGATGTTCGTACACTCTTCTGTGAGATCATGGCCTAGTTGAAGCTAGATGTTACCCACCACCCGTGGGTAGTATGCATAGGAGAAAATTTTCTCCTAGATGGTCGTCAACCGTCAGCCCAAAGGCCCTTGCAACCAACGGAGAGCTCAATGTGCCATTATCTATGCCACCTAAGCCATCCATGTGGTCTCTCGCCCATCTGTTATGATCGTATGTTTGAAGATGGGCCTCACAACCCCGAAGGTATGGTTTTCATTGGTGTAGTTGAGTGATTTTGCTTACTTATCATGGACACTTTTGGGCAAGGATTGGTGAGGGTATTTGGCAGAAAGAGTGAGCTAGGTCTGTACTCTTTGCTCCTATGCCTGATTTGGTAGTTAGTCATGTATCTTGGTCATGTGGGATCTCCTTTATTGGCCACTAGCTTTAGGGCTGGCACCACAGGGGAAATCCCAATTTTAGTAGTGTGGTCTTGTTTCCCGACACTAGATACATCACTCCCCTCCGCTGATTTTAACCCCACTCATGACTTTTCTCATCCAGGTCCACATGTGTCATTGGGTCCACACAGGGTTAGCCTCCCCCTACCCTTGTCCACACTCTAGGTCGAGCCTTGAATGATGCCTTGGAATTTGATGCAGCTAAAAAGAAAAGAAAAAGCATAATTTAGCCACTCTCAATAGGAAACGTATGACAAAATGCAAAAGATGGTCGGGACATACAAATTTAGCACATGGGCAAAAGACAAACATGAGCTATACCCCTTATTTATGGCCATCGCACTGGTTTCTATGGGCCCTAGATGAGCCCCCTCCATATTAAGGAACCCATGATTGTCCTAGCCCCTGGTGGGCAATGAAATGCCCCACCTTAAAAGGAGGTACCTACTGTTATATCCTACACATCATGCTCTCATCCCCTGGAGCCCCGAGCAGTTATGAAGAAAAATCAATCAAAGGCAAAAGGCATATGGAGAGGGATGGAAAAAACAAAGGTCAGGGTAACTTATGTACCACGATTGCTCCCTCCTGTGCTCATATACCAGGTGTGGGCTTCCCCTATTATAGTTACCCTTGTACCATGGCACAAGACAAATGTCCCAAATGGGATGTTTTACTAAATTTGCAAAAATTTACTCAACCCAAAATTTAACCGTAAAATCAACATTCTATTAACAGAATATTGCCATGTAAAATAAAACAAATAGAGCACTGTAATCCAATAACACAATGAACAAGAAAATTCTCAGCTTTTATTATAATTGATAACTGGGGTTACATGCACATACAACCAAAATAACTGACATGAAAAGCTGACCTCCAAGATAATCTGCTGCACGTACAGTCTATTTCTTGCACAGTGTAATGCTCAAGAGAGCTTAACAAAGCAAGGGTTACCAATGAATTTAGGGCTCGATTACTCCATACACCAGAACACTCCAGAATCACCAGCTACTTTGTGCACAGTAAAAGAGGGGCAGGCACATGCTCGATCACATCAAGCAATCCCTTAATGGACGTATTTGAGCTCAAAAAAAAAACATTGCCTTAACACTATCAAAGTGCCTAAAAAACTCCATGAAACCCTCAGAAACAATGAGCTTCCTTCAACTGCCTTCAAAGGATGTGCGAGACTACCCAAAGGCCACAGAGATAAATCAGAGAAAATTTGTATTCTAGTGCATGTCCTTGATGAGAAGTTGAACCTCCTTTTATAGTGATGGAGGAAGTGCTTTGGTTGAAGCCAACTTGTGCATATTAGAGGGAAGCAAAAAGATTTCAATTTGAAATTTCAGTTTTGCTGTGGAGCCAAAAACTTTGATCCACAAATTGATTTAATTTTGGACCAATTCCATGTAATAACACTTCATGTAAATCCTTCAATAATCATAACAATTCAATAATAATCATGAAAATTCTTTCATGCCCATGAGTTAAAAGAATGTTTAATGATGAGCTACCACATCATCCTTTTGTTGGGAATTTTGACCACAAAGTGGGGCACCAATCTTTGATCACTCATATCTCCCAAATCATGAGGAGCCTCGTGGCGTGCCAATACCATTAGAATCGGCATGACGAGGAGCATCCAATGATAATGATTTTAGGAGTAAACCCATTGATGTTCCTCCTCAAAAATCATCAACAAAGGTGGGGCTTTTATGGTTTTCTGCCATTTTTCCAGGGCTACTTGTCCATTGATGTAAATCATGACATACATGGAAGTCCAATTTTATCTAATACTAGGACCTTATTGTCAATTTTTTTCTATTAGAACCTATAGTTTAGTGGTTCTGTTCAAACTATGTTATGGCATCAGGCATTTTGAACAGCTGGATGCAAGCATACTGAACTTTTTGTTCCACTGATGTACTGCTGTGTATTCAGGCACAGATTTTATTAATACAATATTTACAATTACAGTTTAAAAAACAGATATATTTGCCGACATCGTATATGTAACACCGATTTGGAGCAGAGGTGGCAGCCCAGATTTAAGCCAGAATTAGCACTTTCCATAGGGAAGTGGACCCTCTTGAGGTTTGGGGCCAACGAAGATATCCTGGATGTCCTCAATTACAATCTTGCATGAAGATGTAAATGACTTGATGTATTCTTTGTTGTTCAAAAACATAATATAAGATGCCTTTTCTAGAAAGCAAAGTAGGAAATTCTGCAGAGACAATGGGATATTTTCACCTGTAAGTGGGAGTGTATTCCTTTGGTAAGAGGCTGATTGTATATGAACAATTCAACAATTTATTGTTCAAACAAATAATACTATAGAAAGAGAACTTATTTGCATGTAACTGGCCCTTGCTTAATTGGGAGAAAATGTTAGGCTATGAATTGAAATCAGCCTGACCATCTTAAATATATGAACAGCTCCAATACCCTCCATTGTCAAGTAATATTCACAAGACAAATGAATTTCCTTTTGTACTCATCAATCATTCATGACACAATAGCTTCTAGGGACAAAACATACTATTTTAGGTATTTAACTAGACATATTTAAATTTACAAAGAGCACCCCAAATGAATTATAAGACTTAGCCTGGGAAATCATCAACTTTGATTTATTAGACTTTTTGGAAACTTTTTTAGTAGATTATTTACCAAGCAATTTTATAAAACTCAGTCTCTTACAAATCTTAACTGCAAATTCTGTTTTTTAGCAAGTACTATAACAAGGTAATAAAGACACACCTGACGGCGAACAAGGCGGGTTATGTCAATTTCTGCTTTAACACCAGAAGCAGCGAGCCCAATCATGACAGCTTTTCCACCATCCCTTACACTGAGCACAGTCTGCATAAAAGTCTCTGGTTTTCCTAATGCTTCCACAGCAATATCAACACCCCTGCCCTCTGTGATTTCCTGCATTATCAAAGATAATATCAGTAGTTTTTACTCAAGTCTGAAGAATTTATGTGTTTTCTTATTTTATCACTACATCTGAAGACAGTGGGTATATCTAGACTGTATGATACAATCTCACCACATATGCAAACCTCCACTGCCTCATATACCCATGTTTCATTTCACGTAACAATAAGGGGTTAATACAACTCTGACAGCGCAAAGATACTGACAAACATTTCGCTATCCTTGACTTCAAACAGAGAGGATCTATTTTCTGATAAAACTATACCAAGTTGAATGTCCTGAAGCAAGAAAGACATAGCTACCTATGTCATATACATATTTTTGGGATAAATATTATGGATAAATCATAATATCTCCTGTCAATATCAAAGGCAGTTACTCTAAAACAGTGATCACGTTGTCCTCAGGGAGCTCTTCACAGAAGAAGATATCAGCTACCTGTTGTCGCGCGGATTGGCACGACAACACTCAGACTGGGGGCTGTCACTCTGATCCCCGATCCCTCCGTTTAAGCCTGTCTCCCGCGGCTATGGGGGGTAGTCCCTGTGAGATGATGAGACCAACTGTCGACCAGTTGGTTGGGAGACACGAGACACGATATGAAAAGCACTAGATGGATTTGATTAATTTAGCAGACCAGTGCCTTGAGAGATTGTGGTTAAAACGATTACTTGTCAAATGATATAAAAATATGGACCATGAACAACAATCATCTATCATCAGCTAAATCACATTGCTCTTAGAATGACCAAAACGATATCCAGCAATTGAGAATTTTGAAAAGATAAATGCTTTGAACCACCACGGGAATCATAAACCATTAACTAGATATCATATTCGCATCTCGACTTGAAAAAATTCAGATCTCAGCATGAAAGATATAACATGAAAAACCACTGAAACTGGCAAAACTAATTTTCGACAAAATTTTAATATTTTTTCAAAATTTTTTTAAAATCTTTTTTTAATTTTTAATTTTTCAAAAAAATAATGAAATCTAATTAAAATCTAAAAAAAACTAAATATTAAAATCTAAAACTAAAAGATAACCTAATTTTGAACTCTAGATAAATCTAAAATCTAAAGTCTAAAACATAAATATTTTTTGTTATTTTTTAATTTATATGAAGTCTAACCATATATATACAAAAAAAAATAAAACTTTAAACCTACGCTACTGATCCTTTTGTATATGTATATTTTTATTTAAACCAAAGTCTCAAAAGAAATACGATCTACAATCTAAAAGAAAATAAAAACGTAATTACAATGAAACCCTAAACTAAACTTACGTAACCACGCAGAACCGCAAAACGCCTATTCGCTGATCGTGATTTACCTTAAATCTGACAAACCTGGCCCGGAACGAAAACATGAATCGTAGAAATGGGCATCGATGTGAAAGCAGATTGCTGTGATGAGAAAGGTCGGTGAATGGGATCGAATGCAGAAGGGAAAACTCGCAATCGTGACCAGAGGAAAGACGTATCAGCCCACGAGAAATACCTTAGCTGCAAAGCCAACTCGAAATGGAAACGCAGGTGGGAGGGTGGCGTATTTACGCTGACAGAACCATGCATTCGGACGCAGTAAAAAAAAAGGAACTGATGGATCAATGACAATCAAAAAAAATTATGCAGTCGCTGGTCGAATTTTGACAGGGTTTGCGCAAGTCAGAGGCCCCAAAAGAGAATCGTGAAGTTTGTTGGACGTGAGAGGGTGTGCGTATGGAGAAACGATTTTGCTGAATGAAGATTTCGAATGGATGGTGGCCACGATGCAGCAGTGAGGGCAGCTGTAAAAAATCAGATTGACAGAAATGTGGACGGCAGTTGGAGCTGAGTACTGAGCCTTTGTGTGAAATGATGAGCCCGGAGATTCAAACAGTGAAACGTAGTCACGCTTGCCTTAAGCGCAGTCAAATGTGATAAACAGTTATAATATGTGTCTGATGTGCGTGAATGTGAATAGATGGTTCTGCCCACGCTGAAGCCACTGCTCGCCTGACGCATATAAGCCAAGCGAAATTCTGAGTGAAGATAGAAAATCGCAGCAAAGGGACAGGATATGGCTCAGAAGGAGACGGCGTGTGAAAAAGATCTTAGAATTTGTCCAAAGCTTGGCAGTTTTGATGAGGAGCCTGCAATTTCAAAGAAACAAAACCCTATACCTGCAAAAAAACAAAAGAAAACAAACCCTAATAAAAGATCTGCTTAAAGCAAAAAATTTGAAACCCTAAGACAGCTGATTAATTTACAAATTTGGCCCCTTAACAGCAAGATTCAGCAATAAACACGAAAATATCTTAAAGAACAGAAATTTTAGGTTTTCACTGTGAAGAACTTCAGAAAATCTCCCATGCAAATTAAAAAAAATAAACTGAATGATAGACCCAGGATCAAATCCAACTGGGCTCAGCGAAAAATGCTTGCGGGAGTTGGCTGGTTCAGCCGAGAACTTCCCCGAACGCCCACAAAATTCCTTCAGAAAATGCTTTCTGCACAAGCTCAAGACAACCATCAGTAAAGAGGGCAAAAATGCTGCTAGATCTCAAACAGTAATGGAGATACCTGCCATTACTTCAGAAACCCTAACAGCACTCAAACCCTAGCAAGTGAACAAGATACCTGTGCTCACAATACTCTACAAAAAGCTATTATTAATGGCTGAAAATAACATATGCAGAAAATTAAACAATCTCACAGCATTTCAAGAGAGTAACACCAGTAAGATATGGACCCCAAAGTCTTCTTTTATTAACCAGAAATAGATTTACAAGAGAGCTTCTTCAGTATCAGACTCACAGATCTAATTAATTTGAAATGACCACTTAAGACCCTATATAAAGGAAATGATCCCAACGGCTAGTTCGAATGATCCATGTAGAAATGATCTCGACCGTTGATGAGGATCAAGACATCTCTTGATCTCATCCGTCGATTTATTCACTTAAAATATTATTTTATTTTATTTTTTAAATTTTTAAATTTTAAATTTTTTTTTTATTATTTTTTATTTATTTTTTTTTAAATTTTTTATTATTTTTTATTTATTTCATTTTTTAAATTTTTAATTATTATTATTATTATTTTTTTTAATTTTTAAATTTCTTAATTTTTATTTATTTTATTATTTTATTTCATTTTTTAAATGGATCCTCGAACTAAGCCTTTGGAAACATCACCTAGGACCTAGGACTTAGGACTCACGAGGGGATTTAAGACATTTTCAACCCTCAAGACACATTTCATGATGACTTTTTACAATTTACATCTCAAGGGGACAAACCCACTTAATACAGACCCTCACAAAACACCCAGTTCTGCGACACAACTATAATCTAGCAGATCAACACACTAGGATTCTCCTAAAGTTCTAATGACAAAATCCATCCCGGCTTTGGGGTCAGGTTTGAAGGAAAACTCTGCCGATCCATGGATCGGTGAGACGAAAAACCTTCCGGGACGTAGATTACCACTAGAAAGTTAGGTCCACCTAGGCAATACACATACACGACTCATGTCTGCTAAGATTATTTACAATTCATACATGCAGATTGGGTTTACAATTAGATTGATCAAGCTGCTGATGACTGCTGGATGGCACGGACACGCTGATCAAGTGCTGCCCCTTTTTGCCAAGAAAAGAGGGGGTGTACTGCATGGGTAGTTGACCGGTAGAGGTCAACATCTGGCTCTACTTGGGGACACGTTGCTGCACTGTAGGAATGTGAGAATCCAGAATCTGCACCCATACAACACACAGATAAAAATAAGTAGCGTCCATTCCAAAATCATCATATTCATTAAGCACAGGAAAGATAAAAGCTCTTCATTTATTGACTAACTAACAACATGAAAAGTAAATCTAATCCTAAAAACAGAAATGAAATGCTGAAAAGACAAGGTGTAGGGATAGAAATACGATACAAAAGATGCCCCATGGCATCACGTGTTCAATAAAGTGCATACTGAGCATTTGCCTGCTTTCAGGAAAATCTGTCGGCTGCTTGTCGGATGTGCCATGTCCAATTTTGCATATGGTAGGACTTTTTCCTATCCGAAAATCAAGCTGCTCACGGCCGTCTGATGCATCAAATCTTCTTCTTATTTTCTTTCTCTTACGTTTTTTCTTTCTGGTAGGTCGAATTACTGATGACCTGGAACTTTCTGTTTCGAAACTATCAGGTGAAGTGTGTAAGATATGCATGCTAAGTCTTTCTTCATCTTGCATCTGATCTTTATCATTCTTAAATATATCCGGATCACCCTCAATTAACCATCTTTCAATCGAATCAATGACCTCCTCATAATAAGATGGAACTTGTTGCAACAAATGAGAAGGCTCCTGATCAATTGATGTTACCTGGTTTCTTTCATCTTCCAATTGCTGAAACCTTTGAACCTGTATTCTAATGGCATCCATCTGACTAGAGTGCTCAACCTTTATAGCGCTAATTTGTCTGGCATGGTGTTCTTGCATATCTTTTATTACTTTAACATTTCCTTCCTTTATGTTCATCAAGCAATGCTGTATGGAATTTATCTCTTCTTTATAATTCGCTTGCATGTCAGCCACTTGATTATTATGATTGAACGTCATGATAGTCATTTCCTCTTCCATAGTTAATAACTTGTTTTGCATAGAGTCAATTTCTCTATCATGATCAGCTTTCATGGTCACCATATTTTCCTCTAAGACTGACATCTTGCTATGCATGCTTCCAATTTCTGTTTCATATTTAGTTTTCATGGCCTCAATTTCTTTAGCATGCTGATTTTGCGTGACCTCAATCTCCCTATTACGTTTTTCCAGGTGGGTGCATAAAGTTTTCACATCATTGACATAATTAGTTTGATTGATTTCCATATTTCTTACCAGCATCATTAGATCTCGTAAAATTTGCTTTTGCTCTTCCCTTTCATTGTCATTTGTCCCTGATTTTTCACTATCATGAACTTGATCTGCAATATTTCCGGTGGATGACACATTCTGACATGATGAATCGTCTTGGGATCTTTCAGCTGGACCTCTTATCAAATTACTTTCATTCTGTTGCACAATTTTAGAGGTAGAAGGCAAGCTGTTTGGATAACCATATCTATTTTTAAAAGCATTGACAATGTCTTCTAAAGAAGTGAAAGATTCCTTTGGAAAATTGTTAAACCAATTCAAAGCATTATCTTCTAAAGAAAGGACAAATAGACGCATTTTGATATCTTCATGATTAAACTGAGGGGATCTACAGTATATGATCATGATGCGAGTAAACAAGACTAGATGCCTTCTAACAGCGATTGGATCACCACCCGAGAAAATAGGTAACTTAGGAATGGCATCTTTTGGAAGATCATGGAGATTATCAGTAAAACGACATGGCTTAAATGAATAATCCATGATGAATGATAAGGGATTAGATGAATGATAGAACTAGATCTCTGCTCAAGAAAATCAAGAGATGAAAGAAGTGGAGTCGCCACTTGAACAATAAATCTGATTCTAAGATCCAAGAAGTAATCAACAAACAGATATGCAGGAGGCTTCTTGTCTGGGAAAAATGGAGTCGCCACCCAAACAAGAAACAAACCCAAGAGATGCTACTGATATGGCAAAAAATAAGGCAATAAAAGATCCAAATGATAACCCAAAAGGTTGAATTTGCCAGCTCAAAATGAGAGATGAGAAATATGAGAAGATGAATGTCGATGAAACTTCCAGGAACAGAAAAACTCTATCCCCGACAACGGCGCCAAAAAATGTTGGCGTTGCCGGGCCAGATGAAGAGATAAGAAATGAGAAAAATGATTTGTCGTTTGAAACACCGAGAAAAAGTATCCCCGGCAACCAAAAAATGTTGGCGTTGCCTGCTCAAACGAATGATAGGCAGATGAACGATGAATGATGAAAAGATGTTGAAAAACCAAGGACAGAAAAACTCTATTCCCCGGCAACGGCGCCAAAAAATGTTGTCGCGCGGATTGGCACGACAACGCTCAGACCGGGGGCTGTCACTCTGATCCCCGATCCCTCCGTTTAAGCTTGTCTCCCGCGGCTAAGGGGGGTAGTCCCTGTGAGATGATGAGACCAACTGTCGACCAGTTGGTTGGGAGACACGAGACACGATATGAAAAGCACTAGATGGATTTGATTAATTTAGCAGACCAGTGCCTTGAGAGATTGTGGTTAAAACGATTACTTGTCAAATGATATAAAAATATGGACCATGAACAACAATCATCTATCATCAGCTAAATCACACTGCTCTTAGAATGACCAAAACGATATCCAGCAATTGAGAATTTTGAAAAGATAAATGCTTTGAACCACCACGGGAATCATAAACCATTAACTAGATATCATATTCGCATCTCGACTTGAAAAAATTCAGATCTCAGCATGAAAGATATAACATGAAAAACCACTGAAACTAGCAAAACTAATTTTCGACAAAATTTTAATATTTTTTCAAATTTTTTTTAAAATCTTTTTAAAATTTTTTATTTTTCAAAAAAATAATGAAATCTAATTAAAATCTAAAAAAAACTAAATATTAAAATCTAAAACTAAAAGATAACCTAATTCTGAACTCTAGATAAATCTAAAATCTAAAGTCTAAAACATAAATATTTTTTGTTATTTTTTAATTTATATGAAGTCTAACCATATAAATAAAACTTTAAACCTACGCTACTGATCCTTTTGTATATGTATATTTTTTATTTAAACCAAAGTCTCAAAAGAAATACGATTTACAATCTAAAAGAAAATAAAAACGTAATTACAATGAAACCCTAAACTAAACTTACGTAACCACGCAGAACCGCAAAACGCCTATTCGCTGATCGTGATTTACCTTAAATCTGACAAACCTGGCCCGGAACGAAAACATGAATCGTAGAAATGGGCATCGATGTGAAAGCAGATTGCTGTGATGAGAAAGGTCGGTGAATGGGATCGAATGCAGAAGGGAAAACTCGCAATCGTGACCAGAGGAAGGACGTATCAGCCCACGAGAAATACCTTAGCCGCAAAGCCAACTCGAAATGGAAACGCAGGTGGGAGGGTGGCGTATTTACGTTGACAGAACCATGCATTCGGACGCAGTAAAAAAAAAGGAACTGATGGATCAATGACAATCAAAAAAAATTATGCAGTCGCTGGTCGAATTTTGACAGGGTTTGTGCAAGTCAGAGGCCCCAAAAGAGAATCGTGAAGTTTGTTGGACGTGAGAGGGTGTGTATATGGAGAAACGATTTTGCTGAATGAAGATTTCGAACGGATGGTGGCCACGATGCAGCAGTGAGGGCAGCTGTAAAAAATCAGATTGACAGAAATGTGGACGGCAGTTGGAGCTGAGTACTGAGCCTTTGTGTGAAATGATGAGCCCGGAGATTCAAACAGTGAAACGCAGTCACGCTTGCCTTAAGCGCAGTCAAATGTGATAAACAGTTATGATATGTGTCTGATGTGCGTGAATGTGAATAGATGGTTCTGCCCACGCTGAAGCCACTGCTCGCCTGACGCATATAAGCCAAGCGAAATTCTGAGTGAAGACAGAAAATCGCAGCAAAGGGACAGGATATGGCTCAGAAGGAGACAGCGTGTGAAAAAGATCTTAGAATTTGTCCAAAGCTTGGCAGTTTTGATGAGGAGCCTGCAATTTCAAAGAAACAAAACCCTATACCTGCAAAAAACAAAAGAAAACAAACCCTAATAAAAGATCTGCATAAAGCAAAAAATTTGAAACCCTAAGACAGCTAATTAATTTACAAATTTGGCCCCTTAACAGCCAGATTCAGCAATAAACACGAAAATATCTTAAAGAACAGAAATTTTAGGTTTTCACTTTGAAGAACTTCAGAAAACCTCCCATGCAAATTAAAAAAAATAAACCGAATGATAGACCCAGGATCAAATCCAACTGGGCTCAGCGAAAAATGCTTGCGGGAGTTGGCTGGTTCAGCCGAGAACTTCCCCGAACGCCCACAAAATTCCTTCAGAAAATGCTTTCTGCACAGCTCAAGACAACCATCAGTAAAGAGGGCAAAAATGCTGCTAGATCTCAAACGGTAATGGAGATACCTGCCATTACTTCAGAAACCCTAACAACACTCAAACCCTAGCAAGTGAACAAGATACCTGTGCTCACAATACTCTACAAAAAGCTATTATTAATGGCTGAAAATAACATATGCAGAAAATTAAACAATCTCACAGCATTTCAAGAGAGTAACACCAGCAAGATATGGACCCCAAAGTCTTCTTTTATTAACCAGAAATAGATTTACAAGAGAGCTTCTTCAGTATCAGACTCACAGATCTAATTAATCTGAAATGGCCACTTAAGACCCTATATAAAGGAAATGATCCCAACGGCTAGTTCGAATGATCCATGTAGAAATGATCTCGACCGTTGATGAGGATCAAGACATCTCTTGATCTCATCCGTCGATTTATTCACTTAAAATATTATTTTATTTTATTTTTTAAATTTTTAAATTTTTAAATTTTTTTTATTATTATTTATTTTTTTTTTTTTTTTATTTTATTTTTTAAATTTTTAAATTTTTTATTATTTTTTATTTATTTCATTTTTAAAATTTTAAAATTTTTAATTATTTATTATTATTATTATTTTTTTTTTAAATTTCTTAATTTTTATTTATTTTATTATTTTATTTCATTTTTTAAATGGATTATCGAACTAAGCCTTTGGAAACATCACCTAGGACCTAGGACTTAGGACTCACGAGGGGATTTAAAACATTTTCAACCCTCAAGACACATTTCATGATGACTTTTTACAATTTACATCTCAAGGGGACAAACCCACTTAATACAGACCCTCACAAAACACCCAGTTCTGCGACACAACTATAATCTAGCAGATCAACACACTAGGATTCTCCTAAAGTTCTAATGACAAAATCCATCCCGGCTTTGGGGTCAGGTTTGAAGGAAAACTCTGCCGATCCATGGATCGGTGAGACGAAAAACCTTCCGGGACATAGATTACCACTAGAAAGTTAGGTCCACCTAGGCAATACACATACACGACTCATGTCTGCTAAGATTATTTACAATTCATACATGCAGACTGGGTTTACAATTAGATTGATCAAGCTGCTGATGACTGCTGGATGGCACGGACACGCTGATCAAGTGCTGCCCCTTTCTGCCAAGAAAAGAGGGGGTGTACTGCATGGGTAGTTGACCGGTAGAGGTCAACACTACCAATTAAGAATGAAATACAAAGGAACTTCCACAATCTTAGGTGAGAAGAATAGTTTATATAAAAATCAATGGTTGCCAAAGTCGACCTTGCATAAACGTTAATTCAGGGGAACCCAAGACAAAATACAATGTGAGATTTTTTATGCTGTGTATAGAATAGGAATTGAAATCTGGATAGTATATGAATGGCATAAAATGTGCCAGGCCACGAGGTAACTCCACGAATTGAATTGTTTATTGCATTAGCCATATCATGAATTTATACATGAGTGGAGAGACTCTTGGGATTCCAATTCCAAGGTCTCTTGGTTTGCTCAAATGCATAACTAACAATATTTACAATAATCCTTTCGGATTAGGTGTCAACATTCCCCCCTTAATCTGAAGGGATGTTGGTGAGTCCAAGCATCATTTTGAATCTTTCAAACTTTTCTCTTCCAAGTGCTTTGGTGAAGATGTTTGCAATCTGCTCATTTGGGGAACAATGGCATAGGTGGATTATCTTCACCTCAACATGATGTTGAATCAGATGGTATTTTGTATTGATGTGCTTCGTTCGATCATGGAACTTTCGGTTTTTGGCCAACTTTATTGCAGAAATGTTGTCAATCAAAAGAGGAATTGAATGCACTTGTTTCTTCTACAAATCTTCTAGAATTTTCCTGAGCCACATAATTTCCTTCGTTGCTTCAACTGCTGCCACATATTTTGCCTCTGTTGTGGAATATGCCAGAACTGACTATTTGCTTGATCTCCAGGAGACGGCTCCTGATCCAAGACTCATAACATAACCAGAAGTAGATGCCCCAGTTTCTTTATCTCCATTGAAGTCTGAATCAAAATATCCAATCAAGCTGATGTCGCCCACCTATGTATACTTAAGTCCAAAGTCTTGAGTTCCCTTCAAGTACTTTAGAACTCTTTTTGAAGCATACCAATGACCCTCACAAGGCTTTTGCATAAACATGGAGAGGATTCCAAAAGCAAATGAAATGTTTGGTCTGGTAGTAGTCAAGTAGTTGAGACTTCCTACGCACTGTCTATACTTCATTGCATCCTCAAAATTCTTTTCCTTCAGTGAATATGAGCTTTAAGTTTTGTTCAATTGGAGTAGTCAAAGGATTGCACTCAGCCATGCCAAACATGTTCAACAGATCTCCAATGTACTTCTTCTGAGAGAGGAATATAAACTTTGGATGTTGAGTTACTTCAATACCAAGTGTAATGTTCCTCATTAGGAAAAACAACGATATGCAAAGCAAAACAATACATGCAACACAAAATTTCAAAACATTCAGTGAACACCCTTAAAAACTCCAGAAATGTCAACTGGCTAAGCCATTCTATTAAACAATTGGAGCAAGAGTACAATGGTGTGGAAGGAATGCACCTAGGCTTGCCTCAATGGAAAACTTGACAAGACCCAGGTGATAAAATAGAAAGCCAAGATGAAAGAACAAGTTGCTCCAATGATGCCTTGTGCTGCCCCAGAAAACTGCACTGTTTGCTAGAAAGATACTGTTGGAAACCCCACTTCCGATGCTCAGAAAAATCTATAAAATTAGCCCCAGGCTCATTACAAATAACCCACCAAAACCCAAAAAAGGTTTCGTTTGGTTTTGACCCCCGAAATTCTGCCCCAATTACCACATCCTCTTCCAACGGCTAGGAAATATGGCCTGCCTACAAGCTCCCTAAAAAATCCCTCTAATCACTCCCAAAATGCTAAGCCTCACTACCCGAAAGTTCTCCTTATTTCTCCCAACCAAACCCAACTCCAAAACTCTTCTCACAAACTCCGACGTGTGCCTAGAAAATAGCTTCTACGCTGGTCCTGGATGCACCAATTCATGCTGCCTTCAATCAGCAACCTCCTGCCCCAAAACTCCTCAATTAGGCTGATCTCTCCCTAAAGCATCTATGCCAAATTTCTCTCGGCAAACACTACCTAGAAGACAACTGAAATGAGCCAATTATTATCCCCTTCTGCGTCCTCCTGGAACACCCACTAGTTGAGTAAGTGACTGTGTGTTTAGCTCTGAATCCCTCCAAACTCTCCAAATTGGTATGATCTAACCTCCCTAGGGTGGCACTCGAAGTCCCCCAAAGAAAGGGTGAGCTCTCCGCTTGGAAAACTTGGTGTTGAACAATAATGTGACCCGGCTAAGCAGCTCCAGCAACAATAGAAAGTTCGATTGGCAAAGACCCAAATGTGGTTGAGTTTCTCCTATTTATAATTTGTGAATTCCCTTTTCCCATGTGAGCCCCTCCAACAAGCTCTTCGACCCCCTTTCATTGTCTATTCAAAATCCTTCCTTCGCAAGTGCGTTTTCCCCATGCGTGTGGCCACCATGCTCCACTAGTGAAACATTTCGTCCCCCCTTTTCTCCTAAGTTTTTTTCCAAAAATTTGTGGGTCCCATGGTCACCAAAAATGCCAAAATTGTGGAAATAAACTTAAGATAAATTAAGTTAGGAAGGGCTATTACAGTCCTCCCCTCCCAAATGTTGCTTGTCCCCAAGCAACTTCAGCACTGGATGCTCAAGTATGTGCTCACCTTCCCAAGTGGCATCCTCATCCGGCAAGCTCCTCCAGCGTACTAAGTACTCCCTGATAGTTCTGCTCCTCAGCTTCCTCTCCCTAGTCTCCAAAATGGCTTCCGGTTCTAGAACCAGATGCCCCTCATCATCAAGTGGAGGCAACTTTGTAGTTGTTGTCACCTGTTGCCCCAACACCTTCTTGAGGCATGAGACATGAAAGACGTTGTGAATCTTGCTCCCTAGTGGAAGCTCCAACTCATAGGCCACCTCCCCAACTCTCTTAGTCACCTTGTAGTATGTACGGCTAACAAAAACGTGGTTGTAGCTTCTCGTCCCCCTTCTGCTTCAATGTAGACTGACGATATGGCTATAGCCACAGGAAGACCAAGTCCCCCACCTCAAATTGCCTCTTAATCTTGTGCCTATCCGCATACATATTCTGTTGATTCTGAGCTATCAGTAAGTTATCTTTGAGAGCCTTGAGGATATCTTGGATCTCTTGGATCCAATCTTTGGCCTTTGGGGCCCAGCTGTCTCTAAAAACAATGTCAGCAAAAGACAAAGCATCATAACCATACAAGGCACGAAAATGTGGCATACCAATGGACATGTGACGGGTGGTGTTGTAGTAGTACTCGCCCAAATGTAACCACCAAATCCATGTTCTCTACTGACTGGTCACATAGTTCCGAAGATAGCCCTCCAACCATTTGTTGACCCTCTTAGTTTGACCATCTGTCTGCGACTACTAACTAGTGTTAGGGGTAAGTTCAGTGCCCACTAATCTGAAAAGCTCCTGCCAGAATGCCCCCATGAACCGACTATCTTTGTCACTAACTATGGTCTTAGGAAGTTCATGCAAGCAAACGACCTCCCTAAAGAACAACTTGACCTCCTGCGATGTTGAATACCGTGTTGGAATGGTGAACAAGTGAGCATATTTGGTCAACCAATCCACCACCACATAAATACAATCTCTTCTCTGCACCGTTGTGAGCCCTGTGATAAAATCCATGGAGATACTCTCCCATTTCCCCTCAGGGATGGGAAGTGGCTGCAACAACCCAGTTGGATGGGTCAACTCCCCCTTATTCCTCTGGCAAGCCTCACACTCCTGCACATATCTCAACGCGTCCCCCTTGAGGCCTTTCCATGTGAATCGCTCTCTAACCGTCATATATGTCTTCTGGAACCCCTAGTGCCCTGATAGTGGAGAGTCATGAGCTACATGGAGAATCCTCTCCCTCAACTATGAACCTGGCACCAAAAATATGTGCCCCTTGTAGTATATGACATCAGCCATCACCTTGTAACGCTCATCAGCGTGAATACCCTCCAGAATCTCACATGCCCGCCAATCCTTGGAGTACTCCACCAAAAACTGCGCCTTCCAATCATGGCAAATGCTCATGAGTGAAAGTGTCACGGGCCTCCTGGATAATGCATCTGCTACCACATTGTGTTTGCCCTTGACATACTCAATATCAAATTCGTAGGCCTACACCTTGCTGACCCACCTCTGCTGCCTGTCACTGAGGCCTTGCTACCCCATAAAATGGCGAAGACTATTGTGATCAGTCTTCACCCGAAATCTGTTGCCCACCAGATACTGCCGAAATTTGGCCAATGCATGCATGATGGCCAACATCTCCTTGTTGTAAATAGAATATGACCTCTCATGCGAAAGGACCTTCTAGCTCTCAAAAGCAATCGGGTGTCCCTCCAGAGATAAAATTGTGCCAAACCGCTCACCTGATGCATCGCAGCCCAAGGTGAATGGCTTAGTGAAATTTGAGAGTGCCAAAATTAGGCATCTACTCATCACCTCCTTGAGGCGATCAAAAGCCGACTGCGCTCTGTCTGTCCATGCAAAAGCCCCCTTCTTTGCCAGATCTGTGAGGGGAGCTGCTAGTTGTGAGAAGCCCTTTTCGAACTTCCTATAATAGGTGCATATGCTTATAAATCCCCTCAACTCAGTCACATTCTAGGGTTCTAGCCAATGCCAGATGGCCCTGGTCTTCTCCTCATGCACCCTCACTCCATTTGTGCCAATGATGTGCCCCAAGTAGAGCATCTTTGTCAGCCCAAACTCACACTTGGACAACTTGGCGTAAAATTGTTGCTCCTCTAAGATGCGCAACACCATCTCCAGGTGCTACAAATGCTCCTCCCACGTCCAGCTGTAAATCAAAATATCGTCGAAGAACACCAATACAAACTTCCGCAATTGCCCATGGAATACATGATTCATGCATGATTGAAAAGTGGTAGGTGCCTTGGTCAGCCCAACAAGCATGACAAAAAACTCAAAATGCCCATAGTGGCAGCTGAAAGTCATCTTGGGGATGTCCTAATCCCTCACCCTGATCTGGTGGTACCCCGAGCGCAAATCTATCTTAGAGAAGTACTTGGCTCCTCTAAGCTCATCCATCAACTCATCAGTGCACAGAATGGGGTAGCAATTCTTCAAAGTCTTCTTGTTGAGCGCCCTATAATCAATGCACATGTGCAAAGTCCCATCCTTCTTCTTCACCAGAACAACTGATGAAGTGAAGGGACTAGAGCTCGACCTAATGTGCCCCAACGCCAGCAACTCCTTAATGGCATGCTCAATCTCGTCCTTGTAGGCCTTGGGATGCCTATAAGGAGTGGTGATAACTACCTGCACCCCAGGCTCTAGCTCAATTGTGTGCTCAAATCCTCTATCAGGTGGCTACCCTAGTGGTATGTCCCCAAACACTACCAAGTAGCTGTCTAAGATGGCTTGTATGTCTAGGTGAGGTGACTTGGGCTGTCCCCAAACCTCCGAAATCCTCAGCTCCATTGTCCATGCTATGTCCCCATGCCTCAAGTCAACCTCCATCCTGTGCACTGAAACTATCTATGGAGGATATGAATGCATGCGCTGAAGAACCAACAACTTGCCATCCGGCCACAGTCGCACATGAAAGTCCTCTTGGTGATGTCCTGATCCCTCACCCTGATCTAGTGGTACACCGAGCGCAAATCGATCTTAGAGAAGTACTTGGCTCCTATAAGCTCATCCATCAACTCATCAATGCATAAAATGGGGTAGCAGTTCTTCAAAGTCTTCTTGTTGAGCGCCCTATAATCAATGCACATCCACAGAGTCCCATCCTCTTTCTTCACCAGAACAACTAATGATGCGAAGTGTCATGTCCCTTCCTAAATTAATTTGGAAGAAGAATAATTATTACATTTTGGGGGCAATTTTGGAGGTGATGGGGCCTATTCGATTTCATTAGGAGGTTAGACTTAGAATAAGTTATTTTGATGTGATTTAGTTGATGTGGTTAAGTTATACGTGGGGGCCACCCACACTAGGAGAATACACATTCCCTAGTTCAATTTGCATGGAGGGGAAATTTTTGGTTAAGTGAAGGACCCACGATGGAAGGAAAATGGAGGGAAAAGTGCTCCACTAAATCTATATAAGGAAGGCAGCTCTCCTCATTTCATTCATCTTTTAGTATATCAATCTCTTTGGTTGCTCGAGCTTCTTAACTGAGTTACTTGTTGTTTAGTATGAGTTCTTCAAGCGAAGAGCTCACCCTTTATTCGGGGAACTTCAAGTGCCACCCTAGAGAGGTTTATCTTCATTCTTCCGGAGGAGGATTTCATTGTGGTTTCCAATAGTTGCATTCATCTCCAGGTGATGCGTATTTCTGGAGGACATAGTGAAGGGAGGCTAAGTTTGTTTGTGGCATCTTGCAGAGGAGTTTTGGTCGGGAGAATTTTCGAAGAGGAGGCATAGGGGTTTTGCGACCATTTTGGAGAGTTTTGGAGCTAGAGGAGAGTGCTCCTCTTTAGTGTGACTTTCACACTTCTTACGCCAGTGCAGAGGTAGCATTTTGTGCACACATGGGAGGTAGAGTATCAGTCTTTGAGGCTGGTCTTTCGCAAGGGAGCTAAGGGAAGCATTTCTGGAGGAGATTGCTACATTTCTAGAGCTTGGGTGGAGAATTTTGCTAGTATTCCTTGCAGGCTGAGTTCTTGAACAGTTTGGAGGGCGTAGGGCATCTTGGAGGCCGAATTTGGGAGGTTGGATTTAGACCAAACCCTTTATGGGTTTTGCTCAAGGAGCTTGGGGCTCATTTTGTAGCATTTTCTGAGCAGTCGAGGTGGAGTTTCATACAGTCCCTTTCCAGCCAGCAATGTAGTTTTCTGGGATGTGCAAAGCATCAGAGCAGTCATTTCCAGTATTTGAATTCATTGTCTCATCACCTGGGTTTTGCCATGCTTGCCATCGAGGCAAGCCTAGGTGCATTCTTCCACACTATTGTACTTGCTCCACTGAGTAATAAAATGGCTTAGCTAGTTCTACTTCTGGAGTTTTTATGAGCATTTACTGATTGTTAAAAAAAATTGTGTTGTAAATCGTTTTTACTTTGCATATCATTGTTTATTTAAGTTTGGAACATTACAGTGGTATCAGAGTTGCTCAGCCGTGGGGGAACTTTCCTATGAGTGAGGAGGTCTGGCAAAATATTACTTACAGGAGGCAAAGGTATCAGAGTAGGGAGAGGGAGTGGGAGATTACTGCAGACACCGAGGATCGTGGGAAGGTAGTGGTAGTAGAAGATATGAGGGAGCCCAAGAGCAGGGAAGAAACTGCATTCAATAGTCTCTTGAAGGCCTTGAGCGATTTGGCAAAGGGGTAGAAGGAGATGCTAGACAAGATCAAGATGCAAAACCGGGAGCATAGCACTCATCGAGAGTTTATATTTGGAGAGACTTTAGAGGCCTCTCAACAGCTTGATAATCTTTCACCCAACTCAGGCAGACAAGACATCTGGAGCATTATATTTCAGAGTTCCTGAGGGTATCAGTCATGGTGCCAAATCTGTCAAATGCCAGGAGAGTATACACATTTGTGGAGGGATTGACAAAGCCACTATGGGGACTGGTGAATTCACGTAATCCATATACTCTTCTGGAGGCAGTAACTTGTACGAGAGATCTGCAGGGGGGCATCCCCAAGACCCGGGCACCCTTTCGTCCACGCACTCCCTACCCACAAGAGGGAAGTGACACTAGAGCGCCCACAGCGCAGAGAGCAACCCAAGGGCGGGCACAGTTGGATGATGAGACAAAGAGGGACCTCAGAAGGCGGAAGTTATGTTTTACATGTCGAGAGCCATGAGCACTAGGCCATCGATGCACAAGAAGCAAGGATCATTACATCGAGGTCTTCTCAGATAGTGATCAAGAGGGTGAGGTGGGGTTGGAGCTTGTTGGGGGAGACAGTGAGGATCCAATAGAGAGGGGACCACCATCACCACCACCACATGGGGGAGCATCTTTTGCACCAGCTAGGGGAGTCCTAGCCTCTTTGTGCGGGATTCCCAAATTTTTGACCATAAGGATCAGAGGTACGGTGCAGGGGCAGCGTGTCTCAATTAGTAGATAGTGGGGCCACCCACAATTTTATTGATGCTCAGATGGTCCAGAGGAGGGGCATCACCACTACAGAGTTTGAGGGGTTTTTAGTCCTAATACCAAGAGACAGGACTACTGAGTGCACCCAATATGTTCCCGCTCTAACAGTGACCATGGGGAACTATTCGATGACAGACCACTTTTTCGTGGTGGATGTATCAGACACCAATGTGGTGTTGGGTGTCCAATGGTTGTATTCCCTTGGCCAAGTTACCACCGATTGGAAATAGCTTGTGACGGAGTTTACTAGGCCGGATGGCAAGCAAGTGGTTCTTCGGGGCATGCATTCGTACCCTCCACAGACAGTTTCATCCCATAGGATGGAGGTTGACTTGAGGCATGGAGAAATAGCATGGGCAGTAGAGCTAAGGATTTCAAAGGCTGGGGGGAAGGCCAAGCCACCACATCCAGACATACAGGCATACCGTCGGGACAACCACCTGACTGGGGGTTTCACTATAGAGATGGAGCCTGACGTGCAGGCAGTCATTACTACACCCTATAGGCATCCCAAAGCCTATAAGGATGAAATTGAGAGGGCCATCAGGGAGCTATTGGCAGTAGCCACATCATACCGAGTTCTAGTCCATTCGCTTCTTCGGTTGTGTTGGTGAAGAAGAAGGATGGGACTCCCATGTGTATTGACTACAGGGGCCTCAACAAGAAGACGATGAAGAACATGTATCCCATTCCGCTTATTGATGAGTTGATGGACGAAGTTAGAGGAGCCAAGTACTTCTCTAAGATAGATTTGCGGTCTAGGTATCATCAGATTCGAGTGAGGGAGAAGGACATCCCGAAGATAGCCTTCAGATGTCATTATGGGCATTTCGAGTTCTTGGTCATGCCTTTTGGGTTGACCAATGCACCGGCCACATTCCATTCCTACATGAACCATGTGTTCAGAGGCCAACTGAGGAGGTTTGCACTAGTATTCTTTGATGACATCTTGATCTACAGCAGGACATGGGAGGAGCAGCTACAACACCTAGAGACAGTAATGCATATCTTGGAGGAGCAGAAGTTCTACGCCAAGATGTCCAAGTGTGAGTTTTGGCTGACAGAGATGCTCTACTTGGGGCACATCATAGGCACAAACGGGGTCAAGGTGCACAAGGAGAAGATTCAAGCCATTTGGGATTGGCTAGAGCCTCGAAATGTGATAGCGCTGAGAGGATTTTTGGGCATTGTAATTATTATGGAAAGTTCGTGAAGGGCTTCTCACAGTTCGCAACACCCCTTACTGATCTGACGAAGAAGGGGGATTTTGCATGCATAGATGGAGCTTAGACAGCATTTGATCGCCTCAAGAAGGTGATGAGTTATTGCTCGATATTGGCACTTCCTGATTTTACACAGCCTTTCACATTGGAGTGCGATACATCGAGTGTAGGGATCAGAGCAGTGTTGTCCCAAGGAGGGCACCCCATTGCTTTTAAGAGTCGAAAGCTTCTACCACATGAGATGTCGTATTCCATATACGACAAGGAGACATTGGCCATAATGCATGCATTGGCCAAGTATAGATAGTACTTTGTGGGGAACCGATTTCAGGTCAAGACGGATCACAACAGTCTTCGCCACTTCATGGGGCAGCAGGGCCTCAATGATAGGCAGCAGAGGTCGTTTAGTAAGGTACAGGCCTACGATTTTGATATTGAGTATGTGCAGGGGAAGCACAATGTGGTGGCAGATGCACTGTACAGGAGACCCACAGGACTTTCACTCAGGAGAATTTGCCATGATTGGAAGGCACAACGATTAGTAGAGTAGTCCAAGGATCATCAGGCACGCGAGATCTTGGAGGGCAGCTATGCAAATGAGTGTTATAGGGCGATGGATGAGTTTATATTACAAAGCGCGCATATTCTTGGTTTCGGGGTCCTAGTTGAGGGAGCGTGTCCTTCGTGTAGCTCATGATTCTACTTTGTCTAGACACTAGGGGTTCAGGAAGACATATATGGCAATGAGAGAATGCTTCACTGGAAGGGCCTCAAAGGAGACGTGTTGAGGCATGTGCAGGAATGTGAAGCTTGTCAGAGGAACAAAGGAGAGTTGACTCATTGAGCAGGATTATTGCAGCCTCTTCCCATCCCTAAGGGGAAATGGGAGACTATCTCTATGGACTTCATCACCAGACTTCCCTCGGTACAAGGGAAGGATTGTAATTTTGTGGTGGTCGACCACCTGACCAAGTTTGCACAGTTCTTTGCCATACCAACGGGATATTTAGCTTCATAGGTGGCAGAGTTGTTATTTAGGGAGGTCTTTCGCCTGCCCAGACTCCCTAAGACTATAGTTAGTGATCGAGATAGCCGATTCATTGGGCAATCTTGGCAAGGAGCCTTTCAGGCTAATTGGCACCGAGCTCACCCAAAGCACCAGTTATCATCCACAGACCGATGGTCAGACAGAGAGGATGAACCAACGGTTAGAGGGGTATCTCAGCAACTATGTGATAGGGCAACAGAGGGCTTGGATTCGATGGATGCATTTGGGAGAGTATTGTTACAACATGACACATCACATGTCCATTGGTATGACTCCTTCTCGTGCTTTATATGGGTATGATGCTTTGTCTGTTGCTGACATTGTTTTTGGAGACAACCAGGCCCCAAAGGCCAAAGATTGGATCCTAGAGAGCCAAGATATCCTCAAGGCTCTTAAGGATAACTTGCAAACAGCTCAGAATCAGCAGAAGATGTATGTCGATAGGCAATGGGTGGAGAGGCATTTCGAGGAAGAGGACTTGGAGTACCTTCGATTGCAACCATACCGGCAATCCACACTGAAGTAGAAGGGGACTAAGAAGCTTTAGCCGAGATTTTTGGGCCTTACAAGGTGATCAAGAGAGTTGGAGAGGTGGCTTACGAGTTAGAGCTACCACCAGGGAGCAGGATCCATAATATCTTTCATGTTTCATGCCTCAAGAGGGTGTTGGGGCAACAGGTTACAGCAGTTATGGAGTTTCCTCCACTTGATGATAAGGGGCCCCTGATTTTAGAACCAGAGGCCATCTTGGAGACCAGGGAAATGAAGCGCAGAAGCAGGATCATCATAGAATACTTAGTGCATTGGAAGAGCGTGCTAGATGAGGATGCTACTTGGGAGGGAGAGCACATACTTGAGCATCGAGCATTGAAGTTGCTTGGTGACGAGCAACATTTGGAAGGGGAGGATTGTCATGTCCCTTCCTAAATCAATTTGGAACAAGATTAATTATTACATTTTGGGGACAATTTAGGAGGTGATGGGGCCCATTCGATTTTATTAGGAGGTTAGACTTAGCATAAGTTATTTTGATGTGATTTAGTTGATGTGGTTAAGTTATACGTGGCGAAAACCCACACTAGGAGACTACGCATTGCCTCGTTTGATTTGCATGGAGGGGAAATCGTTGGCTAAGTGAGGGACCCACAATGGAAGGAAAATGGAGGGAAAAGTGCTCAACGAAATCTATATAAGGAAGGCAGCGCTCTTCATTTCATTCATCTTTTGGCATATCAAATTTTTTTTGGTTGCTCGAGCTACTTTGCCAAGTCACTTGTTTTTTAGCAAGAGTTCTTCAAGCAAAGATCTCACCCTTTCTTTGGGGGACTTCAAGTGCCACCCTAGAGAGGTTCATCTTCATTCTTCCAGAGGAGGATCTCATAGCGGTTTCCAGCAGTTGCATTCATCTCCAGGTGGTGCGTATTTCTGAAGGACATAGTGAAGGGAGGCAAAGTTTGTTTGTGGAATCTTATAGAGGAGTTTTGGCCGAGAGAATTTCCGAAGAGGAGGCATAGGGGATTTGCTGCCATTTTGGAGAGTTTTGGAGCTAGAGGAGAGTGCTCCTCTTTAGTGTGACTTTTGCACTTCCTGGGCTAGCGTAAAGGCAACATTTTGTGCACACGTGGGAGGTAGAGTATCAGTCTTTGAGGTTGGTCTTTGCCAGGGGAGCTAAGGGAAGCATTTGTGGAGGAGATTGCTACAACTTCGGAGCTTGGGTGGAGAATTTTGCTAGTATTCCTTGCAGGCCGAATTCTAGAGCAATTTCAAGGGCATAGGGCATCTTGGAGGCCAAATTTGGGAGGTTGGATTCAGACCAAACCCTTTATGGGTTTTTGTGGGTTTTGGTCAAGGAGCTTGGGGCTAATTTTGTAGCATTTTCTGAGCAGTGGAGATGGAGTATCTTGCAGTCCCTTTCCAACCAGCAGTGCAATTTTCTGGTCAACACAGAGCATTAGAGGAGTGGTCATTTCAAGTATTTGAGATCATTGTCTCATCACCTGGGTTCTGTCATGCTTGCCATTGAGGCAAGCCCATGTGCATTCTTCCATACTATTATACTTGCTCCATTGATTAATAAAATGGCTCAGTTCATTATACTTCTAGAGTTTTTATGAGCATTTACTGATTGTTAAAAAAAAATGTGTTTTAAATCGTTTTTGCTTTGCATATCACTGTTTATTTAAGTTTGGCACATTACACGAAGGGACTAGAGCTCAGCCTAATGTGCCCCAATGCCAGCAATTCCTTAATGGCATGCTCAATCTCGTCCTTATTGTTAAAATTGGCAACTAGGGCCAAACTCCATGTGGGTCACCTTATTCATGGCTGATAATATTTTTCCTAGATTCTTCTCGTCGAGAGACGTAGGATTGATCTAAAGGTCATCCAATTTCGATAAGTATTTATGGAGATATGAATTTATTTTGATTATGGAATAATTATCAAGCCGACTAGCAACTCATGTAAGCTCAGAAGCCCAACAGACGCATCTATTCATCATCAACATTTGTATATAAATACAGGATGTCTTTTCCTCATTTGGACACTCATATCTCATCACATCTCTCTCTCTCTCTCCTGCGCAGAAAAGAGGCTCTTCTCCTACTACGCAGAAAGGGAGTCTTCTCTCACACGTGGAAGGAAGGACGCAGAATTTAGCGCTGCAACTGCAGATCGGAAGTTTGACCAACGTTGACCATCGACTCTCTCTCAGAACTGCGTTGTAGGTGGAACTGACTCTCCTCAAAAGGTCGCATTTTTTGGTGAAGGAATCAAGCCAATCCAACGATTGGTTTGCAAGATATTGTTTGCCCTAGTTTAGGGCTGACCTAGGGTTTGTTGTTGCTAATGTAAATCAGATTTATGTACTATTTCTCTTTGCTGAATTATTGAAGATAAAGGAAGATTTGATCAAAGGGTTTCCCCATATTGGGGTTTGTCCCTGGCTAGCCGCCACATCTTGTGTCTCTTGTCTTGGCTTGTTTTCTGTCGATCGTTTAATGTTCTATCTACACTTTACTTAATCTACATGTAATTGCTAATCTATTGATAATAATAAGAAAATGAAGTAAACTGCTCTAAGCATAGAACATACCATAACTTAACATGGTATCAGAGCTGAGGTGAAGACAAAGCCCAAGCAAGAGCAAGAGCAATCACCGAAGAGAAGATTGGCAGGCTATCCAAAAAGAACTATGGGGTCCTCAACACTCTTCCTTGCTGAAGACAAGCCCCGTGAGAAGTCTGACTATCACGGATGGAAGATGTCTCTCGATCTAATCTTAGAAGATCAAGGAGTGTTGGACCATGTGCGACGCAATATTGTTGAGCCTCCATCAAATGCACCCACTGTTGCCAGGAACAAATGGAAAACTGGTGAAGTCAAAACAAAGAAGATCATCTGGGACTCTATCGACAAGCGCTTGGTGGCCTACCTCTCTGACCTGAATGCCTCCAAGGAAATCTACAATAGACTGGTGAGTTTATTTAAGGTTAATGACAGGGAAAATTTTAAGAACCCCCCCTAAATTTACAAGTATAATAAATGGGTGAATCTCCATGGTATATAGGAAAAATGGAAGGCGATTTTATCAATAATATAATATGTATATATAATTTTTTGGCGAATCTCTCACCAGGCATGGCGAATATTTTACTCAATTATAAAATCTTGTAAGATCTTGGTATTACCATGGGTCAATACCATGGGTTATAATAAACCTGGAGCTTAAAAATTACTATTAGAAATTTATAAAAATTAATAAAATTAATTGTTGATTTTTATTTTATTTTTTATTTTAACCAAGCTAAAATGTTTAACATACATTAAATTACAACATCCATCTTTACTCTTGATCCACCAAGCCCCGAGAGGGATCAAATATTTTTTCACTCTATGCTAGTTTGCATATCACGATATTTGATACCTCTCGGGGGTTAGTAGATCCAGAGTAAAGATGGATTGGTTTAATTCCCCCATTTAAATAGGCTACATTCCAGGTGAATACCATGGGTCAATACCATGTGCCATTTTTATTTTTATTAATACAATCTAGTCCATGGTATTTGTCCCATAGTATTTTGCCCATAGGTTTCACCTAAATATAACGCATTTTTTGAGTGTTCATAAATATAAGGTGACTTATGGAGTAAATATAAAAAAAATGTTTTATTTGTTTACCATACCTCTTGTTTATTTATTTTTTTATTAATTTACCATACCTCTTTTACAAATATGGTATTTGGCCCATAGGATTCACTTAAATAAAACCTCTTTCTTGAACCTTCATAGATAGAACGAGGGTTATGGACTAAATATAAAAAGAGGTTTTATTTATTTACCATATGTCTAGTTTATTTATATTTTTATTTATTTACCATACCTTTTGACTAAGTATAAAAAGACGTTTTTTACCATACCTCCACTTTACTTATATTTTTATTTGTTTACACCCTTGCATGGATATAAGGTGACTTATGGAGTAAATATAAAAAATGTTTTATTTATTTACCATTCCTCTCATTTATTTATATTTTTATTAATTTACCATGCCTCTTTTATAAATATGGTATTTGGCCCATAGGATTCACTTAAATAAAACCTATTCTTGAAAATGGGCGAATGGAAGGTTGTAACTCCTAATTTCAAGGGCAAAATTTACCTTTTTTACCCTCTCCCTTAAAATAAGGTGGGCTATTTGAGGTGATTTGTAAAAATGTACTATGATACAAAATATTCGCCCACTAAAAATTTAAAACCCCTTAATTTCGCCAAAGGGCGAACATTCGCCCATAAAATTTTCTATGGTTAATGATGCAAATCAAGTTTTGTTTCTTAGAAATAAGCTGAAGGAAATTAAGAAGGGCAAAGATGAGAGCATGCAAGCATATTTCTTAAGAATCACCAACATCAAGAACAATCTCCTATCTATTGGAAAAATTATTACTGATAGGGAAATGGCACTCTCAACCCTTGGAGGATTACCATCCGTACGGTACGTGTACAGGACTACTCTTCTCAACAATAACATAATTATTGGTTTCGAGGAATTAATGGCAAGATGCATTCAAGAAGAAACGAGGATAGAAGAGCAAGAAATGCCCATGCCTAAAGGTTCTCTTGCTGCCTTTTCTTCTCATGCTAAGAAAAGAAATAATTCTGAGACAAAATCAAAAAGAAAAGCTGGACCTAAGGGTGGAAGAAAAGGACGATGTTACGTTTGCGATAAAGCAGGTCACTATGCAAGGGAATGCTCTGATAGAAGGAACTCTCACCAAGACGACGATCAAAATCCCTCTCATGGCAATCAAAGGAATGGCAAATCTAATAGCAAAGGTAAAAGGAGTGTTGGAAATCAAGGAAGAGGACAACCATTCAAAAAGGCTAGAAATTCTAAGTATGAATCTAACACTGTTGACAATAAACAGGATGAATATTATTTACCAGCTACTCTATCTACCTCTGCTCCTCCGGACTCGCTGGGAAATTGGCTTATTGATAGTGGTGCCTCAAGGCACTTCACTAGTTACGAAGAAGTTCTCCATAATCTGATAGAGAAAGAAACCAACCTGGAAATTGTCCTTGGAGATAATATGAAATATCCCGTAAAAGGTGTAGGCAATGTCTCTCTTAAATTGAATCAAGGTAATACGATCCTCTTACAAGATGTATTATATGTACCTGACCTCAAAAAGAACTTGGTGTCCATTTTGACAATGGAAGACAAAGGCTACAAGGTGGCTTTCAACGATGGCAAGGTACGTGCATGGAAAAACAATATTAAAGATGCCTTCACTCTTGGGTTTCGAGTTGATTCATTATATCAGGTCGGAGAAAGTCCGCTAGGTGTCATGTCTTGTGACACACATCTCAATCCTTGATCAAGAATCAAACTGAAAAGAAGATCAAGATCTTAAGGACTGATAATGGGACTGAATATGAATCTAATGAGTTTCATGACTTTTGTAAAGAGGCTGGCATTAAGAGGGAGACTACTACACCATATACTCTTGAACAGAATGGTGTGGCAAAAAGGAAGAACCGTACGATTGTGGAAGTTGTCCGTGCCATGCTCCATGATCAAAAACTTCTGAAGTTTCTATGGGCCGAAGCTGCAAACACCGCCGTATATGTACAAAACTGATGCCCTCATTATGCATTGGGTTCCAAGACTCCTAAAGAAATGTTCACCAGTAAGAAACCTCACGTATCTCATTTTAGAATTTTTGGAAGCCTTGTATATTTTCATGTGCCGAAAGATAAAAGGAATAAATTGGGTACATCTGGAAAGAAAGGAATCTTCGTGGGCTATGGTGAAAATACTAAGGGCTATAGAATCTATGTAGTCGGTCAAAGGGATGTCGTGATTAGTCGTGATGTCACCTTTGATGAAGATATGGATCTTAGCAAGGTGAACAATCTTCCTACTTTAAGGAGCTCTCAAGAAGCTGACACCAGGGAACCAAAAGAAAAGGATGATGTAATAATGCCCAATGTGGATGAACCCATGGATCCTATTGATCCACCTGAGCCTTCCTCTTCTAGGAAGAGGCCCTCTTGGCTTAGGGGGCTACTCGATGATGCTGAAGGACACACTACACCCCGAGGAACCTTCCGTGAAAGTAAGAAACCTAACAGGTATCAGGGATACCTGACCATCTTGAGCACGATCATAAAAAATGAGCCTTCATCATTCTCAGATGTCGTCAAGCATCAAGTATCGAAGGATGCTATGACTGAAGAATATGAGTCTATTATGAAGAATGATGTCTAGGAAGTAGTTCCCAGACCCCAGGACAAGACAGTTGTCACTTCTAAATGGCTTTACAAGATAAATCATGCAGCAGATGGAAGTATGAAAAAGTGCTCGTTTTGTCGCTCGTGGCTTCTCCCAGAAGGAAGGTATAGACTATGACGAGATATTTGCACTTGTTGCCAAATATACCACCATCCGCTCGATCATAGCCCTTGTGGCTTCACAAGGATGGAACCTACATCAAATGGATGTCAAGACCGCGTTCTTGCATGGTTCGATCAAAGAAGAGGTCTACGTGGGGCAACCCGAAGGATTTGAGATTTATGATCGAAAATCTCATGTATGCAGGTTGAAGAAGGCTCTCTATGGGCTGAAGAAAGCACCCCGAGCATGGTATGAGAGGATCGATAGCTACTTCATGAAGCTAGGATTCACTAGGAGTGAAGCTGATCCTAACCTTTACTTTAAGGTTGAAGATGACAAACCTCTCATACTAGTGTTGAATGTGGATGACCTCTTTCGAACAGGGGCAAACCCTCTCATTCACAAATGTAAGAGGGAGTTGGCTTTTGAATTTGAAATGAAGGACCTAGGACCAATGCACTATTTCCTAGGACTTAAAGTCTAGCAGAAGCCAAGGGAAATTTTCCCATCTCAAGGAAAATGTGCTGAAGATATTGGAAAGATTTGGTACACTGGACTAAGAGCCTATAACTACCCCGATGGAGCTTGACTTTAAGAAGTTAAGCAGCAGCGCTGCTGGACCTGTTTTATGAAATGCCACTGAGTATCGTCAACTTGTCGGAGCATTAATGTTCTTAGTGAACTCCCGTCCAGATATATGCTTCGCAGTCAACACGTTGAGTCAACATATGGTTGAACCTCACCACATACATTGGATTGGTGCCAAGAATCTGTTGAGATATCTACGTGGCACAATTACTTATGGGTTAAGATACACTGCTGGAGATGTGAGACTGCTTGGATACACTGATGCTGATTGGGTAAGCAGTGTGGTGGATCGTAAGAGCACTTCCGGGTGCTGTTTCTCTTTGGGATCTGCTTCGATATCCTGGATGAGCAGGAAGCAGAAGTCAGTGGATTTGAGCACCACCAACGCAGAGTATATTGCTGCTACCATGGCCACCTGTGAGGCAATCTAGTTACAAAAGCTCTTCAGTGAGCTGTTTGGATTTACATTGGATACCACCATGATCCTGTGTGATAACTAGTGTGGGATTCGTTTATCAAAGAATCATGTATTTCATGATCGCTCCAAGCATATCGATATCGGGTACCACTATATTCAAGATGTGGTGCAACAAGGAGCTATAAGGCTCCAACATATCAGTACAAATGAACAGGTCGCTGACATTCTAACAAAGCCCCTAGGAAAGGTCAAATTTTTTACTTTCCAAGAACGACTTGGTGTTGTTCAGAAACCCTCTGATGAGGGTTCTGTATGATGCATGGAGCTCTTGGAGCTCCGAGGGGGCGCGAGGTACTTCTTGGAGGAACATATGACCACAAGGTGACTCACCATTCCCTGGTGGTGTATGTGTACAGGGTAAAAGAATCAAAACTTTCCCTGTGACACCCCATGGCGACTATGTAGCAAGATGATTAGCTCTCCTGTGAGGTCTGGATGATGTGTTCTCCATGATGATTATGTAGCAGGATGATTAGTTCTCCCGTGAGGTCTGGATGATGTGTTCTCCGTGACGATTGTGTAGCAAGATGATTAGTTCTCCTGTGAGGTCTGGATGATGTGTTCTCCATGACGATTATGTAGCAGGATGATTAGTTCTCCTGTGAGGTCTGGATGATGTGGTCTCCATGACGATTTTGTAACAGGATGATTAGTCCTCCTGTGAGGCCAGGATGATGTGTTCTCCATGGCGAATGTGGACAGGATGATTCACTCTCCTATGGACAAGATGATTCGCTCTCTTGTGGAATAGGATGATTCGCTCTCCTGTGGACAGGATGATTCGCTCTCCTATGGACAAGATGATTCGCTCTCTTGTGGGACAGGATGATTCGCTCTCCTGTGGACAGGATGATTAGTTCTCCTGTCGAGGCATCCTACCCATGCAGTCTGGGACTCATGGGAAGTACCTCTCATCTGATCAATGAGCAGGGAAATGAGGATAGGGACCATAGTAGTATCGATGGATGCATCGCTGTATCTACCGTACTCCCTATGCTAGGATGACCTTTATTGATTTGGGATCAATGATACTGGTTTGGGACCTGTGGTAGGAGTTGTACCCATTATGACGCTAACTTCGGGTCGGTTGAGGACTGGTCTGGGACCAGTGGTACACACTCTGAGACCGACTTTGAGTCAGTAGAGGATTGTATGATACATCCTCGATCACTTCTTCTTCATAATTCGAGCAGAGCAGATCCGCACAAGGCAGAACAAAGCAGAGCAGAGCAAGGGTCAAGCTATACAAGGCAGTGCATTTGATGGATGAATAATAGCGACAAACAGACAAATTGCTGATGAAGTTCTCCCTAGTTGAGAGGGAGTGTTAAAATTGGCAACTAGGGCGAAACTCCATGTGCATCACCTTATTCATGGCTGATAATATTTTTCCTAGATTCCTCTCGTCAAGAGATGTAGGATTGATCTAAAGATCATCCGATTCCGATCAGTATTTACGGAGATATGAATTTATTTTGATTATGGAATAATTATCAAGCCGACTAGCAACTCATGTAGGCTCAGAAGCCCAACAGACGCATCTATTCATCAACATTTGTATATAAATACAGGAGGTCTTTTCCTCATTTGGACACTCATATCTCATCACATCTCTCGCTCTCTCCTGCGCAGAAAAGAAGCTCTTCTCCTATTGCGCAGAAAGGGACTCTTCTCTCACACATGTGGAAGGAAGGACGCAAAATTTAGGGCTACAACTGTAGATCGGAAGTTTGCCCAGCATTGACCATCAGACTCTTTCTCAGAACTACATTGTAGGTGGAACTAACTCTCCTCAGAAGGTCGCATTTTTTGGTGAAGGAGTCAAGCCGATCCAACGGTTAGTTTGCAAGATATTGTCTACCCTAGTTTAGGGTTGATCTAGGGTTTGTTGCTGCTAATGTAAATCAGATTTATGTACTATTTCTCTCTGCTCAATTATTGAAGATAAAGGAAGATTTGATCAAAGGGTTTCCCCATATTGGGGTTTGTCCCTGCCTAGCCGCCACATCTTGTGTCTCTTGTCTTGGCTTGTTTTTTGTCGATCGTTTAATATTCTATCTGCACTTTACTTAATGTACATGTGACTGTGGATAATAATAAGAAAAAGAAGTAAACTACTCTAAGCATAGAACATACCATAACTTAACACTTATAGGCCTTGGGATGCCTACAAGGAGTGGTGATAACTGCCTGCACCCCAGGCTCCAGCTCAATTGTGTGCTCAAATCCTCGGTAAGGTGGCTGCACCGGTGGTATGTCCCCAAACACTACTGGGTACCTGTCCAAGATGGCCTGTATGTCTGGGTGTGGTGGCTTGGGCTATCCCCCAACCTCCGAAATCCTCAACTCCACTGCCCATGCTATGTCCCCATGCCTCAAGTCAACCTCCATCCTGTGCGCTGAAACTGTCTGTGGAGGATATGAATGCATGCCCCGAAGAACCACCAGCTTGCCATCCGGCCTAGTGAACTCCATCTCCAATTTCCTCCAATCGATGGTGACCCGGCCAAGGGAGTAGAGCCGCTAGACACCCATCACCACATTTGTGCCCGACAAATCCACAACAAAGAAATGATTTGTCATCGGGTAGTTCCCCATGGTCACTCTCAAAGCAGGGACATATCGGGTGCACTACATAGACTTGTCCCCCGGCACCAGAACTGAGAACCCCTCAAACTCCTCTGTAGTGATACCCTGCCTCTGAACCATCTGGGCATCAATGAAATTGTGGGTGGCCCCACTATCTACCAAAACTGAGACACGTTGTCCCTGCACTGTGCCTCGGATCCTCAAGGTCAAAAATTTGGGAATTCCACGCAAAGAAGCAAGGACTCCCCCAGATGGTGCGAAAGGTGCTCCCCCAGGTAGTGGTGGTGGTGGTGGTGGTCCCCTCTTTGCCTGACCCTCGTTGTCTCCCCCGCCAATCTCCAACTCCACATCATCCTCCTGGTCACTATTCGAGAAGACCTCGATGTAGTGGGCCTTGCCCGCTATGCACCGGTGGCCTAGTGCCCATGGCTCCCGACAAGTAAAACATAGTTTCCTCCTCCAGAGGTCTCTCCTGGTCTCCTCATCTAACTGCCCACGCCCTTGGGTTGCTTGCTGTGGTGGGGGCCTAGTGTCATTCCCCTTCTGTGGGTAGGGAGTCCATGATGGAATGGGTGCTCTAGTCTTGGGGATTGCCCCTTGCAAATCCCTAGCACAAGTCACAGCCTCCTGCAAGGTAGTGGGTCTGCGAAATTTCACCAATCCACGCAATGGCTCAAGTAACCCCTCTATAAATGTGTACACTCTCTTAGCCAATGTTGTGAAAATCGTGATCAGGATTAAATCGGCGCAGGGAACAAATCAGAATTATCGGGAAAAAGTCGGAAAAAATCGTTTGGTACAAAAATATTCATTTTTTTCATTTTTTTTCAATTTTTTTAATATCTAAACCATCTACAACATAAAAGAAATACATTGACAAATAAATATGATAAAAAAACTAATATATAAGATGTTTAATATCATTTCTATCGCTAAAATCACACATAACATTGAATCATGTCCTGAATAGTAAGTCTTGACCCCTGAGTCCCAACTCAACCTCAAAATATCAACAAAAAATATGATAATGTATCACATCATGTCATAATGTCATATACAATAAAATGAAAGTCTAATCCTATTGATTTCCTCTGCCCCTCTTGCAAGAAAATGCCACATCTTTCCCTTTCCCTCTAGATGTAGATGCTGGTGCCCGTGCTGGTGGAAATGGCAGTGGAGTTTGATGTGCTCTAGAAGCTGAAGAACTAGAAGTAGGAGCTATAGGAGGTAGACCACGTCCTCTATTGGTGGCAGTGGTAGCCCGGGCAGGCAGTGTCACCTCCTCCTCCTGTTCCTCCTCCTCCTCCTCCTGCTCCTCCTGCTCCTCCTCCCCCTCCACTACATCCTGCACTAACCAATCATCAGCAGAACCCATGAGAGGCCTCTCGGCCTCAACTCTCCATGCAGCAGTGGTGTCAATCCCAACCAATGAGATGGCCTCCACATCAAGTGTCCTCTCAAGTTGCCTCACCCACAATCGAAGATTGTAGTAGACCTAGACCATGTCATTAAGTCGTTGGGACTCCAACCTGTACAAAGATCATGAAATAATAATTAATAATTATAAAAAAATATTGTTTAATGAATTCAAAAATTTATTTGGAAATTTGCAATATTTTAAATGTTTAAGTGTTAACTTGTTGCGCTTCTTGTTGTGTATTTTTTCAAATACACTCCAGTTGCGCTCACATCCTGAGGAGCTGCATGTTTGGCTGAGGATGCGAATGGCAAACTTTTGTACAAGGGGTACCCTGCCACCATACATTTTCCACCATGCATCTACAACAAAATTACAAATAAAATTTTAAATAAACATAAGAAAAAAATGGAATTTTAAGAGACAATGAAATTTGAAACAAAGTTACAAACTAAAAAATACCTGGCATTTTAATCGTCCTATCAGTGATAGCCATCTCAAAGCCAAATGTGCCACCTACCATCCTATATGTCTCAATTCGTTTAGAGATCTCTATACGTTGTTCTGGAGATCGCACCATCTTCTGGACACAGGATAAGAATCCATCCATGATCTGAGCATCAAAATCAAACCCACATGCATAAGAAAATGCAGGGTTCAGGGAAAGCCCAGTAGCATGAATGGGACGATGGAGTGTGTTGTTCCATCGCTCATCAATCACTCCCCATAGAAGGAGTTGTTTCCGAAACCCATCATCTCCCTTATCATCATAGTAGGCCCGAATGGCTTCTTTGGCCCTATCCATTGCTTCATACAAATAGCTCATTGCGGGCTTCTCACCATCAACCAACCGAAGAACCTTTACCAAAGGTTCAGTAACGGCGCACACCTCCTGCACTCCCGCCCAGAAGTCTTCCTGGTATGAAACTAATCTGCATACGGCCTCTCCTTCTGGTTTGTGGCTCATTGGCAAAGCACGCCACTCCTCTGAAAGAAATATTCTCTTCACATCCCACATAGAAATCAAGAGGGATTGAAGAGATATGAAACTCGTGGCAAACCATGTAATGGCGGGGCGCACCAACTCTTTGTTGTTGGTGAATATTCTCATCAAGCTAAGCACAGATGTATGATTATATATAAATTTTGTAATGCTTTTTGATGAGTCAACAATATCTTTGACAAAGGGGATTTTCCCTATGTCCTCTAACATCAAATCAATACAATGGGCAGCACAAGGTGTCCAAAATAAAGTAGGATGCCTGTCCATAAGCATCCTACCAGCAGCAACATAATTTGCAGCATTGTCCGTTATGACTTGGACAACATGTTGTTCACCCACCTCCAAAATAAACACATCCAACAAATCACATAAAGTTCTTGCATCTTTGATTTGTGCAGATGCATCAACATATTTGATAAACATAGTCCCCTTGGGACTACTAACCAAGAAGTTTGTAATGGTTCTCCCCTTTTGGTCAGTCCAACCATCTGACATCACAGTGCATCCTATTTGTGCCCATGATGCCCTAAAATCCTCCAATCTTTGGGTGCAATCACGCTTTTCATTTTGAAGAATCCGGCCTTTGAAATCATGATAAGAAGGGATTTTGTACCCCGGTCCAACACTGGCAATAGCATCAACAGTAGGTTGGAAAAATGGATTATTCCTTACAATGCTGAAAGGAATATCACTCCAGAGGAGAAATTTTGCCATCAACTTGTCAGCTTGTTCTTTCTCAGTTCTTTTTAGCATTGAACCGATAGATGGTTGTGAACCAGGTGTGGTTCGAGGAACAAAAAATGATGATGCAGCGACTGGATTGGCTGATGCTGCAGTAGAACCAGTGCCACTTGGCCCACTTCCTTCAGCTAACCTTTTTAGTTTCCTTTTGAGTTCTTCTTTGGCCTCTCTAGTCTGCTCTAATTCTTCCAATGCTCTCATGGCTCTTTGGATAAGTTCAGGATTTGTATTTGTACAAGGCCCCACATCATGTCCAGGGATTTGTGCAAGGTGAAACTTCAACCTGTACACCCCCCCAAACATCTCCTTTCCACACAACTTGCAACTCAAGTTTTGTCTATCATTCGGAGCATGAGGCACAGCATATTCCCAGAAAGGATCCAATTTCTTGGCATGTTTGTTTTTGAACTTTGAAGTTGCAAACTTGAAGTCTTGAATGGTGTTTTGGTGCAGTTGTGAACCTATGGGAAAATAAGGATTAGGATTACAATTTAGCATTTACAAAATTACAAGTTACAAATTTACAAATTACAATTTAGTATTTTAATTTTTAATTTTTACATTGATGATTGTACAATGAAAATCCAAGTTAACCGTAACCCAAACTAAAACAACCATTCCAAAGTTCAAAGTTTCAAACACAAATTACCCAACCATTCCAAACCCAAGTTACCCAACCAAATGGCAAAAACAATGAAAAAAACATAAACAATTTTTAAAAAAAATGAAAACAAAAAAAAAATTGGTTCCCATAGTCATACCAAGTTACCCAATCCAAAACAATGAAGAAATACAAAAAATTCTTTTAAAACAATGAAAACAAAAGAAAAATGGTGCCCATACCAAGCTTCCCAACCAAAAACAATGAAAAACATACAAAAACAATGTTTTTAAACAATGAAAACAAAAAAAAATTAATCCTCATACCGTTTCTATGGAGAAATTGGTGGTCTCCTCTTGATTTTCTCCTCTAAGCACTTAGATTTGGCTAAAAACCCTCTTCAGCTTGGTCTCCAAGAGCTCCTCCTCCCTCCGCGCGCGACTATCCAAATGAGCGCATGAAAAACCCAAAAAAAAACGTTATAAAACCACGCTGCCGCGACCCCCGACGAGTTTTTCTTAAAAAATCGCGATTTTTTCGTTTTTATCGCGATTTTTTCATAAAATCGCGATTTTTTCAGTAAAAATCAGTAAAAAAAAATACCGGCGATTATTTCGTATATTTATCGCGATTTGATCGGCAAAAGGAAAAAAATGCAATTTTTTCATTAAATCGCGATTTTCACAACACTGCTCTTAGCATCAGACAAGTCTTGCACCATGACTGAAACCCTCAATAACTTCGATATGTAATGCTCTGGGTGACCAGTCTGCCTAAGTTGGGTCAACTCCCTAAAGTGAGCCTCTGAGTCCCTCCTATCAAAACACCCCTCCACTCTTCGTGTGAAGTCCTCATAGGAGGTCACGCTGACATGCCCTAGTGTGGACAAGCCATGAAACCACCAATCGTGTGCCTCCCCCTCCAAGTGCAAGGTAGCCATTTTGATGGCTTCCACCTCCATCATCCGATTAACCTAGAAATAGGTATCCAAATTCTCCACCTAAGCTCAAGTTGTGCACTTGGTAGAGCCATCATATGTGGGGAAATACATCCTTCTAATAGTACACTCCAACTCTGAACTTTGTGTACTCGGTCCCCCATTGTATCTGCCCTTCTCATTCTGTTTGAGCTGGCAATAATCTCTAAAGGACAAGGCTGCTTTGAAATCTTCCCTCATGGATTGCCACTCCCTGAAATAATCGCCCATGGACATCTGGTCCTCTAGTCCACCTTGCTCACTAGGTGTTGATGGTAGGAAAGTAGGTAGTGTGGTCTTGGTTGGCCCACTGAAAACTGGTGGGTGAGTGGCTGGTGAAGTGTGGTCGTATTATTGTGAGGCCCCTAAAGTCTCTCCAAATAAGAACTAACGATGGATGCATGATCTTGTCCCTATTCTGTTGCTTGATCTCCTCCAACATCTCCTTCTGCCCCTTAGCTAAATCATTTAGGGCCTTCAAGAGGCTATCAAATGTTGCTTCCTCCTTACTCTTTGGCTCCCCCTATTTGCTACTACTACTGCATTCCCACGTACTTCAGTATCAGGTGTAATCTCTAACTCCCTCTCACTACTCCAGTACCTCTGTCTTTGGTAAGTCACGTTCTGCATATCCTCCTCATTCATAGGAAAGTTCCCCATGGCTGAGCCAAGATCGGAGGTGTGATACCACTATAATGTTCCTAATTAGGAAAAAGCAGTGATATGCAAAGCAAAACAATACATGCAACACAAAATTTCAGGACATTTAGTGAACACCCATAAAAACAAGAGAAATGTCAACAGGCTGAGCCATTTTATTAAACAATTGGAGCAAGAGTACAATGGTGTGGAAGGAATGCACCTGGGCTTGCCTCAATGGAAATCTTGACAAGATCCAGGTGATAAAATAGAAAGCCCAAATGAAAGAACGAGTTGCTCCAATGATGACTTGTGGTGCCCCAGAAAACTACACTGTCTGCTGGAAAGATACTGCTGGAAACCCCACTTCCAGTGCTCAGAAAATTCTATAATAACCCACCAAAACCTAGAAGGGGTTAGGTCTGGTTCTAACCCCCAAAATTCGGCCCCAATTACCATGTCCTTTTGCAACAACTGGGAAATACGGTCTACCTGCAAACTCCCTGAAAAATCCCTCTAATCACTCTCAAAATGTTGAGCCTCACTACCCCAGAGTTCTCCTTATTTATCCTAGCAAAACCTAGCTCCAAAACTCTTCCCACGTGTGCCCATAAATAGCTTTTGTGTTGGCCCTAGATGCACCAGTTCGTGTTGCCTTCAATCAGCAACCTCCTGCCCCAAAACTCCTCAATTAGGTTGATCTCTCACTGAAGCTCCTATGGCAACTTTCTCCCGGCAAACACTACCGAGAAGACAGCTGAAATGAACCAAGCATTATCCCCTCTTATGTCCTCCTGGAATACACAGTAGTTGAGAGAGTGAGTGTGTGTTTAGCTTTGAATCCCTCCAAACTCTCTAAATTGGTACGATTTGACCTCCCTATGGTGGCACTCGAAGGGTGAGCTCTCCGCTTGGAAAACTCAGTGTTGAACAAAATTGACCCAGCTAAACAACTTGAGCAATAATAGAAAGTTCAATTGGCAAAGACCCAAATGTGGCTAAGCTTCTCCTATTTATAATTTGTGAGTTCTTTTTTCCCACATGGGCCCCTCCAAAAAGACCTTCGACCCCCTTTCCTTGGCTATTCAAATTCCTTCCTTGTCAAGTGCGTTTCCCCATCCATGTAGCCCTCACGCTACAGTAGCAAAACATTTCCGCCTCTCTTTTCTCCTAAGTCTTTCTCGAAAAATTTGTGGGTCCCATGGTCACCAAAAATGCCAAAATTCTGGAAATAAATATAAGATAAATTAATTTAGGAAGGGACATTTCAACTCAAGAATGAACAACTTAATCTTCAATTGAACAACTTCAAGTTCAGATTGTGAGTCATACAATTCCTTCAACTTCTTTAAAGCTTCAAAGGCATTTGAAAATGGAGAAATATGTCGACTCACCTCTTCATTTATTGACATTGCAATCAAGGCATAGACCTTGTTGTTCTTGTTTTCCCAAATGGCAAACTCCTTATTTGGTATCGTGTCAAGCCAGGAGGTAACTCCACCAATTGAATTGTTTATTGCATTAGCGATATCATGAATTTATACATGAGTGGAGAGACTCTTGCATTAGCCATATAATGAATTTATACATGAGTGGAGAGACTCTTGGGATTCCAAGTCCAAGGTCTCTTGGTTTTCTCAAATGCATAGCTGACAATATTTACAACAGTTACAATAATCCTTTCGGATTAAGTTTCAACAAAATGACATGCAAAAAATAGGTAGATAAGAACAAATCTGGGCAAGGAGGAAAAGATTTGTTGATCTTATAATAAGCCTCTTCCATTTGCTCTTAACTTTCCCCTCTTTTATAAAAAAAATGATTTCTAGTAGATGCCAAAAATGAGCTGAAAAATAGATCTAGAGAAATAAGCAGAAGATCTGCATGATCTCCTAAGATCCCTCCTTAGCAATCATCTTCCCCGCTAATTGCTACAAATAGTGTTATGCAACCAGTGCACAGAAAAGATAGATCAATGACTTAAAAATTATCCTCTTCGAGGGAGAAACCTCCTTTACATTACATAAATGAACAACTCTTGGATGATACAAATGACAAGACCTCCTTGGTATATACAGGGGTCTAAGGGATCATAATATAGAGCCTACATAACAATAATAATGTAAGGGCACAACAATAACAATAGTGTGCTTCTATGGGGCACAACAATAACAATATGGGGGCTACATGGGCACAACAATAACAATAGGGGGCTACACTAATATTATAGTGACCTAACATGCCCCTCTCCTTCAAAAAAGTATTGTCCTCAATGCTTGCGTAGTTCTAGATGCGTCTGTATAGAATTTGCATCCTCCCGTGTGGCATCTTCAGCGGGTAAGTTTTTCCACTTAATGAGATACTCTGAAATTGATCGATTCCGTAGTTGTTGGGTTATTGTTTCTGTGACTGCTTCAGGCTCTAATATGATTTTTCCTTCTTCATCAAGTTCTGTCAATACTGCTTGAACTGGGAGCTTATCACTAATAACCTTCTTTAAGCATGAAAGATGGAAAATTGGGTGTACTCGGGAAGATGCAAGCAACTCCAATTTGTATGCAATAGTACCAATCTTTTGCAACACCTTGTAAGGACCATAGTACTTGGGTGATAATTTATTATCCTTCTTAGCTTGCTTGAGGGACATTTGTTTGTATGGTTGTAGCCATAAAAATACCCAGTCACCTACATCAAAACTTCTTTCACTGTGATGTTGATCTGCCTATTGTTTCATTCGATTTTGCGCCAGAGTGAGGTTATCCTTTAAGAGTTAGAGAACTTGTTGTTGATGCTCGATATGATCTTCCATTGCTTGAACCTTAGAATTTTCTCTTAAAGATGATGTGATGGACGGTGGATGATATCCATAAAGTGCCATAAATTTGTTGCAGTATGGAAGGAAGTGTTATACCACCATTCAGCCAGACGTAACCACTTGACCCATTGTGTTTGTCAAATACAAAGCAACGGAAATATCCTTTCAAACATTTGTTCACTATCTTTGTTTGCCCATCAAATTGAGGATGATAAGATGAGCTATGAGCGAATTGAGAAACAAAACAATAAAACTAAGTTGCAGGGAACGTTGGAGAAGGGTCTGCTTCTGGCTGGAAACGAAACAGAAACGAGGAAACTCGTACCGTACAGCCTGGAAACTCGTTTCCGACCGTGCTGGCCCGTTTCTCGAGCAAGAAACGTGGCCTGCACGGCCGGAAACGCGTTTCCAAGCCGTACGGTGGAGTTTCCTCTTCTAACTTGACTTTTTCTTGTATTTTTTTTTTACTTTTTCGCTTCTAATTTTCTGTTCGACGACTAAAATATCTTTTGGATGCTTCTAGATGCCTCTCAAGTTATAAGAAAGAGGATTTTTTGAGTGGGGCAGCCTAATGTTCAAGCCTAAGGAGAATGTCACTTCTACTTAAATTTTTAACATTACCATGAAATGACTCAAGATGTTTGAGATTGGTTTTGCCCTCATTGGATTTCATATGGAGAAAGTAGAATTTTAGAGCTCACTCAAAATCCAGCAAACTTATCTATTTTTCAAGATTTTAGGATTGGGGGGATTGCAATGTTTCCATTGGATTTTTGTCATGTGCTAGGGTATGGAACTTGTATTTAATCAAGAGGACCAAGTCCTCTATGCAAGGGAGACTCCCAATAATCAAGAGCACGTAGGGTACTAAGGTATGGAACTTGTATTTAATCAAGAGCACTAAGGTCATTTGACTATGTAGGAGGAGACTCCCAATCAAGCATGAGACAAGAAATTAGAAATTTCTCGTGGATATTGCTATTTCATTATGTGATCATTCATGAGTAAATGTGATGTAAATTTAGAAACTTATAGTTTATGCATTGACAATTGACAATTTAATCATAATGTAATAAATTAGAATATATCATATATGCTTTATGATCGCACATATTTCTTAAATGTCCTAATCTATATATATATATATATATATATATATATATATATATTGCGTTTCCCCGTTTCCAAAATTTGGGGGGCTCACGTTTCGTACCCATGCCCGTTTCGGAAACTCGTACCTATTTTCCCGTTTCGTGCAACTTAGCAAGAAATTAATTTCGTTCAAAAATTTCTAGTGCAAATGGGATCTCTGTCACTTACAATAAGCTTTGGGTTTCCATGTAGCTTTTGAATTATTTCCATAAATGCAGTAACAAGTCTATTAGCTTTAAAAGGATGAGATAATGCACAAAAGTGTGCATTACTTGGTAAGTCTATCAACTACCACCATGGTGACACTCTTTCCTTCAGATTTGGGTAAACCTGTGATAAAATCCATTAAGACCTGCTCCCAACGCTGACTTGGAATGGATAAAGGTTGTAACAAATCAGGGATCTTAATTGTCTTAACTTTATTTTGTTGGCAAACCAAACATTTTGCCACAAACTTTTGAATATCAGATTTAAGGCCATCCCAAAAAAATCTTTCTTGACCTTGTGGGAAGTTTTTAAAAATCTTGAGTGCCCTCATAAGGGGGAGCTATGCAATTCCAAAAAAATCTTTTGTTTGAGTTGAGAATTCTTACAAAGATATAAGCGATCTTTGTACCATAATGAATCATTTTTCTAGATAAATATATCTAATGTACTAGGATCTTGCTGCAACTTTTGAATAAGTGTCCACACCTCTTTATCATTCTTCCATTCATCCCTTGCTACAGTTATCCAATTAGGTTGGACAATAGAAATGGCACAAAGCAATGCTTCTAAATCCTCATCCTTTCTTGAGAGTGCATCTGCAACAACATTTTTCTTTCCTATTTTGTAGATGATTTCAAAGTCATAACCCAACATTTTTGTGACACATTTTTTATGCTCTTTTGAAGATAATCTTTGTTCCAAAAAGTATTTAAGACTATTGTGATATGTTTTTACCTTGAAGTGTCTTCCCATTAGGTAAGGTTTCCATTTCTTTAGTGCATGTAGCATTGCCAACATTTCCTTCCCGTAAATAGGCTTGTGTAAATACTTTCCCTTGATTGGATGACTTTCAAAAGCAATGGGTCTTCCTTCTTGCATTATAAACGCACCAAGTCTATTTCCTGAGGCATCACATTCCACAATAAAAGTTTTTGTGAAGTCTGGTCACCGTCAGAGAAAACCTCAATGTAATGGGTCTTTCCCATTGTGCATCTATGGCCTGGTGCCCAAGGTTTCTGAGTCCTGATAGGTGAAGCATAGCTTCCTCCTACAAAGGTCTCTCCTAGTCTCCTCATCCAATTGTCCACGCCCCTGGTTGGCTCTCAGTGGTGGAGCCCTAGTGTCTCTCCCCCTCTGCTGGAACACTTGTCTGGGTGGTATCTGCATTTTGGTTCTAGGTAGAGCATCCTACAAGTCCCGGGCTCTACCAACTGCGTCCTGCAAAGTGGTGGGCCTGTTGGACCTCACCAAACCCCTCAGCGGCTCTGCTAGCCCCTCCAAGAACATGAAAACCCTCCTGGCCTCTGATAAATCGGGCACCATCACTGACAATCTCAAAAACTCCGAGATATAAGCCTCGGCACTCCTCGTCTGCTTGAGCCATGTTAGCTCTCCAAAGTGTTCCTCTGGGTCTCTCCTCTGAAAGCGCTCCAGCACTTTCCGAGTGAAATCCTTGTAGGTCGTAACTCCTGCTTGCCCCATCTTGGTCAACCCATGGAACCACAAGTCATGTGCTTCCCCCTCTAAGTGCAATGCGCCAATTTTATTTGCCTCCACCTATATCATCTGATTGAGTTGGAAGTAGACATCTAACTTCTCAACCCATGCTCTAGCTGAGCTCTTGGGTGAGCCATCAAAAGTCAGGAGGAATAATCTCCCCACACTGCATTGTAAGTCAGTGCCATGGGTGTATCCTCCTCCACTCTGTCCCTTTCTCATATTATTGCTCTTTAGCTGACAAAAGTCCATAAAGTTGATCGCCTCTCTGAAGTCGGGCTCATAGGATTGAAACTCCACAAAGTAGTTCCCCATGGGGATCTCCTCCTACCCTTACGTCCCTCTAGCACCGAATGCTAGAAATGTGGGGATGGTGGATCTGGGTGGTGTATTATAAATAAGCGTACATTGGGTCTATTCGCTGCGTGGTGGTGCAGAGTACCAAAGCTTTCACCCAGAGGAATTTCTCCCTGAATTCCCTTGCCCTTGTTGTTGTTGCAGTTTTGTTGCCCCATATCATCAATACCCTTAGACACAAAGTCAATGTCCTTCAAGAGGTGTTGGGCAAACTCCTCTTCTTCACTCACCTTGTCTCCCCCATTATCCACCATGTCTAGCCTCTCAACCTCTGGCTCAATGTTACTGGGTCAGGAGTAATTTGTAGTTGCCCTTCTCTGCTTTTCTACCTGTAAGTTGCTTCCACAAGTTGAGCCAAGATTTCGTGCTTTGATACCACTGTAATATTCCTACTTAGGAAATACAATGATAATCAAAGCAAAAATTGACATGCACACACAAAATTCAAAAATATAAGTAGACACTCAGAAAAACTCCAAAAACGCCATCCAACTGAGCCATTTTATTATATATATGGAGCAACAGTACAATGGGGTATGAAAGGAGTGCACCTAGGCTTGCCCCAATGGAAGGCTTGACAAGCCCGAGGTAGGAAAATATAATGCCCAAATGTGGGAATGCGCTACCCCAAATATGCCTTCGCTGTCCTGGAGAAACTGCTTTGTCTACTACAAAGAAACTGTTGAAAGACCCTCCTCCAGTGCTCAGAAAATTATGCAAAATTAGGCTCGGGCTCCTCTCAACAAATCCACCAAAATCCAAAAAGGGTTTGGCCTAGTTCTGACCTCGGAAATTGACCCCCAAATACCATGTCCTCAACTAGCTGGAAAATACGGCCTGTCTGGTAATTCACTGTAACAACCCTCCAATCACTCCAAAATGATGAGCTTTACTCCCTCGGATGACTTCCTTAAATTCCCTACACACCCAACTCCACAAATCCTCTCCTCAACTCCCCACGTGTGCCCAGAAACAGTCTCCTGTGTAGGCCCTGGAGAAGAGAAATCCATCCTACCTTAAAGCAGCAACCTCTGGCCTCAAAACTCCTCACAAGGTTTAACCTACCCGTAGAGAAACTACACTTAATTTCTCCCCGCAAACACCCCGTGGAAAATGGCTGAAAAGAGTGGCACGTGATCCTCTACTGCTTCCTCCTGGAGCACAAATTAGCTAAGAGAAATCGCTGAAATATGCTCCCAAAATTCCAGAAATCTCCCTCCAATGTAGCAGCAAATCGATCTTCCTAGGGTGGCACTAAACGTCCACCGAAAGAAGGGTGAAGCTCTGTGCTATACAGCAGTGTGACCCAGCTAAACAGCATGAGCAACAAGAGAATAGTTAGATTGACAAAAGACCCCAATAGCTGCTATGCCCCTTCTATTTATAACTTTGACTTGCCTCCCCATGTGGGTCCCTCCATCAAGCATTTCGACCTCCCCACCTTAGCAATTCGATTTTTCCTCCAAGGGAGTGCCTATTTCATGAGGGGTGGCCCCCACACACCACTATCCAAGTAATTCAACCTCCTCTCCTAAGTATTTTTTGCCCCAAAAATTCGTGGGTCCCCCACATTACCCAAAAATGCAAAATTATGAATCCCCTAGAGAAAAATTATTTTTAGGAAGGGACATGACAGTCCTCCCCTCCCAAATGTTGCTTGTCCCCAAGCAACTGCAATGTCGGATGTTGAAGTATGTGCTCACCCTCCCAAGTAGCATCCTCATCCGGTAAGTTCCTCCAGCGTACCAGATACTCCTTGATGGTTTTGCTCCTCAACTTCCTCTCTCTAGTTTCCAAGATGGCCTCCGGCTCCAACACTAAGTGCCCCTCATCATCAAGTGGGGGTAGCTCTGTAGCAACTGTCACATGTTGTCCCAACACCTTCTTGAGGCATGAGACATGGAAAACATTATGGACCTTTCTCCCGGGTGGAAGCTCCAACTCGTAAGCCACCTCTCCAATCCGCCTAATCACCCTGTAAGGCCCATAAAAACGTGGTTGTAGTTTTTCGGCCCCCTTCATACAGTTGGAGATGTAAAAAGACTAAATCCCCCACCTCAGTGCCTTTCAACTTTGTGCCTATCTGCATATAGCTTCTACTGATTCTAGGTAGTCTACAAGTTTTCTTTGAGAGCCCTAAGAATGTTTTGGCTCTCCTGATCGAATCTTTGACCCTTGGGGCCCTACTGTCTCCAAAAATAACGTCAGGAAAACATAATGCACTATACCCATACAAAGCACGGAAAGGTGACATACCGATGGACATGTGGTAGGTAGTGTTGTAGCAGTACTCCCCCAAATGTAGCCACTTCATCCATGCACGTTGTTTCCCTGTCACGTAGTTCCGTAGGTACCCCTGCAACCACTTGTTTACGATCTCAGTTTGCCCATCCATCTGAGTGTGATAATTGGTACTAGGAGTGAGCTTAGTGCCCACCAGTCTGAAAAGCTCCTGCCAAAACGCCCCATGAAACGGCTATCCCTGTCACTAACTATGGTCTTGGGAAGACCATGCAGACGAAAGAACTCTCTAAAAAACAACTTTGCTACTTGTGAAGTTGAGTACCTGGATGGAATAGCAAAAAAGTGTGCATATTTAGTCAACCGATCCACCACCACATATATACAATCTCTGCTCTGCACCGAGGGAAGCCCCGTGATAAAATCCATAGAGATACTTTCCCATTTTCCCTCAGGAATGGGAAGTGACTGCAATAACCCAGTCGGGTGGGTCAACTCTCCCTTATTCCTCTGACAAGCCTCACACTCCTGCATATGCCTCAACACATCTCCCTTGAGGCCCTTCCATGCAAAATGTTCTCTGACTGTCCCATACGTTTTCAGGAACCCCAGGGGACCTACCAGCTGGGAGTCATGGGCTACGTGGAGAATCTTCTCCCTCAATTGTGACCCCAACACTAGAAATATGTGTCCCTTGTAGTAGATGGCATCAACCATCAACCATCACCATATAACGCTCATCAGCTTGTGTACCCTCCAAGATCTCGCACGCACGTTGATCTTTGGAGTACTCTACCAACAATTATGCCTTACAATTATGGCAGATGCTCATGAGCGAAAGTGTAGCAGGTCTCTTGGACAATGCATCTGCCACTACATTGTGCTAGCCCCTAATATACTCTATATCAAAATCGTAGGCCTGAACTCTGCTGACCCACTTTTGTTGCTTGTCATTGAGGTCCTTCTTCTCTAAAAAGTGGCGAAGACTATTGTGGTCAATCTTCACTCTAAACCTGTTGCCCACTAAGTACTATTGGAATTTGGCCAATGCATTCATAATGGCCAACATCTCCTCTTTGTAAATGGAATACAACCTCTCATGTGGAGGGAGTTTTCTACTCTCAAAAGCGATCGGGTGGCCTTCCAGTGATAGAATTGCACCAACGCCTTCACCTAATGCATCGCACTCCAAGGTGAATGCCCGAGTGAAATTGAAGAGCGCTAATACCGAACAACTGCGCATCACCTCCTTAAGGTGTTCAAATGTTGCTTGTGCTCTATTTGTCCATGCGAAGGTCCCATTCTTAGTCAAGTCCATGAGGGACCTGCCAACTGTGAGAAGCCTTTACGAACTTCCTGTAACATGTGCATATGGCCACAAAGCCCCTTAACTCAGTCACGTTTCGGCATACTAGCCGATCCCAGATGGCCCTAATCTTCTCCTCATGCACCCTCACACCATCCTCCCCAATAATATGCCCCAAATAGAGCATCTTTGTCAACCCGAACTCACACTTGGACAATTTGGCATAGAATTGTTGCTCCTCTAAAATACGCAACACCATCTCCAAGTGTTGTAAATCCTCCTCCCAGGTCCTGCAATAGATTAGAATGTCGTTAAAGAATACCAATACAAACTTCTGCAACTTCCCATGGAACACATGGTTCATGTACGACTGGAAAGTGGTCGGTGCAATAGTTAGTCCGAAAGGCATAACCAGAAACTCAAAGTGCCCATAGTGACATCTGAGGGTCGTCTTGGGAATGTCTTGATCCCTCACTCTGATCTACTGGTACCCGAACACAAGTCTATCTTGGAGAAGTACATGACTCCTCTCAGCCCATCCATCAGCTCATCTATGTGTGGAATGGAGTAGCGGTTCTTCAGGGTCTTTCTGTTGAGTGCCAGGTAATCTATGCACATGCGTAACGTCCCATCCTTCTTCTTCACCAGGACAATTGATGAAGTGAAGGGGCTAGAGCTAGGCCTAATGTACCCAAGTGCCAACAGCGCCTGAAAGGCTTGCTCAATCTCATCCCTATAGGCCTTGGGATGTCTATATGGAGTGGTAATGTAGTCTTCCCAATTATCAATTTGTAGAAAATTGTTTCAAAAATTAATGTCGCAAATTTCATAAACAGATTTTACAAATTAATCCACAAAATTGACGACAAATTGTAAATACATAAACTGCAATGTCAAAATAGGCAATAAACAAATGCAGTAAATCTCAGCTTTATTTACCATAATATAAGAGCAGAGTTACATGCTAACTCAATAGCTAAGACAATAACCTAGAAGACCTCCAAAAATTCTACTACAAACTGATGTTGGCCTCCCACAATAACTACAACTGAAGAGTACAACCTGTGAATCCTGATTAGATCCACCAAAGGAAGAGTTGGGTACTCGCCCACTCTCACTAAATCACCCGAGGGTTTCCGTCTTGGGGCTACTATGGTGCAAAACCGAATTTATCCAATCCACATCAAAGACAAATGCTCAAACCAAGATGTTTCCAAATGACCTCCTCCTCTTCTTTTAGAGATCTGATGAATAGATCTCCAAGCCTCTAGAAACATCTTATTTTATTATTTATTATTACTCTAGAAGCTCCTCCATTGACTTTATCTTAAGTGACATTTATTTTATTTCACTTAAGTTACTTTTGGGCCTTTTCACCCAATTAATTATTTTTCCTTAATTAAATTACTAATTAAAGTCATTTTCAATTAAGGAAAATGCTAAATCACCCACCATACACTCTCCGGCAACTAGAAGTCACTTCTCAGCATCCCAGCTTGTAGATCTTCTCGTTCTGGTTCCAACAAGCTATTACCTCGAGCATAATTAATTAAGTTAGGCCCCATAATAAGGCTATTTTTTTAAAAGTTGTCGGAATGCAACGGAACGAAATGCAAGTTGTGTGGATATGGAATATGTCAAACGAATACCATTAGATCCCATAAAAACTCCTCAAAACTCCCCCGAGACCCCTAATTATGTAATCCTGCTCCTGTGGCTTGGCCATCACATACCCTGGAAACCCATCCTGGTTGTACTGTAGTGCAAAATAAAAATAGGGACATGACAAATCCTCCCACGCCAAGATTGCTTGCCCTCAAGAAATCCACACCTATCCCTTGTAGAGGCTTCTACAAACCTATACCAAGATCCCATATGAACCACTGGTCCACATCATGCCTCCAAGGAAATCCAAACATGACTGGATCCCTCAATACCTAGATCCCAAGCCCATCTCTGACTCAATCTGCTACTAGCAGAACCACCTAGATCCCAATGCCACCATTGCTGATCATCACGCAAGTCCCATGGCTCTGACTGTGCTCTGTCTCTAACCATACATGCTACTCCACCGGTAGAATACCAACTCATAACCTCTCTCTAGTCCAATCCCTGGCATAAACCAAGGTCAATCCCACGATGTTGATGTTGTGCTGGAATGCTAATGAGCTGACAGCCTACATCAAACTGCCAACTGAAACATGAGGTATCCCTCACACCTAAGGGTTCTTGCTACACATGTCCTGAATAGGATACCAACTCATGATCTCCTGCCAATCCACCCTATGGGAAGGATCGGATGTGTAGGCACCTGTATATGGAACAAGTCCCCTATGTTGCACCATGCCGAAATCACGCTGCTCTATCCAGTCCATCAACAAGATTTGTCCAAGAAATCTTCCTTATCCCCCTATAATGGGAAAAAGTGTGCAAGTTATGCTACAAGCCTGTCTATGCGCTCCTGGAGAGGGATGTTGCCTAAAAGTGATGCAGCTTTGCTCGCTGCCGCAACATGTATTTTCACCTCATCAATGGGTAGACCCAAAGATGGATGCACCACCATCTCCCTCGTCTGACGGGGAACTCCATGCTCCTCCAGTCTACCACCCTGCTAGTTGTCTGTGCAATACCAACTCAATATCTCTTGCCATCCAACCCCAAGGGAAGGATCGAATGCACATATACCCATACACGCAACAACCCCAACATGTGAATGATGTTCCTTGCACAACTCATGTTGCCTCATCTCATTGTCTTGGTCAACACATGGGATCTGACTAGGTAACTCTACCTCTCTCTCTCCAACCTACAGAGATAACCTAACAATGTTATTGGCCCCACCTATGTATGCCTGAAGAGGGCTGCTCTGATGCTCCAATGTGTACTCCTCTAGTTGTACCATTAGGGAATCCAACCATTCCCCAACGGGAGTCATTTTGGCCGCTGACTCAGTACAAACTGCTCTCATGTCAGTACAAACTTCTCTCATGTCATCCAACTCCTTGTTCTGCTACAGAATGGTCTCTCAAAGTGTCGTGGCCTTCTTTCTCAATGTTAAAAGGCTAGCCTGGAACTGATGGAATTGTTGTGGGCAGCTAACATTAGTAAACTCAAACACAACTCTTGGTACCTCTTTGTCTCCTGACACCTCATTAAAGGTGGATGTGCCTCTCGTAGCGACCCCGGCAGCAAAATTTTCGCTCCCTGGCCTTTTTTGCTTCTTTTCTTTGCAATAACATTCCAAATGCAATATTTTTCAAAGAAACAAATAATTTTTGAGTGGCCTAATGATCAAGCCTATGGCCCTAGTATTGATATGCAATTCATGGTAATGTTAAATTCTTAAAGTAAAACCTTTTACTTAAATTTTTAACATTACCATTAAATGACTCAGGATGTTTGAGAGTGATTCCGACCTCATTGGATTTCATAGGGAGAAAGTAGAATTTTAGATCTCATTCAAAACCTAGAAAACTTATCATTTTTTCAGGACTTCGGGATTGGGGGGATTGCAATGTTTCCATTGGATTTTGTCATGTATTAGGTTATGGAACTCGTATTTAATCAAGAGCACCAATTCCTCTGTGTACCTTGATGTTACTGACATTGGTTGTTGAACTCCTTTATCATGACCCTACCAAAAATGTACTCGTCACTCAAACAAAATCTTGACTTGACATGCTATGATTTTTCTATCTTACATTAATGCTTAGAGGGTGATATTAATGACAAAGATCCTCATTTTCCAACAAAATTCAAAAATTATACATTTCTCGAGGCGGTAAGAGGCCCAAACATTAGCAATAGATAATAGATTTACCTGTATTTTCTAGTTTTTAGTAGTTTTTATAACTGTTGACCCTTTCATATTATTATGATACTTTTTTTAAACAATATATGACAATTTAAGTTTGAAGTTTGAAGTTGGCGATTATAACTCAGTGGTAATGAATTGTGAATATGATGCTTCATGAAAGTTCAAATTTGTTTCATTTCATTTCACTTTATAACATTTCATTTCATGTTAGATATTCTTTGTTGTAATGGTTACACTTAGATTACAAGTACAACTTTGGTGATCAATGATGATAAATGTTATATATTGAATTTTGAAAGCTTGAAACTTTAAGATTGATGAATCATGAGACTCAATATGTTGTATGTTACTAACTTGTGGACGTGGTTGATGAAGATTATAACTTCTAGATGATTGATGTTATATGTTTCAATCTATGTTTTTATGTTTTTTATATCTAATTCATCATTTTATATGCTTTTGTTGACATATATGCATTATATATATATTCGCTCCCCAATTCGCTCTCGAACCGAGAGCTTCTGAAAATGTCACTCCTGCTCCCACTCCCAAGTAACCTTGGTGCATATCATCCTCCTCAACTGATTCATGCTCCACCATATGTTGCTCATGCTCAAACGTCATTGGTGACTCATCACCCTAAATGTCTCCCATAGGCTCCACTCATTGCTCATCATACACACCGAATATAAATTTGGCCCGTTGTCAACAACTCCACATGATTGCTCATGCTCTGCATCCTCGAATGACCCCATGGACTCATCCAAAGAAGAATCATCATCCTGAAATTCGAGAGGAACCTCCTCCGACTCTACCCCTATCATCTCCTTGGTGTCACTCAAGCATGAGTGGTCAAGTCCCCATGGTTCCTTGCAATTGAAGCAAAAACCTTTCCTCAATTCATTTTTGTTGCATGTTTGAGCTTGTTCTTCCCTATCAATTCGCATCCTCCCCAATTCCTCCTTGGTCAGTTGTTTCCTAAACAATTTTAAATTTTGCTTAACCAAACTTTTAGCTAGTTCATAAGCAACCAGTGAGACATTGTTCTTTTCTTCGAATTGCCAACAACCAGGAGTACAACATCTTGCAAATTTCATCATGGTTACCCATGACTCCAGCCATGACTTGTAAGATCTTGAGCCTCTGACCCAAGATGTTACGCAGATCTATCTTCTATTAGCTGGAAAACTTCTCTCATAATGTCATCATTATAGCAAAGCATAGGTGAAGTTATTCTACTAATCTCACTGAAACAACAGGCTACTATAAGTCTGACCCCTTCACAACAGTGCTCCAAGAATCTTGACTGAATCAAAGCAAGCAATGTTGGTTTGAGTGCCCAATTTAGGACCCTCAAATCTGATTGGTTTACTTTAGAAAAGTGTGAATCTAGCTTCTCTAGATTGAGGAAAATTTTTCCTGTCAACTTTAGTTTCTTCAAATCAGATCCAAATGCAAAGAGCCAATTTCCTAACTCCCGCTCCATCTACAAATCCCTTATTTTTTCTAGTTGTATGATAGCATACACCTCCTTTGAAAAGGGCCTATTGTTTGCTCTTTGATCCAAGGAAGCATTATAGCCCCAAACACCAATTGTAAGTGATTTCTCGAATTGTTGCTACTACCAGTTCTTTCGAAGTAATTAAAGGTTTTTCTGAGATTTTCTAAACTCTCCTCAAATCCCATGATTTTGCAGCAAGGGTGACAATGTTGCACAGAATCTGACTCAAGACTCTGACTCAACCTCTACTCAACTTTACATGGCATCAATAATCAACATAACTAGGCTATGACTATGCAACACACATAGCAGTACAGGGCTACTACAACATACCAATATAATCATTCAGCTAACACATGCAACATCACACTGGTCACAAAAATGCTCTGCCCAAAATAGATAAATCTGGCTCTGCCAAATAAATTAGGCTACAGCAAATAGATTGGGCCCCCGTCTATAAACTAGGCTTCGCAAAAAAATGGGCTCCAGCAAAATAATTTTGACACAGCAAGGTGAATTTGTCCTGGTAAAATAATTTCATCTCTGCAAGAGAAATTTGGCACAAAAAGATAAATTCAGCCCAACAAAATAGCCCAAATAACTAATTAGAACTGCCGAGATATTATGCTACTGCTACTGAAGATGAAATGGTGTTCCTTCCCTCTATATTGCTCCGAATATTCTAAGAATTTAATCTGGGGCTCCTCAAACCAAACCTATAAAAACCCATAAATGGTTTGGCTTAACACAAAGCCAAGATCAATCCCACCAACTAGTGTGAATTACTCAATTTACCAAAAACACATTGTTGAAGGAATGTTGATTTAGAACCCGAATATTTCACAGAAAATTCTGAAATTTTAACCACGGATTTCTTTCACAAAACCCAGGAAAAAATTGGGTATATTCCAGCAGATACAGAAATCCCCAAATTTAGTGCGAGTTTCCTACTCTGCCTAGCTCTGCACACTGCTCCAAATAGGATAAATTTGTATCACAATGCTCCTACTTTTCAGTCTTGCAAATTCACTGGCCCAAATGAGAGAAATCTCTTACAAAACCTCCGGAAAATAAATTAGGCTATGACAGATAAAACGGGCCCAACAAATAAACTCAACACAAATAGATAAATCAGGCTCTGGCAAATAAACTAGGCTCAGGAAAATATATTGAACTCCAGCAAATAAACTCAACCCAACAAATAATTTTGGCCCATCAAAAGAAATTCGACACAATAGAATAATTTTGGCCTTGCAAGATAAATTTGGCCCAAGAAAATAATCTCGGTCCAGAAAGATAAATTTGACCCAACAAAATAATCTCATTCCAGAAAGATAAATTCGGCTCAGCAAAATAATTTTCACCCAACAAGATGACTTCAACGCAGCAAAATAATTCCAACACAGTAAAATAAATTTTTCCCAACAAGATAATTAATTTTGGCCCAGCAAACCAATATTACTCCATTCAATATGTTCTCTTCAGCACTTTGAGAAATCACCTGCAACAATTATTCTTCGGCAAATAGATTAAGAAATTTAACCCACAAACTTTGCTCCTTTATTCTTTACGAACGATACGACAACTTTGATTTTAACCCACAGTTGGCCAAAATCATGCTTTGATACCACTGTAGTGTTCCAAATTATAAATTTGCATAAAATTGTTTCAAACATTAATGCCGCAAATTTCATAAACAGATTTTACAAATTAATCCACAAAATTGACGGCAAACTGTAAATATATAAACTGCAATCACAAAATAGGCAATAAACACATGCAAGAAATCTCAGCCTTATTTACCATAATATAAGAGAAGAGTTACATGCTAACTCAAAATAACCTAGAAGACCTCCAAACATTTTGCTACAAACTAATGTCAGCGTCCCACAATAACTACAACTGAAGAGTACAACTTGTGAATCCTGAATGAATCTACCAAGGGAAGAGTTGGGTACTCGCCCACTCTCGCTGAATCACCCAAGGGTTTCGTCCTAGGGCTACCATGGTAGAGAACTAAATTCGCTAATCCACATAAAAGACAAATGCTCAAACCAAGATGTCTGTAAATGACCTCCTCCTCTTTTATATATCTGATGGATAGATCTCCAAGCCTCTAGAAGCATCTTATTTTATTATTATTCTAGAAGCTCCTCCATTGACTTTATCTTAAGTGACTTTCTAATTTAATTTTATTTCACTTAAGTTACTTTTGCGCATTTTCCTCCAATTAATTATTTTTCCATAATTAAGTGACTAATTAAAGTCATTTTTAATTAAGGAAAATGGTAAATCGCCCACCATACACTCTCTGGCCATTAGAAGTCACTTCTCAGCATCCCATCCCATAGATCTTCTCGTTCCAGTTCCAACGAGCTATTACACTAAGGTGTTCTATCAAATAATCATCTTGGAATGCCACCTCGAGCATAATTAAATTAGGCCCCATAATAATGCTAATTTTTTAAAGTTGTCAGAATGCAACGAAACAAAAGGCAAGTTGTGCGGATGATGGAATATGCCAAGTGAATGCCATTAAATCCCATAAAAACTCCTCAAAACTCCCCTAGGACCCCCGATGATGTAATCCTGCTCTTGTGGCCTGGCCATCACATACCCTGGAAACCCATCCTGGCTGTACTATAGAGGAAAATAAAAATGGGTACATGACAGGTAACAACTGCCTGTACCCTCGTCTCTAGCTCAATCGTCTGCTCAAACCCCCAATCAGATGGTTTCCCCGCTGGTATCTCCCCAAACACTATCGGGTACCTATCTAGGATGGCCTGTATGTTAGGGTGTGGTGACTTGGACTGAACCCTAGCCTCAGAAATCCTCAACTCGACCGCCCACTCAATGTCACCATGCCTTAGGTCAACCTCCATCTTGTGTGTTGAAACTGTTTTTTGAGGGTAAGAATGCATGCCCATAAAACAGCTAATTTGGCATCCTACCCCATAAATTCCATCTCCACGACGAAATGATCTGTCACTGAATAGTTCCCCATGGTCGTCGTCAAAGCGGGAACATATCTTGTACAATGCATCGTCCTATCCCTCGACAGAAGGACTGAGAACCCCTCAAACTCCTCAATCGCGATACCCCATCTCAGAACCATCTATGCATCAATGAAATTGTGGGTGGCCCCAATGTCCACCAAAACTGAGACACATTGCCCCTGCACTATGCCTCTGATCCTCAACATCAAAAACTTGGGAACCCCACGTAAGGACACAAGGACCCCTCTTGTTGGTGCGAAAGGGGCTCCCCCAGATGGTGGTGGTGGTGGTGGTCCCCTCTCCACATGTGTCACGCTCTCATCTCCACCTATCTCCAACTCTACGTCATCCTCTTGGTCACTGTCAGATAAAACCTCAATGTAATGGGCCCTTCCCACCATGCATCTATCGCCTGGTGCCCAAGGTTCCTAATAGGTGAAGCATAGTTTTCTGCTCTAGAAGTTTCTCCTGGTCTCCTCATCCAACTGTCCATGTGTTGGGTCCCTATAATACTAGTGATTACCCCATTACTATTGTAGTTATACCCCTTATTTATATTGTTGTGCCCCTATTACCCCCATATTATTATTTCTGTGCCCCATAGAATCCCTCTATTGTTATTTTTGTGGCTTTATATTATTATTGTTAGGTCGGCTGGATTATATTGTGACTCCTTAGACTCCTATATATAGAAAGGAGGTTTTGTCATTTGTATCATCCAAGAATTGTTCATTTATGTAATGTAAAGGAGGTTGCCCCCTCGAAGAGGCTGAATTCTAAGGCGTGGATCTCTCTTTTCTATCTTTTTGTGAGCTGGTTTCATAACATTTGGTATCAGAGCTTTGGATTCTAGGGTTTCGCTGCTCCAAACAGGTCATCGTGGCATTTTCGCTATAACTTTTTTTCTGTGACGTTTCAGAAGTCGCAAAAAAAACCCATTTGAGAAGAATTGGCACTGAACCTTGGGTCCGAATTTCAGAGCTTTTCGCGCGATATTTTCGGAGATATGATCTGAGGAAGTTGACCTTTTTGCAGACTCCTGAATTACATTCAAAACAGGTGACCTGGGGAAAATCGTCATAACTCTCGCTCTGAGGATCGGATTGAAATTTCGTAAAAAGGTACAGAAAGAGGACGGACTGTAGTTTCTTGTGTGTGTGTTTCAGATTCAAAGGTTGAAACAGTGACTCGTGGCACGTCGTACAAGTTCGCTCTACTGAACCAGTCTAAAAGCAAGTCACTGTGGGAGATTTCACATAACTCTTCCTTGGAGAATCCAATTTGGCTCAGACTTGTGGCATTGGAAAGAGGACGCAGAAGGCTACTACAGGTAGCAATTTCAGAATTGGATGATCTGAAATTACAGAGATACATCAGATTCAATATCAGTCTTCTATAAAGTGAAAAAAGGTGTGTAGTTTTTTTTTTAAATTTTTGTGTATGCTTGGTTTAACGGAATTCAAAGGGCATAGTAAAGCATTATTATCGGTAACTGATGCCCCGAGGAAAGAAAATGCAAACACCTAGTAAGGAACCTGAAAGCTCTAGCATGACTCATGAAGAAGAGGAAGAAATGCTACATGATATATCAAAATTACAAGAACAAGTGCAACAAATGTCACGCTCACAAAAGCTAACAGAAGCTAAGATAAGTGGCGTGGAATCTAAGATAAATGGCGTGGAATCTAAGATAAAGGGCATGGAAGCTAAGATGGAGGATTCGATGGAAGAATTGAAGAAGTTGCTACAAGAAAGGGTCACTAATGGTGAAAAGGTAGTAAAGGAAACTCATGATGAGAACAAAAGAAATGTTAATCATGATTCCATAGACGCTAATGTTGGATCGAAGAATCACCATATTCCAAAAATCGATATGAGGAAGTTTGATGGCAAGGATCCCGCCACATGGATATTACAGATGGAGCAATTCTTCGATCTCAATAATGTGCAAAACACACAAAAGGTACGTATGGCAACTTTATATTTGGAACCAAATCAGTTTGTATGGTATCAATGGCTTTGTTCTCGTAAACAATTTATCACTTGGGCAATTTTTACGGAAGAATTGATAGCACATTATGAGGATACAAAAAGCAACACTTTTTTTAGCCAATTGATAAGTCTCAAACAAAAGGGTTCAATAATGGAGCACATTGAGGAGTTCCAAAAATTGAACATAAGGGTAAAAGATATTCCAGAGGAGCATAGGATTGATGTGTTCATAGGGTCTTTAAAGGATAATATCCAACATGATGTGCGCCTTTGGGAACCTGATTCATTAGAGAAGGCATTCAGGTTAGCAAGAAAAATGGAAAGCAAAATTATGGCAACTAGGAAGCATACCATTCACAACTATAAAGACGGAAGTGTTGTTGCCCATAGTCTTCCACAACCTACAAGGTTGACACCACAACAATTGGAAGAAAAAAGAGCAAAAGGGCTTTGTTACAATTGTGATAGCAAATACACAAAAGGTCATAAGTGTGCTGAGAAGAAATTATTCTACATAGATTGTGAAGAGGAAGAAGAAAAGGAGCAAGAAAGGTCAAAAGAAGAGGATATATTCCAGGAACAAAGCCTAGATGAAGAACAAATAAATCCGACCATATCTTGTAATGCATTGGCGGGAATTACCACTCCTCAAACCATCAAGATAGAAGGACAAATCAAGAAGAAAAAGGTAATAGTGTTGATTGATTCAGGAAGCACCCACAATTTTATTCATTGTAGGGTAGCAAAAGAATTGAATTGCTTCCTATATCCAGCACCAGAGTGTCAAGTGATGATTGCAAATGGAGGAACAATAAATTGTTCTGGAAAGTGCCATAATATCAAGCTATCCATGGGAGAATATGTATTGACTAGCCCAATGCTTTCCATTCCAATGGGAGGTGCTGATGTTGTACTAGGAGTCCAATGGCTACAATCCTTGGGTACAATAGCTTTTAATTTTCAAGAACTTTTCATGAAATTTTCTGTGGAAGGAAAGGAAGTTGAATTAAGGGGTATTGCAGGGAAACCAGGAAAGATAATCAGCTCTAATGGCATGACAAAGCTTCTAAAAAAGGAGCAAAGAGGTGTAATTGCACAATTATGTTCGCTAGATGTTTCCACATTGGAATCATCTATTTCTCCAGATCTCCAAAAAGTCCTGGACAATCATTCCAAGGTATTTGAGACTCCCAAAGGTCTCCCACCTATGCGTGATCATGATCATGCTATTCATCTGATTCCAGGAAGTGTTCCTCCAAACATCAGGCCGTACAGATATCCATATGTCCAAAAAAGTGAAATTGAACGTATGGTTGCAGAAATGCTAGAGGCTGGTATAATTCAACCAAGTCAAAGTTCTTTCTCAGCTCCAGTAGTATTGGTGCACAAGAAGGATGGATCATGGCGCATGTGTCCAGATTATAGGGAGCTCAACAAGCTCACTATTAAAGATAAGTTCCCCATTCCTGTCATTGATGAATTACTGGATGAATTGCATGGATCAATTTACTTCACCAAGTTGGATCTTCGTTCGGGATATCATCAAATCAGAATGAAGATTGAAGACATTCCGAAAACGGCATTTAGAACTCATGAGGGTCATTATGAATTTTTGGTCATGCCTTTTGGCCTTACCAATGCACCTTCAACATTTCAAGGTTTGATGAATTCAATTTTCAAACCATTCCTTAGAAAATTTGTGTTAGTATTTTTTGATGATATACTAATCTACAGCAAGTCTTGGAAGGATCATGTTGAACATGTTGACAAGGTGCTACAACTATTGGAGGAGAAACAATTATATGCAAAAAGATCCAAATGTTTCTTTGGAGTCCAGGAGGTGGAATATTTGGGTCATATTGTATCTCATGAAGGAGTTAAGGTAGACCCTAGCAAAATTAAAGCCATTAAGGAATGGAAAATCCCCACATCCATAAAGCATCTGCGAGGATTTCTTGGGTTGACAGGGTATTATCGCAAGTTTGTTAAGAATTATGGGAGAATAGCAGCACCTCTAACAACATTATTGAAGAAAGATTCATTTTCATGGACTCCGGAAGCAACAAAGGCCTTTAAACATCTTAAAGAGGCAATGTGCCAAGCACCGGTCTTAGCTACACCGGACTTCACAAAAACCTTTATTGTGGAATGTGATGCTTCAGGAAATGGAATTGGTGCTGTTCTAATGCAAGATGAAAGACCCATTGCTTTTGAAAGTCGTCCAATCAAGGGAAAGTTTTTAAACAAAGCTATTTATGAGAAGGAAATGTTGGCAATACTCCATGCACTTAAGAAATGGCGACCCTACCTAATGGGAAGACACTTCAAGGTAAAAACGGATCATGATAGCCTTAAATACTTTTTAGAACAAAGATTATCCTCTGAAGAGCAACAAAAGTGGGTCACAAAGATGTTGGGTTATGACTTTGAAATCATCTACAAAAAAGGGAAGCAAAATGTGGTGGCAGATGCACTCTCAAGAAAGGATGAGGATGTGGAAGCATTGTTGTGTGCCATTTCTATTATCCAACCAGATTGGATAAACGAAGCAAAGGAGGAATGGAAGAATGACGAAGAAGTGTGGGCACTTATTCGAAAGCTACAACAAGATTCCAGTACTTCTGATACATTTAGCTGGCAAAATGATTCGTTATGGTACAAAGATCGCTTATACCTCTGTAAGAATTCCCAGCTAAAACAAAAGATTCTTATGGAATTGCACACTTCTCCCTTAGGAGGGCACTCAGGATTTTTAAAAACTTACCACAGGGTTAAGAAGGAATTTTTTTGGGATGGCCTTAAATCAGATATTCAAAAGTTTGTGGCGGAATGTTTGGTTTGCCAACAAAATAAAGTTGAAACAATTAAGACACCAGGTCTATTACAACCTTTATCCATTCCAAGCCAACGTTGGGAGGAGGTTTCAATGGATTTTATCACAGGTTTACCCAAGTCTGAGGGAAAGAGTGTCATCATGGTGGTAGTTGACAGACTTACCAAGTATGCACACTTTTGTGCATTATCACATCCATTTAAAGCCAGTACAGTTTCTACTGCATTTATGGAAACAGTTCAAAAGCTACATGGAAACCCAAAGATTATTGTAAGTGACAGAGATCCCATTTTCACTGGAAATTTTTGGACAGAATTATTTTCTTGTCTTGGTACTCAGTTAGCTCATAGCTCATCTTATCATCCTCAATCTGATGGGCAAACTGAGATAGTAAACAAATGTTTGGAAGGATATCTTCGTTGCTTTGTATCTGATAAACAGACACAATGGGTCAAATGGTTGCCTCTGGCTGAATGGTGGTATAACACTTCCTTCCATACAGCAACAAAAATGACCCCATTTATGGCACTTTATGGGTATCAACCACCATCCATCACATCATATTTAAGAGAAAATTCTAAGGTTCAGGCAGTGGAACATCACATCGAACATCAACAACAAGTCCTCCAACTCTTAAAGGATAACCTCGTGTTGGCACAAAATAGAATGAAACAACAGGCAGATCAACATCGCAGTGAAAGAAGTTTTGATGTAGGTGATTGGGTATTCCTACGGCTACAACCATATAAGCAAATGTCCCTAAAGCAAGCTAAGAAGGATAATAAATTATCACCAAAGTATTATGGTCCGTACAAGGTGTTGCAAAAGATTGGTACTATGGCATACAAATTGGAGCTTCCTGCAGCTTCTCGATTGCACCCAGTTTTCCATGTTTCATGTTTAAAGAAGGTTATAGGCGACAAGCTCCCAGTTCAAACAATATTGCCAGAACTTGACGAGGAAGGAAAAATTATATTGGAACCGGAAGCAGTCACAGAAACAAGAACTCGACAGCTACGAAATCGATCAATTTCAGAGTATCTTATCAAGTGGAAGAACTTATCCGCTGAAGATTCCACATGGGAGGATGAGAATTTTATGCAGAAGTATCCAGAACTACTCAAGCGTTGAGGACAACACTTTTTTGAAGGAGAGGGGCATGTTGGGTCCCTATAATACTAGTGATTACCCCATTACTATTGTAGTTATACCCCTTATTTATATTGTTGTGCCCCTATTACCCCCATATTATTATTTCTGTGCCCCATAGAATCCCTCTATTGTTATTTTTGTGGCTTTATATTATTATTGTTAGGTCGGCTGGATTATATTGTGACTCCTTAGACTCCTATATATAGAAAGGAGGTTTTGTCATTTGTATCATCCAAGAATTGTTCATTTATGTAATGTAAAGGAGGTTGCCCCCTCGAAGAGGCTGAATTCTAAGGCGTGGATCTCTCTTTTCTATCTTTTTGTGAGCTGGTTTCATAACACCATGCCCCTATTCAGCTCTCGATGGTGGAGCTTGTTGAAAAGTGTAACTAGGATTGGTCTTCATAATGACATATAATTGTGATTTTTGTAAATGATATAAAGAAGAAAACAAAATTATTATTGTAAGGCTTGTTCATGGGTTTCATGGGTAAGGGATTTCATTTTTAGATGGCTCCCATTGTGAGACTTTAGGATTTGTCAAAAGAGTCAATGTCATGAAGAACCCTTCTTGGGCATGTTACAATGTATATGAATCTATAGGATTGACAAGTAGTCCTCCAGAGACAACCACAAAGTTCTCCTCTTCAAGTCGGCCTCATGTTAAAGTGAAGAACTCATGTTGACTTCACCTAATGGAGACACACCTATTCGAACTCTCATGTCGGCTTATTTGTATGGAACAACAACTATATATAGGGAACTCGACCTGTTCCACAATGACAAAAGTTCGGATAACTTCTGAGATTCGGATGACCATTTCAGGAGGAAGTTTCGGTGCCACATAGTTCGGAGAGAAGGCTACAGTTTGGTGAGAAGCCAAGGATTTTGGTCGACTTCTGTAATTCAGATCACAATTGCAGAAACACGTTCGGATCTCAGAGAGGAGAAGAATTCGGCGCCATATAGGAGTTCTTAGAAGGGTATAAAAGCTAAAGTTTCAATGTAATTGTAGAGGTCACAGTGCAGATTGGAGCAAAGAAGTTAGACAAGGTTTCGGTGATACCACATTGACATCCCCTCACTGTCTCGGCGCTACCACAACCTTAACCTCGTTCAAGTCACAGTCTCGGCGATATCATAGTTTGGGTATCATTACAGTTCATGAGGTCTCAGTGCTCCTACAAGTGATAAGATCTCGTGAATGTCTCAGTGATGTAGTCTCAGCGTTAAGAAGGTCGAAGTGGACGAGGAATCAAGAAGAGGAAAAGAGCAGAAGCCGGTCAAGAGAACTTGTGTCTTGGTCTTGGAGTCGCAACTAGGTCAAGGGTGTTGGTCTTGGTATTCGTCGATTAGAATCTCTATAAGAAGAATTTGTGCGGGTTTTCATCTCAAAGAGTGAGAGGTTTTGGCCTTGGCTCATAGCTTCATGCATTGATAGTTGTTTGAAGAAGAAGAACATTAATAACTTAAGTGAAGAAGATCCTAATCTAAAGTTGTAAAAAGCACCCACAAGCAGTTACTAATTAAAGAGAAATCACCTATATATTGATGCAATAGATTTCTCAACATGGTGTCAGAGCTAAGGTGACTAGGTCAAGAAAAAGGGCATCTAATCAAAGATACACTCAAGGATCGAGTTTCAAGAAAGGCATCAAAGCATGTTGAAGGATATCAAAGTAAAGTTGAGATCTACATCGAAGTATCAATCCCTAGATCAAAGAAGAAGTCTACACCAGCAAAAGTTTTGGATCCTCTAAGTCATCATTAAAAGACCACGAAGACCCTCATCAAGTTGAAGAGATCTACAATGTAAGGTAGCCCAAAGTATAGACATCCAAGAGAAGCATTTCTAGGACTAAGATCACATCATCTTGTAGAAATTTGAAATCCTAGAAGCATTTTTGATCTGCACTCATTCACCACCGAAGAAGTCGAAGTATCTTGAAGGCAAAGAAGGCTAAAGGCATTTCCATCATCTTCAAAAGGCTATAAGGCAAGTTCCCTCTCATTGAGGCAAGGACCCCTCACTTATCCTTAAAGCAGATAATCCGAGGAAGCATCAAGACATCCTCGTCAACCACTATTAAAGGGATCAAGTTGAAGATTTCATCTTCACTTGTCAAGTAAGTATCTTTTATTCTATAATCTAATCTAGTAAAATGACTTCGTTTTGCAAGGAGATATATAAGTTGGTTGGGTCAACGAACTTCCTTGCATGGAAAAGGAGAATAGACATAGTCCTCGAAGAAAGTAAAGTCATTGATCGTACCAATGGAAAAGTCTCCAAACCATCTAAAGGTCAAGCATTATCTGAATACATGGAATGGGATCAAAGGGCTCAAAGGAGTCTTATTAAATCAATCAAAGGTCCCCTCATTCCCTATATAGCAGGATTGGAGACATCAAAGAGATATATGATAAGTTGGTAGAACTATTCTCTGAGGATGCGATAAGAAAGGTCATGTCACGTAGATCTGATCTACACAAATTGAAGGTATCAAAGGATAAAGGGTTATCTTCATAAGACCTCAATTACAAGATCTGGAAGAGATGATTTCGGATAAGGAAGCGATCTCTTTTGTTCTAAAATGCATTAACTGATGAATAAGGTAACAACTTCCTATGAGGATTGGAAAGTTATTCCATTCAACAACTTGTGGTTTCTATGAAACATAGAAAAAGACAGGTTGAGGGCAGAAGTGCTCAAACATTTGTCGGAAAGAAAGAAGAACATAGCTAAGATTCAATGCTATGAACATTACGGGAAAGATTGTCCTAAGCTCGGGAAGGACAATAACAGAAAAGATAGAGAAGAAGCCCATTTCACTAAAGAAATGGTGAAAGCTGAAAAGAAGGAAGTCCAAGGAAGAGTGTAATGATCCTAAATAGGAATACAAGTGATATAAACAAATAAACTGTGCAGCAATTTATAAAAACAAAATTCACATTTAAGCATTCACAAAAAGTTGCAAATATGGAACTACTGAGCCATTTTATTAACTTTCTAAAGGCCAAATACAATAGATGATGAAATGGTGCACCTGGGCTTGTCTCAATGGACAAGCAAGACCAAACCCAGGTGGGAAAATGGCTGAGTTGAAGGCTGCCCAGCTGTTGCACCAATATGCACTGCACTGCCCAGAAAACTACTTCTCTGCTGAAGTTCGAATGGCTGGAAAGTGCACTTATACTGCCCAGAAAATTGTATGCTTTTAACCCCGGACTCCTTGGCCTAAAACCAGAAAAACCCAAAAGGGATTTTAGCTAGTTTGGACCTCTAATTTTTGACCCCCTTGGAGCCTCACCTCAGCTATAGCTGCAAAACTCGACCTGCTGGAAACTGCCTGTAAATCCTCCTGAAAACTCCTCCAAAATGCTGAGTTTACCCTTGCTATCCAACCCCTGACTTCCCAGATGAGCTCTTGGCCAAAACCACCTGATCCCAAGCTCCACGAAAATCTGCGAAGTGGCCTCTGCGTTGTCCCTCGGCCCAACAATTCGAACTGTTGGAATGTTCACTCAGTTGGTCGTAAAACCCAGCAAGATTGTTGGTTTAGTGCTGCTACCTCAACTCCCTAACTCCCCGACAAGCAGTATGATCTCTGCTAGTCTCAATCTCCCTTTGCATGTTTCCTGGCTGCCCACAAATACGCACTCCTTGCTTTGTGTTGGCTATTGATGCTATGTCACTACCCCAACACTCCTGAAAAGCCTTGTAGAACAGCCTCCCTAGGGCGGGCATGGATGGTCCCCCAAAGTAGAAGTTGAATCTCCCTCTTGAGAGACTCGTGGCTAAATAGTCGGTTGACTCAGCTAAACAGCGAAGTGAATAGTTGAGTAGTTGTTTGCAAATGTCAAAAGATGAAACCAAAATGAGAGTTGATCTCTCCTTATAACTCCTTGCGCCTACTTAGCCTCATGTGGGCCCCTCCATCCACCCATTCGACTTTCCCTCCAAGCATATCGAATGGCTAATTCGAACTCCCATGTGGGTGGCCCCCACATTCCACTAACAGCTAAATAAAATCGATTTGGCCCCTAACTCCCTAAGTCGAAAGTGTGGGGTCCTCTTCCTTAGTCAAAAATGTACAAAATTGGGTAGCAGCACCCTATTACTAATGTGTTTGAGAAGGGACATAACAAAGAGGGAAAGCATTGGAAGAAAGAGCTCGTGACATTATCATAGCGAAACATGAAGGATATAGCTCTTGGGAACCTCATTGGAAACTTAAGGAAAGGAAAACGTCATCCAAGACAAGGCTCATCATACATCAAAAGGTAACATCTCTTGGATAGGGATATGCAAGATCCTCAAGATTCTCTTAATTGGAAGGTTTACCAATCTAGAGAGGAAGCAAGTGTTTCATCAGGAACTCCAACTTGTGGAATTCATGGGGATATAGGTCTGGACTATATGCAAGACTATATCCAAAACTGACCTAAAGATATATACAATAAAAATTGATGACAGACCCTAGACTTGTGATAGACCAAGTTCTAAGTACAACAACAGAGACCATTCTATCAACTATGACAAGACAAGTAACATGAACTTACAACAATATATAGATTTAGCAGACTTCGTGTAGCATCAAGAATATGTAGCATCAAATGTGTAATATCAAGAATAGGACATCCAAAATGTGGTATCACAACTAACTGTGACATATAGAGACAGAGATATAACCGAGACCCTGTATGTGCTTACGTTGTCCTGCAAAAACATATGTCAAAGATGATACTCGTATTTCAAATGTAAACAATATTCATACATACCTTTCTGTAGGAGACTTACCCTTGACTCTTGATGTGTGGTCCTTACTGCAGTGATCCTTGAATGCATGCTTTTTCTTGCCTTCTAAGAGCTCGATATTGAATATGTTGTATCTATGTAATTTCGGATCTCTAGGGTCTGAAATTTTGTCCTGTGGTAGCCCTTTGAGTCTTCTTTCCAACCCCACGGGTCTGATCAAGATTGGATTCTTCAAGAAAAAATTATGCCAAATCTCCCATGATGACCTGATTATAGACTAGTTCAGTAGAGCGAACTTGTACGAAGTGCCATGTGTCACTGTTACGAGCTTCGACGCTAAAAATGCTACTCAACAAACTACAATCCGTCCTCTTTCTGTGACTATTTACGAAATTTGAATCCAATGCTCAAAGAGAAAGTTATGACAATTTTCCCAACATCACATGTTTGACATGGAATTCGGGAGCCTGCAAAAACCCTAACTTCCTCAGATCATATCTCTGAAAATATAGTGAACCAAGATCTGAAATTCAGTCACGAGGTTAATCAAGATTTAGGCTCAAATGGGTTTTAATTTCAGCTTCTGAAGCTTCACAGAAAAAAATAAAAATAAAAATAAAAATAAATAAAAATAAAAATAAAATAAAAATAAAATAAAATAAAATAAAATAAAATAAATAAATAAATAAATAAATAATTATAGCGAAAATGCCACGATGACCTATTTGAAGCCACGAAATCCCTACTAGAGGAGGATATGAGGGTCATTATTTATATGAATGTCTTGAGTTGAGAGGGTCCTCAACAAGTGAACGTTGGAGGGATTTTAGGGGCAAAAAAGATTTATTAATTATTGACTATTCAATGACCACAACCAATTATGAGTGCCATGCCACAATCCCATAGGGTTTTAGCCCACTAACTAGGGTTACTAACTTCAAACATGAATATCTCTCAAACCGTGAAGAATTACTTGGCATGCCATATATCAACGGAAACATCTCGACGAATAGAATCCATATAGAAGATCCTTGACTCAAAATAGAGTAAGTTGTCAAGTCGAAATGCCCTTGCAAGATCGGTTAGCCCCTGGTGCTACTTGAGTTGACATCAATGACAACCACTCATCAACAATCTCCCCCTTTGGCATTGATGGCAACACAAGTACTCCCCCTACGATTATGACACCTCTTCCTACTGACTTCTCTCCCCTTTTGTCATCAATGGCAAAGGGTAACTCCCCCTGACAAACAGCCATCCTGCGGACCTATACACACCTCCACTCCCCCTTTCTACTCGAGTAGATAAGAGAAAGAGTCTAATGAAACCTTGGGAGAATCCCAAGCTTTTGGCGAAGATACTCAAATGCTTCAAGAGGTAATGGTTTGGTAAAGATGTCAGCAATTTGTTCCTTTGTGCCAAAATATTCAAGCTTGATATTCTTTTTAGCAACCTGCTATCTAACGAAATGATATTTAATCGAAATGTGCTTCGTTTTGGAATGCATCATAGGATTCTTGGAGATACTGATGGCGCTGATGTTATCGCAAAAGATGGGAATAGGCTCATCGTACTTGACTTGAATATTTTGCAAAGTTTGCTTCATCCAAAGAACTTGAGTACAAGAAGTTGTTGCCGCTACATAGTCTGCTTCTGTTGTTGATAACAAGATTGAAGACTGCTTTTTACTTAACCATGAAACAAGACAACCACCTAGATAGAATGTTGCTCCACTAGTACTCTTACGATCATCAACACTTCTTGCCCAATCTGCATCTGTATAAGCTTGGATGACCAAATCATTTCCTTTGGGATACCATAGACCATATTCCGTTGTGCCCTTAAGATACCAAAGAATTCTTTTGACGACAATAATATGAGATTCTTTTGGTGCTGCTTGGAATCTTGCTACTTCTCCAACTGCCTACATCACATCAGGCCGGGAGGCTGTCACATATAAAAGACTACCAATCATGGATCTATACAACCTTTGGTTTGAAGCCATGAAATCCCTACTAGAGGACGATATGAGGGTCATTATTTATATGAATGTCTTGAGTTGAGAGGGTCCTCAACAAGTGAATGTTTGAGGAATTTTGGGGGCAAAAGAGATTTATTAATTATTGACTATTCAATTTGAGGAATTTTGGGGGCAAAAGAGATTTATTAATTATTGACTATTCAATGACCAACCAATTATGAGTGCAATGCCACAATCCCATAGGGTTTTAGCCCACTACCTAGGGTTACTAACTTCAAACATGAATATCTCTCAAACCGTGAAGAATTACTTGGCATGCCATATATCAACGGAAACATCTCGACGAATAGAATCCATCTAGAAGATCCTTGACTCAAAATAGAGTAAGTTGTCAACTCAAAATGCCCTTGCAAGATCGGGTTAGCCCCTGGTGCTACTTGGGTTGACATCAATGACAACCACTCATCAACAATCTCCCCCTTTGGCATTGATGGCAACACAAATACTCCCCCTACGATCATGACACCTCTTCCTACTGACTTCTCTCCCCCCTTGTCATCAATGGCAAAGGGTAACTCCCCCTAACAACCGCCATCCTGCGGACCTGTACACACCTCCACTCCCCCTTTCTACTCGAGTAGATAAGAGAAAGAGTCTAATGAAAACCTGGGAGAATCCCAAGCTTTTGGTGAACATACTCAAATGCTTCAGGAGGTAATGGTTTGGTAAAGATGTCAGCAATTTGTTCCTTTGTGCCAAAATATTCAAGCTTGATATTCTTTTCAGAAGCTGCTATCTAACGAAATGATATTTAATCGAAATGTGCTTCGTTTTGGAATGCATCATAGGATTCTTGGAGATACTGATGGCACTGATGTTATCGCAAAAGATGGGAATAGGCTCATCAAACTTGACTTGAAGATCTTGCAAAGTTTGCTTCATCCAAAGAACTTGAGTACAACAAGTTGTTGCCGCGACATATTCTGCTTCTGCTATGGATAACGAGATTGAAGACTGCTTTTTACTTAACCATGAAACAAGACAACCACCTAGATAGAATGTTGCTCCACTGGTACTCTTACGATCATCAACACTTCCTGCCCAATCTGCATCTGTATAAGCTTGGATGACCAAATCATTTCCTTTGGGATACCATAGACCATATTCCGTTGTGCCCTTAAGATACCAAAGAATTCTTTTGACGACAATAATATGAGATTCTTTTGGTGTTGCTTGGAATCTTGCTACTTGTCCAACTGCCTACATCACATCAGGCCGAGAGGCTGTCACATATAAGAGACTACCAATCATGGATCTATACAACCTTTGGTCCACATCCTTTGATGAATTTTCTAAGCTTAACTTGCAACATGTTACCATGGGGGTAAGGATTGGCTTGCAATCTTCCATCTGGAATTTCTTGAGCATTTCTTTGATGTACTTGGTTTGATATATGAATATTCCTTTATCCTGCTAAGAAATCTAAAGCCCTAAAAAGTATTTCAGTTTGCCAATCATAGACATTTCAAACTCACTTTGCATTTTTGTGGCAAAGTCTAATCTGTCATCATTGCTTCCAAGGATTATATCATCCACATATACTTCGATAATTGTTAGGTTATCTCAATCCACTTTCACATAAAGATTATTGTCAACGCTTCCTTTCTTGAATCCCTGTTGATGTAGATATCCGTCAAGACGAGCATACCAAGCCTTAGGAGCTTGCTTGAGACCATATAGAGCCTTCTTTAATCTGCCAACATAGTCTTCTTTGTCAGAGAGCAAAAAACCTTTGGGTTGTTCAATGTAAACTTCTTCTTCCAATTCACCATTTAGGAAAGCTAACTTAACATCCATTTGGTAGATCTTGATTTTTCTCCAGCAAGCATAAGCAAGAAACATCTTGATAGCTTCCATTCTGGCAATGGGAGCAAATGTCTCTTCAAAATTGATTCCTTCAACCTATGCATATCCTTTGCAGACTAATCTTGCCTTGTTCCTGGTAATCTGTAATCCTTCAACTGTTTTGCTCCCCGTGAACTTGTAATAAAACTGCCATCTTGTTCAAACTACCTTCCTGTCAATCATAGACTTGTGCCACACGTTGTTGCATAGACTACTCTTGTACAAACATTAATGAGTCAACAAGCCAAATTGTTCAAAATAGTGAGTCACCTAACAGGCCATATTGACTTCAGTCATTATCTGAAGCAACTACTAATTCCACATCATCTTTTGCATTTACAAATCCCGAAAGCATAACTGCTGAAACCGTGTTATCTGCTTTGTCTTCCTGTACCTGTTTCCTATTCCAAACCTTCTTATTACTGCAATCTTGCGCCGTGTGCCCATAGTTATGACACTTGAAGCATTCAATGTTGTCCATAGGTGATTCCATATGATATCTGCAATCGTGAGCGCTATGGCCATAGTTATAGCATTTGAAACATTCAATATTTAGCCCATCTAGCACGTGTTCTCTTCTGACAAAATCATCGTGGAACCTGTCTCATGATCCTGCAAACTTGCTTCTAGGGTTTTGTAGATAATGATTGTACTTGTCAAAAACTTCACAATCCCTAGCCATATGTCCATAGTTAGCACATAAAAAGCAATAACCATTAAATAAACGAACATACCTAGAAGATTTTTCATTCTTCTTTAGAGGCAGTGTTGTATTTTATTATGGTCCTTTGTTCTTGATTGCTTTGGTCTTGTTCTTTGGAGTTGCAACATTCTTCTTTGGCTTTTCACTTTGATCAACTTCCTTCTTAGAATCATCTGGTGAAGATGTGGAGCTTGTCCCTTCCTCAATTGGAGCTTTACCATCTTTAATTGCCTTCATTTTTGCTTCTTCATTTGTCTTATCTTGTAAGTGTTCTTTTTGCAATCCCTTGAGTTTGTTGATCTCATCACAGGTTGCATCAAGTTCTTCTTGCTTTTGAGAAAGATCTTCTTGAAACCATCTTTTCAAGATCTTCCTTCTTTTTTCTGCCTCCTCAACCTGTAGCTTGAGAAGAATGGTCTTCTCTACTTCTCTGTTGAGAACCAATATCTGTTCCTTCTGCTTCTCATTTTCAATTCTAAGCCTGCTTATTTCTACTAAAGATGTTTCTAATTCCTTTTGCTCTTGGTCAAGAACAGATATGTATCTTTGATCAGATTCCTTCCTTTCAATTTTTGCTTCCTGCATCTATTGTGTGATCCTGCTAATTTCTACAAACAATGTGTCGAGTGCCTGCTGCTTTTGTTGGACTTCTCTCTTGAGGTCTCGTGTCGCTGTATTATTTATTTCTTCCAATTGATTTCTAAGACTACTAATCATCTTCTCAGACTCTTCATTTTCTTTGATGAGTTCTTTTGTTGTCTTCAATTTTGCTTCCAAAAGTCTTGTCTTTTCCTTTTGACTTTTGAGTTCCTTTATCACCTCGATCACTTGATTTTGAAACTCTGTTTTACTCATTTCTCCTATTTCTTCATCATAATCAGAAGGATTTGAATTTTCAATAACATCTTGACCTAACTGCTTTGTTGAATAGACATTATGAAGCTTTTCCCAAAGAGCTTTAGCTGTTGAAAGTTGACCAACTTTGGTTTTCACAGAATTTGGCAAAACATTCAAAATTACATTCATGGCTTTTGAATTGTACCTTTTAGCTTCGTCGTTAGATGTGTCTACAGAAACAATTGATTCCCATACTCCATGTGCCTACAAATGTACTTCCATCCTGGATTCCCATATCCAGTAATTATCTGCATCAAAATAACGGGTTGGTACACAATACTCACTTTCTTCAGATTTTGTTGTACCTGTACCTTCCTTTGAAATCCTTGTAGCCTGCTTCTTTGACTTTTCCATCTCTATGCTCTGAAAACTGACTTCCAGCGGTTAATTTGTTACTGAAGGAACCAAGCTCTGATACCAATTGTTGGAAATACTGAAAGGGGCACTGAATCAATTTTCCTTAGAAATTAGCACCTTTAAATTTTTTTAGAGCATTAGTTAATCTTCAATTATTATTAATGTTTATGCAATAATAAGTTAATAACAGTAAATAAAAGAACATGGTAGACACAAGAATTTTAGGTGGAAAACCCCCTCCAGGTCAAAAGCCACCGAACGTTTTTCTAATATATTCTTTAATCCTCAGCCCCAACTGAAATGAAAGCAACAACTTCCTAGAATTCTAGAATATAATTATTCTCCAGCTCGCACTGGAAGGACGCCCCAATGCCCTGGTTTCTTCAGTAATCAACTAAATGGATGCCCCAACACCCTAGACCAACCTACCACCCTAAAGTGTTAACAGGGTCCAACCTGTAGGCGACTTCATGCACCTGCCTAGCACCTCCCTGCCACCCTATAATGACTGAAATGAGACAATAGTGTGGATTCCCATATCAAGGACAACGATCCACGATACAATATGATTTACAATGATTTTGACCGAACACCCAATCACACTATGACTTACAACCCAACCATGACAACATCCCAACAGAGACACCTATACCTCCCAACAATGCCTTTTTGACTCTAGGCAAATTTATTCTTTTCCAATAATGACTCTTCCAATGATGACACTTTTACAAATGACTCTTTTACAACTTTACAATGATGACTCTTGGCCTTGACACTTCTTTACAATATACGGATGGCTTTCATGTCTTCAAAGGATGTCCCGCTGCAATGCTTCCTTTGATTTGATACTTCTACTCTTCAATTCTTGCTTGACGTTGTACATGAATCTTCTTCTACCTGCATGCAAAATTTGCCCGGCGAAACCAATCCCAAAACAAAACAAAATACCCTTCAACTTACCTCTACCTGCAAAACACATGTAAGTGCATAATAATGAATAAATACAAATCAAAATTACAATGCGTACCTAAATTGTGCTTGTCACTTCTGTTGTTGACTTGTTGCAACAGTAGACAAAGACTCCCACTCTTGATATAGGTCTGGACTCTATGCAAGACTATATCCAAAATTGACCTAAAGATATATACAATAAAAACTGATGACAGACCCTAGACTTGTGATGGACCAAGTTCTAAGTACAACAACAAAGACCATTCTATCAACTATGACAAGACAAGTAACATGAACTTACAACATCATATAGATTTAGCAAACTTGGTGTAGCATCAAGAATATGTAGCATCAAATGTGTAGTATCAAGAATAGGACATCCAAAATGTGGTATCAAAACTAACTGTGACATATAGAGACATAGAGATATAACCAAGACCCTATATGTACTTACGTTGTCCTGCAAAAACATATGTCAAAGATGATACTCGTATTTCAAATGTAAACACTAATCATACATACCTTTCTGTAGGAGACTTACCCTTGACTGTTGATGTGTGGTCCTTATTGTAGTGATCCTTGAATCCATGTTTTTTCTTGCCTTCTAGGAGCTCGATATTGAATCTGTTGTATCTATGTAATTTCAGATCTCCAGGGTCTGAAATTTTGTCCTGTCGTAGCCCTCTGAGTCCTTTTTCCAACCCCACAAGTCTGATCAAGATTAGATTCTTCAAAAAAAATGCCAAATCTCCCACGATGACCTGATTATAGACTAGTTCAGTAGAGCGAACTTGTACGAAGTGCCACGTGTCACTGTTGCGAGCTTCGACCCTGAAAACGCTACTCAACAAACTACAATGAATCCTCTTTATGTGACTATTTACAAAATTTGAATCCAATGCTCATAGAGAAAGTTATGACGATTTTCCCAACATCTCATGTTTGACATGGAATTCGGGAGCCTGCAAAAACCCTAACTTCCTCAGATCATATCTTCGAAAATATAGCGAACCAAGATCTGAAATTCGGTCATGAAGTTAATCAAGATTTTGGCTCAAATGGATTTTAATTTCAGCTTCTGAAGCTTCGCAGAAAAAAGTTATAGCGAAAATGCCACAATGACCTGTTTGAAGCCACGAAATCCCTACTAGAGGATATGAGGGTCATTATTTATATGAATGTCTTGAGTTGAGGGTCCTCAACAAATGAACATTGGAGGGATTTTAGGGGAAAAAGGATTTATTAATTATTGAGTATTCAATGACCACAACCAATTATGAATGCCATGCCACAACCCCATAGGGTTTAAGCGTACTAACTGGGGTTACTAACTTCAAACATGAATATCTATCAAACCGTGAAGAATTACTTGGCATGCCATATATCAACAGAAACATCTCAACAAGCAGAATACATCTAAAATATCCTTGACTCAAAATAGTGTAAGTTGTCAAGTCAAAATGCCCTTGCAAGATCATTGTAGCCCCTGGTGCTACTTGGGTTGACATCAATGACAACCAATGACAAGAGAAGATCAGTGCGATGTTTCTATGGTGAAGCATTATTAGAGCACATTTCTCGCGAAGAGGGAGTGTTGATTTTTGGTAGCATCGGATGTGCTCTAGCCTTGAAATTGGAGGAGAGGCTAAGACACATGAGATCTCCAAGACCCAGAAATCGTTTTTGAGAAATTCCACCCGGATGAGGAATTATTAAAATAATTAATATTTTTAATAGGTTCCTAAGTCTAAAATTAGGAAAATAAAAATATTAATGGGTATTAATAAAGATAAGGGTGAGAAACTTCTAAGAGACGAGGATCAAATCTATCTTAATCTTAGTCGTTGATTAGAGACTTAATCTCGGTCGTTGATTCATCAACAGGAAAAGTATAAGAGAAGACTTGAGGATCATTTGGAAACACACCGGCAGATACTCAGTATCTCAAGGAAAATCGATTCTCAAGAAAAGGAGATTGATTTCAAAGGGAGAGTTATAGGGTGGAGGAAGAGGAGGGCATCAACAGCAATTCGTGATTGAAGAGGAGGTGACGTAGGGACAATGAGAGACAGTGCAGAGAGAGATGCAGTCCAGAGGAGAGACGTAGCCCTCACGCAGGCTGACGCAAAGGGACACAGAGCCCCACTCAGAGCCAAACTGAGCGACGTAGAGTGACGCAGAGGTGATGTAGGAGTGAGAGAAGGGTCTCCAAAGTGTCAGAAAATCAGAAAGGGAAAGTCTCAAGTGTTTTCTTTCAGTTTCTCTATAAAATCATTCCTTGTAAAAACAATTGTTGTTGAAGATTAATAAAACCCTCATCTACTGCATCGATTTTGCCGCGTTGGTTTTTTCCAGGGACAATTGTCTAAAAACAACTGTGTTGACGTGATTGGTTCTTGTGCATGCATTTTCTCTGTGTAATTATGTGATAACTGCAATAGAATTTATTTCAATATTAGCTGAAGGAATTTCATAAATAACTTATTGTGAAGAATAAGTAGGTGAAATAAATCAGTTGTTGTAGTAGAATTTTCAGTTTAGAAATTTTCACAAGGTATCAGAGCAGAGATCCAGCAACAGGAGAGAAAAATCGACTATGGGTCAAGAGCATGATACAGAGGCATCAACTCAAAGGGACTCACGCAGATTTCTAAAAGAATGCACAAGGGACATGGATAACGATTATTCTATGTTAGCTTCCAAATTGGAAGAAGAAGTCGCCTGCCTGGCAAGCTCTGCCTCCTATGATTGGTATATAGACAGTGGAGCTTCCTGGCATATGACAGGAATTTGAGAATGTTTTTCAGATTATCAAGAAGAGAGAATGAATTTTCAGATCAACATGGGAAATAAGGCAAAGTGTACCCCAGTAGGAAGAGGTATTGTAGTCTTTCAAACCAAAGCAGGAGAGCGGCTTCAAGCAACCAATGTGCTGCATGTGCCAGGATTGGCGAAGAACTTACTCTTTGTATCTCGACTTCAAAACAAGGGCGATGACATTTGCTTCATTAAGGAGAAAGTATATGTCAAACACCAGAGTTGGAAAAAGAAGACCCAGATTGGAATCAAAAGTAACAGGCTGTACAGGTTACAGCGAGAATCACCAATGGCACTAATAGGAAACAATGGAGATAAAGATTTGAATGAACTATGGCACAGAAGGATGAAACACTTACACCATGGAACTCTGACAATTCTCAGGAAAATAGTATCAAGAGTTCCAAAACTAAGTACCGAACGAGATGATGTATGTAGAGGGTGCGCTCTGGCTAGTATGCCAAAGCAGCATTTTCCAGAAGTAACAATAGAGCTAAGAGTGTGCTAGGGTTGATATACTCAGACATCTACGGACCGATGTCCACAAAAGCTCTTAGTGGTGTTGAATACTTCGTCACCTTCATCGATGACCATTCTAGGAAAACTTGGATCTATTTTCTGAAAACGAAGGATGAGGTTTTTGGTCGATTCAAAGAGTTCGAGGCTCTAGTGGAGAATCTGACAGGAAAGAAGATAAAAGTGTTGCGCTCAGACAATGGTGGAGAGTATGCTGACAAGGACTTCACCGATTTTTTGCACTGAGGAAGGAATCAGAAGAGAATGGGGTAGAAGAAAGAGAAAACAGGACTATTGTGGAAGCAACTAGGGCAATGCTATATGATCAGGATATGCCCAAATTTTTGTTGGCAGAAGCATGCAACACGGCAGTTTATGTCCAGAATAGGACTCCTCACAAAGCATTAGACAAAATCACTCCGGAAAGGGTCTTCACCAGGAAGACACCTGAAGTTAGTCATTTCAGGATATTTGGGAGCTTAGCATATTGTCGTATACCCAAAGAGAAGAGAAAGAAATTAGATCAAACTGTTGAGAAAGGATATCTTGTGGGATATAGCGAGAATGCTAAGGCATATAGAGTTTATCTTCCAGGGAGTAGGAAGGTAGAAGTTCGGCGGTATGTAAAGTTCATGGAGGATAGAGCTTTCAGAAAATCCCAAGAAATGCCTTCCGAGGAGCAGTAGAAAGATGAGTCGTTGGTCAGACCACTGCAACCAACAGAAACTAGTACCAGAAATCCTCCTGAAGACAAGGCTTCAAAACAGGAGGAATCTCAGGAAGAAGATGAGTTGATATATGTACCTACTACCAGTGGAAGAACGAGCCGGGAACTTCGACAGATTCTACGAGATGCAAAAGACTTCATTGGTGCACCCAGGAATAGTAAAAGGGAGCGAAGACAGCCAAACAGATACCAGGCCTTAGTAGCTTAGGTTGGGGAACCTTCTAGTTTTTAAGAGGCCGTTCAACATCAATTATGGGTGGATGCTATGGTGGAGGAATACAACTCTATAATGGTCAATGAAGTCCAAGAAATCGTACCTAGGCCTCAGGACAGATCAGTGGTAGGTTAGAGATGGATCTACAAGGTCAAATATGTCGCAGACGGCAGTGCGGAGAAATACAAAGCCAGGTTTGTGGCTAAGGGGTTTGCTCAAAACGAAGGATAGATAGGTGAAATGAATCAGTTGCTATAGTAGAATTTTCAGTTTAGAAATTTTCATATAGATTTCTCAACAGAGCCCTAGTGTCACTCCCGCTCTGCTAGAACACTTGTCTTGGTGGTATCTGCGTTTTGGTTTTGGGTGGAGCATCCTGCAAGTCCCGAGCTCTACCAACTGCGTCCTGCAATGTGGTGGGTCTGCTGGATCCAACCAAATACCTCAACGTCTTTGCTAGCCCCTCCAAGAACATGAAAACCTTCTTGGCCTATGATAAATCAGACACCATCACTGATAATCTCCGCACTGATATACGCCTCGACACTCCCTGTCTGCTTGAACCATGTCAGCTCTCCAAAGTGTTCCTCTGAATCTCTCCTCTCAAAGTGCTCCAACACTCTCTAAGTGATATCCTCATAGGTCGTAACTCCTGCGTGCCCCATCAATGTCCACCCATGGAACCACCAGTCATGGGCTCCCCCCTCTAAGTGCAATGTGGCAAGTTTAATTGCCTCCACCTCTGTCATCTGATTCAACTGGAAGTACACATCTAACTTCTCAACCCATGCCCTAGCTGAGCTCTTGGGTGAGCCTTCAAAAGCCGGGAGGAATAATCTCCCCATAGTGCGTTGCTAGTCGGTGCCATGCGTGTAGCCTCCTCCACTTTGTCCCTTGCTCCTATTGTTGCCCTTCAACTAACAAAAGTCCCTGAAGGTGATGGCCTCTCTGAAGTCGGGCCCATAAGACAAATACTCCACAAAGTAGTCCCCCATTTGCATCTCCTCCTCCCCTTGCGGCCCTCCAGCATCGGATGCTAGAAATATGGGGATGGTGGATCTGGGTGGTGTACTCGAGATAAGTGGTACATTGGGAGTATTCGTTGCATGGTGATGCGAAGTGCCAGAGCCTTCACCCAAATGAATTTCTCCCTGACTTCCCTTGCCCTTGTTGTTGCTACAATTTTGCTGCCTCAACTCATCAATACCCTTAGACAGATCATTGATGGCCTTCAATAGGTGTTGGGCAAACTCCTCTTCTTTACTCACCTTGTCTCCCCCATTATCCCCCATGTCTGGCCTCCTAACTGTCGGCTCAACAGTTACTGGGTCAAGAGTAATTTGTAGTTGCCTTTCTCTGCTTTTGTACTTGCACCTCCTATAAGAGACGTTTTGCTTATCCTTTGGTGTCATAGACTAAAGTCTTGAAGAATCTAGGGCAATAGTATTAGTAGGATTCTTATAGACTTGATAACAATTTGTGGAGTGCTTTTACAATTTATCTTAACTTGATCTTCTTCTTATTATCAGTGTGTGTGTTTCCTTCATCAAACTGCTACCAAAAAAAACAGACAAGAACACAAGATGTTTGGCTTTCTACCAGGGCCAAAACCTCTCCCTCTTGGAGAGGAAAACCTGCACAAAATTCTTCTTATAAAGATTCCAAATGACGAATACCAAGACCCTAACCCTTGACCTACTAGGCCACTTCAAGACCAAGACACCAATCCTCTTCTTACTGTTGAGATCATCATCAACATTGTTTCTTCACCTTGATCATTATTCTTGCACCTTCACGCAAATGATTGTTGTACCATATCTCCATCTTCACTCAGATCATAACTACACTCTTACTAAGGTCATCAGCATGTCAACTAGGTCTCTATACTAACCTTGGCTTCATTGAGATCTTGACTGTGTTTATGTGATTACTGTGAGCATGCTGAGACTGTGAGTGCGACTGTGAGTGCAACTGTGGGATCATCGTGATCCTCTTTATGCCAAGACAGTAAGACTGATTTTCCACCTAGGATGTATGTTGAGATAGTGAGGTTTCCCGAGATCTTTCTCATCATATATATGCAAAGACTGCTAGGAAATAGGTCCACCGAGACTGTGATAGTGTTCTTCCCTGCACTGAGATCTTCCTTTCACCAAGGTCGGAATCATGATGACCAACCGAGAAATGTAGACGCAACGTACTCACTGAGATACTGTGCTTTTACTTGACCGAGATTCTGAGCCACTGTACTTACCGAAGTTGAAGAGCTATCTAAAAATCCTTCCTTTTGTAATGCAGATCCGTATCCTATACCCATGCAAAGATCACCCTGTCACAGACCTTCGAAAATTTCAGACAAGTCTGAGTTCTTCTCTGTTGTTTTGTGGATACCCTAGCTGGGTATTTATAGTGGTTCGCCCTTCATAATTAGCCGACATGATAGTGTGAAGAGGTGTGTCCATTGATGCAAGCCGACATGACTTATATTTAATTTGCAGGACGACATGACTGTGTTTGTACATCGTTTATCTTGCAGACTTCTTTGTTAAAGAATGGTGCTTGTCTTGGAGGGCCTCTTGACATTAGGTTGACCTATGTACATTACATAAATGCTCATAAAGAGATCTTTAACATAATCTTGACTCTTTGACTTTCCTAGACCTATGGAATGAGCAAGAAACTCATTCATATAATTTTATAAAAATAATAGTTCTTTTTCTTGACAAGTACAAAGATCAATATTACATTGACAAATACCGAACCTAGTTACACTTTTCTTCAACACTCCCTCTTAACTAGTGAGGTATTTACAATGGTACTTAGTTATTCTCAATCTGAAGACTTTCTCATAAGAAGAATCAGATTGGAAATCCCATCTGTATAGCATCATATCCATCAGCATTGTCATAGTGTAAGGCCTTGACTAACAACTCCATCTCTCCACAAGACCATGAGCTACAATGTTGGCAAGACCAATGATTTATAAACACCTTCGTCATTGTATCTCAAGGTACATACCCACCTAGGTGTTCACTAACTATGACCTTCGAGGACTATTCTTATCTTGGGTTCCCAACCCTCCAAGAATATTGATCCTCTTACCTACTCTTATCTTGGATGCCCTACACATCCTCAAAGAGTATTGGATGCCAAATGGTTACCCAATCCTCCCATTCTTTCTTCCCAAGTGAAAACAAGAACGTTGTGTCTATCATGTATCTACATTTTCATTCATGGCCTTCATCTAAACTTACGATTGTTAGTCCTAGTCTAGTGCATGGCACGACATGGAATAACACAATTGTCACTCCTTTGTAATCAACAGTGATCTTAATTCAAACTCCCTCTTGATCAGGGACCTGTCAGAGCTCCCTCTTAGCCAGGGACTCTTCTATATATCAGCAACTTTTTCTTTGTGGGTCCTTCAGCTACTTGATCAACTTCTCTCCTTGATGTCATGAAATTTAGTTGAGCTTCTTCCTTATAGGGAAACAACCATCGATCGCTTTCCTTCTTATTCTGTCATGTCATTCCTTTCTTGATGGAAAGTGGCCTTCTTGGTACATATCTAGAACCTTTTTCGTATGGCTACTTCTTTTTTCTCCATGCTTCTTTCAGGAGTTTCCATCCATCGCATGAATTCTAGTTGCACTTCTACTTATAAGTCTTGTTCTAGTAGCCCTGCAAGAACTCATCCAGATATTATTCAAGAAATTATATTAAATTAAATCATACCTTACGAGATGGCTCTTCATCATGACATCTTCTTGTAGGTATCAGCATCCTACACACATATTGTCACATCTCCCAAAGATATCCATTATCAAGGGTCTTCATTCTTTTTAGACTTTTATCAGAGTCTTCATATCTTTCTGGGAGATTTCCTAGTCAAATCTTCTTGGTCTTTTGGATGTTGATTGCCTTTCATCATGGTTGCATATCTCACGATCTCTTCCTTCCTCACACATTCCATAGCTTTCAATCAGAGTTTCTTTATTGTAGTCAATCACCTCATACTTCATATGAGGACATATTATGTTGATTTCATCTAGTGTGACTTATGCCTTCCTGCATCTTTTCAAAGGAAGAGATCCTTTTCTCTTGTTCGTGCTTCTCAAGATAGAAGCATGTTACCTGCAACCATATGACATGACATTATAATATTAAACATAAGCATACATACATTGTTTTACCTTCAAGTCATCAAGGTTTCTTCCAGCAGCTTCCTTGATTGAAAAGATTTACAATCCCTTGATTTGCTTCATGGCATCACATCATCATCTCATGGATTCCATAAGTTGGAGTTCCTATTGAAACACTTGCTTCCTCTCTAGATTAGTGAACTCTACGATGCGGATTCCATCAAAGAATTTTGAGGATCTTGTATATCCCCAACTGGCAAATGTTTCATCTTTTACTTGATGTATGATGAGCCTTAGATGACTCCTTTATTTCCTTCAATGTCCATTGAGGTTCCCAAGAGCTATATATCCTACATGTTGTCTACCATGGATTTTTGTCCTTCATGATCCCTATGGAGATGTTACATGCTCTTGTTTCTAATGCTTCCATGATGCCATGATGCATCTTATTATCATTGAAATATCTTATAACACAAGATCTAGGAGCTTATGATAGGACCTTTTGTGAGGGATACTATCTTACTCATAGGAGAGTTTTGTTACTCCCTCTTTCCTTGGCCCTTTTCTTCAGCTTCCTCCATCTTTCAGTGTTATGAGCTTCCAAAATCTTTTTATAGCATTGAATCTTAACTATACTTATTTTGTCTTGCTTGAGGACCAACCTTGCCTTCCTTTTCTGCACATGGTTGATTTTTTTTAACCTTCAATAATTTTGCCATCAACTTGCCCTTCTCTATCTGGCATGGACACCACAAGTTGTTGAATGAGGTAACCTTCTTGTTCATGGACATTTGTTACCTTGATTGTTAGTGCATTATGGTTATCTTCCTTTCTAGGTCTTGTAGATGGAAGATGTCCTACATCCTTTGATACCCTTTACTTTCATGTAGATCAAATTTCATGTGACCTTCTTCATTGCACCTTAGGAGAATGAGTTTATCATCTACATCACTTTGATGTCTCCAATTTTACTATGTGAGGGAATCTTTCATAAATTCAGAGGAGACCTTTTGATGACTTCAGCTACTTAGAGGATTATGTCCATTCTCCTTCTTCATGCAAGGAATCTTGATAACCCATCCAATTCATAGATGTCATTGCAATCATGAAGTCATTTAACCAAACTTGAATATAGAATAAAAAGATACTTGTCATGTGAAGATGAAATCTTTACCTTGATGCTTTCTTGAATGATCTCCTTCAATGAGATTCTTGCTTGAGCTGCATGGTACAATAGAGTTCCAAAACCTTTCTTGAGACTTCCTTGCATTGTTCAGCACCAAGCACTACTGCCTTTTATGATATGTTGAGATTGTTTGATTCCTTGACTGTGAGGGTATGGAATCGAAATCAAGAATTTTGAGAGCATTGTCATGATGTCCACCCCAATGTTGCATGAAGCGGGGACGCGAAAGCGTCATTTTCCAAAAATCTAGGAAGCGAAGTGTCTGCTATATATATATATATATATATATATATTTATATTTTTTTGCATTTATACTCGAAACAAACATCCCAAATACCAAATTAGTTGTAGAAGACATGAAAACATGCATATTTTTGCATAAATCAAGATAGATATAACATCCATTGTACATTAATGATTAATTATTCGAGCATCAACCATCTAGAATCTAGATTCTTCTCCTCTTGTCTAGCCTTTGCCTCTACCTCGATTGTCTTGGAATATTAGTCAACATTGCCCAATTTTGATCAAACTACCTAATTCAAGACTTAAAATATGGTAGAAAAAGCTTAACATGCTTGATCGATGATTTTGACTTGATTGAAAGGTAATTTTTTGCTAAGGGCGTGCCGCGTGACAAAGGAGTTCAACAATTAACACCACCAACACTAGGGTACATATAGGGCTTGGTGCTCTTGATTAAATGCTAATCGTGTACCTTCATACTTGATATAATCTAATGAAATGCCACAATCCCGTTGATCCTGAATTCCTGAAAACTGTTAAGTCTGCTAAATTTCGAATAGGATATGAAATTCTATTTTCTCCATATGAAGTCCAATGAGGCTGGAACCACTCTCAAACATCCTGAGTCATTTCATCGTAATGTTAAAAATTTAAGTAAAACTGACATTCTCCTTTATTTTTCATTTTCATCCTTTTACTTTAAGAATTTAACATTACCATGAGGAAGCATCTGCTATATTTATATTTTTTTTTGCCTTCATTCATCACCCTAACCCAAGGTGGACCCACCCACCCCCAACAAGCAAACTCACCTAAAATTTAAAAAAAAAAAATTGAAAAAAAAAACGATTTTCTAAACGCTTTTCTGGAAGCGTACGGAAGCGTATGCCTCCTCCTCCGAAGCGCCACGCTTCTGACGTCCGAAGCGTCATACGAAGCACGCTTCGGAAGCGGCGCTTCCGTACCACGCTTCCGAATTTCCAAGAAGCGGCAAAAAATTCGGAAGCGGCGCTTCCAAATTTCGGAAGAGCGCTTCCGGCCAAGCTTCCTAGGCACTTCCATATGGGACGCGCTTCGGGGCTTGGAACCGGGGGGGCGGGGGGGGGGCACTTCGTGCAACATTGGTCCACCCGAGATGTGGCATTGTGTTCTCCTTCTGAAGTGATATTGTTGTAATGTACGTTGTGATTGTATATCTTTGTAACCTTGTTGCAATGCTCCTTGCTGGAGTAGAACCTTGCTTGAGTTGACTAGCATGAGCAAAGATCTTTGTGGCCTTTGAGCATTGTTCAATACCAATCATTGAAATTTCTTAAGTCATTAAGATTGTTGTGGTATGACATGGGTTGTAATGACACCCAAATTTTGAGGCTAGCACTGAGACTGTGAAAGGTATTGTGTTTTCCTTTTGTTGTAGTGTACATTAGGACTACTCCTCGAATTTTTGAACTTCTCCAAGATGATAATCTTTGACTTTGAGTTATCTTTCTTTGGAGTCATATTGATAAGGTTCTTGGTCACCCTTTTGATAATGACTGTGGAGAAAAGCTTCCTTGCTAATGTAGACTACTTGTTGTAGACTTGATCCTTTATTTTTGACAAAACCCTTAACCTTACTTTGATGCCCTTGAAGACTGATCCTTGTATGTCTCTTTACTGCCCTTCCTTTGACTTTTGAACCTTAGCTCTAATACCATGTTGAAGAATCTAGGGCAATTAGTATTAGTAGGATTCCTCTAGACTTGATAACAATTTGTGGAGTGCTTTTACAATTTATCTTAGCTTGATACTCTTCTTATTATTAGTGTGTGTGTTTGCTTCATCAAACTGCTACCAAAACAAACAGACAAGAACACAAGATGTTTGGCTTTCTGCTAGGGCTAAAACCTCTCCCTCTTAGAGAGGAAACCCCGCACAAAATTCTTTTATAGAGATTCCAATTGATTAATACCAAGACCATGACCCTTGACCTACTAGGCCACTCCAAGACCAAAACACCAATCCTCTTCTTACTGCTGAGATCATCATCAACATTGTTGCTTCTCCTTGTTCATTATTCTTGCACCTTCACTGAGATGACTGTTGTAACATATATCCATCTTCACTTAGATCATAATTGCACTCTTACTGAGATCATCATCATGTCAACTAGGTCTCTATACTGACCTTGTCTTCATTGAGATCTTGACTGTGTTTATGTGATTACTGTGAGCATGCCTAGAGTGTATTTCATTTCAAGTATGTCGAGACTGTGAGTGCAACTGTGGGATCATCGTGATCCTCTTTATGTCGAGACAATAAGACTGAGATTACACCTAGGATGTATGTTGAGACAGTGAGGTTTCTCGAGATCTTTCTCATCATATATATGCAAAGACTGCTAGGAGATAGGTCCACTGAGACTATGATAGTGTTCTTACCACACTGAGATCTTCCTTTCACCAAGGCTGAAATCATGATGACCATCCTAGAAATGTAGGCCCAATGTACTCACTATGATATTGTGCTTATACTTGACCGAGATTCTGAGCCATTGCGCTTTACCAAAGTTGCAGCACTGTCTGAAAATCCCTACTCCTATAATGTTGATCTTTGTCCTGTACCCATACGAAGATCACCCTATCACAGACCTCCGAAAATCTCAAACAAGTCTGAGTTCCTCTCTATTGTTTTGCGGATACCCTAGCTAGGTATTTATAGTGGTTTGTCCTCCATAATTAGTCGACATGATAGTGTGAAGAGGTGTTCCCGTTGATGCAAGCCAACATGACTTATATTTAATTTGCAACCCGACATGACTGTGTTTATACATCATTTATCTTGTGGACTTCTTTGTTGAAGAATGGTGCTTGTCTTGGAGGGCTTTTGAACACTAGGTTGACCTATGTACATTACATAAATGCTCATAAAGAGCTCTTTAACATAATCTTGACTCTTTGACTTTCCAAGACCTATGGAATGAGCAAGAAACTCATTCATAAATTTTTATAAAAATAATATTTCTTTTTCTTGACAAGTACAAAGATCAAAATTACATTAACAAATACCGAACCTAGTTACACTTTTCTTCAACATAAAGTTGCTTCCACAGGCTGAGCCAAGATTTTGCACTGTAATACCACTGTAATATTCCTACTTAGGAAATACGATGATAATCAAAGCAAAAACTGACATGCACACACAAAATTCAGAAATATAAGTAGACACCCCGAAAATCTCCAAAACGCCATCCAGTTGAGCCATTTTATTATATATAGAGAGAGCAACAATACAATGGGGTATGAAAGGAGTGCACCTCGGCTTTCCTCAATGCCAAGATTGACAAGCCCCGGGTACGAAAATATAGCGCCCAAATGTGGGAATGAGCTGCCCCAAATATGCCCTGCGTTGGCCTAGAGAAACTGCTTTGTCTACTGGAAATAAATTGTTGAAAGACCCTCCTCCGGTGCTCAGAAAATTCTGCAAAATTAGGCTCAGGCTCTTCTCAACAAACCCACCAAAACCCAGAAAGGGTTTGGCCTAGTTCTGACCCCCGAAATTGACCCCCAACTACCACGTCCTCCTCAACTAGCTGGAAAATACGGCCTGTCTTGAAATTCAGTGTAGTCGCCCTACGATCACTCCAAAATGCTAATCTTTACTCCCCCGGATGACTTCCTCAAATCCCCTACACAACCCAGCTCCACAAATCCTCACCTCAACTCCCCACGTGTGCCTAGAAATAGTCCCTGCATAGGTCCTGGGGAAGAGAATTTCGTTTTGCCTTAAAGCAGCAACCTCTAGCCTCAAAGCTTGCTGATTTCTAATGTACCTTGGACAAGCGGTTTCCCATGGGTCAGTCTCTACCTAGGGAAAAGTGTCCAAAATAATTCTTTTCCTAAGTGTGACTTTACAAAGTGAAAGTGACTTTATAAGTCGTAAAGTCAATGTTAAATTATAAACTGAAAAGTGGCTTTAGACATAAAGTACAATGTGGGTACTTTATTTAATGGGTGAGCTAAAAAAAAGTAAGTGAGAATCAAATGCACATTTATACTCATCCCTTGATCTAAATAAATTTGAGCCATTAGATCTTAGGGTTACCCAAAAGTCATTTAGAGAAACAAAAGGGGGAAAAGAAAAGAGAGACTGCATTCATTCTTCATGAGCAAATTGGAGAAAGGAGGTTGAGAATTGGAGAAAAGTTCTGAAGGAGAAATTTGTTGCAGCAAGCTAGAGTGATTTCTGGGCAAAGGTGGGCACGGAAATCAAGGCATAGAAGACAGCAAAAGGTACAGTATGAACAACATTTAATGTTATGAGTTGCACACAGTTCGAGAGAATTTTTTGAAATAAATTGTACAGTCCATATAGCGATACGGAAATTTGTACAGTCTGTACGGAATCTGTACAGTACAGTTTGTATCCATAGAGCACATATTTCCAGCTTCAAGTGTGCATGGAAATCAAGGCAAAGTGGGCACGGTTTTCACGGAGTTTTGGGTTGAAGAGACAAGTTGTATTTTGTTGTTTTGTTTTGTCTACAAATGTATTTTTCCTGAACTTGAAAGATAAATAAATTTGAAGAGCTCTCTAGCACGTTTTCCCTAGAGAAGATTGACAGGGTTTTTCCTGGGTCTATGTTGACCAAAAATCTGTGTATTTTTATGTGTGTCACTGGTCTGTTTATGTCCATATTTATTTTTAGCATGTGTTGACAGTGCCATGTGTTTTAATCTAAAATTTTCATTTCCAAAATTCTATAAGTTGAATATATGTTTATGGGAATGAGCATTTATTGAATGGGAGTGATAAGGTGAAACTAAAACTTGGTTAGGATTGCAGGAAACTTTTTAGTCATCAAATTTCAATATGGTATCATAGCTACAAGCTGAAAATTGCAGTTTGAACAGCGGACAGTAGTTTGGGACAGCAGTCAGTGGTTTGGACAACAAACTGAATTTTGGAAAGCAAATGCAGTTTAAACTTTGGACAACAAACTGATATTTTGGGACAGCAAGGTGAAATTTCACACAGACTGAACTTTTGGGACAGCAAGGTGTGTTGGAAAGTTCATTTCTCCATTTTCTTGGTTTTGTAAATTTTGGACAAGAAGTCATGGCCATGTTCTTAAGGATAGATGACAGACTAGATGGGATATTCAACTATGCTGTTTGGAACGACAGAATTCAGACAGTGTTTGAGGAGACAGCAGTTTGGGACATAGTGCGACAAGTGGTTGTACCTCCTACTGTTGCAGATGAACTTGATGAATTCACAAAAAATAATGCAAAGGCAAAAAGGATTTTGATGGACAGTCTGAAGGATCCTGTGGTTCCTCAGGTGAGAGGAAACACATGCATATCAGATGTGTAGAGCTCTAATGAATCTCTATCAGAGTACCAATGAGAGCAGAAAAATGGTACTCAAAGAACAATTGAAGAACATTAGGATGACAAAGGCTGAAAGTGTCGTTCATTATCTTGGCAGCGTCAAACAGGTAAGTGATGATTTCACTGCTATTGGTGAGGTAGTTGCACCCACAGAGTTAGTCAGGATAGCTATAGCGAGACTTCCTAAGTCTTGGGAGGTCTTTGGAGATATTGTTACCTCTAGGGAGAATCTTCCCAATTGGGACAGATTCTAGGGTGATTGTGTGCAGCATGAGATACGGAAGACTGGCAGTGGTGGGGTGAAGATAGCAGATGAGGAGGATGTAGCCTTGACAGAAAGGGGGAAGAACAACGGGAAGGCCAAGAGAGGGGCCTCATCAGATGGGGCTAAGGGAAAGGAGAAGAAGAAGAAGAAATATACGGATATGTCCAAAGTCAAATGTTGGGCATGTCAAAAGATGGGACACTATGTTGCTATGTGTCCTAAGAGGAAGAACAAGGGGAAGAAGGGTACTGCAGCTTCAGCAGAGGTGGAGCAGTGTGCTTCACAGTTTGACTAGGACTTTGCATTTATTACTTCTACATCTAGTAGGAGTACATCATCCGATGTGTGGTACATAGACAGCGGGGCTTCCCACCATATGACAGGTGCATGGGAGTTCTTTTCAGAGCTTGCAGAGAGGGCACTTGATATTGAGATTGTACTAGGAGATGATCACACTGTGAGAGCTATTGGTGTGGGGATTGTGACCTTTGAGAGGGAGTCTTTGCCTCCTTTGTAGGTCATGGATGTTTTGTATGTTTCGAGGATGAAGAAGACCTTGATTTTAGTGTATGCCATGGAGGAGAAGGGGTTTGACATCACTTTCTCAGGAGGGCAGGTATTGATGCATCCCAGGGGAGCTTCCATCACTTCGACCAAAGTGATTGCAGTCCGCTCTGGGAAACTATACAGGTTTAATTTTCAGTCAGCAGGAGCACTGGTGAGTAGCACATCTGGTAGCACTCACACTAGTACAACCAACAGTGGAGACTTGTGCGAGTTATGGCACCGGGGGACGGTGCATATGCATCATGGAGCTTTGAGAGTACTGAGGGAGATCACTATAAGAGTTCCTGATTTCAGTGTCGAGCATTGTGAAGTCTACAGAGGGTGTGCTTTGGGCAAGTACACCAAGTTACCATTCCCAACCAGCGACAGCAGATCTACAGGTATACTAGACTTGATTCATGTTGATGTTAGTGGTCGTATGTCTCATGCGTCTTTGGGTGGTTATGAGTATTATGTTATATTCATTGATGACTACTTTAGGAGGACTTGGATATATTTCCTAAAGACCAAAGGTGAGGACTTCAGTCGCTTTAAAGAGTTCAAAGCTCTTATGGAAAAGCAGACATGTAGGAAGATTTGGGTCTTGAGGTCAGACAATGGTGGTGAGTACACCGATGGTGGGTTTTCTAACTTCTGTGCACATGAGGGAATTAGGAGAGAGTTCACGGTTCCTTACAACCCCCAGTAGAATGGGGTGTCTAAAAGGAAGAACAGAGCTATTGTTGGGGATGCTAGAGCAATGATTCATGATCAGGGGTTGCCTTTATTTTTGTGGGTTGAGGCCTGCAATACTATTGTTTATCTTTAGAACAGGAGTCCTCACAGAGTATTGGGGAATATGACTCCGGAGGAGGCTTTCACTAGAGAGAGAAGCCTCATGTGGGACATCTCTGTATCTTTGGATGTCTCACATATTCTTATATCCCCAAGGAGCAGAGGAGGAAGCTGGAACCCATGGTAGAGAAGGGTATCTTTATGAGTTACATCGGATCTTCATTCCTTCTAAACGGGGAGTGGTGATTAGGATGAATGTGAAGTTCAAGGAGGAGAGGTCCTATTGGAGATTGCGGGAGCATGATGAGAGAGAGTCACAGACTTCTCCTCAGCAGGGAGGTCAAGTATAGGGAGCAAGACCTCAAGGTTCTGGATCAACTGGAACAGGAGGTACTTTAGTATCAGTGACATCTGGGGCACCAATGGCGAGTTCACCGAGCACTTCTTTAGGGAGTCCACTGGTATAGATTTCACATGGCACTTCAGCTGACACAAGCACAGGTGCTAGTACAAGTTCTTCAAGGACAAGTATTGGTACAGGCACACCAGGATCAGTTAGCGGACCTTCAAGTTCACCAGACTAGAGGGCAAAGGATGAGGTTCCCTATGGGGAAGCTTCTTCAGGGAAAAGGAGGTCCAAGTGGCTTCAAGACACTTTGAAGGAAGTGGTGTCTGTTGATCCTTCGAAGAGGGTGAACAGGGAGAGTGTGCCACCTGAGCGACTTTGCAGTTATGTAGCCAAGGCTACCAACATTGTTGACTCTGAGCCTACTAGTTATGAGGAGGCTGCCAGCCAGGAGGTATGGAGAGAGGCTATGGTGGAGGAGTATGCCTCTATCATTAAGAACAATGTCTAGGAAGTGGTGCCTAGGCTTGAGGGCAAGTCAGCTGTGACTTCCAGGTGGTTCTACAAGATCAATGTAATATCCCTTTTCAGGGATATCCCTCAAACACAAGCAAACTCCAACCAGAGATGGACTGGGAGGGCGTTTACCAGAGATGTCGCCTCTGAAAAGAGGACGAGATCTGGAGCCTACCTGGCCCTTTCCAGACTCTGTCTAAGAGTATAGGAGAAAAACACACAAGTGGTATAGTAGCCAGGAAGCTCAAAGAGATAAAAATAACAGTAGTGCAACATACAATAATGTATACATGGAATATAAGCAAATACTCAAGAAATGTAGAGAGAAATACTAAGCCATTTTATTATACTGAGTAATGGAAAGAGTACAAGAGGTGATTAGAAAGATAGCACCTCGACTTGCACAAGACAAGTGAAGAAATACACTCAAAATGGTAAGGAAATGGCCTCTCTCTGAACTGCATCCAAGCTGCCAGAGAACTGCTGTGCTACTGCTACTGCTGGAGTCAAGTAAGGATTTGGGGCTGTTTCCCCTCCTCAGAAAATACTAAAACTCTGGAATCATCCTTTGCTCAATGAACCCAGAAAAGCCCAGAAAGCTTTTCTAAAATAGTTGACCCCCGAAAATCACCCCCTTGAGGATCTACTCTATCCCTCAAGGCTCTACGCTGCCACTGAAGAGAACCCTCCAAAACTCTACCCGAGACTCTACCAAAATCCTCCAATATGCAAGGGCTGATCCCTTGCTCAATCTCCAAGCTCAAATCCTCCACATAAACCCAATCCGGAGCTCCTACCAAAAGAGACTGCGTCCTCCTCTCTCAAGACTGCGCAGTCATCAAAATGCTCAGTTCCTCCTCAACTCCAAAGATCGATCCTCCTGCAAAAGACTGATGAAACTACCTTGCCCGAGCAGGCACTCGAAGTCCCCCGAGGCTAAGGGTGAGATCTCCGAACGGAGACACTCGATGCACTAAACAGTGCTGCAGACAGGCTAAACAGCCAGCGTGCTCTAAGTCGAAGTGACTAGCTCAAATGCAACATAATCAAATGCCAAAATGAGGAGGCTCCTCTCTCCTTTATAGCACTGGCCTCTCTCAAAACCCTAAGGCCCACCTCCTCCAATGTAGCCTCTCTCTTGCCACGTGCTCCTCTCCATCTGTGCAGCCCCGGCCCCCTCCAAGTGTCTACGTGGGCCCCCTTCTCTACGTGGTCCTTTGGCCCCCTTGGCTCCCCTTTTAAGTTACAACATTGTGCTACTAGGGAGTGACTTTATTCAAAAGGTGAGTTATGTCCCCCTTTCCTCACCTTTTATTTATAAATAACTATAGAAGGTAAAATTGAGCAAAATCGAATATTCCAATTAGCCATGGCTAATTAGGAATATTACAATCAAGCATGTTGCAAATGGCGGCACTGAGAAGTTCAAGCCGAGGTTTGTGGCTAGAGGGTTCTTACAAATAGAGGGAGTTGACTATCATGAGACCTTCGCTCCCGTAGCTTGGTACACTTCTATCTAGTCCCTTGTTTCTATTGCTACAGAAATAGGTTGGTAGATCCATCAGATGGATGTGAAGACCACATTTCTGAATGGAGTTATAGAGGAGGAGGTGTATGTTGAGCAGCCACAGGGCTTTGTATGCTGTTTGAGGCGAGCACTCTACAGACTTAAGCAAGCTCCGAGAGCTTGCTATTCGAGGATTGATACTTACTTGCAGCAGATGGGTTTCACGAAGAGTGATGCAGATCCAAACCTATACTACATTGTTGTAGGGGATGATCTGCTCATTCTTGTGTTGTATGTTGATGACTTGTTCATTACTGAGGCAAAGAGACTAATTAGTGGTTGCAAGGAGGATCATGCTATGGAGTTTGAAATGAAGGACATTGGGTTGATGCATTACTTTTTGGGGCTTAAGGTGTGGCAGGAGGAGGGGCATATCTTTCTACGACAGGGGCAGTATGTTGTGGATGTGTTGAGCAGATTTCACATGGCAGACTGTAGACCCAAGTCTACACCTATGATCACCAACTGGAAGAAGCTTCATGCTACAGATTCTAGTTTGGTGCATCCCACATTGTATAGGCAGCTTATTGGGTCCTTGATGTATCTGATCAACACTAGGCTAGATATATGTTTCGCAGTGAACACACTTAGCCAGTTCATGGTTGAGCCCAGAAGGGTGCACTAGGTAGTTGCAAAGCACATTCTTCGCTACGTGCAGGGGACTGTTGATTATGGTCTGGACTATAGGCGAGGAGATGGAGTGAGGTTGGTAGGTTACACAGATTCAAATTGGGTAGGCTGTGCTTATGACAGGAAAAGGACTTCAAGGTGTTACTTCAGATTGGGTTCGACAATTGTGTCGTGGTTTAGTCGAAAGCAAAAGTCGGTTGCTTTGAGTTCTTCTGAGGCTAAGTATATGGCTGCTAGCGAGGCTAGTTGTGAGGCCATTTGGTATCGCAAGCTTTTGTATGGCCGATTTGATCAGGAGTTGAGACCAACGGTAATTCGCTATGATAATCAGAGTTGCATTAAACTCATGGAGAATCCAGTGTTTCATGACAGGTCAAAACACATTGACATCAGATATCATTTCATCAGGGACTGTGTCCATAAGGGGGCAGTGAAGCTGCAATATATATCAACAGATGAGCAGGTGGTCGATGTTCTCACAAAGTACTTGCCAAGAGGCAAGCATGTCCACTTCAGGGACAAGATGGGTGTGGTGAGAAACACTTTCCTCGGTAGGAGGGAGTGTTGATTTTTAATGTACCTTGGACAAGTGTTTTCCCATGGGTTAGTCTCTACCTAGGGAAAAGTGTCCAAAATAATTATTTTCCTAAGTGTGACTTTACAAAGTGAAAGTGACTTTATAAGTGGTAAAGTCAATGTTAAATTATAAAGTGAAAAGTGACTTTAGACATAAAATACAATGTGGGTACTTTATTTAATGGGTGAGTTAAAAAATAGAAAGAGAGAATTAAATGCACATTTATTCTCATTCCTTGATCTAAATGAATCTGAGCCATTAGATCTTAGGGTTGCCCAAAAGTCATTTAGGGTTACCAAAAGGGAGGAAAGAAAAGAGAGACTGTACTCATTCTTCATGAGCAGATTAGTTACTTAGTAATGAAGAGGCATGTCTTAGAGACGTGACCATTCATGAAAGGGAACCTGCCTAGGGTATATAAGCAGGCCTACATTCTCGTTTGTAATCATATCATATCTTACATCAATTCAATATACAATAATTAATAGGCAGTTACACGTCTTACACTGGACATTTATGTCTTTGAAGTATTTTAGAGATTTTCGTTGCGTATATGACTTTTGGTATTTACATTGGTATCAGAGCCACATTGGCAGATCCCAGTCTTTGGCCATCAACTTGTCGTCGCAACTAAAGCGTTTCGCTACACAAGTTAGAATTTCTCCATTTTCGGTCAAGCCCTTGGCCACTTTAAAAAAAAAAGGGAATTCGAAAAAAGATTATACAAGAAAAGGGTTAAAAAAAATATTTAATTAAAAAATAATAATAATAATAATAATAATGCCTTTGGCCATTGACATTTCAATGATTCTAGTAAAAAGAAAAATAGTCTGATGTAAATTTTGAAGGAGAACATTCATATATATAAAAATGTTCTACATTATTGATCAAAAGTGCATGATAAAGTCAAAAATGAATATTTCCAAATATCTTTAAAACTATACATAAGAGAAGGAAGAGTAGATAAGATTATCTTGATTCTTCATTAAGTGGTTTACAAGCTCGTGGTTTTAGCAATCAATGGTAATTTCCCATGGTATTTCGAAGTAAAAAAAGAACAAAAAGAATACAAAATCTCTTTATGTGAATGGTAAATTTATTTTTTACCTAGAGAAAATTAATCGAGTCAAAGGCACTTAAGTGGACATATATTTTATATTATACCCCAAAGAGGCGAATAGCCATGTTTCACTAGGGTTGTAACCTGAATATAAATTTGGCCTGTTGTCAACAACTCCACATGACTCATGCTCCTCGAATGGACCCGTGGACTCGTCTAAAGAAGAATCTTCACTCTGAGAGTCAGAACAAATCTCCTCCTGCTCTACCTCTATCATCTCCTCAGTGTCACTCAAGCATGAGTGATCAGGTCACCAAGGTTGCTTGCAAATGAAGCAGAGACCCTTCCTCCTTAGCTCATTCTCGCTGCATGATCCACCAAACCTAAGTAGCTCCTCCCTAGTCAATTGTATCCTGAACAACCCGATGTTTCTCTTAACCAACCTTTCGTCTAGTTCATAAGCAACAAGTGAAACCAACTATTCTCTCCTCCATATGGTCAACAATCTAGCCCGCAAATCTCTGCAAATGTCATCACGATCTCCCGTAACTGAAGACAAAATGGACAACATGTTTGCTTTAACCGTGTCAGGATGATGTTTCTTAATGTTAAAGAAACATTGAAACATCTGCTGGATCAAGTCATCACACCCCAAATCAAGCATGATGTCATATGTTCTAACCATGGCCATGATTTCTAGAACCTCAAGCTTCTTTCCAAAGGTAGAACCTGCACTGTTGTCCAAGTCCTGAATAATATCTACTATCAACTTGAAAACTCTCCTCATAACCTCATCATTGTAAGGAGCTATAGGGGCGGTTAGTCTCATGGTGTTACTGAGACAAGATGCAACTGGAAGTCTAACCCCTTCACAAGGTTCCTCCAAGAACTTGTGTTGTATGAGAGGAACTATAGTTGGTTTTAGAGCCCAAATTAGTTTCTTCCCTTCTAATTGACTCACTTTGGAAAGGAGGGCATCCAGTTCATCAAGTTTGAAGAGAAATTTCCATGCGATTTTCATGTGTTTTAAATATGTTCCAAGCGCAAAAATCTTGTGTCCTATGTCCTGCCCCTCCAGCATATCTCTTGGCTATTCTTTCTGAAGAATGGCATAGAGCCCCTTTGAGAAGGGTCTGCTGATTTCTATTGTTAGTTTATTAACGGAGTTTAGGAAGGTTTGATCCATGTTTTTGTTTACAACACAATAATGATCGCACATTGGAAGTATATAACTCAATAACTATACTCGGCCTTTGACCATACAAACACAAGCAACAATGTGCATGCACAACTTTACTGACCCTACTTACTCAACAATATCCAAATAACCACTCTACTCATTTACATAGAGATTCACGTAGACTTCATCATAAAATGACTAAAAAACCTACAAGACTCATAGGTTTACAAAGATGATATGTTATAGAAGCTGACAAATTTCTTCAAATGATTTGAGCACAATTTGAGTACAAAAATTTAAATACTAATAAGAATTTGCAAGAACCTGGGAATGCTCCTCTGCTAGAGGATTCAGCTCCGGACATGAAGGTGGCCTGCTGATTCACTGTCACTTAGATCTAGTTCGTGCCACTATGAATTCGTCTTGAATGCTCATTGTTCTTACATTGTTGTAGCAACATTCCTACGAAGTCGACTTCATGCCTGGATGTATTTCCCTATACTCTGTGTTTACTCTTGTGGCTGAGAACAACCACTGAAGTTTATTACAAGTATGCGAACAACTTCTATTTTTATTTTTATTTTTACCCAGCTGTCGGTGTACTATCACGACCCATCCTGCGTATAACAACAACCTCGAGCCGCTAAGATGCCACCTTCTCGAGTTCGCCTTGGTCCGACGTAGCACCCACTTTGAACGCACTCATCCCATTCTTTTCCAAATGGCAAACTTACATTATGTGAATATAATCATCCACAAATCCCCTCTCTCTGTGTCCAATACAAAATTCAATGCACAACTAAGAGAAAACCAAATCGAAAAAATGTGTAGCATATATATACAGGTTCAAATTGCTCTCTATCTAGAATGATGGGTCCATAGTGATTAGCTTGGCTCTCAATCGGTTCTGGGTGTGGTCTTTCCGACAACAACCACAACTTTGCCCAGAGTGCCTCTGTTGGTAGCCATCAACGCATGCCCAATTCAATTTTTGATGAGCACTTCTTGATTTGGCAATGATTATGCAAGCGACCCCCCTACAAGTGAACAATAATTGGCCCCTTTTGAATTAATTCTGGTCTTCGAATTTTTAAAATTTCAATGTGGCCCTTTAATTATTTGTGCCACGCATCACCAATGCATATGTATCTTCCCTGAGCTTCAAACTCAGAGTCTTGGCCCTTAAAAAAATAATCACTAGTCATTAAAAAAATTATATGCCTACAATTCCCACGGATTCAGGAATTTTGCCCCGGTTTTCCAAGCTAACATTGAAATGGCGGCTCAATAATCAGCTTCTTCCAGCGCTAGATTGGGCTCACTAAAATTCTCTGGCCCTTCAAAAATTTTGGTCTTCAATATCTAATGAGTTTGGCCTTCGAATTTTCACATGGTCCCAATTTAAAATAAGTAACCTTTGAATTAAAATGTGGCCCCCTCCTTTGATAAATTAGACTCGGCCTTCTTCGACTATGATTATGGCCTCTTTATAAATTTCTCAAACAATAAAAAATTTTCTCCTACAAAATAAAACAACTCCTTGACTTTGACAAAAAAAATCGGCTCCTTGACTTTGACGATTCCCCCTTGAATTTGTTAGCTACCTCCACATGGAATTTCCTCCGTCGAGTGTTAATGACTGTTGGTTGGATGTTTGAGGATGGTGCACACAATCTCAACCATTCAATGCATAGTCTCTCTTTTGTCCAGCATACATGCACAATGCTACAATTTTACAGTTGACACCAATTATTAGATACGACAACTATTAGATCGTACCATCACATTTTGCAGACTTGGCTTGATCACACCTTGTGCTGGTATCAACGTCCAATTTTGTAATTCCGCCATGTGATGAGAAATGCATCTCTTGAATAGTGGCAACGAAAGCGTGCCTCTGTGAATCTCTCCAAAAGGAATCTCACATGATCACTTGGATGTTGTCTTTGTTGGTTGATGAAGATGGCTTTTCAATGGTTGTGCCTCGGTTGGTAATAAGATTTGTTTAATGGCTTTCGACATCAAGACTGGTTTGATGACACAATTAAGTTTTCGGCCCCCCCTTTTAAAATTAAAAATTTGTCCCTTAAAAAAAATTTAACTAGCGCTACTTCAAAAGATTGCAACTTGATTGCTCAAGTCGTCGATCTGTAAAGGTCTCAAAGCACGAGGTCTTCTTCAATTAGCTCCTGGCCCCTGCAGTTTGGTTGGGTTCAAAAGTAAACCAGTCGTAAAATAATCCCCTATACAATATGCTTGACGGTTGCCTTGCCAAAAATGACCCACACGTCTCGCGGAATTGCCGTCAACATATTTCGGCTTGGAAAAGATGTTTCAGCAAATTTGGCTTAATCCCTTAAGTACAATCTTTCCTCAAATTTAATCCACAACAAACCCTCGGGCTAGCAGAAACACTAGCTTTGATACCACTATAATGTCCCAAACGAGATATTTTGCAAACTTTGCAGAAATCTAGCTTAACCAAAAATTCTTCGTAAACTAACCATTCAATTAACAGAAGATTGCCATGTAAAATATAAAAGATAGAATGCATGCAATTCCATAACACAATAAGCAGAAAATAATCTCAGCTTTATTATAATATAACAAGGGTTTACATGCTGATATAATAGAATAGCTGAGATGGTAAACTAGCCGTAAGAATCTGCTTCCATGTTGTGTTGGCCCTCCAGAAACTGAACTTAAATCAATCACTACACTTGTGAATTTTTGTTTAATCCACAAAGGAGATGAGGTGGGCTTTCGTCCACTCTCAGCGAAATCACCCAAGGGTTTCCATCCTGGGGTTACCAATGAAGTAGAGAATCAGGTTCTCAACCTCTCATACAAGAAGAAATGTCAAATCCAAGATGTCCTCCAATGGCCTCCTCCTCCTCTTTTATAGATCTGATGGACCCCTCTAGAACCTCCTATTTTATTATTATTTTAATCATGGAGCACTTTTCCCTCTTTTATTTTAATTAAAATATTCTTTTTAATGCAGGAAAAGGGTAAATTGGCCACCATGTCTCCTCAGGTCACTGAAACTCACATCTAACCATCCCATCATGTAGATCTTCTCGTTCCGGTTCCAACAAGCTATTACACTAAGGTGTTCTATCAAGTATTCCTCTTAGAATGCCACCTTAAGTGTAATTAATTGAGTCAGGCCCAATAATAACTCTGTTTTCTAAAAGTTGTCGGAATGCGTCGGAACGAAAGGCAAACTGTGCGGATGATGGAATATACCAAGCGAATGCCATCAAACCTCATAGAAACTCCTCAAAACCAGTGTTGTTAAAATCGCGATAAAATCGCGATTTTATCGGAAAATCGCGATTTTTTCGCAGTGCCGATTTTATCGCGATTTTTATCCATAAAAATCGGCAAATTTTTTTATACGCGATTTTTTCGAAAAAAATCGAGAGTTTTTCAAAAAATTGCGATTTTTTCGAAAAAATCGCGATTTTTACCCAAAAAATCGCAGCGGCACGGGGCAGCGGCTTTTTATATGCGAAAATCGATTTTTTCTATGTCATTTTGCTGTTTGCGCGCGGAGGAGGAGGAGAAGAGGTGAGGGAGAGGAGCTGGAGGGTTTCCGTCGAATTTGGGAGCGAATCCAAGTGGTTTTAGGAGAAATCCAAGACAAGATCACCAATTTGTCCATAAAAGAGGTATGTAGATTAATTTTTTTTGGTTTTGCTTCTATAAAAACTTTGTTTTTCATTGTTTTTAAAGAATTTTTTGAAATTTTTCATTGATTTGGGATGGGTTATTTGTTATGACTATGAGAACCAATTTTTTATTTTTATTTTCTCATTTTTTTTAAACATTGTTTATTTTTTTTGAATTTTCATTGTTTTTTGGCATTTGGTTGGGTAACTTGGGTTTAGAAATTGGGATTTTGGAAATAATTAACTTGTAATTTTGTAAATGCTAAATTGTAATTTGTATTTTGTAATCCTAAATTCCTATTTCCTAATCCTTATTTTTCCATAGGTTTGCAAATTCAAAAACAAACATGCCAAGGAAATTGGATCCTTTCTGGGAATATGGTGACCCTAAAACTCCGAATGATAGACAAAACTTGTATTGCAAGTTGTGTGGAAAGGAAATATTCGGGGGGGTGTACAGGTTGAAGTTCCACCTTGCACAAATCCCTGGACATGATGTGGGGCCCTGTCTAAATACAAATGCTGAAATTATCCAAAAAGCCATGAGAGCATTGGGAGAATTAGAGCACACTAGAGAGGCCAAAGAAGAACTCAAAAGGCAACTAAAAAGGTCAGTTGAAGGAAGTGGGCCAAGTGGCACTGGTTCCACTGCAGCGTCAGTCAATCCGGTAGCTGCATCATCATATTTTGTTCCTCGAACCACACCTGGTTCACAACCAACTATTGGTTCAATGCTAAAAAGAACTGAAAAAGAAAAAGCTGACAAGTTGATGACAAAATTTCTCCTCTGGAGTGATATTCCTTTCAGCATTGTAAGGAATAATCCATTTTTCCAACCTACTGTTGATGCTATTGCCAGTGTTCGCCCGGGGTACAAAATCCCTTCTCTTTATGATTTCAGAGGCCGGCTTCTTCAAGATGAAAAGCGTGACTGCACCCAAAGATTGGAGGATTTTAGGGCATCATGGGCACAAACAGGATGCACTGTTATGTCAGATGGTTGGACTGACCAAAAGGGGAGAACCCTTATAAACTTCTTGGTTAGTTGTCCCAAGGGGACTATGTTTATCAAATCTGTTGATGCAACTGATCAAATCAAAGATGCAAAAACTTTATGTGATTTGCTGGATGTGTTTATTTTGGAGGTGGGTGCAGAAAATGTTGTCCAAGTCATAACGGACAATGCTGCAAATTATGTTGCTGCTGGTAGAATGCTTATGGACAGGCATCCTGCTTTATTTTGGACACCTTGTGCTGCCCATTGTATTGATTTGATGTTAGAGGACATAGGGAAAATTCCCTTTGTCAAAGAGGTTGTTGACTCATCAAAAAGCATCACAAAATTTATTTACAACCACACATCTGTGCTTAGCTTGATGAGAAAATGCACCAACAACAAAGAGTTGGTGCGCCCCGCCATTACACGGTTTGCGACGAGTTTCATATCTCTTCAATCCCTCTTGAATTCTATGTGGGATTTGAAGAGAATGTTTCTTTCAGAGGAGTGGCGTGCTTCGTCAATGAGCCGCAAACCAGAAGGAGAGGCCGTCTGCAGAGTAGTTTCATACCAGGAGGACTTCTGGGCGGGAGTGCAGGAGGTGTGCGCTGTTACAGAACCTTTGGTAAAGGTTCTTCGGTTGGTTGATGGTGAGAAGCCCGCAATGGGCTATTTGTATGAAGCCATGGATAGGGCCAAAGAAGCCATTCGGTCCTACTATGATGACAAGGGAGATGATGGGTTCCAGAGACAACTCCTTCTATGGAACGTCATTGATGAGCGATGGAACAACACACTCCATCGTCCCATTCATGCTGCTGGGCTTTTCCTGAACCCTGCATTTTCTTATGCATGTGGGTTTAATTTTGATGTTGAGGTCGTGGAAGGATTATTAACCTGTGTCCAGAAGATGGTGAGATCTTCAGAAGAACGTATGGAGATCTCTAGACAAATTGAGCAATATAAGTTGTCAGGTGGCTTATTTGGCTTTGAGATGGCTGTCATTGATAGGACGGTTAAAATGCCAGGTATTTTTTAGTTTGTAGTATGTACTTTGTAACTTTGTTTCAAATTTCATTGTTTCTTCAAATTCCATTTTTTTCTTATGTTTATTTAAAATTTTATTTGTAATTTTGTTGTAGACGCATGGTGGAAGATGTATGGTGGCAGAGTACCCCTTTTGCAAAATCTTGCCATACGCATCCTCAGCCAAACATGCAGCTCCTCGGGATGTGAGCGCAATTGGAGTGTATTTGAAAAAATACACAACAAGAAGCGCAATAGGTTAACACTTAAACATTTAAAATATTGCAAATTTCCAAATAAATTTTTGAATTCATTAAAGTTTTAAACAATATTATTTTTATAATATTAATTATTAATTATTAATTTATTATTTCATGAACTTTGTACAGGTTGGAGTCCCATAAACTTAATGACATGGTCTATGTCTACTACAATCTTCGATTGTGGGTGAAACAACTAGAGAAGACACCTGATACGGAAGCCATCTCATTGAAGGGATTGACACCACTGCTGAATGGAGGGTTGAGACCGAGAGGCCTCTCATGGATCCCACTGAGGATTGGTTAGGGCAGGATGAGGGGGAGGAGGAGGAGGAGGAGGAGCAGGAGCAGGAGCAGGAGGAGGAGGAGTTGGAGGAGCAGGAGGAGGAGGTGACACCGCCTACCCGGGCTACCCGGGCTACCACTACCACCAGTAGAGGACGTGGTCTCCGTCCACCTCAGCCTCCTGTAGCTGCTACTACTAGTTCTTTAGCTTCTAGAGCACGTCAGACTCCACTGCCATTTCCACCAGCACAGGCACCAGCTTCTACATCTAGAGGGAAAGAGAAAGCTGTGCCATATTCTCGCAAGAGGGGCAGAGGAAATCAATAGGATTAGACTTTCATTTTATTGTATATGACATTATGACATGATGAGATACATTATCATATTTTTTGTTGATATTTTGAGGCTGAGTTGGACTTGGGACTCAGGACTTACTATTCAGGACATGATTCAATGTTATGTGTGATTTTAGCGCTAGAATTGGTATTAAACATCTTATATATTAGTTTTTTTATCATATTTATGTGTCAATGTATTTATTTTATGTTGTAGATGGTTTAGATATTAAAAAAATTGAAAAAAAATGAAAAAAAATGAATATTTTTGTGCCAAACGATTTTTTCCTGCTTTTTTCCGATTTTTTCCCGATTTTAACGATTTTTTCCGCTTTTTTCCCGGCGCCGATTAAATCCCGATCGCGCTTTTAACAACATTGCTCAAAACCCCTCCACAACTAGCATTGGGACCTGGCATAACAATTTTGCAGGTGACGAGTAGACCAGAGGAGTATGGAGCTTTCGGACAGATGAGCAAGGATCTTCTAGAGATGGTGGTGCACCCATCTTTGGGCCTACCCACTGATGAGGTGTCGATAGGTGTAGTGGCAGCCAACAGAGCTATAGTGTTTCCAGGCAGCAACCCTCTCTAGGAGTACATAGACAGGGAGTGCAACACAGTTTGGCCACTCGTACCCATTGTAGGGGGAGAGGTATGGTTCTCTCAGTGGATACTGTCGCTGGATCATGTAGAGTAGCATGAGTTGAGAGTGGACCAACATCAGCATAGTAGACTTGTCCCTTACACCAGAGTCCATGACTTAGATTGTCAAGAGATCATGAGTTGGTATCCTTTTGATAAAATATCAACCTTAGTCTGGGGCACGGTACAACAGGGACACTTAGATGAGGGGGTTACTACATGTTTTAGTGGGTAATGGGATGTGGACCGACAGTTCATCAGTATTTCAGTAGCACTAGCCTAGCATCAGCAGAGTGGGAATGACCTCAACCTATGTCAAAGGCGAGATTGGAGAGAGTTGATGAGTTGGTATTCGCTTTATGGAGCAACAGCTATAGCCGGAGACAGAGCACAGTCTGAGCCATGGGACTTGGGTGATGATTGGCCATGGTGGCATTGGGATCCAGGAGGATTGGTTGATGACAAGTACATTCAGAGATCAATTTGGGATTCGGGCATTGAGGGGTCCATTCATGATGGGTTGACACAGAGGCAGAGCATCACTCAGTGGTTCGTATGGGATCCGGGCATTGGGTCTCAGTTGCGTTGGGCCACCAGAATGGTCCACAGGTTTGGATTGCTTGAGGGCAAGCAATCTTGGGGCAGGAGGATTTGTAATGTTCCTTTTTCTGGTGTTCCTTATGACATGGTTAGGATGGACTTTTAGAGTTGGGGGCAGACAGGTCACAGGTGCAGGTTGGTGTCATCAGCAGGCCTAGGGGCTTTTGGAGGGGTTTTGAGGAGTTTCTATGAGGTCCGATGGCATTCACTTGGTATATTCCATCATCCGCACAGTTTGCCTTTCGTTCCGGCGCATTCCGACAACTTTCAGAAAACAGAGTTATTATTGGGCCTGACTCAATTAATTATGCTTAAGGTGGCATTCCAGGAGGAATACTTGACAAAACACCTTAGTGTAATAGCTCGTTGGAACCGGAACGAGAAGATCTACATGATGGGATGGTTAGATGTGAGTTTCAATGACCTGAGGAGACATGACAGCCAATTTTCCCTTTTCCTGCATTAAAAAGAATATTTTAATTAAACTAAAAGAGGGAAAAGTGCTCCATGATTAAAATAATAATAAAATAGGAGATTCTAGAGGGGTCCATCAGATCTATAAAAGAGGAGGAGGAGGCCATTGGAGGACATATTGGATTTGACATCTTTTCTTGTATGAGAGGTTGAGAACTCGGTTCTCTACTTCAGTGGTAGCCCCAGGACGAAAACCCTCAACTGATTTTGGTGAGATTGGACGAAAACCCGCCTCATCTCCTTTGTGGATTCAACCACAATTCACAGGGGCAGTGATTGATTTTAGTTCAGTTTCTGGAGGGCCGACACAGCATGGGAACAGATTCATGAGGCCAGTTTCCAATCTCAGTTATTCTATTATATCAGCATGTAAACCCCAATTATATTATAATAAAGTTGAGATTATTTTTTGCTTATCGTGTTATGGAATTGCATGCATTCTATTTGTTATATTTTACATGGAAATCTTATGTTAATTGAATGGTTATTTTATGAAGAATTTTTGGTTAAGCTAGATTTCTGCAAAATTAGCAAAATATACTGTTTGGGACATTACATAAATGATTTCGATGTTTGAACCTCTAGTGAGAAAAATTGTGCAATTATGTCGTGTTATTCTTTCTTCAAAAGCTTTGTCATGTTGTTAGAGTTGATTATCTTCCCTAGTTTCACTGTGATACCCCTTAATTCAATTTCCTTTCCTCCCCAAAAAGATTTCAAGAAAAGTTTTTGAAACTTAAAAGCTATCATCCCCAAAGATTGTAACCATTGGACTCCTAGTACAATATCAGCACCACCCATTGGAATGGAAAGCATTGGACTATTCAATACATATTCTCCCATGGTTAGCTTGATATTATGGCACTTTCCAGAGCAATTTATAGTTCCTCCATTTGCAACCATCACTTGACACTTTAGTGTTGGATATCAAAAGAAATTCAAGTCCTTGACTATCTTACAATGAATAAAATTATGGGTACTACCCGAATCAATCAACACTATTACCTTTTTCTTCTTGATATATCCTTCTATCTTAAGAGTTCGAGGAGTGGTAATTCCCGCCAATGCATTACAAGATATTGTCAGATTCATTTCTTATTTTTTGGGGGTTGATTCCTGGTGTATATCCTCTTCTTTTGATTCTTCTTGTTCATTTTCTTCCTCCTCTTCACAATCTATGTAAAATAATTTCTTCTCAACATACTTATGACCTTTAGCGTATTTTCTATCACAACTGTAACAAATCCCTTTTGCTCTTTTTTCCTCCAATTGTTGTGGTGTCAACCTTGTAGGTTGTGGAAGGCTAATAGCAACAACACCTCCATCATTATAATTGTGAATGGTAGACTTCCTTGTTGCCATAATTTTGCTTTCAACCTTTCTTGCCACCTTGAATGTCTTCTCTAATGAATCAAATTCCCAAAGGCGAACCTCATGTTGGATGTTATCCTTTAAAGTCCCTATGAAGACATTAATCCTATGCTCCTCTAAAATATCATTTACCTTGATACTCAATCTTTGGAAGTCCTCAATGTGCTCTGCCAATGAACCCTCTTGTTTGAGATTTATTAATTGGCTAAAGAAGGTGTTGCTTTTTGTATCCTCATAGTATGCTACCAATTCTTCTGCAAAAATTGTCCAAGTGCCAATTGATTTACGAGAGAAAAGTCATCGATACCACACAAATTGATTTTCTTATAAATATAAAGATGCAATGTGTACCTTTTGTGTGTTTGACACACCATGTAGGTCAAAGCATTGCTCCATCTATAGTATCCATGTCACCGGATCCTTGCCATCAAACTTCCTCATATCGATCTTTGGAATGAGGTTAGTCTTCAACCCACTATGGGAGTCTCTAAAACCATAATTTGTATTCCTTTTATCCTCGTCATGATTTTTGTGGAGTACCTTGTCACCACTAGGAAACATTTCTTGTATTGGCTAAAGAAGGTGTTGCTTTTTGTATCCTCATAATGTGCTACCAATTCTTCCACCAAAATTGTCCAAGTGACAATTGATTTACAAGAAAAAAGCCATCAATACCACACAAATTGATTTTGTTCTAAATATAAAGATGCAATGTGTACTTTTTGTGTGTTCGACACATGATGTATATCAAAGACTTGCTCCATCTGTAGTATCCATGTCACCGGATTCTTGCCATCAAACTTCCTCATATCGATATTTGGAATGTGGTTAGTCTTCAACCCATTATGGGAGTCTCTAAAATCATAATTTGTATTATTTTTATCCTCATCATGATTTTCGTGGAGTACCTTGTCACCACTAGGAAGCATTTATTGTAGCAACTTTGTTAAACCTTCCTTCAAACCTTCCAGGTCCCTTTTCAAATCTGTTTTTCAACCATCCTTCAAACCTTCCATCTTGACATTCACAATTGCTTCCATGTTCATTTTCTGTTACTCTGTGAGAGTGAAATTTGTTGCACTTGGTCTCGTAATTTTGATATATCATGTTGTTTTTCTTCCTCTTCTTCATGCATCATAGAAGAGCTTTCTGGTTGCTTACTAGGTGTGTCCATTTTTTTTTTCGAGGCATTTTGGAATCAAACAATGATATCTATGTTTCACTATGCCCTTTGAATCACTTCAAACTGATTTTTCGAACAAAAGTTTTGCAAAATTTAAAAAAAAAAAAACTAAAGGTATGGTTAAAAAGAAAAAATGGCTCAAAAATTTGTCCCTCTGGAATCAAGAGTAGAAAAGTTGAGTTTCCCATGCACATACATATTACAAGTATTTTCTCAATCATGGTATTACTTCTAAACTTTTCATAATACAAATGAAGAGACTGATATTGCAGTCTTATATTCCACCTCCTCCAGACAGCCAATGTTTCAAGAGATATCCCACAGTGCTCCTATATTTCCAAGATTCAGAATAAACCCAATTCAAACTAGAACAACCCCCAACAATTTGCAAAAATTTAACATCACATGCATCATTAAATTCACATACTAAGTGTACAAGTCTAGACTCTAGACTCTAGACATCAACATCAACACAAATTCTTTATTTGCAACAAAAGGAATAGATTAATCATTAAGTCTTCTAGAGGAAACAAGGATTCACGGAGTGAGAATTCATTGACCTCACAAAATCATGGAGTTGCTTTGATTTGAGTGCAAGGCTGTTATCATTTTCCAGGGTCAACATTTTCAAATTTGTGTACAACATGATACATGTTAAGATGAAATAAAATCAAAATTGTATCTAGTAGAAACAATTTTTCCTTCATTCTTTAAATATCCATCGCAATGCAAAGATTTTAAATATAATAAATTTGCTTAACAAAAAGTCTAATCATATGTTTACTAGTTCCTCAATATTCCATAACCTTATCTTTTTCCTTGTGGGATTAGGATGTTTTCTTTGTTGAAAATGGATATATTACGTTCAAAATTAGTTTGCATGTACATCAAGAGTTACATATCTGTTTCCAAGATTAGTGTTACAATGTGTCTTAAAGTTAGCCTTAACGAGGTTAGATTCTTGTTTTTTTACTTTTATTTATTAGTAGTTTTTGGAAGGAGAAACCATGACACCAGGAGGAAGACTCAACTACAATGCTAAATTACACACCCCCTCCCCTTCATCTTCATAGTATTAGCGAAGCAAGAGCATCTCCTCAAAGTCAAATCTAGACCTCTAGGAGGTCAAACAAACCTTTACCAAAGGGAGTGGGTCACTTAATTTAGATTAGAGGATAAGATTGGGAATCTGTTGCCTGAAACCATAATGTAACCATTGTTCAAATGTTGGTTTGATAGCTAAGATTGTAAGCTAAGAGCACTATAGAAGGCGAAGTTTTTGTAGGAGCATGAAATCCTCATATCAGTATGTTGAAAGTATTGAGAGGGGGGTGAACCAGTGTTTCTTAGCAATTAACACTTTATTAATCTTTTTTAGAGCATTAGTTAATCTTCAACAATACTATTATTATTCAGTATCAGATAGAAAAACTAGTAAACAACACCATACAACAATGCAAAATGATAGAGACAATAGACATGAAGATTTTTAGGTGAAAAACCCCCTCTGGGTCAAAAACTGTTGAATGCTTCTTAGTAATTGTCTTATTCTCTTCAAAATAAATAATTACATCAAGGTTTTAGCTCCAACTAAAGGAGCCTCCCACCCCCTGATTTACTAACTCCAACCTGTAGGATGTTCCAACACCCAGTTTTACCAACTGTAACTGGGAGGACGCTCCAATGCCCTACATCTCAGGCTCCAACTTGACAAATGCTCCAACACCCTATATGCCAGCTGCAGCCGTATGAACGCTCCAACGCCCTGTGCTTTATCAATTTCCATTGAAAGGACGCTCTAACACCCTGCTGCAGGCTACGACCTGACCTAGCACCACCCTACCGCCCTTAAGTGTTCTCAGTCTCCAACCTGAAGGTGACTCCAATCACTTGCTTTTCACCACCCTACCACCCTGAAGAGCTAGCGGACCACGTTTCACAATTTTTAGATTGGATCCCTTGTGCTCTGAATCAATATAAGAAAATTGTATAGAAGATAACATTGCTCTGCTCAATATGAATACCCTGTCAAGTCCACTGCACAACACTGCTCTAACTAATCACTACGCAACAATGTTTAAACTAACCATTGCATATCACTACTCAAACTGATCACTAACAACTGCGCATAACTGCTCAAATTGATCACTACATATCACTGCTACAACAGGCCACTACACATCACTGCTCAAACAGGCCACTACACATCATTGCTCAAACTGACCACTGACTATTGCATATCACTGTTCAAACTGATCAATGCATACACTGTCACTGCACTACACTGCACTGCTCACAAATGAATAAGTGTTCAAGAGCTCATAAAGCACTCAACTAATCATCGCTTTACAAAATTTCCTATACTGTTGCAAGTGTTGGGTACAAATGCTTGATGATGGCCTAATCCAAGATGTCTTAGGTCATCCCTATGACCTACTTCCAATGCTCCAAACATTGCACAAGTAGGGCTACCAGCATATGTCTTATAGCTAGCTCAGATATGGCTATAAAACACCTTCCAGATTGTCATACAATGTTGCCAAGTCAAGTCAAAACATCATATCAAATCAAATCACTGCCATCACAACTGTAATTGGATCATTGTCACTTGTCAAATCAACAACAGTCACTTATCAATGTAGCCAAGTCAAGGCAAACCTGATGATCACTATTGTACATGTATCAATGAAAGGAACAAGTCACTGTATCACTTCAAACCAAGAGTCACTATGAAACCACTGTCACCATTGTCAAGAAGTTATGTGCCAAGTAAATACATTCATTGTTGCATCAAATTAATGTCACACAAGATTACTCCATTTAGTTAACTATCACTTATCAAGTCAAGTAAACATAAAGTCACAAGTGTCAATGCATCATTGTAAAGTCAACCTAGTTTATATGTCAGGTCTCTATCTGTCAAGAATTCAAGTCTATTATGTCAAGTCACTGTCAGGTATATCTAACTGCTATATCAAGGATTACTTACTGCAAGACTTGTTGTCAACCTTCATGCTACAGTCATATCATTATAGAGTAAATTGTCAAAGTCAAGAATAAAACTGTTGTAGCAATATAACTTGAGTCCAAGATATGTATCGTAATCTTCAAGATCACTATCCAACTGTCAACACAGTCTCACTATTTGCTAATCACTTATGGAATTCACACACTACTAACAACCAAGTTTCCAGGCAACACTTGTTATTATATCAAGGTTATCAAGTCAAATTCTAATGGGTTATCAGGTCAAGTGTCAACATCAAACATGTTGTCATATCCATGCTATGTATATTGCTTTGTATGTTGTGTCTATTATGTAAATTACCAAGTCAAGAGATCAAAACTCGGTGTCTAACATAAATCAAGTTCAGGTCATACAATTAATGTCAAGGTCTAAATGTCACTGTACTTTGGTTCAGAATTGCAATGAGAGGTTTGCCAACAAGATGCACACGATATTGTTAGATTAATAAATCAAAGTCGAGCTTTTCATCATAGCATGGATCACTTCAACAAAATTCGAAGACAATGATTGGCTTAGTGCATTTGGTTCTTGAAGTTATTCACTGATACACAATGAGATTGTGGTGGGAATTTCTGTCATATATTGACAACTGTGGAATCATTGTGTCTGCTCCTCTTATTCCAGGTCTAAACAATATCAAGAACTATAGTGCAAAGGTTATACAATAGGAAGTTGTACAAAGTTTGTTATACTTTAGCTTACTTGGTCTATCTAAACATTTGAATTTCTTCAGATGTTTTTGTTACCCAGTACCTATGGGTAGGATGCATAGGAGAAAATTTTCTCATATATGGTCCTTAGTCAGCAACCAACAGCCCCTTGCAGCCAACAGATAATTCGATGTGCCATTGTCTCCGCCACCTAAGCTAGATATGTGGTCCCTCACCCATCTATTATAATCGTATGTTTGAAGGTGGGCCTTCCGACCCCGAAGCTATCACTTTTCATTTGTGTAGTTAAGCGATTTTGCTTACTTATCATGAACACTTTCGGGCATGGATTGGTGGGGGATTCCGCGGAAAGAGTGGGCTAGATCTGTACTCTTGTCTCCTCTGCCCGATTTGGTGCTTAGCCTTGTATCCTAGTCCCGTGGGATCTCCTTTACTGGCCACTAGCTTTAGGGCTGGCACTACATGGAAAACACTGATTTTGGTAGCGTGGTCCCATTTCCAAACACCATATACATCACTCCTGTTAAAATTGGCAACTAGGGCCAAACTCCATGTGGGTCACCTTATTTATGGCAGCTAATATTTTTCCTAGATTCCTCTTCTCGAGAGGTGTAGGATTGATCTAAAGATCATCCAATTCCGACAAGTATTTATGAAGATATGAATTTATTTGTATTTACTTGACAAATTGTCAAGGTCGGCCAGTAGCTAAATGTGTGGCACACATACCCAGCCAATCATATAAGTACAAGTGAGGTTGATTCATTATCAACTCATCTTCTCTCTCCTCATCTTATTGGGCCAGCAAAGGAGCAGCTTCTCTCACACGTGCAAGAAGAAGGACGAATTAGGGCAGCGTTGACTTCTCTAGGGCTACATTGACCAAGTGCTGGGCTGTTTTATGGAGCGTTGACCAAGTGCTGACCTATGCTAACATTTTGGGGGCTGCGTTGACCTGAAAGTTGACTAGTGTTGACTGGTTAGGGCTGACCGCAGATTGCTGAACTTTGACTGTTGTTTGACTGAGTATTGCGGACTGTTTTGGGCTATTGAAGATAGTTGTTGAAGACCGAGTTCTTCAAGTTAACTAGAAGTCAATCCGGGGCTGTTTTGACCAAGTTTGACTTTGCTGATTTAGGGTTTGTTGCTGCTGTTATAAAATTACAGAATTCTGAATTGTACTATATCTCTCTGATGAACTATTGAAGATTAAAAAAGAATTGATCAAAGGGTTTCCCCGCATTGGGGTTTGTCCCTGGCTAGCCGCCACATCTTGTGTCTCTTGTCTTGGCTTGTTTTCTGTCAATAGTTTAATGTTCTATCTGCACTTTACTTATGCTTATGTGATTGCTAAACAGTGACTAATAAAAATATTTTAAGTAAACTGCTCTAAGCATAGAACATACCATAATCAGAGCTGAGGTGAAGACAAAGCCCAAGCAAGAGCTAGAGCTAGAGCAAGAGCAATCACCGAAGGCTGTTGAAGCAATTTTAAATAAGTCATGGGGTCCTCAACACACTTCCCCGCTGAAGACAAACTACGTGAGAAGTCTGACTATCACAGATGGAAGATGTCTCTCGATCTGACATTAGAAGAGCGAGAAGTGTTGGACCATGTGAGAGACTGAATTGTTGAGCCTCCATCAAATGCATCCGCTGCTGCAAGGAACAAGTGGACCAGGGGAGAAGTCAAAACAAAGAAGATCATCCGAGACTCTAGCGACAAGCACTTGGTGGCCTATGTTCCGAGTTGACCACCTCCAAGGAAATCTACGATAGACTAGTGAGTTTATTTAATGATGCAAATCAAGTTTTGTCCTTGGAAATACGCTGAAGGAAATTAAGAAGGGCAAAGATGAGAGTATACGAGCATATTTCTTAAGGATCACCAAGATCAAGAATGATCTCCTATCTATTGGGGAAGTAGTTCCTGACAGGGAAATGACTATTACAACTCTCGAAGGGTTGCCACCTGAATGGTATATATTCAAGACTACTCTTCTCAACAATAATGTAATTCCTGGATTTGAGGTATTGATGGCAAGATGCATTCAAGAAGAAACAAGGATGGAAGAGCAAGAAATGCCTGCACTTAAAGGCAATCCCTCTGCCTTTTCTTCTCATGCTAAAAAAAGAAACCATTCCGAGGCTAAATCCAAAGGAAAGGTCGGACCAAAAGGTGGAAGAAAAGGACAATGTTACAATTGCAACAAAACGGGCCACTATGCGAGGGAGTGCCATGATAAAAGGGACTCACACCATGACGATGATCAAAATCACTTTCAAGGCAATCGAAGGAATGGCAAGTCCAATGGCAGAGGTAAAAGGAATGTTGGAAATCAAGGAAAAGGTCAACCCTTCAAAAAGGCAAGAAACTCCAGGTATGAATCCAATGTTGTTAACAATAAGCAAGATGAATATTATCTACCAGCGGCCCTCTCTACTACTACTCCCTTAGATTCGCTGGGAAATTGACTTATTGATAATGGTGCCTCAAGGCACTTCACTGGTTACAAAGAAGCTCTCTCTCATCTGATAGAAAAGGAGACAAACCTGGAAATTCTTCTTGGGGACAACTCAAAATATCACGTGAAAGGCGTAGGGAATGTCACTCTTCAATTGAATCAAGGAAATACAATTCATTTAGAAGAAGTCTTATATGTACCTGATCTCAAAAAGAACCTGGTGTCCATTTCGACAATGGAAGACAAAGGCTACAAGGTGGCCTTCATCGATGGCAAGGTACATGTATGGAAAAAGAACTTTAAAGATGCTTTCACTCTTGGGTTTCGAGTTGATTCATTATATCAAGTCGAAGGAAGTCCACTGGGTGTCATGTCTTGTGACACATCTCTTCAGTCCGAACTATGGCATCAGAGGTTTGCTCACCTTCATTATAAAGCTCTACCCGATGTGAGAAAAATGGTGACCGAGATGCCTAAATTCAAATTAGAGCAAGAAGGTGTATGTCCGGGATGTGCTGAAGGAAAGCTCAAAAGGGGACCATTCCCCTCAAGCCAAAGCATGACCTCTGATATATTGCAGTTGGTTCACTCAAACATATCTAGTATGATGCCTGTGAACTCCTTGGGAGGATATTTATATTACCTCACTTTTACAGATGATTATTCTCGCAAGACTTGAAATACTTCTTGAAAAATAAGGATGCAGTGTTCTCTTGGTTTCATCACTTCAAAGCCTTCATCGAGAATCAAACCGAAAGAAGATCAAGACCTTAAGGACTGATAATGGGACTGAGTATGAATCCAATGAGTTCCATGACTTTTGCAAAGAGGCTGGCATTAAGAGGGAGACTACAACACCATATACTCCTGAGCAAAATGGTGTGGCAGAAAGGAAGAATCGTACGATTGTGGAAGTTGTCCATGCTATGCTCCATGATCAAAGACTTCTGAAGTTTATATGGGCCAAAGCTGTGAATATTGCTGTATATGTACAAAATCGATGCCCTCATCAAGCATTGGGTTCCAAGACTCCTGAATAGATGTTCACTGGTAAGAAACCTGACGTATCTCATTTCAGAATTTTTGGAAGTCTTGTATATTTTCATGTGCCGAAAGAGAAAAGGAATAAATTGGGTGCATCTGGAAAGAAAGGAATCTTCGTGGGCTATAGTGAAAATACTAAGGGCTACAGAATCTATGTGGCTGGTCAAAGGGAACTTGAGATTAGCCATGATCTCACCTTTGACGAAGATATGGCTCTTAGCAAAGTTGACAATCTTCCTACTCTAAGGGAATCTAAAGAAGCCGACACCAGAAAACCAGAGGAAAAGGAAGATGAGACAATGCCCGATGTGGAAAAACCTACGGATCCTATTGATCCCCCTCCACAAGAGCCTTCCTCTTCTAGGAAGAGGCCTTCATGGCTTAGGGGAACACTTGATGATGCTGAAGGACACATTGCACCCAGAGGGACTTTCCGGGAAAGTAAGAAGCTAGCCAAGTATCAGGGATACTTGACCATCATGAGCACAATCATCCAAAATGAGCCTTCATCATTTGCATAAGTTGTCAAGCATCAAGTCTGGAAGGATGCTATGACTGAGGAATATGAGTCCATCATGAAAAGTGATGTTTGGGATGTGGTCCCCAGACCCCAAAACAAAGTCATTGTCACTTTGAAATGGCTTTACAAGACAAAGCATGGAGCTGATGGAAGTGCTAAAAAGTACAAGGCTCGTTTTGTCGCTCGTGGCTCCTCTCAGAAGGAAAGTATAGACTATGACGAGATATTTGCACATGTTGCCCGATATACCACCATTCGCTGGATCATAGCCCTTGCTGCTTCGCAAGGATGGAACCTACATCAAATGGATGTTAAGACCGCATTCTTGCATGTTCAATCAAAGAAGAAGTCTATGTGGAGCAACCCAAAGGATTTGAGATTCATGATCGGGAATCTCATGTGTGCAGGTTGAAGAAAGCCCTCTACGGGCTAAAGCAAGCACCCCGAGCGTGGTATGAGAGGATCGATAGCTACTTGATGAAGCTGGGATTCACTAGGAGTGACGCTGACCCTAACCTTTACTTTAAGGTTGAAGTTGACAAACCTCTCATACTGGTGTTGTACGTTGACGACCTCTTTCTGATAGGTGCAGACGCTGTCATTCACAAATGTAAGAGGGAGTTGGCTTCTCAGTTCGAGATGAAGGACCTAGTACTAATGCACTATTTCCTAGGACTAGAAGTCTGGCAAAAACCAGGGGAGGTTTTCCTATCTCAAGGAAAATATGTGGTGAAGATATTGGAGAGATTCGATATGGTAGACTGCAAGCCCGTGACTACCCCGATGGAGCTTGACTTCAAGAAGTTAAGTGGTACTGCTGCCGGCCCTATTTTACAAAATGCTACCGACTACCGTCAACTCATCGGAGCATTGATGTTCTTGGTGAACTCCCGTCCGGATATATGTTTTGTAGTCAACACATTGAGTCAACATATGGTTGAGCCTCACCACACACATTGGATTGGTGCCAAGAATCTGTTGAGATATCTTCGTGGCACAATCACTCATGGGTTGAGATACATTGCCGGAAATGTGAGACTACATGGATATACCGATGTTGATTGGGCAGCCAGTGTGGTGGACCGAAAGAGCACTTCCGGATGTTGTTTCTCTTTGGGATCTGCCCCAATATCCTGGATGAGCAGGAAGCAGAAGTCGGTGGCTTTGAGCACCGCTGAGGCAAAGTACATTACTGCTAGTATGGCCTCTTGTGAGGCAATCTGGTTACGAAAGCTCTTCAGTGAGCTGTTTGGATTTACATTGGATACTACCGTGATCCTGTGTGACAACCAGAGCGGGATTCGTTTATCAGAGAATCTCGTATTTCATGATCGCTCCAAGCATATCAATATCAGGTACCACTATATTCGGGATATGGTGTAGCAGGGAGCAATAAGGCTCCAACATATCGGTACAGATGAGCAGGTCGCTGACATTTTGATGAAGCCCCTGGGAAAGGTCAAATTCTTGACTTTCCGAGAATGACTTGGTGTCGTTGAGAGACCCTCTTATGAGGGTCGTGTATGATGCATACATTGAGCTCTGGGAGCTCCAGGGGGGCGCAGAGTGCTTCTTGGAGCGACATGCGACCACAAGGTGACTCACCCTCCCCTGGTGGTGCGCTATGTACAGGGTGAAAGGTTCAACCTTCCCCTGTGACACCCCGTGGCGACTGTGGGACAGGATGATTAGTTCTCCTATGGGCCAGGATGATTAGTTCTCTTGTGGCGACTGTTGGACAGGATGATTCATTCTCCTATGGATAGGATGATTAGCTCTCGTCTCGAGGCATCCTACCCACGCAGTTTAGGACTCATGGGAAGTACCTCTCATCTGATCAATGAGTAGGGAAATGGGGTTAGGGACCATTAGTAGTACTATCGATGGACGCATCGTTGCATCTACCGTACTCCCTATGCTAGGATGACCTCCATTGATCTAGGATCAATGATACTGATCGAGGATCAGTGAGAGTGGTATGACACTCTGAGACTGACTTCGGGTTAGTGGAGGATGGTATGATACATCCTCGTTCATTTCTTCTTCTTCATAGTTCAGCAGAGCCAAGCAGTGCAAGGCAGTGCATTTGATAGCATGGATAGTACCGACGGTCAAACGAATTAGCAGATGGAGTTCTCCCTAGTTGAGAGGGAGTGTTAAAATTGCCAACTAGGGCCAACCTCCATGTGGGTCACCTTATTTATGGCAGCTGATATTTTTCTTAGATTCCTCTTGTTGAGAGGTGTAGGATTGATCTAAAGATCATCCGATTCCGACAAGTATTTATGGAGATATGGATTTATTTGTATTTACTTGACAAGTTGTCAAGGTCGACCAACAACTAAATATGTGGCACACATGCCCAGCCAATCATATAAGTACAAGTGAGATTCATTCATTATCAACTCATCTCATCTCAACTCCTCTTCTCTCTCCACATCTTATTGGGCGAACAAAGGAGCAGCTTCTCTCACACGTGCAAGAAGAAGGACAACTTAGGGCAATGTTGACCGAATTAGGGCACTGTTGACTGATTTAGGGCAGCGTTGACTTTTCCAGGGCTGCGTTGACCAAGTGTTGGGTTGTTTTATGGAGCGTTGACCAAGGGCTGACCTGCGCTGACTTTTTGGGGGCTACGTTGACCTGAAAGTTGACCAGCGTTGACTGGTTAGGGCTAACCGCAGATTGTTGAACTTTGACCATTGTTTGACTGAGTATTGCGGACTGTTTTGGGCTACTGAAGATAGTCGTTGAAGACCGAGTTCTTCAAGTTGACTAGAAGTCAATCCGGGGCTATTTTGACCAAGTTTGACTTTGTTGATTTAGGGTTCATTGCTGCTGTTATAAAATTACAGAATTCTAAATTGTACTATTTCTCTCTACTAAACTATTTTAGATTAAAGAAGAGTTGATCAAAGCATTTCCCCGCATTGGGGTTTGTCCTTGGCTAACCGCCACACCTTGTGTCTCTTGTCTTGGCTTGTTTTCTGTCGATCGTTTAATGTTCTATCTGCAGTTTACTTTTTGTTTATGTGATTGCTAAACAGTGGCTAATAAAAGATTTGAAGTAAACTGCTCTAAGCATAGAACATACAATAATTTAACAGCTCCCCTCCGCTAATTTTAACCCCATTCATCATTTTTCCCATCCGGGTCCGCATAGGGTTAGCCTCCCCTTCCCCTTGTCTGCACTCTGGGTCGGCCCTGGAACAATGCCCTAGAAGTTGATGCAATTAAAAAGAAAAGAAAAAACATAATTTGGCCACTCTCATCAGGAAATGTATCACAAAATGCAAAAGATGGTCGGGACATACAAATTTAGCACGTGAGCAAAAGCCAAACATGAGCTCTACTCCTTATTTATAGCCATCACCCAATTCCTATGGGCCCTAGATGAGCCCCCTCCACATTAAGGAACCCATGATTGTCCTAACCCCTGGTGGCCAATGAAATGCCCCACCTTAAAAGGGGCAACCTACTGTTATATCCTTCACATCATGCTCTCATCCCTTGGAGCCCGAGCAATTATGAAGAAAGATCAATCAAAGGCAAAAGGCATACAAAGAAGGGTGGAAAAACAAAGGCCAAGGTAACTCATGTACCATGACTTTATCTCTCCTACATTCATGTACCGAAGTGTGCACTTCCCTCAGTATAGTTACCCTTGTACCATGACATGTGGCTTGGATCCTTCCCCTGATTCCCACTTTGTTCCATCACGATATCACATGTCACCTACCCATTAATGGATGTACCATGGACATGTCAGCACCTTTAAAGATTGAACCTAATAGGGACCTTGATTAACCCCCTTATTGAGCTTGGGGACACCTATGCATACCACTATGAATTGCCCACTTGATTCCATGATTTGTAAGCTCCTTTACTTGATTACTCCAATGATGTGTTGTATTGGAGTGCAAGGGGATGCATTGGATCTTATGCAGGATTATAGGTGGGTCTCCATTTGGGATTTGGTCTCCCTATGTGAGGTCCAAGCCCTCCAGAGGGCCACACGGGCACTTGTAGGGTGAGCGTTGAGAGCCATCTGCCTCCACCATAGCAAAGAGGTCTTCATGGATCCCCAGCACCATTCAATGATTGCTCGTGTTCCACGTTTTGGATGAGGATGATGCACTTGGACCTCCATGCCCAGCCAGTTCCACACTTGTACCACACACTTGGCAAAGGTTCCAGGGCCCCGATGAGTATGTGTCTCACTGCAGGAGACAAAGGGAGGGATTATGTCATCGTCCTAACCCTTACAAATGGTTTACAGGCATTATCAATTTACTTGGAGACCCATGAGGGTGCCATACTGCCCCCACACCCACTTGTATTACTTGCTTGGATATAAAGAGGCCAACCCCTTGTCCACCATGTTTGGAGTCCATTTTCTCACCATGGCACGCTTTGGACTTCATTAGCCCTTCTCAATGGCCCAACGACTCATTATGTTGATTATTTTCCCCTCTTGATAGGCTTCTTTTTATGTTGTTGAGCTATCTTGGTGGGCTTGTCACCAAGGCATGTTATTATTGCACATTATTTATTATTTGGGGCTTAATTAGGCCTAATTAGGCAAATCGAACTCTTTAGAGAGGATATTAATTGATAAGATGCTCACTCATTCCTCTAACCATCTCTTGCTTGGGTTTAGTAGCTCTTGTGAGAATTTTGCATTCCCTTTTGGAGGATGAGTTTGGTTTCATGGATGAATTTTGATCTTTAGATATTATTCTCTTGATCTTGGAGCTTCAAATATGTCTTGATTTCATTATTGGATATACTCATTGTACATGTAAGTGCTATTTTTCATGTTTATTCTTTACATTTATCATGTCACATGAATGTTGTTGGGATTTTTGCTATCTAAGTCTAAAATTGCCTCTAATTTATGCGAAATTGTGGAATTTTTTTATTTATTATAGTGTTGCATATGTTGCATGTGTCATGTATAACAAATGAATGTTGCTAGAGGTTATTTTCCATTGAATACAACTAAATAAGTCATCAATTCTTGTACATCGAAGTATAAAATCTCTTGGTAGTTGCTCTCATGCCCTAATTGCCATGCGAAGTTGCCTTGATTGGGTATAGTCTCCAAATCACAAATTCACCTTGACTCCATTTCTCCCAAAGGCAAGGCACTGAGCCAACCACTGGTGGCCACTTAAAAGATTATTTTTCTCGACTTTTCCTCTCCTTCTAGGCCTAGCCCTAATAGGTCATCTAGGGCATCAATCGAATTACTTTCTAGACATCCAAACACATCGGTTTTTGGTCCACTACTACGTTGGGGTTATCTCTAGAGGTCCCCCAAGTTTCAATAAAATCCGATGGTGGAATCCTGAGGTATACCAAGCCCTAGCCATAAGACCAATTCTTGCCCTAGGTTGATTTGGGTTAGTGTCCTAACTTGGATCATTGCATTCAAAACTCGAAAGAAATTAGCTCTTTGATCCTATTCTCTTCCATAATTAGGTCAAGCCCCTCCTTGATTGATCAACTCCATACCCTTGACCTAATCTAGGCCCACTTGGGTTCTTTGTGGTCCCACAACTCTACAACTCAAATTCCACAAGGATTTCATAGAATCCATTTCTTCACAAGGATCACTAAGCCTAGGAAGTCCCTTGATAAGGCATATCCTCCAACCCTAGGCCTAGGCATCCGTATAGCCCTTCTTAGAGAGCCAATCACCTTGCCTTCAAAGCAAGCAAGCCAACTACTTAACTAATTATTATTTATGATTATTATCATTTACATTATATTTATATTATTTATATATTTTATTTGTTACATTATCATTGACCTATCCATCCTTATGATTCCTCTCAAGGAATCCTCCCATCGGTGAAAGTCTGTAAAGAGCAGGGAGCCATAGCTAAGGTGACAACGAGCTATCACTCCATTGTTGCCCCTTGACCTAGTAGTTGCTCTATAGGATCCCCTCGTTGAAGTTTCTAAGTCTAACAGTTAGAAACCCTCCATGCACTTTACTGATTTATTCCTACCTACTTTTTTTTTTAATTAACAAGTTATTTACCATGTAAATATTGACAATAAATACAAGTGCATGCTCAACACATTACAGATCATCAACTGACAGAAACAAGCACACAAATGACATTATTATTTTGAGACTAATGTCCCCGGAAAAACCCAATGCGGGAAAACTGGTGCAGCTATCTGAGGGTTTTATTATTAAGCAGTGCTTTTTTGAGTACACTGGTGCAAAACTAGCTAACTCGACAGAGATAAAAAATCTGGCAACAATACCTCTGTTCGAAAACAGGTATTCGGACAACCTGCTCCACGAAATCCCTCTCCAGCACAATCTGAAGCTCAGTATCAGCGCTGCTGGCCTCTGTGTCAGCCTGAAACCCTCTATGTCGGCCTACTGAGGCTCTGCGCGGCCTCTCTCGCTCTCTGCGTCACCCCTGCAACCTCTGCGTGGATGACGCAAGCCCTTCTGGCTCTGCGCAGTCTCTGCTACCTCTGCGTGGCTCCCTCTGGTTCTGCATCTATCTCTCTCTGCTTCTGCACTAGTCTCTCGGCACTGTCCTTGCCTCTCTGCCTCGTACTGACTGCCCCTCACTGCAACTGATCACTGATTCTTTCTCTGTTAGGAAACCCCGCTCTAGAGAATAGAATGACTGATCACTCTAGTGTCTTCTCCAAGTGACCCTCAAGCCTCCTCTTATACTTTTCTCATTGACAAATCAACAGACGAGATTTAAGTCTCTAATTGAAAACTAAGAATAGATCTGGTTTGATCCATGTCTTTTGGACCATTCTAACACAGTTTTATATTGATTCACATTAATATTTTTATTTCCCTAAGTTTAGACTTAGTGACTCCATTAAAAATATTAATTATTTTAATATCTCCCAAACTGTTTAGAATCTGCCCAAACCCTTTCTGGGTATTGGAGATCTCATGTGCCCTAACCTCTCCACCAAATTTCGTGGCTAGATCACATCCGATGCTACCCCAAATCAACACTCCCCCTTCGCAAGGATTGTGCTCTAGCAATACTCCTTACTGAGTATCACCCTGATCATCTAGCATCGGTCCTTGTGTTGATGCTAGGCCTGTTGCCCATCATCCTCTGCACTGCTGCATCCTGTACTGCTGCCCATAGCTCTGCCACTGCCATTGTTGCATCTGTACGACAGCTCCCTCTGCATCTGTGTTGCTGCCCATGGCCCTGCCACTGCCACTATTGCGTCTGCACTGCATCTCCTCTCATCATGTTGCATCGTGCTGCCCATAGCACCACCACTGCTAACTATTTTACTGCAACTCAGTTACTGAGAAGTAAGTAGCTGATCTCCCAGTTTTGACCTCTCTATTAGGCTAGAGTACTCCTGATGTTGAAGCTCCCTCTGTCACTGACAAGTGCTCCCTCTCTAACCTCTGCGCTACTACAACAACTCCCTGCATCTCGCACCATTGCACACCTCTTTGTGCCATCCTGCACTGGTGCAACACTCCCGTGCCTCTCACACTGTTGCAGCCTGCTAGCCTTGCATTGTCCTGGGAATTCTGCACTATAGCTCTCTCTGCCGCTTCATCCGCATTCGTCTCTACCCACATCCGCCAGTCATGCTACTCCTCTTCGGGGCTCCCGTAGCAAAAGGTATAATCCAAGAGGCTGGGTACCTCAAGGATTCTGCCCTTCATCGCCTGTAGTCCGTCTGACTACAGCTCGATGTCTTCCCATTTCCGCTCAAGTGGCGTGTGTGCACTCATGGCACAATCATCATCTGTCTCCACTTCCTTCTTTGCCCTTGTCGGCGCTACCTTGGTCTCGGAGGCCTCTCCCTTGTTCTTCTTCCTTAGACACTGGGTCGCATAATGACCCAGCTCCCCATAGTGGAAGCATTTGATCTTGGAGAGGTCCTTCTTCTTTCGTTTCTCTTGCTTTCCCTCAGATGCTAGGGCAACATCCTCCTCCTCCTCCTTCTTGACTCTAATCCCCTTACCGCTGCTTCCCGCCTTGCTTAGCCTTCTGATCTCTTCTTGGCGAAGAGCCACCCACATTTCCTCCCAATGTGGAAGGGTCGCTCTACCCAATATACTCTGGACAAATACCTCCCAATCTTCTGAGACTGCATTCAGGTTTGTTCTCACCATCAATTCCTGATCCGACGTGGCCCCTATGGAAGTCATCTAATCCCGGATCTCATTCAGTCGACCAAGGAAGGTGTCGATCGGCTCTCCCTTTTTCATCTAGTATGACCGCAACTGATTTTCTAATAACATCCTTCTCTGCATAGAAGTATGCTAGTACAATTTCTTTAGCGCCTCCCACAGCTCATTTGTCATTTCCTTCTCGACAATGTGTGGTACTACATGGTCCTTGACCCCGTCAAGGATGATGCTCTTGGCCCTTGCCATTGCCTCCTTGTACTTGTCGTTATCAGTTGGGTCAATTGGGATCACTATCGTCCTCAAGCCAAAGTGCTTGACACGATTTTTGTCAAGTACGGATAAGATTCTAGCCTTCCAGATTGTGAAGTTTGAGGCTCCGTCCAGTCTGTACTGGTCTCTTATTCCGTGCAGTACCATGTTGCTCTTCTACTTCCCTCCTGGAACTTCTCGATGTGACTCCCTCTAAGCCTTGATTTCCCTCATGGAAACTGTTCTGCCGATGTCGAGATGCCCCCTACTCTGATCGTCTGTGCAACTACACCACTGATCCAGATTTCTTGGCTAGAAACCCTTGGTAGCAACTCCCTTTTCCTTGGCCTTGCCCTATTAGGTATTGTTCTGACTACAGTACCCCACCAGCTCCACTCTGCAACTTACCCACAGCCTCCTATACCCCAGCAACCTAGACGTGAGAGCTCCTAGGCTTTGCGCAATCCAGGCACCGGCAAACTAGCTCCCTCAGCCAACTGCGTCAACCCTCCTGGCCTCTGCGTGAGCTTGTCTTTGCCTCCTTCAGCCTCTGCACAGCCTCTCCTTGGCTCGAACTTGATGACGCAGGAACTGCATCACCCCTTCCTTGTTGTTTTGCTGCTACGAGCAACTTTCGTCACTCGGGACACCTGTTTTCTGCTGTTGTTGCTCTGCTCTGCAAATGTCCTCATTTCTCCTGTGATCTGCAACCACGCTTTGATACAATGTTGAAGTTTCTAAGACTAACAGTTAGAAACCCTCCATGCACTTTACTGATTTATTCCTACCTACTTGTTCTGTTAATTAACAAGGTATTTACCATGTAACTATTGAAAATAAATACAAGTGCATGCTCAACACATTACAGATCATCAACTAACAGAAACAAGCACGCAAATGACATCGTCATTTTTGGACTAATGTCCCCGAAAAAACCTAGTGCCAAAAAACTAGTGCAGCTATCTGAGGGTTTTATTATCAAGCAGTGCTTTTCTGAGTACACTGGGTGCCAAAACTAGCTAACCCGACAGAGATAAAAAAAACTTGGCAGCAATACCTCTCTTCGGAAATAGGTATTCGGAAAGCCTGCTCCACGAAATCCCTCTCTAGCACAATCTGAAGCTCAGCGTCAACCCTGCTAGCCTTCGTGTCAGACTGAAACCCTCTGCGTCAGCCTACTGAGGCTTTGTGCAGCCTCTCTAGCTCTCTGCGTCACTCCTGCAGCCTCTGCGTGGATGACGCAGGCCCTTTTGGCTCTGTGCAGCCTCTACTGCCTCTGTGTGGCTCCCTTTGGCTCTGCGTCTGCCTTTCTCTGCTTCTGCGCTAATCTCTCGGCACTGTCCCTACCTCTCCGTCTCGTACTCACTGCCCTTTGCTACAACAAATCACTGATTCTATCTCTGTTAGCAAACCCCGCTCTAGAGAATAGAATGACTGATCACTTTGGGTTCTTCTCCAAGTGACTCTCAAGCCTCCTCTTATACTTTTCTCGTAAATCAACGACCAAGATTAAGTCCCTAATCGACAGCTAAGATTAGATCTGGCTTGGTCCATGTCTTTTGGACCATTCTAACACAATTTTATATTAATTCACATTAATATTTTAATTTCCTTAAGTTTAGACTTAGGGACTCCATTAAAAATATTAATTATTTTAATATCTCCCAGAGTGTTTACAATCTGCCCAAACCCCTTCTGGGAATTGGAAATCTCATGTGCCCTAACCTCTCCACCAAATTTTGTGGCTAGAGCACATCCGATGCTACCCAAATCAACACTCCTATGACCCCGCTAGTTTGAGCCGTAACATTTTGGCTCCATTACCAGTGAGGAAGCAGGTCTACCTCCCTAGTGAATCATTGAGGAATTGATCCATAGACGACATTCCAACTATTCCTCTAGCGACTCCATTCATTGTCCAATCCCCTAGTTTGCTTGAAGGTGTCAACATTTCACTTTTAACTAGGGCCGCTACAAGAATGGGAGAATGAACTCCATCACATGTTAGAACTACCCTTCTCCCTGAATTTGAAAAGGTCGGTGATCCTACCCCAAAGATGGCAACAAATTCTAGCACCGACCTAAACCAAGACCAACCAAAAATGACACAAAGTGAAAGGTGCTTGGTTAGTGTCTTTGCCCCTTTGAACTTGAGTGATGATCCCAAGCCTTTACCTAAGAAATACAATAAATGGCTACCCAAGTTCTAGGGTGATGCTACCATAAGTGCACGCAACCATGTTGAAGAATTCTATTGGAACATTTCTCCTAGGTTAGTATTTGATGAAGACGGGAACAAGATATTGTTTGCCTTATCTTTTGAGGGACAAGCAAGGGAGTGATACCTTAGTCTTCCACCATGATGCATCGACAACTCTGACCAATTTGAGGATGTGTTCATGAGAAGATGGTCATCTGATGCGCAAGGAACTTTCAACATTGAGAAATTTTACCAAATAAGTAGGGGAAGGGAGGACATCAAAGAATTTATTCAAAAAATTGATAGGGTAGTTAGGGATAATACCAACCACTTGAGACCCCCTGATGCTAGTATACTTGACAAATTTATCAAAGTCGTGGGTGGTCATTTGACATATGCATTAAGGGATAAGAAACCTAAGACCTTGGCTAAGGCTAAAGAGGTAGTCATGGAAGTTGAACAAAACCTACGAATTTCCAAAATGGATGTAGATGAACACCCTAAAGCTAAGGTTGAAGTCAAAAAGGGAAAATCTAAAGACCAAACCGAAGAGACCCTTTTAGTGCTCCTTAAGAAATTTGATAAGCTAAATGAGGAGATGAACTCACAAGATAGACTCTACATGAACAAGCTCACCACCTTGGAAAGGGCCCAAAAATCAAATTATATCCCTAAAGGCAAGCCTTTCCCTAGGAAGCAAAATGATGAAGAAAAGCCAAGCTCATCTCAAGTCCCCAACACTTTGGCTCCGACAAATGTTGTGGAGCAAGACTCATCCTCTGAGGACGAGCAAAGTGATGAAGATGAGAGTGAAGATGAAGAAATTAACGAGTAGGCTAATATTGTAGAATCTGAAGCCTTTAACATTTTTCTAGGTGGTTCATATACTCATCCTCTTATTAGTGAGGTGACTATTAAAGAAGAGAAAAGGGAGCCAATCCTCAACGCTGATGATAGTGGAATATTTAAAGGGGTCCAATATTCACGAAAGAACAATGATGAAAACCCCACAACCTCCAAGGAAACCAACAAGAATGAATCTATTCCTAAGCAGGCTCCTCACAAAGAACCTCTCCTTAAAGAGCCCCATAAGAAGGATCCCCCAAAGAAATTCAATCCCAAAAAGAATCCTCAAAAAGGGGAACCCACTAAAAAGGACAAGGATAAAGAGGTCAAGCTTGATGTCGATTCAGACACTGCTATAGGAAAGATGATTGTGCAAGTTCCATTAAAGGAGATTGTGAAACTTCCACGACAGAGATGGCAAGCTAAGCAAACCTTGGGCTTTGAAGAGGAAGACTTACCCGTAGCATTACAAAATATCCAACCTCCCGATCTGAACCCAGGGCATGAGCCATTCATGCTCACCTTAGTTGTTAATGACCTCCTATTGCATAATTGCATGTTAGATTCAGGGGCTTCCACAAATATTATGCCATTAAAAGTCATGAAGCAATTGAATCTCAACATTACTCGTAGGTACAAGGCAGTCTGTGGGTTCAATTCTCAACCAATTGAAGTAGAGGGCCTCATAAAGGATCTTAAGGTGTCTTTAGCTATGAATCCTGATATATCATTACTTATGGATGTTGTGGTCATAAATATTCCCAATGTTTGGGGGACACTTTTATCAAGGAAATGGGGAGCCACTGTTGGTGGTCAACTTCAAATGAATTATATGTCACTATTCCACAATCTAATGGGACCCCTTTCATTCTTTATAGAGAACCTGCTTACCCTACTCATGTGGTCAAGCCTGGGCCAATCCCTTATTATAAGATGCTTGAGATTGAGAAACCTTCTTCCATACTTCCTTCACGAGAAGTTAGTATTCTTAGGCAAACAAGAAATGGAAACCCAAGAGAGAATATAAGGTTGGAGATGTGGTCTTGGTGGATAAAAATCTTGTGCCTATCAAGATTCATGGAAAAGTTGGAGAAGAATATTACTACATTGCCAAACTTAACGACGAACTTTGGTCGCAACGAATCATGTTGAGTCAAGTTGTATCATATGCATGTTAGGGTAGGATAGATTGCATGATGATTTTCTCATTAGAACTAATATCATATGATATTATCATGATAGATTAGTTGCATTTACATTAAAATTGCATTTAGAATAATTTTATTTTTCTTGTTGATTTTATGGCCTAATACTAAGCATGGGTGATCATAGGACACCACAAAAACATGTTGCCCCATATGCTTGGTCTTTCATATGTGCAGGTAACAGGTCTGCAGTCCCAAGAGATTGTTGGTGTTCTCATGACCTCTCATTCGCATACGATCGTACACCCTTCCGAGAGCTCATGTCCTAGTTCGAGCCAAATGTTACCCACTACCTGTGGGTAGTATGCATAGGAGAGACTTTTCTCCTAGATAGTCCTCAGCCGACAGCTAGCAGCCCCTTGTAGCCACCAGATAGCTCGATGTGCCATTTTCTCCACCACCTAAGCCAGCCAGGTGGTCCCTCGCCCATCTGTTATGATCGTATGTTTGAAGGTGGACCTCCCAACCTTGAAAGTATGGCTTTTCATTGGTGTAGTTAAATGATTTTTCTTACTTATCATGAACACTATTAGACATGGATTGGTGGGGGGATTCGGCGAAAAGAGTGGGTTAGGTCTGTACTCTTGTGTCCTTTGCCCGATTTGATGGTTAGCCTTGTATCCTAGTCTCGTGGAATCTCCTTTACTAGCCACTAGCTTTAGGGTTGGTACTACATGGGAAATCCCTATTTTGGTAGCGTGGTCCCCCATTTCCCGACACCATATACATCACTCCCCTCCACTCATTTTAACCCCATTCATCACTTTTCCCATTGGCCCACATGTGTCCACTTGGTCCACATACGTTTAGCCTCCCCCTCCCCTTGTTTGCACTCTAGGTCAGGCTTGGAACGATGCCCCAGAAGTTGATGCAGCTAAGAAGAAAATAAAAAGCATAATTTGGCCACTCTCAACAAGAAATGTACCACAAAATGCAAAAGATGGTTGGGACATACAAATCAAGCATGTGGGCAAAAGCCAAACATGAGCTTTACCCCTTATTTATAACCATCGCCCTAGTTCCTATGGGCCCTAGATGAGCCCCCTCCACATTAAGGAACCCATGATTGTCCCAACCCCTGGTGGGCAATGAAATGCCCCACCTTAAAAGGGGGTACCTACTGCTATATCCTACACATCATGCTCTCATCCCCTGGAGCCCCAGGCAATTAAGAAGAAAAAACAATCAAAGGCAAAAGGGATATCAATAAGGGTGGAAAAACAAAGGCTGGGGTAACTCATGTTCCACGATTTGCTCCCTCCTACACTCATGTACCCAAGTGTGGGCTTCCCTCATTACAGCTACCCTTGTACCATGACATGTGGGATGGATCCTTCCCCTGATTCCCACTTTGTTCTATCACAATATCACATGCCACCTACCCATTGATGCATGTACCATGGACATGTCACCCCCTTTAAAGGTTGAAACCACCTAATAGGATCCTTGGTTAACCTCCTTATTGAGCTTGTAGACACCTGTACATGCCACCATGAATTGCCCACTTGATTCCATGATTTGTAAGTTATTTTACTTGATTACTCTAATTATTTGTAAGCCCCTCCTTGATTGATCAACTCCATACCCTTGACCTAATCTGGGCCCACTTGGGTTCTTTGGGGTCCCACAACTCTACAACTCAAATTCCACAAGAATTTCATAGAATCCATTTCTTCACAAGGATCATTAAGCCTAGGAAGTCCCTTGATAAGGCGTATCCTTCAAGCCTAGGCCTAGGCATCGTTATAGCCCTTCTTAGAGAGTCAATCACCTTGCTTTCAAAGTAAACAAGCCATCTAGTTGAGCCTCTCTTGTGAATAGGATTTAAGAATCACCTCATATCTTATCATTGACCCATCCATCCTTGTGATTCCTCTCATACCGGGACTCCTCCCATCGGTGAAAGTCCATAAAGGGAAAGGAGCCTTAGCTGAAGTGACAGTGGGCTATCGCTCCATTGTTGCACCTAGTAGTTGCTCTATAGGATCCCCTCCTAGGACCCCTACTAGTTTGGGCAGTAACAGTGTTCACAACTTCACACTAGATCTCAACAAATGTATGAAGGCCAGTTTCTTCAGTTACTGAAGGTATACAATCATAATTAAATGCCCTACGTTGGTCTAGGTATATGTTCAAAAGTTGTGACTAAGATGATGTTAAGACCAGGTCATGTAATCAAATTAGCTCAAGGGAATCCCAACTAATCAAATGATGAAAATAAAACAAGCCCTTATTTGATACTACTACACAGGACCTAAGTCTTCATTGTAGTTTAATCAAGGCTGCAGAGAGATAGTTAAGTTAGGCCGCAAACTGAGGCTTGCTAGTCTTCTGCTCAAACATAAGACTTTAAATCATACTCAACCTTATTCGTTGATCCTGTTAGTGTCGGTCTTGAAAGCCCTCCATCAGTGATCAAAAAGCTCTTTGCATTTGCATTAGTAGGTGTCTCATCAGTGTCAAATCTTGCATTCCGTTAGGCATGCCATAAACCTGATGGAGGAGTTGGTCCATTATACCCCTCTTGGCTTTGCTGGATCAGGTCATATCAATTGTTAAGTTTTTTCAAGCTTGTCTTGATGTGTCTTAATGTCAAAATCCTAGGTCTAGGGTTTTGGTCATTTGTCTCTGCAAGGTCATGTCTCTGAAAATCCATGAGTGCTCAGCAAGCCAGAGGGAGGATTGTAAACATGTTTCTTTGATATTTTTATCTTGTACAGTGAATTTTCACCTTGGATTTAAAAACTCTGTTTTTAAAGCCAAGGTCATTTTTTCGGTTTTTGTAAATAAGTGATGAAATTTCAAAAATCTTCAGTGGACAAAATGCAACCCTGGTCCCCTTGTCAAGGTCCCTCAGATGATCTACCTGCAAAAAGAATCAAGTCAAAGCACTCAATGAGTTAAATTCAGGATAAAGGAAACCAAAGAATCAGTGTTTTAAAAAGTGTCAAAAATAAACTTTATAAAGTGGGTTTATGGATGAAATTTTTTCAAATGGAGTTTATAAAGGTTCAACTTCCCTCCTTTTACTCTCATTGTGCATCCCAACGCTTGAAAGAGAGGTTTGAGAGAGTGATTGGAGAAAGGAGCAAAATTACAGTGATTTCGGGCAGCAGAGTGGTGCGCGACCCGTCAAAGGAGGTGCGCGACCTGTTGGGCGGTGCGCGACCCGTCCAGAACTCCTCCGCAGTTCAGAATTACTACGGGCGCGACCCGTTGGGAGGTGCGCGACCCGTTGGGAGGCCTGCGCGACCCGTTGAACCGCTTGCCTGCAAACTTCAACAAAATTCCTCAATCTCCCTTCAAATCATCTAAATTGGTCGAGGTAGGCTCTTTACACATGGTTTTTGAGGATGGTGATGAATATAAGGCTTTATGCTATGATTTTAATCTCAAATCATGCAAATGAAAAGACTTATATGGCTGCAATATTCATGTGCAAACTGTGCTAGGGTTTATGGTGTTTCAAGCTGTTTTTCCTTTGGTTTGTTTCCCTCCCTTCCCTCTTGCTCACATTCATATGTACATCTCATTTTCCCCCATGTCATTTTATAAATGAAATGAAAATCTTTCCCCATCCCTAATCACTAAAAATAAAAAAAAATCCTACCCCTCTCCCAAAGAATCAAAAAACAAAAATTCAAAACCCTAATTCCCTTCTACCATATGCATGTGCAAAATAACAGAAACTGTTGGTAAATATGTCAGCATATTTTGTGCATGGTTTCCCTTTTTTCCCCTATTAAACATGTATACATATATTCCCATGTTCACTTTTATGCATGTTTTTCCCATATGCAATAATCTTTGTAAATGATTTCCCTATTACAAATATGTCTTCCAAAATGCATAATGATTTGCAAACTTTCCCTTGAAATTCCCTGTTATTTTTATATATTCCCATTCCTGGTTAAAAAGTTCCCTCCCCTAACATTCCCCTCATGTCTTTTTCCCCTTGAAACAGCATAGAGTTCAGCACTTTTTGCAGGCAGAGACAGCAGTTCAGTTTGTCCACTTTGCTCCAAAACCATGTCAGAAACCGAAACTTATGAGCAAAGTGATGACCATTCATCATCTACAGAGGTTGAGGTACAGAGGAGGCCACATAGAGGTGGAAAAGGTGGCCATCACAGCAGTATAGGAGCCTATGTCATTATGGTTTGATTCAGCTCGTAGTCTTGCATCAGTTGGCTCAGCAGGGCATCTCATGGGAGGAGTTCATTTCCCGTGAGTTTTTCACAGCACCACCCCAGCCACATCCTGAGGTCATTCAGGAGGAGGGAGGACCATCTCAGCAGCCTGATATTCCTGTCATTCGACATGTTAGTTCCTCACCTCAGCTCACTTATCAGAGAGGCCTGAGGGCCTTATTTGCAGCAGCCAGGCGAGTACTATCTCCACAGCAGGTGGAAGGGGCCTCGCCTTCATCATCAGCACAGCGAGTGTTATCTCCACATCAGGTGGCAGGGGCCTCGCTTTCTTCACCAGCACAGGTACCACAAAGGGGCAAACAGCCCATGATTCATGAGGGTCCATCAGGAGTCCCCGACACCGAGGTCATTGATCTTGAGGCCAGTTCTCCTAGCCGAGAGGCAAAGGAGATCATTCAGCATCTGAGAGCTGAAAATGATGTTTTGCAGAGGAGACTTGAGGGTGCCCAATGGACTATCACTTACCTGGAGCAGCGGAACAAACAGTTGGAGGAGGAGAAAGTACTGGATGAGTTATGGAGGATTCGTAGTGACCGAGTCTTGAACCGAAGAAGACCCGGTGATCCAATGTTACTTGGGAGCGGGAGCGGGAGCGGGGAGCGGGAGCGGGGAGCGGGAGCGGAAGCGGGAGCTGGAGCGACCATTTTCAGAAGCTCCCAGTTTGGGAGCGAATCGGGGAGCGATTTTTTAAAAATATATATATATTTTATATTTTTTAATTTTTGATACATATATGTCAACAAAAACATGTAGAATGATGAAATAGACATAAAAAACATAAAAAAACATAAATTGATCATTGAACCATATATCACATCAATCATCTAGAAATTATAATCGTCATCAACCATGTCCACAATTTAGTAAAATACATATTACAACTGCAACATAACATGAAGTTGATACATTGAAGTTGAAAGCTTTCAGAATTGAAAATTCAATAACATTTATCATCATTGATCACCAAAGTAACAAGTTGTACTTGTAAGCCAAGTTTAACCATTACAAGAAGTAATATCGAAGATATTTCTAAGTCCTAACTTCTAACTGTTAACATGATATGAAATGTTAAAAATTTATAAAATGAAACATGAATAATGAGATGAAATGAAACAACTTTAGTCTTTCACAAAGCATCATATTCATAATTCACAATCATTACCAATGAGTTATAATTGCCAAGGCCCAACTTCAAACTTCAAATTTTCATTGTCACAGTGATATAATGTTTACAAAAAATATCATAATGTCATAATGATATGAAAGAGTCAAGGACTCAAAACTCAACAGTTATGAAAACTAAAGTCTAATAGAAACTAAAAAAGACAAGTAAACTGTAAATCTACAAGTGGCCCTTGCCACGAGAGTCCCCAGGAGTATAAGTAGGTCGTGGTGGTCTTCTAGGAGTCTCCCGCACAGACCGACGACCAGAACTAGAGCCTCCACGCGAGGGTGTCGATGGAGGTGGCGACAGCAATGGAACAAGACTCGGGCCCCGAGAACTGCTACTGGATGGTGGAGGTGGAGGTGGCATGGCTGCTGCAGCTGCTTCATGTTCATCCCGTACAAGCTCCTCTTCTAGTTCTTCCATATGTACAATGCCATCCTCCAAATTGTCGTCCTCAGGGTGATTGTCCAAAATTTTATATGTGGGATCTTCATTAGCCCGATCACAGTAATGGCTCAACAACCTCAAATTGTGGTGCACATAAACCAAGCTTTCTGCTAGGTTTTCGTTGAGCCTGTTTCTTTTCACATTATGTATATAACTGTAGGTGCTCCAACACCTCTCTGCAGAAGAAGAATTTACAACCTGTGAAAGAACTTATTTTGCCAATTTTGGCAAAAGTCCGTGGCCGCCATATGTTTCCCACCATGTGAGAGAATCAAATTTATCTTTGTCGTCCATTGCATGGAAGTTACCATACAAACCACTGCCACTGAAGTATCTGCCTATTTCAAGGCGCACAGCTGCACATTCCTCCCTGTCAGGCACCAACTTTTCTAATGCTTCCAGATATCCTCTAGTTACCTCTTGATCTAAATGGGGTTTGGTCCTAACACCACCCCCTGCTGCAGGTTTGCCCAACCAAGATTCTGAGTAGTATTTTGGCGTAAGGATATACGCCAAGCAATGTAGTGGAAGGTTAAGCCTATTCCACCGTTCACACACACAATCATGAATCAGTTTGTACAAGTTGGGATCTTTATTATGAACAATGTCTTTTATTTCCCCCAACATGGTATCCATTTGCTCATACACCTTGCCAATCACTGGTTTGTCTGTATCTGCAAACCGAATCATGTTATAAATTGGCTTGGTGAAATCCAATACCTGTCTCACAGTTGTCCAAAACTGCCCATCAAGAGCGGCCTCCTCCACCGTTTCAAAACCTGCCATGTCAGCTACATTTGTAGCCCTTTCCTTTAACACCTGCCAATGTGGACTTGATACCATGCTAGCTAATGCCTCTCTTACCTTCAAAAGGCGCCTGAAGGTGAGGTAATAGCTACCAAATCTAGTCCTCGCAATCTTCAGCAACTCCAATCTCGAGTGACTGCGGAAAAGGCCATGTGTATTGCTATGATTTGTAATAAATTTTATCATTTTTTTTCCTTTCTTGTACAAATCACCAATCCATTGGTATTGTTCATTTTTGTTTTCGACAATATCATGCAACAGAAGGTTCAATGTGTGAACCAAACATCCAGACCAAAATATGTTCGGGTATTTATCCTCAATAATTGCTCCCACTGCCTTACAATTAGGAGCATTATCAGTGATGACTTGGATGACATTGTATGGGCCAATACGCTCAATTGTTTCAAGCAATGCTTCTGCAATGTTGATAGCGGTCTTGAACTTGTCTGAGTAATCATGTGCAGCTAGAAAGATGGGACCACTTCGGGACACAGCAAGAACACTTATCAATGGCTTGCCTTTTACATTTGTCCATCCATCAGATACAATGGACACCCCATTGTCAGTCCAAGAACTTGTCATTTTATTCAAAGACTGTGATATTTTTGCTTTTTCATGATCAAGGCCAACAGTTCTTGCCTTGTCATACCCAGGGCTCTTGTATCCTTTAGGGGCATCATTTATGGCAGAAACCATTTCGTGCCAATAAGGTGAGCGTAGAACATTGAATGGTATCCCACATGCATAGAGGAACCTGTAAACTTTTGAATCCACATCATTCCTACACCCCTCATCAAGGAAATCTGATATGGTTCTACGCCTTAAAGATGATGACCCTGTGCCTCCATGTCCATATCCACTGCCTTGGGAGGATGCTGAAGGAGTTCTTTGTGATGGTGAGATTGGTTCAAAGAAACCCCTTGATCTTTTTGTTCTGTATTGGGCGTCCTCCTCTTCCTTTATGTATTTGGCTCTATCTGCTGTTGACACCTTGTCACAAGTTTTGATTCCTATTTGTTTCTCTCCATCCCATGGCCTTTTCCCGCAGAGGTGTCTTCTAGCACGGGTGTATGAGCCTGTGTAGTCAGTGTTGCAATGGAGGCAATGAAATTTAGTGGTTCCACCCCCTCTCCCTGTTTCAGCCCTGTGAACATATTTCCACAATGGAGTTTGGTCTTGTTTAGTTTTTTGACCCTCATGTTCACCCTCCTCCACCTCCTCCTCACTGGGGTTTTCACCCATTTGACTTCCTCCGGCTTCTTCATCCACCTCTTCAGTTTGAGGCCCCCTCCGTTTCCTACTCTCCACCACCATAATAACCATAAAAGGGACCAGGAAGAGGAAAATGCCAATAAATATCCCCAGGTCCATGGTGTTTGATGTTTGTAGGGTTTGAGTCTTGAATCTGCAAATTAATTTAGTTTATTGGGATTAATTCATTTAATTTATTAATTTAATTTAAATTAATGAGCTTTAAACTCAAACAGGTAAATTAAACTAACCAAATTAACTACCTAACCAGCTAAACTAACTAAATGATTAAGTTACTTACCTCTGCAGGCTTGCTCCTCGCTCCTTGGCACTTGCTCCTCGCTCCTCAGCTCTGGCTCCTTGCTCCTCAGCTCTTGCTCCTTGCTCCTTTGCTCTTGCTCAGCTCTCACTCTCAAGCTCAATGAAGTTGAAATGATTTTTTTTTGGCCCATTGGGCTTATAAACAAAAAAAAAATTTCTAAATTTTTTTTAATTTTCGGGTCCGGCGGATTTTTTTTCCGCCGGACCGCTCCCGGTCCGTTAAAAATCGCTCCCGGAGCGTCTTTTAATGCCCGGGAGCGATCAGGGAGCGATCGCTCCCCGATCGCTCCCGGGCATTAAAAGACGCTCCGGGAGCGCGGGAGCGATCGCTCCCTAAAGCGCTCCCTCACAGACCAGGGAGCGCAAATTTTTTTACGGGAGCGCGCTCCCGAGCCGCTCCCGCCCGGAGCGCGCTTCGGTAGCGGGTTCGAGGGGGGGGGGCGCTCCCCCGCAACACTGCGGTGATCCATTGCCTGCTGACCAAGAGTCTATGCTCATCCAGGTGAATGCACACTTAGAGAGGCTGTTGGCTAAGGCCAACCAAGAGAAAAAGCTGCTGAGGAATATGAAAAATCATTATTGGGCAAGGATGCATATATGCAAAGCCAAAATGAAAGTTTTTCAAAGGAGGTTGACCGAGGCTCAAAAACAGAGAAAGAAGCCAAATCCCCTCTGTATCTTGGCTGAGACTTCTCTCAAGGATCATGGCACTCATTAGCCTAGCCACAAGCTCAAATCCCAAAAAATTTTGAGAATTTTGGGTAATTTTGGCATTTTTTGGAAATTTACAGGTTTTGGCTCCTCAACGGGTCTCACCCCCGGTGAGACCCTTTGTCATGGCAACTCCTTTTTGCAAAAACTCAGCATTTCTAGATTTGTCATGCAAAGTTACATATGCCTATGGATGGACTTGAGTTTTTATGGAGTTTTGGGCCTCCAGAAGGTCAAAATACATGCAAAATTTGACTTTCTGCCACTTTTTTGAACTACAGAAAGCTGTCTTGGGAGAATTGATTTTTGACAGGGCAAATGAACTCCAAATTGAAAAATTCCAGTTGGGTTGGAAAGTAGACTCAAAGACCTTTCCAACGAGCTATCCTGCACCCAATTCTGACACCTGCAAGTGCCTCAAACAGAGCTCACAATGTGCGCGACCTGTTGAGCAGGGGTGCGCGACCCGTTGAGCAGATTTTGCCAGAATTGACTTGTTCAGCCCAGAAAACGCAGATTTGACTCTTTTTGACGTTTTGAGGTTAATGATGGTCCTCTTGGATGTAATTGTGACACTTTTTAGATACTTTTACTCTTGTTTAACACTTTTAGAAGATTCATTCATGTAAAGGGTAAAAATTGAATGTATGAACTGGTTTCCAAGTTTATAGAGGCAAGTTGTTTTGACTGCCTATTTTCTAGTGTTTATTTTAGAAGTGGTTGAAACAGCTCCTAGGATAGTGAGCTCGACCCATGGAGGCAGGGAAAGAGGTTAGATCATCTATATTATGTACTTTCTTGCTCATTTTCATGGTTGGACTCTTGAGGGAGCAGCTATCATTGTATATTTTCACTGTATCTCTGCAATTTTTGGCTAAGGAAGACCAGGGTTTTGCAGTCATCTTTGGGATTCTTGTGGACTCATGTGTTGATGGTGTGTTTCTCCATGTTATTGTAAGCTTTGTTATGTGATTCATTTCCTTTCTATACTTCTGCATATTAAACAAATGAAGTGTTAAAGTAAGAATTCATGCTTGCCATGCTCTGCTTTTAAGTTTGTTTAATTTCGATGTTTTCTACTGTCTAAAGAGAATTCAAATTCATTGTTTGCTCTCTTTAGCCTTCTTATCTTTCATTCCTAACCATCCACTTCAGTCAAAGACATCAACACGGTCTCCTACCTCGCCCCAAGGAACCCCCTGCAGAAACTGTGTCCCATCCCCGCACCCAAAATTGCCCTCTCCTCAATTTGCCACCAAAAAACCCAAAAACCCCAAAATCAATCTTTCTGATCAGTTTACTAGCCTAATATCAGTGTTACCTTGTTGGTCATCTCATCCCATTGAAGATCTGCCGAGATTGACCGGAGAGAGCCTTCTCCTGCCCCGTAGGGCTAGCTACGAGGCTGAATGGTTTGATGTAGCTTTGAAGTTTGCCTTTCTCAGCCTAAGGTGAAATTTCAAGTGCTAACAGATCCTAGACATGTCACAGTAACTTCGTAAGGGTGATTCGAAACAGTTCGAGATTTGTCCTCCCGAATACAGTCCACAAATTTTTGCTTCCACTGAAAATTAATTGTACTAGTTAAAATCCCCATAGTACATTTTTTTAGCAAGCTAAAAAAAATTTTAAATCAACAAGGAAATTCACTAGGAAATAATTTGTCATTTACTAGGTTAGAAAATCAACATGAAAGTCACGTGACATGAAGAGGAAACAAGGATTACAACCTCATGGATATTAGGAAGTATTTCGACACACCATGAAGGCTAGGCTTTTTGGATGGGTTTCCTCATAGAGTCATCAACAGCTTGAAGAATAGTTCATCGACATCAGAAGGGGGTATAATGAACCATAGTTATCAGAACGAGACTGGTCATTGAGTAGACTCCCCGGACCAGGAATCGGTCAAAAAACCAAACCTAAAAAAAACGGTCAACCAAAAACACAAAATATTCAAATTTTAAAGAAAAGCATATATATTCTTGTGCATCCATATGAATACAAACCATTTATACACAAATAAGCAAAAGTTCTCATTTATATAGCATGTAAGTGTGCACATAACCAAAATAGCACCAAATGCAATCCATCTCTAAACCGAAAATACATCAACAAACAAGCTCCACATGGCCTCTAGCATCCAAAAAAAATTATGCTACAGCGAATACCTACATATCATCAAAATCATTGCCTATATTGGGGTCCTCGTCATCAATATCACCCTCTAAGCATTAAAATAAGATAGAAAAAGCATAGCATGTCAAGTCAAGATTTCGTTTGAGTGATGGGTATTTTTCTAGTAGGCTCATGATAAAGGAGTTCGACAACCAATGCTACTCATATCAAGGTACATAGAGGGCTTGGTGATCTTGATTAAATACTAGTTCCATACCCTCGTACATGAGAAAATCCAATTAGCTTTGCAATCCCCCCAATCCTGAAATCTTGGAAAATTGTTAAGTTTGCTAGATTTTGAGTGAAATCTAAAATTTTACTTTCTCCATATGAAATCCGATGAGGTCAAAACGACTCTCGAACATCCTGAGTCATTTCATGGTAATGCTAAAAATTTAAGTAAAAGGATGAAAATGAAAGACAACTTTATGAATTTAACATTAACATGAATTGCATAGCATTAATAGGGCAATATGGTCAAATATTAGGATTCCCCTATCATAAATCACTGCTTTCTTGAAAAAAAAAATTGCATTCAAAGGATCCTTGGCAGCAATGTACAAAACCAGTTGGCTCAATACTGAATTGGCTAGTTCAATGAAAAAAGGTCGATTTGGTACCGAACTGGCCTGTTCCGTACAAGAACCGGCTGATTAGAAACCAAACCAGCCAAAAACGGTTCAGAATACTGGTCCAAACCGGTTTTGGCCTCAAACCAGTCGGACCGGCTAATTCAAACTAGTTCGGTCCAGTCCTGATAACACTGTGCTGAACCCCTCCTAACTCTGGATCCATGGTCACCAAAGAATGACACGGGAGGGGTTCACCAAAGCAACAACAACCTAATGAAAACTTCAATGATAATTCTAATATGAATGATTTAGTTCCTCCCAACAGTTGCAAGTCTTAAATTTGTGTGTATATCCAATTTTGTTTATGGGAACGTTGAAAGAAAATTCTTTTGGAGACTCAAAACATTTGCAACTCATAAACTTGTTAAATTGCTCGATTTGAAATATGTAGACTCCATAGTACATACTCCATGTCCTTCACCTCTTATATCATAATCATCTACCTTTGTACTGCTGGTGTGTACTGTGTTATTTTCAAGCTTGATATTATGGTTCATTTTATTACGAATTAAGCTGAAAATCATCCAAAAGCATGAGACAAGTCAATTGTCAAAGGGTGATTCATGGCACTATTTTGATATCATAGCAAACATCTTAAGCTGCATTCAATCTCTTTATAGTGAATACCTTTTGTCAATTTATCCCACAGTAGCATTCAATTAGATAGTATCAAATCACAAAGCGATTGACCACCAGAGAACATTTTCATGTTTTTTAATGTGTATAAGCAGCAAGGAAGAGATCAGAGATATCATAGTTGTTTCTTATCAAATTAAAATATATACGGCTTAATTCAAATTCATGACTTCAAGCGATGGACATCCAAGCAGCAACACGATTCAATCCAAGGCTCATGTATATCTAAATTATGAAACAAAGCATCTGAATATGTCGATGCACACAAGAATCTTCTTAAAATACTCTTCAAAACCAAAGCAAAAACAAAAGAGAATGTTTATAATTTCATGCACCACCTAACAATATTGCAAGGGCATAACCCCTTAACCGCCATTAGCTTCTTATACATGTTATATCAAAAATTATAAAATAATCATAATTACCAACATATTATAAATGTGAGATTCCATAACCTCATTATTACCTATCCATAATTGCACTCACGAGCACTTCATGAACACCTCAGTATTATGTGCATCAATACCACACCCCAGAAATAGTGAAAATTAGTAAATTACATAGGCCAATCTATGTTAATCATGGATGAATTTAAAATATGCAATTCAAACGTAGGGAGGAGGATCATAATCCTATAAGAAATTTTGAAATATTGTTTGAAAGTTAAGTGTAGTAAATGTGCTAATGTTAGATGGCCAACTCTACGTCAGTGGCTTGCACGTGGTCATAAGAAGGGCTTAGAGGTTGTAGTTGTTCTTAATAAAGGTCAAAATGGTCATGCGAAAAATTAAAGCAATTTTCTTTCCATGTGGGGAAGAAATGAAACATTATTGTTATGGCAACACGAATAATTTAGCAATATTTACTGCTTTCACTTCTAACATCATCAGTGTTGTATCAATCATGTTACGATTTGGTATTCATCTTTCATGAAAATAATTCATGTGAACAGTTCCATTATCTTAGTAATCCTATTAAGTACACTCTTATCAAATGACCCCACTATGTGCACTAAAATGAACTTTTTATCAAATGACCCCACTATGTGCACTAAAATGAACTTACTTTGATTGTATCTACAGCATTCACTTTTAATGCATTAACAGTATGGGTTGCTCCCAGCTTTCTAGCATTCTCAAGCTTTTCATCTTGAACATCAACAGCAATTATCTTGCTGCCTCCAAAAGCCTTTGCTATCTGCAAACAACTGAATTTAGGAGTCCAATTAGAACGATTTCCTAAGGCTCTAAATAAAAAGTTTGACCATTCAATGAATTGAACTTAAACCTCCTCATCAAACATGAAATTCGCTTTTGCTATGGAAACAATACAAGAGATGGATATATTACTGCCAAAGTAACAAAAATTCATTTATATGGGAGTCACACAATGAAGAATAGATGGCCATCTAGACTTACATATGTAATGGAAGAGACAATAAGGAATAAGTTATGCATTTACGTGAAATATTAGAAATGGAGGGAAAAATCATGCCTTGAGTAATAAATATGAGAATTGTAATGTAGTGGCAAGCCCTATAATTAATCAGATATAATAAGGATGTGTCAATGAAAAGCTAAGAAAACTTGGTCATTTAACAACTATGTCACCCGACACGATGACATGGAACACAAAGGACATAATATCAGTGTCAAACACAAGCCACGGTAATATATATATATATATATATATATATATATATATTGTTAATTCTTCCTAACACTAGATTGTTCTTTGCTTTTGATAATTGCATTTACAAACTTTTCATCATTTACATATTGTATTCACCCCACGACATCATTACATCATTGGCAATTATGTAGAAAGAACAATAACATCAGTAATGCAGCAGAACATAAAGGAACAACAAAAGAAAAGTATTCACAATAGGGACACTAGGAGTCAAGCCAAAGACCAGGGCAAAACCCCACAAGGGGGAAAACCCATGCAAATTCTTCTTCTATTAGATATTCATCAATTGTTTAGCTGAGATACAAAGTACATGTAGAAAGAACAATAACAGCAATAATGCAGCAAAACATAAAGGAACAACAAAAGAAAAGTATTCACAATAGGGACACCAAGAGTTAGGACAAAGACCAGGGCAAAACCCCACAAGGGCGAAAACCCATGCAAATTCTTTTTCTCTTAGATATTCATCAATTGTTTAGTTGAGATACAAAGTACATCCATAGAGAGATACTTCATTACATCAAGCCTCCTAGGGCTAACCCAAGTCAGTTAAAATTTGGGTACCAGAGGACAGGTGGTTCCCTAAGGCTTTGATCTTTGGCCAAGGGAAAAGTGTCCAAATTTATTCTTTAATTTTCTCCTAAAGTGACTTTATAAGTGGTAAAGTCAATTTCATTTTAAAGTGACTTTATACATGGTAAAGTTACATTCTAATATAAAAAGTGACTTTATAAGTGGTAAAGTTACATTCTAATTTAAAAGTGACTTTGTAAGTGGTAAAGTTACATTCTAATTTAAAGGTAACTTTATTAAAGTGAATGAAGAATTAGGAAGTGAAAAAGTGACTATGGAAATAAAAGGTAAGTGGGTTTTTATTTAAGTGGGTGACTTAAAAAATAAAAAGTGAGAATTAAATGCACATTTATTCTCATCCCTAGATGTAAATGAATCTCAGTGATTAGATCTTAGGGTAACCCAAAAGGTCATTTAGAGAATAAAAGGAGAAGAAAAGAGGAGAAGATCAATTCATTCTTTCATGAGAATTTGAGAGAAAGAGAAGAGAGAGCAAGAACAAAATTTTTGAGCAGTGAAGAAGTGAAGGAGAGCAACAAGAAGACATTTCAGCAAATCTGGGCAGCAGCATTTAATGGCACGAATCCCAAGGAAAAATCGTACAGCAGGAGAAAGGCACAAAAATTGAGGAAAATGAACGACAAGTTCTGGGCACATTTTTCGAAGCTGGCCGTACAACATTTAATGTTGTTTTGTTGCTGTAAAAATTTCTATTTTGGCTGTTGGTTGATTGGCACAATTTTCGAGGTGGATTTCAAACATGGAAATCGAGATAAGTCGTAATTTATGGTTGCTGGAACTTTTACTGTGTATTTTTGTTTCTCTATAAAAGCATTTTCAGAAATAAAGAAGAGCTCTCAAACTAGTTTTCCCCAAGAGTTGTAAGGGGTTTTTCCAGGGTCACATTGACCAAAAATAACTGTGTTATTTTTTGTGCGTGGCTGTCATAATTTTGTTGTGTTTTATTTCTGCAATTTCAGCAATTGTGCAATCTCTAAATTTGTGCTTTCAGAAAAATATTATCATTTCCAGAGTTTAGAATTTCTATCATGCTTGGATTTAAAACTAAATGCATGGAGTGATAAGGAAAACTGATAACCAGAGTGGAGATTGAAATTTCTTCATGGTATCAGAGCTTGGTTGGCCGAAAAGTGCAATTTGGGACAGCAAAGTGAAAATTACAGCAAGCTTATCTTTACACAGAAAACAGAAGCCTTTACCACAGATTTGAAAATTTCAGTTTGGTAGGACATTGAAACATGTCTTTGGGTTTGAGAGTTGAAGACAAGTTAGATGGGAGACAACTATAGTGCATGAAAGGAGAAAATCCATAGTATCTTTGAGGAAGCATAAGTCAAGGGCATTATGGTAAATACCACACAAAACCCAGTAGCAGTACCTGCTGACCCTGTACAGTTGGCAGAGTTTAACAAAAAGAATGCTAAGGCAAAAAGATTGATTCTGGAAGGAATCAAAGACCATGCCATTCTTCATGTGATAAGAAAGACTTATGCACATGAGATGTGGGCAGCCTTGACCAGTCTTTACCAAAGCTCAAATGAAAATAGAAAAATGGTTCTAAAGGAGAAACTGAAGGCCATTAAAATGGCTAAGATTGACAGTGCTATAGCATACCTCACAAAGATCACTTCAGTGAGAGATGAGTTTGCAGTCGTAGGTGAGATCATTGCACCCACTAAGTTGGTGAGAATTGCTTTGAATGGTCTTCCCAAGACTTGGGAGAATTTTGTGGATGGCATTGTTGCATGGGAAAACCTTCCCGAATGGGAGAGGTTGTGGGATGATTACATTCATAATGAAATCAGAAAGAACCATCTTGGGGCAGCCAAACAAGTGGAGGAGGATGACAATGTGGCATTGTTAACAAGAGGCAAGAAGGGCAGAGCAAAGAAGCAAGCTTCCAACAGTGGAGGCAAAAGCAAAGGTAAAGGCAAGCAACAAAACAAGGAAAAAGACTATTCCAAATTCAAATGTTGGAATTGTCAAAAGTTGGGATACTATGTTGTTGTGTGTCCGGAGAAGAAGAACAAGAAAGGGAAAGACAAACCCATGCCAGCTTCTACAGAGATAGAGAGCTTCTCAGAGAGATTTGATCGAGAGTTTGGGTTCATAGCTTGTGAGGCCACTAGTGCGGGATCCCCTGCCATACAGGTTTAGAGGGAGTGTGCATTCCTCGCTACTAGCAGAGCATCTTCTAGCTTTTGGTATGTTGACAGTGGCGCTTCCCACCACATGACAGGAGTCAGAGAGTACTTCCCAGAGCTTTCAGAGGGTGATACTGATATGGAGGTAGTACTTGGTGATGACAGTGTTGACCACTACGTGTCAACTTCCCATAGCAGTACACCCCCTTTTCTTCGCAAAAGGGATAGCGTTTAATCGACATGTTCGTTCCATTCAGCAGTCATCGTCGACTTGATCATATTATGTTGTAAACCCAGTCTGCATGTGTGAATTGTAAATAATCTTAGCAGATATGAGTCATGTATGTAAATTGCCTAGATGGACCTAATTTCCTAGTGATAATCTAAGTTCCGGAAGGTTTTTTGTCTCACCGATCCATGATCGGCAGAGTTTTCCTTCAGCCTAACCCCAAAGCCGGAATGGATTTTGTCATTAGAATCTTAGGAGAATCCTAGTGTGTTAATCTGCTAGATTATAGTTGTGGCGCAGAACTGGGTGGTCTATGAGGGTCTATGTCAAATGAGTTTTCCCCATTTAGATGTAAAATTGTAAAAGTCATGATGTAAAGTGTCTTGAGGGTTAGAAAATGTTTTAATCCCCTCATAAGTCCTAGGTCCTAGGTGATTTTTCCAAAGGCTAAGTTCGAGGATCCATTTAAAAATAAATTAAAAATTAAAAATTGAAAAATTGAAAAGAAAAGAAAAAATAAATAAATAAAAACAACTTAAAAATAATAAAATAATATTTTTGAGTAAATAAATGCAGAATTCCAATTTTTTAATGCATTAAAAATTCGACGGATGAGATTAAGAGATCTCTTGATCCTCATCGGCGGTCAAGATCGTTTTGACATGGATCACTCGAACTAGCCGTTGGGAATTTTTCCTTTAAATAGGGTGCTAGGGGTCATTTGAGAGGAGATTAGATCTGAGAGTCTGGTGCTAAAGAAAGCTCTCTTGTAGTCATTTTTGTGCAATAAAGAAAGACTTTGGGGTTAAAAATCTTGTTGGTGTTACTCTTCCGGAAATGCTGTAAGATTGTTTTATTTTTCTGCATAATTTTATTTTCAGCCATTGAGGATAGCTTAATGAAGATTGATCTAGGCACAGGTATCTTGTCTGATCTTTGGGGTTTGAATGATAGTTTAGATTCTGAAATATAGTGGCAGGTATCTCCATTTGATCGGGGTTTCACTATTGTTTTCCCCTTCTATGTTGATGGTTGATTTTAAGTTGTGCAGGAATTTTTTTTTTTTTTAGATTACCGGGAGTTAGGGGAAGTTCTCGGCTGAACCAGCGAACTCCCGGATTGTGTTTTCTGAAAGAACCCAGCCAGTTCTTGATCCCGGGCTTATCATTTGAAATTTTTTTAATGCATGCAGGGTTTTCTGAAGCACCTCACATTAAGTTTGAAATTCTGAAAATATAACTGTGGACTATTGACAAATCTGGCTACTAAAGAGCCTTAGATCTGTAAATATTGTAAATTCATAGCTGGTTTGTAGGGTTTTATTTTTAATCCTTTCATATATTTTCTAGGTTTTTTGTTTTCCATTTGCAGGTTGCAGGTCTGGAAAGAAATCTAGTTTTTGCAGAGTCTCTGTTTTGGCTGTCCAAGGGTTTTAAATTCTGTTACTTTCAGATCTGGAAATCTTTTGAGAGGGTTTCATCTCCAGAACCTGAAAACAAGTGGCTGCCTCCTGCAAACACCAGATCACAGCGGCATTTTATCCACGCATTTTTTCTCTCCGCAGCTCCTCATTTGCTGCAAACTCCTGTATGCTGCCAAAGTCTGCAAAATTATTACGCTGCCAGAACCATTACGCAGCTCATCAGCAACTGTTGCCCAGGCACTCTGCGTCCACTTCCCTCTCCTCAATCAATCTGGTCCTTCTGACTGGCGTCCATCACCTCTATGCATACCGTGATCATCCGCCTCCCCTTCCAAATCATTTGCTGCCCTTCAAAGCCGTTTTCCCCTCCTCTATCCAAACAGAAATCAGCGCCATATCTTTTCTCCACTGCAATCCTCCTCTTCCTTGTGGTTTTCTCATTCAGCAGGATGCTCCACGTCCTTGCTTCCTCATCGATCCTCTTCCTGAAATGCACTATCAATCCGTTGTTGTCATTGAGCCAATCCATATCCCTGTGTCCCATTTCTGCCTTGCTCCAGCATTCTGCCCTCCTTTGTCGGCTATATCGTTGCACTCTCCACAGCCACCTGCGTGCAGCGTATCTCCCCCACACTTAAACTCTCCAACTCTTGCCTGCTGGTCTGCGGCTCCATCTTTCTCTTCACATGCTGCTCTCCTTCCGCCGTCCAGTTCTTCAGTCACCTTCACTATCACTTTGCGGCTTGCCTTCGCTGCCATAGCACCTGCACACATTAAAAAAGCAACAACAAAAAAAAGTTCGATTGGGTAGGTTAACGTAAGTTTTTCAAAACCTTAAAATTTTTTTTTTTTTTATTATCATTTCATTGGTTTAGTTTAAGTCTTAGTTTACGTTGGCTTTTAATGGGCTAATCATTATTTGTTCGATTTTGTTTAGAATTTATTTAGATTCTAGATTTAATAAATTTCACCCTTTTTGATTATATTAGATCAGGATTTAATTTAGCTTATAGTTTTTTAGGTTATAATTTAATTTAATTTTGTTTTGTTTAAATTTTAAATTTAAAAAAGAAAAAAAAATGTAAATAAATAAAATATCTTAAAAGGTTTTAGCTTTTAATTTCTTGGTTTCAATTTTTTTAGATTTAGTTAAAGTTCAGTTTAATTTTTTTTTAATTTCAATAATATAAAAAAGAAAAAGGGAAATAATTTTCTTAGTTTTAGGCTTCAGTTTTGATTTTTTTTAGTTTTGTTTTGTTTTAATTTTAAAGTAAAAAATGTCATAAAAAAATCAATAAAAAATAATAAAAAAATTCATAAAAAGATTAAAAAAGTTCCTTTTTACTTTTTTATTAGACCTTAGTTTAGATTTAGATTAGATTTTAATAAATTCAAGTTTTTTTTTTTAGTTTAGATTTTAATTTTAAGTTTTGTTTTAAAAAATATAAAAAATTCATAAAAAATTATAAAACTTAAAAAAAGCATAAAGAAATTGTTTTCTTATAGTTTAGATTTTGATTTAATTTAGTATCATTTAGATTTTTTTTAGTTTTAAAATTTTATCTGAAAAATATAAAAATATTTTGGGAAATTTTTTACCAATTTCAGTCTTGGCTCGGGAATTTCTTAGGTTTCATCTTTTCTGCTGAGGCTAAAATTTTGATGTGGGAATTAATGTTTAAACATGCTTTAATGTTCATTTGAAGATTAACTACATGAATGTGATCTCTGGTTAGCTTTTTACGTGGTTGAAGCACTTTATCTTTCGAAATTTTAATTGCTGGAGTATCATTAAGTCATTAAGCATTTATTGATTATCTCGCATGTGGTTAAAGTTAATCTCTGTTGTTTGATGGTAAAACGATTGTTAATGAGTTCATATCTCTGCAGCATTTGATAAATAATCGTTTAATCATTTATTTTATAAGGCACTGGTCTTTTAACTTAACAAAATCAATTTAGTGCTTGTTTCTTCGTGTCTCCCAACCCAACTGGTCCACAGTTGGTCTTCATCATCTCATAGGGTCTACCCCCCTTAGCCGCGGGAGACAGGCTTAAACGGAGAGATCGGGGATCAGGGTGACAGCCCCCGGTCTGAGCGTTGTCGTGACAATCTGTGCGACAACAGACAGCATTGTTAGAGCAGTCAGTGTGGGGGCATTGACATTTGATAGAGGACCCAAACCTCCCTTGAAAGTGTTAGATGTTCTATATGTCCCTGGAATGAAGAAGAACCTGATATCCGTCTCAGCACTTGAGGAAAGAGGGTATGATGTATTGTTCAGGAGAGGGCAGGTGCTTATATATCCTAGGGGAACTCCAGCTTCTTCAGCTAGAGAGATTGGTGTCCACCATGCCAAGGTGTACAAGTTCTCATTCCAGCCCCTGATGGCATTGAGTAGCAGTACCCGAGGCAAGACTGACAGTACTAGCAGTTCAGAGTTGTGTGAGATTTGGCACCGCAGGATGGGGCACATGTATCATGGGGCCTTGAGTTCATTGTGGGAGATCACCACTGGTGTGCCAAATTTCAGTTCTGATCACCTTGATGTATGTACAAGATGTGTTATGGAGAAGTTTGTGAGATCCCCTTTTCCCAGCAGTGACAGCAGAGCGACCGAGATCCTTGACTTGATACATACCGATGTGAGTGGTCGAATGTCTCATGTATCATTGAGTGGGTATGAGTACTATGTTTTATTCATTGATGATCACTCCAGGAAGACCTGGATTTATTTCTTGAAGACCAAGAGTGAGGTCTTCAAGCGGTTTCAAGAGTTCAAAGCTCTTGTGAAGACCCAGATAGGTAGGAAGATCAAGGTCCTTAGGTCAGACAATGGAGGGGAGTATACCCTCGGTGAGTTTGTTGATTTTTGTGCTGAGGCAACCATTAGGAGGGGGGAGTTCACAGTTCCTTAGTACCCCCAGCAGAATGGGGTTGCAGAGAGGAAGAACATATCCATTGCAAGGGTTGCCAAAGCCATGCTTCATGATCAGGGGTTACCTTTATTTTTGTGGGCAGAGGCTTGCAACACTGCTGTGTACTTGTAGAACAGGAGTCCACATCATGCCTTGGAGAATGTGACTCCAGAGGAATTTTTCCTGGGAAGAAGCCTGATGTTGGGCACTTTCGTATCTTTGGGTGCCTTACATATTCCTATGTCCCCAAGGAGAACAAGACCAAGCTAGAGCCCACCGCAGACAATGGCATCTTTGTGGGTTATAGCGAGACCTCGAAAGCTTATTGGATTTATATTCCTGCGCAGAGAAAAGTGGTTGTCAAGTGGGATGTGAAGTTCGAGGAGGAGAGAGCTTTCAGGAGGTCACGGGAGTTAGAGTATCCAGAGTCACCAGACCCTCAGGAGCAGTTGAGTCAATCACAAGGATCACGGGGTAAATCGATTACAGTGTCAGGTCCATCAATGAGCAGTGGCTCTCGGAGTCAGGTGGGTGGTTCTTCGGGTAGCATGCAAGGCAGTCCACAAAGCAATTCACAGGGTAGTCCACTAATGGATAGTTCGCAGGGTACTTCAGCATCTACATGCGAAGATTCAAGCATGAGGTTAGTTGACAGGCCTTCATGAGTTCAGACTTTTGATGATGATGAGGATTCTTTCACTCTGGTGGGAGAAGCATGCTCAGGGAAGAGGAAGCCCAAGTGGCTTCAAGATACCTTGCGCGAGGCCACATTAGTTGCTGGGCCAAAGGGACAGGTTAATGAGAGTAAACCACCTGAGCGGTTTTGTAGTTACCATTGGTAACAAGCATTGTTGACTCCGAGCCTTCTAGTTATGAGGAGGCAACCAGCTAGCAGGTCTGGAGAGAGGCCACGATGGAGGAGTATTCTTCTATTATGAAGAACGATGTTTGGGAGGTAGTGTTGAGGCCTGGAGGTAAATCAGTTGTTACTTCCAGATGGCTCTACAAGATAAAGCATGCTGCAGATGGCAGCATCGAGAAGTTCAAGGCTCGATTTGTCGCGAGAGGGTTCTCACAGGTAGAGGGAGTTGACTATGAGGAGAGATGGGTTGGAAGATCCACCAGATGGATGTGAAGACCGCATTTCTCAATGGCTTCATCCAAGAGGAGGTTTATATTGAGCAGCCGCAGGGCTTTGAGGTGCATGGGAAGGAGTCCCATGTATGCAGATTGAAAAAGGCACTCTATGGCCTAAAGCAAGCTCCTAGAGCTTGGTACTCGAGGATTGACACATACTTGCAGCAGTTGGGTTTCACAAAGAGTGAGGCTGATACGAACCTATACTTCATTGTGGTGGGTAAGGAGCCTTTCATTCTGGTGTTGTATGTTGATGACTTGATCATAACTGGTGCAGAGAGACTCATTGAGGGCTGCAAGAGAGATCTTACTTCAGAGTTTGAGATGAAGGATATTGTCTTGATGCATTATTTCCTTGGATTGGAGGTGTGGCAGGAGGAGGGGCATTTCTTCTTGGCACAAGGGAAGTACATTGTGGATATTCTTAGAAGATTTCACACGGAGGGCTGCAAACCCATGTCTACACCTATGATAACTAACTAGAAAAAGCTTGACGCTTCTGATTCCGAGTTGGTGGATCCTACTCTATACAAACAGTTGATTGCTTGTTTGATGTATTTGGTCAACACTTGACCAGATATATGTTTTGGAGTTAACACTATGAGTCAGTTCATGTGTGAGCCCAAGAGAGTGCATTGGGTAGCTGCAAAACACATTCTTCGTTACTTGCAGGGGACTGTGGATTTTGGTCTGGATTATAGACAAGGTGATGGAGTGAGACTGGCAAGGTACACGGATTTAGATTGGGCAGGTTGTGGTTCAGATAGGAAGAGTACTTTCGGGTGTTGTTTTGGGTTGGGTTCAGCAGTTGTGTCGTGGATCAGCGGGAAACAACAGTCAGTTGCATTGAGTTTCGCTGAGGTAGAGTATATGGCTGCTAGTTTGGCTAGTTGTGAGGCCATATGGCTTCGCAAGATGTTGTTTCGTCTATTTGGTCAGGCATTGAGACCTTCAGTAATTCATTGTGATAATCAGAGTTGCATAAAACTCACGGAGAATCCAGCTTTTCATGACAAGTCAAAGCATATTGAGATTAAGTATCACTTCATTAGAGACTATGTCCAAAAGGGAGCTGTTAGGCTTGAGAACATTTCCACAAATGAGCAGGTAGCAAACATTTTCACCAAAGCCTTACCACGGGGCAAGCATGTTTACTTTAGAGACAAGATGGGAGTGGTGAGGAACACTTTCCTCGGTAAGAGGGAGTGTTAAAATTTGGGTACTAGAGGACAAGTCGTTCCCTAAGGCTTTGATCTTTGCCCTAGGGAAAAGTGTCCAAATTTATCTTTTGTTTTTCTCCTAAAGTGATTTTATAAGTGGTAAGGTTACATTCTAATTTAAAAGTGACTTTATAAGTGGTAAAGTTACATTCTAATTTAAAAGTAACTTTATAAGTGGTAAAGTTACATTCTAATTTAAAAGTGACTTTATTAGTGATAAAGTTACATTCTAATTTAAAAGTGACTTTATTAAAGTGAATGAAGAATTAGAAAGTGAAAAAATGACTATGGAAATAAAAGGCTAAGTGGGTCTTTATTTAAGTGGGTAAGTTAAAAAATAGAAAGTGAGAATTAAATGCACATTTATTCTCAGCCATTAGATCTTAGGGTAACCCAAAAGGTCATTTAGAGAATAAAAGGAGAAGAGAAGAGGAAAATATCAATTCATTCTTTCATGAGCATTTGAGAGAAAGAGAAGAGAGAGCAAGGAGAAAATTTCTGAGCAGTGAGGAAGTGAAGGAGAGCAGCAAGAAGACATTTCAGCAAATCTGGGCAGCAACATTTATTGGCACGCATCCCAAGGAAAAACCATACAGCAGGAGAAAGGCACAAAAATCAAGGAAGAGGGATAGCAAGTTCTGGGCACATTTTTCAAGGCTAGCCGTACAACATTTAATGTTGTTTTATTGCTGTAAAAATTTCTGTTTTGGCTGTTTGCTGATTGGCACAATTTTCGAGGTGGAGTTCAAGCACGGAAATCGAGATAAGTTGTAATTTGTGGTTGCTGAAATTTTTATTGTGTATTTCAATTTCTCTATAAAAGCATTTTCAGAAATAAAGAAGAGCTCTCAAACTGGTTTTCCCCAAGAGTTGTAGGGGTTTTTTCCAGGGTCACATTGACCAAAAATGACTGTGTTATTTTATGTGTGGGGCTGTCATAATTTTGTTGTGTTTTATTTCTGCAATTTCAGCAGTTGTGAAATCTCTAAATTTGTGTTTTCAGAAAAATATTATCATTTCCAGATTTTAGAATTTTTATCATGCTTGGATTTAAAACTAAATGCATGGAGTGATAAGGAAAATTGATAACCGGAGTGGGGGTTGAAATTTCTTCACTTAACAATTTGAACTCTAGAAAGTTGCTTCCATATCGTGTCAACATTATTATCATCAAATATTTCACTAACATCGTATAATAGCAAGGTTACAATAAGATCATTGTTCCAAGACATATACATCAATGTCATAAGTATATCATAGTCTAGCATCAAGATCATGATCAATCATCATGAATAATATTGTTATTCATCACTGCGAGTCAGGTTGTCACTGTACAATACTCTTCCATAATACCATTAACACTACCCTATTGTCATGAGGGTTTCCTAAAGTGTGATTTTGAAATATCTCACTATAGTGTCAAATTTGAGCCTCTCTGATATACATACAAGGTTATTGTACATGCCATGACATAAAGACATATTAAGTCATATCACACATGACCCTTACATGCTACTGATTGCAAGCTACCCATAGACTGTAGCGAGAGTGAGATTCATATTGCAGATACCACAAAGATATAAAAACAAAGATATTTGTAGATCATAGTAAAGAGCAGGCTATAAAGATAAGGCCAAACTTTACAGGCAAATGTATGTCAATGCTTCTGAGCGAATGCCACCTATAAGTGTATGTCGTTGCCACTGTGTATATGCCACTGACTCCTAAGTGTATGAGGAAGACTATTGTAATATGTGACCATAGTAATGTAATCGAGCTTCAAATAAGATCTAATAATGATATTGAGCCACAATAACGAACCAGCGCATTATACAGAGAATGCAGAGTACTGTGCAAGCCAGGGCATATAAGATCGAGCCATACAACCAACGTGATCGCAAGAGCAATACGATCCTACAGGTAAAATGATATGATCCAGAGTCATATAAATGATTGAGCCATAAACAATAGAGATCATTCACCGTGGAGTATAGATGAGCTACTGTGATATTGATTTGAACCACAAAGAAAACTAGACGCGCTACTACTTGCGATCTTCTTCACAAAGACATCGAATTTGATCATGCGAGCACTGAGATGAATTTGACAAACGAGCATAGAGGTTGTGCCATACAAACCCCAAAAGAATACACAAACTACATCACCAAATTCCGAGCTACTGATGTAATGCAATGCCATCAAAAAATTCAAGCGATTGTCATACCCAAATCTAGCGATGCTACAATCATTAAGAATGAGCCTCTGGAATCATCATCATGCGAGCCATAGATAGATCGTAAGTCACATCCCTATAATGCGAGAGGCATATCACCGTAATGCGAGATAAAAGTCACCACGGTAATGTGAGACATGTATATACGAGATCCTCACTGTGATCATAGATGTCTATATGCGACATCCTCCGAGACGTGTATATGTGAGCCTATGCGTGCCATAAAGAAAATGAATTGTTGTTACGATCCTCAAAATATATAAAGGATGTGACACTTTTTGGAACGAAGAGAAATGATGTTTATCAATGCCCTTCCATGAGATTCAAGGGTCCCTTTTATACAATTGGATGGGGGGCATTTTATATCAACTAAACCCTTCCTAAGGCCGACTTAGGTGTCTTTTGGAGCGAAACATTCTAATTCAAATTTGCCCTCTTTTATTCTTAATTATATTTTATTTTCTTAATGAGAATTTAACCCCAAATTGATTTGCCACAATAATAATAACATTAAGAGTCATATTAACAATAATTTCCTTCAACTGATGAATTTATCTTTGGGGTAAGATGGGCTTGTATGGGGCTTAGGGTTTCCCTATGGGGAAATTCATCCCAAAGCTGCCCAATTTTAACCAATCCCTCTTAGCTAGGGAGGAATTTCCATTTACATCATAAGTCTCATCTCATCTCTGCTCTGCTCCCTCTCGAAACAATCTCATCTCAGATGACATGTCTCAATATATAAGAAGGTAGACAACTCTATCATCATTACATCTCATCTCGTCTCATAGAAGAAGAATAGTTCACAATCAAAGGAAGGGGAAATCAATTAGATCCTCTAAACCCTACAAGACTCCAGGTCAAGTCATATGACCTCCATCAACAAAACATCCATCTCATGATATCTCATCTCAACTTGATTCCTTTGATCATCAGTTGAATAATGATGTCTCAGTCTAAAGAAGAAGAATCGTGATAGGGGAGCTTCAGCTACCACCCTATATCCAAGTGAAAATAAGCAGGATATGACTTAGCGTGAAAGGTAACAATCACAACTATCCTATTCTCAGGACAACCATAGAAGGAAAGGATCACAGCTACCCTATTGTTCGTTGCTCTTACCAACTTGACCCTCAAGATTCAGTGGTAGAATACCTGCATCCTCTCACTTGGGCAAGATACTACTTACCATGAGGTAAGGATTGCAGTTATCCCAAGTCTCCGCACCCATTGGCCAAATGGGTGGTAATCCCAACAAGCCCATCTTGTGGGCAAGATGCCAACTGGGGTATACTTTGTCAAGTCCTAAAGATGACAATAGGCAAGATGCTACTTACCATGTGGTAAGGATCTCAGCTATCATATTGCTAGACAATAGGCAAGATACTACTTACCATGAGGTAAGGATCACAGCTATCCTATTTTCTGTTGAAGAAAAATGTAACTAGGTTCTGTATTTGTAAATGTAATTTTGATCTTTGTACTTATCAAGAAAAAGAAATATTATTTTTGTAAATTATTTGAATGAGTTTCTTGCTCATTCCATAGGTCTAGAAAAGTCAAAGAATCAAATTCATGTTAAAGAGCTCTTCTTGAGCATGTCTATGGGTCAACCTAGTGTCAAGTAGCCCTCCAAGACAAGCACCATCCTCCAAAGAAGAAGACTGCCAGCAAAGCAAGGTAAAAGACAGTCATGTCGGCCTAAAAGAATTAGATTCACTCATGTCGGCTCAATAAATAGACACAATGCTTCACACTATAATGTCAGCTTATTTATGGAGACGTGACTACTATAAATATCCCGCTACGGCTACCACAGGAAGCACACAACTTTGGATCACTCTGAAACTTCGGACAACATAGTGAATCTCAGACTAATCTGCAACTTCAGATGGGTGCAGGAAGAACAAAGTCTCGGATATCTTAGTCGACAATGTAACCTTCTCGGTGATATCAGTTTCAGCTTAAATATGATAATAAAGCTCTCGGCACAAGGAGAACGCAATCACAAGGTCTTAGCACAGGAAGAAGACAATCATGATCTCGATAATGAAGATAATCTCAGATTACATAGTAGTACACACAGCCTCAACATAATTATGGTAAAATGATCTTATAGTAATGATATCACTGTCTCAGCATACTGAATGGAGTCACTGTCTTGACAAGAAGGATTATGGTGATCTCATCGTGACAAGAAGAAGCTCGGTGATCACACAGTAATGCTTTCTAGGCATACTGAACTCAATCATGATCTCGGTCTCAGGAAAGAAGCAGGATATCAGTGAAGGGGCAGCAATGGTGTGCAACAATGATTTCCTCAGTGAAGCCACAGTGATGATGAAGAACTCAGCAGTCACAAAGAATAGGATTGGTGTCTTGGTCTTGGAATGGCATAGTAAGTCAAGGGTCATGGTCTTGTTGTTCGTCAATTGGAATCTCTATAAGAAGAATTATGTGCGGGTATTCCTCTCCAAGAGGGAGAGGTTTTGGTCCTAGCAGAATGCCAACATCTTGTGTTCTTCTCTCTTTGTTTCGGTAGTTATTTGATGAAATAAGAAACACACACTCTAATAATGTCAAAGAGAAGATTGTGCTAATAAGAAAATTAAAAATGCCTCACAAATAGTTATCAAGTCAAGAAGAATCTCATTAACTATAACTACCCTAGATTCTTCAATATTGTCTAGAGTTCCCTCAACCCTGGGAGTTCTTTGGCTCAATACCTCTCCCTTTGAGCTCAGACAGGGGAGAAGAGCATAGATGAGTGTCCTCGATCAACCCAAGGCCCTTAACCAGGAGGGTTGCATCCATCAGTCCAAGTTGTTCTTCTGAAGACCAAACTTCCCTTTTGGCAAAGCCTTGGTGAGTATGACCGTTATCTGCTCACCAGTCAAAATATGATGGAGTCTCATAGCTCCTCTCTACACCATATCCCAAATATAGTGATATATGATCTCAATGTGCCTTAACCTATCATGGAACATAGGATTCTTTGCATGCCAGATCCCATAATATGTCCCAATATATCATAGTCACGCCTAATATATGCTCAAACAGTTCTCCAAAGAGATTTGTCAACCAAATTGCCTTGCATCCATCCATGCTATCAATAATGCACACTGCCTCTCAAAGCAACAAATTTCCACACCACGAAATCATCCAGGAAACCAAGGCAGAATAAGGGAAATACTCAGATGTGCTCTTCTAGGTAACAACGTTCTTAGAATCAGCGAATCCATAAAGTCTCAAATATCTGGTAGTGTATCTTAGTCTATGAATTACTACATTATCTAGGTATCTCAAAATCGGCTTTGCAGTGTTCCAATATACATGTCCAGGGTCTGCCTCATTGAACATGTTGCTAACCAAGGATCCATCTAGTTGTCGGCTCATCGTGTGATCTGTTGAAGAAAGTTTAACTAGGTTCAGTCTTCATAATGACATGATTTTTGTAAATAATGTAATAAAAGCAATGTTTTAAAACTCCGACTCGGCCGAGGGTCGACTCTGACTCCGACTCCGACTCGGCCGAGGGTCGGCCGACTCGATCTCAATGACTCGGTCGTTGTAAAAAATAGATTAAATATTTATTTTTTATAAAAAAAACATAATTTTAAAGATTTTCATTCATGTTTCCAAACACACAGCATTAGAATATAGCTAGAAGACAACATATGATCAAAGTAGGCTCATGAATATATCCATTATATTAAAATGGCACCCAGTGCACAGTCTAATACATACAGGATGATGATATAGAGATCAAAACAAAAACACATAACCAAGGAGGCTAGAAATGGCCTCTACAACAAAAGTCTATGACCAGTGCTATTGGGTACTGCTAGAGTTGGCAACATCATTTGGCTTAGTGTTACTTGGGAGCGGGAGCGAAAGCGGGGAGCGTGAGCGAAAACGGGAGCGGGAGCAACATTTTCGAAAGCTCCCGGTTTGGGAGCGAATCCCAAAGGAGTTCGACAACCAATGTCACTAACATCAAGGTACATAGAGGGATTGGTGCTCTTGATTAAATATGAGTTCCATACCCTAATATATGACAAAATTCAATGGAAACATTGCAATCCCTCAATCCTGAAATCCTGCAAAACCGATAAGTCTACTGGATTTTGAATGAAATCTAAAATTCGACTTTCTCCATATGAAATCCAATGAGGCCAGAACCACTCTCAAACATCCTGAGTCATATCATGGTAATGTTAAAATGATGAAAATGAAGATTAAGGAGAATGTCACGTTTACTTTAAGAATTTAACATTACCATGAAAAGCATAGCCTTAGTAGGGCAATATGATCAAATACTAGGGTTTGGGAGAGGGGAATGGACCCCAAATACCAGCAAACTAATTCATAAACCCCTTTGGAGTTCCCCACGCTTAGAAAAATTTTAAAAAAAATAAAAAAAGGCATGTTTTTATGGTTCACTGGCCACTGTCAGCTACCTGGCCGAGTAGTTACGGATCCGGCCGAGTCGGCCGAGTTATGACTGACTCGACCGAGTCATGCTATGACTCGGTCAGGTCAATCATAACTCGGCCGACTGAACCGGATTTTCTGTCGGGTTGAAATTTTTTTCCCCGGCTCGGACCAACTCAGCCGAGTCGGTTCCGAGCCAGACGGATCTTAAAACAATGAATAAAAGAGAATAAATTATTTTTGTATGCCTTGCTACATGGGTTTCATGAGCAAGAAGTGTCATAGGTCAAAAGACTTCTTCTTGATGTCTTTAGGATTTTATTATTATTTCAAAGAGTCAAGTCATGTATGAAGAAGTTCTTCATGAGCTTATGTAAAATGTATTCAAGCTAAAGCAGCCCTCCAAAACCAAGAACAATCCTCCATTAGCAAGCTCAAGAAGTCTGCAAGCAAATCAATAACGAATTCATCATGTTGGCTCCAAAATGAATTAAATACATAATTAAATGTCATGTCGGCTTGGGCAATAGACATGTCAGTTCATGTATTCAAGTCGGCTCAATATAGGAGGCAAAAATGACTATAAATACCCGTCTAGGGTATCCACAAATGCCATGGAAAAATCTTGCATTCTCTCTTAAGTTTTCGAATGGATTCAAGGAGCAGAGATCTGTATGAAGGAAGGACAAGACTTAGGGTTTGACTGCACCACGGATGGGTATAAGGTGCAAGCAGCCCAAACCTCAGAGCTCTCTAAAGTCTCGATGGTGATTACAGTTAGTAATCATAGAAACTCGCATTCTTCTAAGGTATTCGGATGGGTATGAAGAGGATTTCGGTTGGATTGAAGTGATCGCATTACAAGAAGCAGTCTCGGCATAATGGTGACGAGTAAAGTCTCGATATTAAAGTGAAGAGCATTAAGACCTGTCTCCTAGTAGCCTCAACATATATATATTCTTGGCACAGTCACGATGGAAAGGTCTTCGATGATGACAGTGACTATCGCAATCTCGGAATAATGAGAAGGAGCAATAACCATTACATTCTCGGCATAATTATTATGGTCTCAGTTTCAATGTATAGGATCACGATGATCCCATAGTAAGCACATATACCCTCTCGGAATACTCACAGCTTTAATGATATTGACATTCCAGATAGACGCAGCACATGATATCTTATGTCTCAGTCATATACCTGGTGATCACTGTATCATTAAATATAATCACAGTCTTAATCTATTCGTGATAAGGAAGGATCTATGTGATACGTTCTCATACAAAGTCTTGATCCTGGCATGGATGTAATCAGGATAGTTATAGGATCATGATTTTGATCTCGATATAACTCTCATATCCTAGTGATCTCATTGTCTCGGTGGTATGGTAAATGATCTCGTTGGAACTAATGTGAAGGTCTCAGTGTTGCAGCAATGGTGATCTCAATGAAGGTACATCAATGATGATCTTAGCAAAGGAGTAGCAAGTGAAGGTGCAGCAGTAGTGGGATGACATCAATATAGCAGCAGTAATGATGATGATCTCAGCAATGACAAAGAAAGGGATTGATGTCTTGGTCTTGGAGTGGCGTAGCAGGTCAAGGGTCCTGGTCTTGGTATTCGTCAATTGGAATCTCTATAAGAAGAATTTTTGTGTGGGTTTTCCTCTCCAAGAGGGAGAGTTTTTAGCCCTGGCAGAGAGTCAAATATATTGTGTTCTTGTCTCTTTGTTTTGATAGCAGCTTGATGAAGTAATTGACACTAATAATAATAAGAAGATCAAGCTAAGAAAAATTGCAAAGGAACTTCACAAATTTGTTATCATGCTAAGAAGAATCGCCTTAATTCTAAATGCCCTAGATTCTTCAACATGGTATCAGAGGGATTGGGTTCAGAAGTCAAAGGAAGGGCAGAAAAGAGACATTCAAGGATCAAGTTTCTACAAGGCATCAAAGCAAGCTGAAGGATATCAAGATCTACATTGCAGAATCAAACCCTAATCGTGATCAAACCCTAGATCAAAGGATCAGTCTTCAACAACAGTATTCAATAACAAGGGTTGTTGTCTATGCAATCAAGGAGACAATATTCAACAGCAAGACCTTTTTAAGGCCTCCAAGACTCTCATCAAATGAAGCTCAAAGGACCTCAAATCGAAGTCTACATCAACTCAAAGAAGGTCCTAGAAGCAGTCTTGATCTGAACTACAATTGAAGGCAATAAAGCATGAACATCTTCGGAGGATCATTTCCTTACCCTAGAAGGAAAACAATCAAGAGAAGCAGCAAAGTATTCAAGAAGAAGTCCTCATACATCTTCTTCTACCAGCATCAAAGCAATCAAGGTGAAGACTTCATCTTCACAATCAAGTAAGTATCTTTTCATTCTGTAATCAAGTTGGTTCTATGACTTCATGAATGCAAGGAGATCTATAGATAGATAGGTCATCAAAGGTCCTTGCATAGAATAAGAAGGATTGATAGAATCCTTATGGAGAAAAAAAGTCAGTAAACAGGTCTCCTTTGAATTCATCTCTATGTAGCAAGAAAGGAGACAGATAAGAAATATATAGAAGATATACTTTCTGAAATACATTGAAGTAGGTCATATCACTTAGACCAGATTGAAGGTATCAAAGAGTAAAGCAATATCTTAATGAGATCTTAGTTATGAAATCTGGGAAAATGATGAGAAAATAATCATCATCGATATTGATATTGATATTGATAACCAAGGTAACTAATGTCCATGAACAAGAAGGTTACCTCAATCAACAATTTGTGGTCTCTATGCCAGATAGAGAAAGACAAGTTGAAAGGACTCAAATATGTGCAGAAAGGAAAGGGAAGGTTGACAAGACAGAATAGTACTATGGAAGGATTATGGAGAGGAGCTCATATCATCGGAAGGGTGAAGGAAGTTGAAGAAAAGGGCCAAGGGAAGAGGGAGTAGCAGACCTCTACTATGAATGAGATGGTGTCCCTCTCAAAAGGATCCTATCAGAAGTCCTTGCAGATATGACCATGGTAAGAAGATGCATCATGGCATCATGGAAGCATTAGAAACAAGAACTCGTGATATCACCATAAGAAACATGAAGGACATAGCTCTTGGGAATCTCATTGGACATTAAAGGAAAGGAAGAAGTCATCCAGGTCAAAGGAAACATTTTCCAAATAGGGATATGAAAGATCCTGAAGATTCTCTGATAGAAACCTCAGCGGAGGATCCCCTAATCAGGGAAGGTAGCAAGTGTTTCATCAAGAAATCCAACTTTTGGAAGTCATGAGATGATGGTCCAATGACATGAGAAATGAAGTAGATCAAGGGATTGAAGATCTTTTCAATCAAGAAAGTTGTTGGAAGAAGCCTGAAGGAAAAATGAGGTATGTATGCTTGTATTTGTATTTAATATTGTAATGTTATGACATATGGTTGCAGGTAACATGGATCGAGCATGATCAAGAGGAAAAAGATCTCCTCCTCTGAAAGGATGCAGAAAGACATAAGTCACATTAGATGAAATCAACATAATATGTCCTCATATGAAGTATGAGGTGGTTGACTACGATTGAAGAACTCTGACTGAAAGCTCCTAGGAATGGAAGATGTGAGGATGGAAGAGATCGTGAAATATGCAACCATGATGAAGGCAATCAACATCCAAAGGATCGGGAAGGTTTGACCAGAAAATCTCCCAGAAAGATGTGAAAACTCTGATGGAAGTCTGGAAAGATGAAGACCCTTGACAATAGATATTGTGGGCGCTGTGTCAACATGTATGCAGGGTGTTGATACCTACAAGAAGATGTCATTGGAAAAGGCCATCACCAAAAGGTAATATGTGATTTGTTTTTGGTGTCTGGCCTCTTAGAGAAAGTCTGGATATGTGTGCAAGGCCATGGTAAGAAGAGTTGTGAAGGATGTCACAACTATGTACCTCATGATCTAGAGCAATCATCCTTCAAGGAAAGGTGAAGATAGATGGCCCTATGAAGGAAGCCCCAGATGTAAAGCCAAGGAGGATACTTTCCGAGAAAGAAGGAATGACATGATGAAGGAAAGTAATGGATAGTTGAACCCTACATATGAAGAAATTGATGACATCGAAGTCTTGGATCATCAGTCAACTAGAAGACCCTATAAAGTACTAATGATAGAGTCCCTAGGTAAGAGGGAGCTCTAGGAGGTTCCTATGAGTAAAGGAACTCGAGCAAGTTTCTGAGTGAAGAGAAACTTGGAACTCATCCCTGGTTGAGAGGGAGAGTTAGACACGACATTCTTGTCTTCAGTTTGGAAGAAAGAATGGAGGATTGTGTAATCATCTAGCATCCAACACTCTTTGAGGATGTGGTAGGGCATCCAAGACAAGAGTGGGCAAGAGGACCGATATTCTTGAGGGTTGGGAACCCAAGATGAGAATAGTCCTAGTAGGGCATACTCGAAGAACACCCGGGTGGGTATGACCCTAAGAGAGACAATGATGATGTGTGTTTATCAGTGATTGGTCTCGCCAACATTGCATGCTCTGATCTAAGTGAGAGATAGAGTTGTTAGTCAAGACCTTGCTATATGAAACAATGTTGGTTGAAATGATGCTATAACAAATGGATTGCAAATCCGATTCTTCTTATGAGAAATTCTTCAGATTGAGAATGACCAAGTACCATTATGAATACCTCCCTAGGTAAGAGGCAGTGTTGAAGAAAGTGTAACTAGGTTTGGTCTTCATAATGACATCATTTTTGTAAATAATGTAATAAAAGAGAATAAATTATTTTTGTATGCCTTGCTACATGTGTTTCATGAGCAAGAAGTGTCATACGTCAAAAGACTTCTTCTTGATGTCTTTAGGATTTTATTATTATGTCAAAGAGTCAAGTCATGTATGAAGAAGCTCTTCATGAGCTTATGTAAAATGTATTCAAGCTAAAGCAGCCCTCCAAGACCAAGAACAATCCTCCATTAGCAAGCTCAAGAAGTTTGCAAGCAAATCAATAAGGAATTCATCATGTCGGCTCCAAAAATGAATTAAATATATTATTAAATGTCATGTCGGCTTGGGCAATAATCATGTCGGTTCATGTATTCAAGTCGGCTCAATATAGGACACAAACGGCTATAAATACCCGTCTAGGGTATCCGCAAATGCCAAGGAAAAATCTCGCATTCTCTCTGAAGTTTTCGAATGGATTAAAGGAGCAGAGATTCGCATCAAGGAAGGACAAGACTTCGGGTTTGACTGCACGATGGATGGCTATAAGGTGTAGGCAGTCCAAACATCGGAGCTCTCTAAAGTCTCGATGGTGATTACAGTTAGTAATCCCATAAACTCACATTCTTCTAAGGTATTCGGATGGGTATGAAGAAGATTTTGATTGGGTTGAAGTGCTCGCATTACAAGAAGCAGTCTCGGCATAATGGTGACAAGTAAAATCTCGGTATTAAAGTGAAGAGCATTAAGACCTGTCTCCTAGCAGCCTCAACATATATATATTCTCGGCACAGTCATGATGGAAAGGTCTTCGATGATGATAGTGACTATCACAGTCTCAGAATAATGAGGAGCGGTAACCATTACATTATCGGCATAATTATTATGGTCTCAGTTTCAATGTAGAGGATCATGATGATCCCACAATAAGCACATATACCCTCTCGGAATACTCAGTCATAGCTGTAATGATATTGACATTCCAGATAGACGCAGCATATGATATCTTATGTCTCAGTCGTATACTTGGTGATCATTGTATGTTATGAATATAATTCATAACCATTAAATATCATGCGGGTCTTTGAACGTTGTTTGCCGCACAATGTGCCATTACGTTCGCGTCCTGAAGGCATTGAGCAGTTTAGTAAAATTCAAGAAGCATTTCAGCGTTTAGAAAAATCATTTGCAAAAGTTAAAGCATGTCGAAAGGAAATCAATAATAATGAAGATGATAGCGATGGTGAAAAGAAACAAGGTGAAGCATTAGATGATTTAAATGTTGAAAATGAAGATGTTGCAGGAAATGATCCAAATGAAGATGTTGATGATGGTAAAATTATAGCGATTGAGGAAGTCAAGAAGGATATTAATGCGTTAACAAAAGAGCAGCAAATGGAACTTGTAATGAGTGATGCTCCAAAGTTAGTGGGGCTGCTATCAAAATTTAAGGATGGACTTGATAACTTGAAAATTGTTCAGCTTCTACTGCAGAAGGTGAAAGATTTAGTGAGTGGACTTAGCAAAGAAGTTGTGTGTAGTGCCCACTCTAGTTTCCTGACCCTAATATGGCATTATCTTAGACACTTTATTCTTCGAGGAACTCAGATTGAGGATCTGGACCATGACACTATTATTAGCGATTGAGATATTCATGGTTGAGATGTTTATGAATGCTTTCCATTGATATTATGGTAGCATGAATAGTTATGTATCTTATCTATCAGTATTCTGATGATTGCAATATTAAATAGTTAAGTTGGTCTCTATATGAAATTATGATGAGGGTAGTAAAGAATATGTATGCGCTCTACTAAAGCATAATGAGGATAAATTTTATGGATAGGTACATTTCTACGATGTTACGATGTTGATAGCTTAATGAACATGTATGTTTCCATTGATGATTATTGATGATAGCCATGAGGGATGTGTCCCCTATGTTACCTACTTCCTTTAGTTCAGACTTACAATGGACAACGATGTGAATGACCAGGAATTGTTAATGATGCTATTATGATAATTGACTAACATTGAGAAACCTTGTTACTGATGATTATTGAGTATGGCAGGAAACCATCAGAGGCACTCGCATATGACATGTCGATGACACCTGGTTTGATGAAAATTCATATTATTTTATCTTTTAAAGTCTAATTCGATCTTGAAATCTGCCATATATGTTTAACTATATTATGATGATATGTTAATGGTTGCAGACATAGATTAGTTGCTTGGCCGAATGACCCACATATGGGTGATGGGGTTGTACAAGTGGATGGAACTACATGGGAGGGGTGGGACAGAGTCCCTGATCTCACCCACTAGCACTCCCGCCGTGACTTGGGCTGGAAGGGTTGAAACACCTTCGCCTTGAAGATCACGATGCCATGAGGGCAGGTTCCAAAGTTGGGTCGCTCATGAGGACTTTACCGGGGAGCGCGCATCAAGGCGGATTCCTTGATCCCCGACACCATTAGTCTCACTATAGCAGGCAACATAAGAGATGATAGTGGTCTATGACGTTGCACTATACTTTCCCCTCGTAATCACTGGATGCTTGAAGGGCAAGTGGTGTGGCACCCTTGGAACTTCAGGGGAATTTCTTGAAGGGCACGACCAACTTGGCACCCTTGGCATCACAAATAAAACTATTAGGTGTGGCACCCTTGGAACTTCTAGGGAAGTTCTTGAAGGGCACAACCAAACTGGCACCCTTGACATCACAAATAAGCTATTAGGTGTGGCACCCTTGGAACTTCTAGGGAAGTTCTTGAAGGGCACAACCAAACTTGGCATCCTTGGAATCATTAAAAATAAATAATAATAAATAAATATAAGCAAGGAATGAAAACTAGGTAAATTTACATCAAGGGTAAATGATGATTAGAAACCAATGTAATTAAATCAAAAATAAAACTTGGAATAAGGAGGATCATAGGAAGAATTAAAATAGAGTACCTTAAAAACTCTACCCTTCCCATTTTGGAAAATGCTAGGAAGATTATGATGTTTGATTAGGAAAAAGGGGAAAGACAAACATAATGGTAAGGATAAAGATTAATCCTAAACTAATTTAAACCTAATTAAGAAAAGAGGAAGGTGAATTAAAATGAGAATAATAAATTAAATTTAGAGAAATGTAGAGAAGCTCCATGTGTCAACAACCAACATAAGAATATCCATCTAGGAGATAACCTGAGTTAAATTAGGGAGTAGATTGGGGATAAAATCTTGACTCATTAATTGACTTCAAGTAATGAACACAAATTAAGGAATAAAAGGGGGGAATAAAAAGACAACTAGGAGAAGAAATAGGAATTTTGTTGAGGTGAGGAAAATATTAGTTTTAAATAAAAATTTAAGTAAATAATTTTGGGAGACCCTTGATGTGAGAATGACACATGGGTGGGTGAATAATCAAGCTATTGAATTATAAAAAAATAATTAATTATGCATGACATGACAAGTGTCACCTATGAGGACTCCTATAAAAGAAGGGGCAAGCCATGGGAGAAGGGACTTTTGGGAACTCTATTGTTGGATGGATGAGATGATGTCAGAGCAGTGATTACGAAGCTATAGTGAGTTTGGTGAGGTAGAGCATTTTAGAGAGGGGACTCTTGAGCCAAGGTGTGCTCTCCTCTACCAGCTATTGCTTTCCTCCATTGTACAACCCCATTGCAGCTCGGGGGTCCGCGGGGAAGAAGAGTACCCAAGGAGTAGGCTGGGAGGTTAACTGGTGGGTCTTCGCATTCGGATCAAGTGCGTCATCATTCACTCGCGGAGGTGACCAGCTACAAGGGAATACCAGCAACAGCAGAGCAAGTGGAGTCTCGCCTTCTAGTGAACAGTACATATGTATTTCATTACTATTGATCTTAGTTAAAAGTATGAAAATGGTATGATATGTTTCCTGAAATGAGTGGCAGGAATGTGTATGCTAAATAAATTTGAATTTCAATGCGTTCCTTTTCTGTTGTATTAGCTGTAAACAAAAAAAAAAAAAAAAATATATATATATATATATATAGTCTGGATATGGTCCTCACATTGTGTTGGGTGAATTTGTTCCTCTGCTATGTAAATTGACATGGAATGAAAGGCCACTTCTGAGGACATTAAACCAATCATGGAATAATGCCCTAGAGAAGCGTTTCCCAATCTATCACCAACGTATTCACAACCCTCCAAATATTCTGTCCAATGCTCTCATTCTCTCCCATATCAAAAAAACCCCAACCAGGGGCGAGGAGGGTTCTTATAGGCTGCTAGGCCTTTGGGTATACAAATCCGGTAACAACAATGCCAACATTAGCGAGTTTTCTATCACAGTAAGGCTACCTAAACATCCACAAATTGAGTATAGAAATATACTAAATTTGTTTACGATAATCATCGTGTATTTTCGCTCACACCATCAATTGTAACAGAAGAATCCAATGTTCCTCAAAATATTTACAATGTGTGGATGCTTGATTTAAGAGACGTCAACCTTCATTGGAAGAGACTTCTAGCGTTACCAAAGTTGGGGAATTGGCGTGTACATTTCCTCTTCATTAAATGGAGATTACAGCAGCTATATATGGCAGAGAGGACACAGTGATTCCTTGGAGGCAGAGGGCTGGAAATTGAGGCGGGGAGACAATGCCATGAATTCATTGAATTGTGAATGGCATTCAAATTATTTTAATCTTAATACTCAGCCTCCCAAAAGCTTAAATTTTGATATAGTATCTTAGAGGCTCCCATTGTATATTGAGATTGAGCGACGGGTTCCACTGGGGAGTCCTAATCAGCCCGCTTGTGAAATCCCGGTAATAGACCTTTCAGGCCATCTTTGCAAGAAAACGCTGAAAGAAATTGCAAGTGTGTCGAGGGAATGGGGTCTTTTTCAGATTGTCAATCACGGAATTTCGGAAGAGTTAATACAACGCCTACAAGGCGTTGGGGAAGAGTTCTTCCATCTTCCACAAGAGGAAAAGGAGGCATACACCAACAATCCTGCAGTTGGTAATCTGGAAGGCTACGGCACCAAGTTAGCTGCTAACCTTGACGGAAAGCTCGAATGGGTAGATTACTATTTCCACATGCTCTGGCCTCCTTCTCACAGGGATTTCAACACATGGCCCAAACACCCACCATCTTACATAGAAGTGAATGATGAATATGGTCGAAAGTTGCTGGATATGGTGAATAAACTATTGGCTACGCTTTTGATCAACCTGGGAATGGAAGAATCCGCCATGAAAGAAGCACTGGGCGGCGAAAATCTGGAAATGGAGATGAAAATCAATTGCTACCCTTTTCCGCTTCCATGCCTCTGTTGTTCCCCAAAGCAGCACTGTTGCCACGTTCCAGACAGAAAAACGCTCTCGCTTTTGTGTGTCACAAGTCAACAGGCAGGGGCGCAGTCAAATCAATTATATATCTATATATATAGTGTTATATTTGTAACTATTATATAAAGTTATATTTATAAATAATAATTTAATTAATTAATATATTTTAAATAATTAAATTATTATCTAAAAAACGAAAATTCTTAAATAAAAAAAATTAAAAACAAAACAAAAAAAAAATCTTGAACAAAAAAAAAGGGAGACAACCTTGGACTCAAAATAGAGTTACTAGCGAGCCACCAGTGACAAAGACCTTCCACCTTCCATATGCCGAGACGACAATTGCCAGCAATATAGCGTTGAGGACAAAGCTTCTGAAGGAAGGGGCTATGTTATGAATATAACTCATAACAAGTAAATAAATAAAATAAATATAAATATTAAAAAATCAAATATTAATTAGGTTAAATAGTCATTTAGTTAAGTGAAAAGGCATGTCTAAAAGACATGCCCAATCACGAAAGGACACTTACTTAGGTATACAAATGCGGGTCCTCATTGTAACATTCATCGCTATATATATATATATATATATATATATATATATATATATATATCTTATTATTATTATTATTATTATTAAATACCTCGTGTATTTTTACATTCAAGTCTACAAGTTGTCAGTTTTTATGCTTCATTGCATCATTAAATATAATCACAGTCTTAATCTATTCATGATAAGGAAGGATCTTTGTGATACATTCTCATACACAGTCTTGATCCTAGCATGGATGTAATCAGGATAGTTATAGGATCATGATTTTGATCTCGATATAACTCTCATATCCCAATGATCTCATTGTCTCGGTGGTATAGTAAATGATCTCGGTGGAAATAATGTGAAGGTTTCAGTATTGCAGCAATGGTGATCTCAATGAAGGTACATCAATGATGATCTCAGCGAAGGAACAACAAGTGAAGGTGCAGCAGTAGTGGGATGACATTGGTATAGCAGCAATAATGATGATGATCTCAGCAGTGACAGAGAAAGGGATTGAGGTCTTGGTCTTGGAGTGGCGCAGCAGGTCAAGGGTCCTGGTCTTGGTATTCGTCAATTGGAATCTCTATAAGAAGAATTTTTGTGTGGGTTTTCCTCTCTAAGAAGGAGAGGTTCTAGCCCTGGCAGAGAGCCAAATATCTTTTGTTCTTGTCTCTTTGTTTTGATAGCAATTTGATGAAGTAATTACACACACTAATAATAATAAGAAGATCAAGCTAAGAAAAATTGTAAAAGAACTTCACAAATTTGTTATCATGCTAAGAAGAAACACCTTAATTCTGAATGCCCTAGATTATTCAACATGATCCACCAAATCTATATCTGAAGAGGAGTCTCTCTTAACTGCTTTAGTGTAAATCGTCATGCCAAATCTCTAATAGAATAGTTCCCTCAACAATGAAGTCCTCATCATCTTTCGGTTACACTTCTAATCTCAGGAAGTGGATCATCAAGGGTTAACTTCCTGTGGCACTGAATGTTGAAATACTCATAATTTTGTCAGAAATAATTTGGTAGATTATAAAACCAAATATCAAAGACATACCTTCAATCATGAAGAGAGATCAGAGGTCACATCAAATGTCCATTATTTCAAGCATGCCAAGCCCAAGGGACTTGCTAGAGTTCATATGAAGCTTTCTTCAATCTGCAATCATGAGTCTACTACTCATGCTCCTCAAACTGCAAATATATCTCTTTCTCAAGTATATCATAGAGGAAGCTCACTCCACATACATCAAATGCATCAAGCAAAACAAGAGCTAGGATCTCATCTTAGCCTTCTTTCTCTAAAAGCATATCACAATTTGAACAATAATACAGAAGCATCAAACACTGCTACATCTTAGATATCAAGAATAGTCCTTTCATGAAGGACATATCGCTCTTATCATCATATCATTTTGTTGTCCTCAATCTACTCCCTCTGAATAGGAAGCTTCTTCAATCATAGTTATCAAGCAGGGAGACAACAATTCTTCATCTGAGGTCTTGAGCTCTTGTCCATTTCATAAGCCATGGAATGGCTCTACATCATCTTCAATCTTTGATATAGAGGGCTTGATCCTCACAATCATCAGATGTACCTGTGACCAAAGAACAAGAGCAAGAACAATAATAGCCAAGTAAATCTGGCGAGACTATCATCCTTTTCTAGATGAAAGAGTGGTTCCTGCATTATCCTGCTCCAACTCCCTCTTAAGTTTCCTGCACCAGCTCCCTCTAGGAACTTGCTCTTCTGGCACTACTCTACATCTTGATGATCCTTAAGACAGATCACATCCTCATCCAAGAATTTAATGAATCAAATAAAATACTTATGTAGGAAGAATCACCAATTACTGAAAAGAATAAAACAAAAGTACTTAACTTTAATATCGATTGTTGGAGGCTCTTAACTCCCTCTGAGTGCTAACCCTTCCTTCAATGTTCCACATCGTCATTATCTTTAAGAAGGATCAACTTTCCTTATTCAAGACGTTAGTAAAAGAAGTGTTCAGATATTCAGCCAGGAGGAATAAACAATAGTCCAAAAATGACAAATCTAAACGAGAGCAATGTCATAACATAAGCCTTGAAAAAATACTTAGAAGTTGTCGATGGTCTCTTTGACCAGCATTGACTAGCATGGACATTTCTGGGTTGCAGTTTGGTGTGGCTGTCTCTCCTAGGCAAGCCGCAAAATCTAGCACACAAACCGAGGCATTTTGACCTCTGGTTTGACAAGCGTTGACTGCCCTAGTTTGTGGCAGCAGGTTGACTTCAAATTGACTTTGTTTGACTGGGTTTTTCAGACTATTTATGGGCTACCTCTTCTTGTTGTTGGAGGCTTAGTTGACTAGGATATTGACCAAGTATATTGGAGGTCATTTCTATCTTGTTTGACCAGCTTTGGCTTTGTTGGTTAGGGTTTGTTGCTGCTGTCCTAAAATTACAGATTTATGTATTTGTACTATTTCTCTCTGCTGAACTATTGAAGATTATAAAAGAATTGATCAAAGGGTTTCCCACATTGGGGTTTGTCCCTGGCTAGCCGCCACATCTGGTGTCTCTTGTCTTGGCTTGTTTTTTGTCGATCTGTTAATGTTCTATCTGCATTTCACTGTATGTTAATGTGATTGCTAAACAGTGGCTAATAAGAAGAAATTAAAGTAAACTACTCTAAGCATAGAACATACCATAAATTAACAATTTTTCTTTTGACACTAACTGTTGTCGCGCAGATTGACACGAAAACGCTCAGACCGGGGGCTGTCACCCTGATCCCCGATCCCTTCGTTTAAGCCTGTCTCCCGCGGCTAAGGGGGTAGACCCTGTGAGATGATGAGACCAACTGTCGACCAGTTGGTTGGGAGACACGAGACACGATGAGATAAGCACTAAAAGGATTTAATTGATTTGGCAGACCAGTGCCTTAAGAGATTGTTTTTAAAACGATTACTTGTTGGATGATATAGAAACATAAACCGTGAACAGCAATCATTTGTCATCTAAGGATATCAGCTAAATCACAATGCTCTTAAACTGACCAAAACGATATCCAGCCACTGAAAATTTCGAAAAAGACGAATGCTTTAAACCACCACTAGAGTCATGAATCATTAACCAGATATCATATTTCGTATCCCGACTTGAAAATTTTAACCAGATATCATATTTCGTATCCCGACTTGAAAATTTAGATCTCAGCATGAAAGATATAACAGGAAAACAACTGAATCTGGCAAAACTAATTTTCCACAAAAATTTTTATTTTTCAAAATATTTTAAAATCTAAAAAAAAAGAATAAAACTTAAAACTTAAAATCTATTCAAACTAAAATCTAAAACATTAACTATACAAAAACCTAAATCTAAAAACTAATTAAAATCTATGACTAAAACATAAACATTTTTTTTTGTTTTTATGAATTTATATCTAACTAAAATCCATATAAAAAATCTATGTTAATTTAAATTAAGATCTAAAATTTTAAAATCAAACTAAAGCCTAAGTCTAAAAAGGAAAAGTCGCATTTTTTTTTTTTTTCACATATAAAATAAAGAAACAAAAAAAACAAATTTAATAAACAAATCTGAATGAAATCGAATTTTTAAAAAAATGAAACTATATGATAATCATGAAATAAAAAAAATGAAAACACATGAAAATCGAAAGTTTTGAACGAGCATTGCAGAGAAACCCTAAACTAAACCTACGAGACCACGCAGAATGACCAGAACAAAATCGACTTACCTGCTACGTAGACCGAAACCACTGAACGACTATCTCTCGGCCACCGGAGGAAGGAAACCCAGCCTCGAAACTTAAAAAAAAAAAATTACAGTTGACGGTAGCAAATGAAGATCGATCTAAGTTTTACGCAGAAATTACTTGGCTCAAGATTTGCAGTCATTACCTGAGAAAATTTCTGTGGGGAACGATTTTGATCTGGAACAGATTTGCTACCTGATCGGTCACGTCAAAGGCTGCCCCAAAACACGCCGCTTTCCTGACGTTTTCTGCGTATATATATCCTACCTCATGCCGTTGTTTCATGTGTGAAGCCTGATACCCATGCACACACCAGGGATCACCTTACGCGAAATCAGTGAGACTCCGCGTGAACAGTTGACGGCGGTGATTTGAAGAATTTTTATCTATTGATACACTAGAGCAGAGTAATTTCACGCCATCTCTCAGCAAATTCTCATTATAAAGACTGACAAATGCTGCCACCCGAGCGTGATTTCTGATAGAAAATTTCGATTTAACTGGCTGGAGTATGCAGAACAATTTCGATTTGAAAATCTAATCTTGTGACTGTCGGCGGCTGATCTTATGCATTCGGTACAGAACCGCAATAATTGATCCGCATATGAAACCCAAGCCGTCAACTGATTTTTCTTTATGACTTCGATACCTCACGCTGACATTGATCCGCATACATTTTTTGCAGTGCTTTAAATAGAACGCGTGAATATTTCGAAGCTACTATCCAAGTCGTGGCAATGGTGGATCGATTCTCTGCACAGTAAATGTATCGATGTGTGAAAGGATGGCTCAAAAGCAAACTGGTCGGACAGCGTATGTCAAAGATATTTTTCTTTCTCTGATGCCTGCCACTTAAAATGATGAAATCACCCAAAAAAAAAAAAAAAATTAATATGTACATTAAACCAAAATCAAAACCCTAATGAAAGCTGCATAAAGCAAAAATATGAAACCCTAGATCAGCTTATATAATTTACAGATTTGGCCCCTTAACAGCCAGATTCAGCAATAAGAACGGAAATATTTTAAAGAAATAAAAATTTAAGGTTTTCACTGTGAAGAACTTCAGAAAATGTCTCATGCAACTTAGAAAAATAAACCGAATGATAGACCCAGGATCAAATCCAACTGGGCTCAGCAAAAAATGCTTGTGGGAGTTGGCTGGTTCAGCCGAGAACTTCCCCTAACGCCCACAATTTCCTTCAGAAAGGGCTTTCTGCACAGCTCAGAACAACCATCAGTAAAGAGGGCAAAAATGCTGCTAGATCTCAAAAAGTAATGGAGATACCTGCCACTACTTCAGAAACCCTAACAGCACTCAAACCCTAGCAAGTGAACAAGATACCTGTGCTCACAATACTCTACAAAAAGCTATTATTAATGGCTGAAAATAAAATATGCAGAAAAATAAACAATCTCACAGCATTTTAAGAGAGTATCACCAGCAAGATATGGACCCCAAAGTCTTCTTTTATTAACCAGAAACAGATTTACAAGAGAGCTTCTTCAGTATCAGACTCACAGATCCAATTCCCTTTATGACCCCTAGCACCCTATATAAAGGAAATGATCCCAACGGCTAGTTCAAGTGATCCATGTCGAAATGATCTCGACCGTCGATGGAGATCAAGACATCTCTTAATCTCATCCGTCGATTTATTAAAAAATGATATTTTACATGCATTCACTTAAAATATTATTATTTTATTATTTTTAGGGTTTTTGCTCTATTTTTTAATTTTTTTTATTTATTTCATTTTCTAATTTTTTAATTTTTATTTATTTTATTATTATTTTATTATTTTTATTTATTTTCTCACATGGATCATCGAACTAAGCCTTCGGAAACATCACCTAGGACCTAGGACTTAGGACACATGAAGGGATTTAAAACATTTTCAACCCTCAAGACACATTTCATGATGACTTTTTACAATTTACATCTTAAGGGGACAAACCCACTTAACATAGACCCTCATGAACCACCCAATTCTGCGACACAACCATAATCTAGCAGATTAACACACTAGGATTCTCCTAAAATTCTAATGACAAAATCCATCCCGGCTTTGGGGTCAAGTTTGAAGGAAAATTCTGCCGATCATGGATCGGTGAGACGAAAAATCTTCCGGGACGTAGATTACCATCAGAAAGTTAGATCCACCTAGGCAATTTACATACATGACTCATGTCTGCTAAGATTATTTACAATTCATATATGCAGACTGGGTTTACAATCAAAATGATTAAGCTGCTGATGACTGCAGGATGGCACGGACACGCTGATCAGGTGCTGCCCCTTTTTGCAAAGAAAAAGAGGGGGTGCACTGCATGGTTAGTTGACCGGTAGTGGTCAACATCTGGCTCTACTTGGGGACACGTTGCTGCTCTGTAGGAATGTGAGAATCCAGAATCTGCATCCATGCAACACACAACAAAATATAAGTAGCGTCCGTCCAAAAATCATCATATAACATTAAGCACAGGAAAGATATAAGCTCTTCATTTATCAACTAATCTAGAAAAACAAATCTAATCCTAAAACCGAAATGAAAATGTTGAAATGACAAGTAGGGTTAGAAATACGATACAAAAGATGCCCTATGGCATCACATGTGTTCAATAAAGTGCATACTGAGCATTTGCCTGCTTTCAGGCAAATCTGTCGGCTGCTTGTCGGATGTGCCATGTCCAATTTTGCATATGGTAGGACTTTTTCCTATCCGAAAATCAAGCTGCTCGCGGCCATCTGATGCGTCAAATCTTCTTCTCATTTTCTTTCTCTTGCGCTTTTTCTTTCTGGCTGGTTGTATGACTGATGACATGGAACTTTCTGTTTCAAAACTATCAGATGAAGTGTGTAAGATATGCGTGCTATGTCTTTCTTCATCTTGTATCTGATCTTTATCATTTTTAAGTCTCTCTGGATCTCCTTCAATTAACCATCTTTCAATCGAATCAATAACCTTCTCATAATAAGACGGAGCTTGTTGCAGCACATGAGAAGGCTCCTGATCTATTGATGTCACCTGGTTTCTTTCATCTTCCAATTGCTGAAACCTTTGAACCTGTATTTTAATGGAATCCATCTGACTAGAGTGTTCAACCTTTATAGCATTGATTTGTCTGACATGGTGTTCTTGCATATCTTTTATTACTTTAACATTTTCTTCCTTTATGTTCATCAAGCAATGCTGTATGGAATTTATTTCTTCTTTGTGATTCGCTTGCATGTCAGCCAACTGATTATTATGATTGAATGTCATGATAGTCATTTCCTCATCCATAGTTAATAACTTATTTTGCATAGAGTCAATTTCCCTATCATGATCAGCTTTAATGGTCACCATATTTTCCTCTAAGACTGACAACCTGCTTTGCATGATTCTAATTTCTGTTTCATAATTAGTTTTTATGGCCTCAATTTCTTTAGCATGCTGATTTTGTGTGACCTCCATCTCCCTATTACGTTTCTCCAGATGGGAGCATAAAGTTCTTACATCATTGATATAACTAGTTTGATTGCTTTCCATATTTTTCACCAGCATCATTAAATCTTGTATTATTTGCTTTTGCTCCTCCTTTTCATTGTTATGAACTTGATCTGCAATATTTCCGGTGGATGACACATTCTGATCTTGAAATCTTTCTTTCTGTTGCACAATTTTAGGGGCAGAAGGCGAGCTGTCCGAATAACCATATCTATCTTCAAAAGCATTGATAATGTCTTTTAAAGAAGTAAAAGAATCCTTAGGAAAATTGTTAAACCAATTCAAAGCATCATCTTCTAAAGAAAGGACAAATAGACACATTTTGATATCTTCATGATTAAACTGAGGGGGTCTGCAATATATGATCATGATGCGAATAAACAAGTCTAGATGCCTTTTAGCAGCGATTGGATCACCATCTGAAAAAATAGGTAATTCAGGAATGGCCTCCTCCGGAAAATCACGGTGGCGGTGAGTAAAACAACATGGTTTACATGAATAATCCATGATGAACAATAAGGGATGAAATGGATAATAGAACTAGATCTCTGCTCAAGAAAATCAAAAGATGAAAGAAGTGGAGTCGCCACTTGAACAATAAATCTGATTCCAAGATCCAAGAAGTAATCAACAAACAGATATGCGGGAGGCTTCTTGTATGGGAAAAATAAGAAAATGGAGTCGCCACCCAAACAAGAAACACACCGAAGAGACACTGATAAGGCAATGAAAGATCCAAATGATAACCTCAAACGCCGAATCTGCCAGCTCAAATGAGAAATAAGAACGATGGGAAGATGAAAGAAAAATCGTTGAAACACCGAGAATAAAGACTCCCCAGCAACGGCGCCAAAAAATATTGGCGTTGCCGGGCCAGATGAAAAGATAAAAATGAGAAGGATGATTGTCGTTGAAACGCCGAGAAAACAATTTCCCCGGCAACGGCGCCAAAAAATGTTGTCGCGTAGATTGACACGACAACGCTCAGACCGGAGGCTATCACCCTGATCCCCGATCCCTCCGTTTAAGCCTGTCTCCCGCGGCTAAGGGGGGTAGACCCTGTGAGATGATGAGACCAACTGTCGACCAGTTGGTTGGGAGACACGAGACACGATGAGATAAGCAATAAAAGGATTTAATTGATTTGGCAGACCAGTGCCTTAAGAGATTGTTTTTAAAACGATTACTTGTTAGATGATATAGAAACATAAACCGTGAACAGCAATCATTTGTCATCTAAGGATATCAGCTAAATCACAATGCTCTTAAAATGACCAAAACGATATCCAGCCACTGAAAATTTCGAAAAAGACGAATGCTTTAAACCACCACGAGAGTCATGAATCATTAACCAGATATCATATTTCGTATCCCAACTTGAAAATTTTAACCAGATATCATATTTCGTATCCCGACTTGAAAATTTAGATCTCAGCATGAAAGATAAAACAGGAAAACAACTGAATCTGGCAAAAATAATTTTCCACAAAAATTTTTATTTTTCAAAATATTTTAAAATCTAAAAAAAAAGAATAAAACTTAAAGCTTAAAATCTATTCAAACTAAAATCTAAAACATTAACTATACAAAAACCTAAATCTAAAAACTAATTAAAATCTATGACTAAAACATAAACATTTTTTTTTGTTTTTATGAATTTATATCTAACTAAAATCCATATAAAAAATCTAAGTTAATTTAAATTAAGATCTAAAATTTTAAAATCAAACTAAAGCCTAAGTCTAAAAAGGCAAAGTCGCATTTTTTTTTTCATATATAAAATAAAGAAACAAAAAAAACAAATTTAATAAACAAATCTGAATGAAATCGAATTTTTAAAAAAAATGAAACTATATGATAATCATGAAATAAAAAAAATGAAAACACATGAAAATCGAAAGTTTTGAACGAGCATTGCAGAGAAACCCTAAACTAAACCTACGTGACCACGCAGAATGACCAGAACAAAATCGACTTACCTGCTACGTAGACCGAAACCACTGAACGACTATCTCTCGGCCACCGGAGGAAGGAAACCCAGCCTCGAAACTTAAAAAAAAAATTTACAGTTGACGGCAGCAAATGAAGATCGATCTAAGTTTTACGCAGAAATTACTTGGCTCGAGATTTGCAGTCATTACCTGAGAAAATTTCTGCGGTGAACGATTTTGATCTGGAACAGATTTGCTACCTGATCGGTCACGTCAAAGGCTGCCCCAAAACACGCCGCTTTCCTGACGTTTTCTGCGTATATATCCTACCTCATGCCGCTGTTTCATGTGTGAAGCCTGATACCCATGCACACATCAGGGATCACCTTACGCGAAATCAGTGAGACTCCGCGTGAACAGTTGACGGCGGTGATCTGAAGAATTTTTATCTATTGAAACACTGGAGCAGAGTAATTTCACGCCATCTCTCAGCAAATTCTCGTTATAAAGACTGACAAATGCTGCCACCCGAGCGTGATTTCTGATAGAAAATTTCGATTGGCTCGGATTAACTGGCTGGAGTATGCAGAACAATTTCGATTTGAAAATCTAATCTGTCGGCGGCTGATCTTATGCATTCGGTACAGAACCGCAATAATTGATCCGCATATGAAACCCAAGCCGTCAACTGATTTTTCTTTATGACTTCGATACCTCACGCTGACATTGATCCGCATACATTTTTTGCAGTGCTTAAATAGAACGCGTGAATATTTCGAAGCTACTATCCAAGTCGTGGCAATGGTGGATCGATTCTCTGCACAGTAAATGTATCGATGTGTGAAAGGATGGCTCAAAAGCAAACTGGTCGGACAGCGTATGTCAAAGATATTTTTCTTTCTCTGATGCCTGCCACTTAAAATGATGTAATCACCCAAAAAAAAAAAAAAAATTAATATGTACATTAAACCAAAATCAAAACCCTAATGAAAGCTGCATAAAGCAAAAATATGAAACCCTAGATCAGCTTATATAATTTACAGATTTGGCCCCTTAACAGCCAGATTCAGCAATAAGAATGGAAATATTTTAAAGAAATAAAAATTTAAGGTTTTCACTGTGAAGAACTTCAGAAAATCTCTCATGCAACTTAGAAAAATAAACCGAATGATAGACCCAGGATCAAATCCAACTGGGCTCAGCAAAAAATGCTTGTGGGAGTTGGCTGGTTCAGCCGAGAACTTCCCCTAACGCCCACAATTTCCTTCAGAAAGGGCTTTCTACACAGCTCAGAACAACCATCAGTAAAGAGGGCAAAAATGCTGCTAGATCTCAAAAAGTAATGGAGATACCTGCCACTACTTCAGAAACCCTAACAGCACTCAAAGCCTAGCAAGTGAACAAGATACCTGTGCTCACAATACTCTACAAAAAGCTATTATTAATGGCTGAAAATAAAATATGCAGAAAAATAAACAATCTTACAGCATTTTAAGAGAGTAACACCAGCAAGATATGGACCCCAAAGTCTTCTTTTATTAACCAGAAACAGATTTACAAGAGAGCTTCTTCAGTATCAGACTCACAGATCCAATTCCCTTTATGACCCCTAGCACCCTATATAAAGGAAATGATCCCAACGGCTAGTTCGAGTGATCCATGTCGAAATGATCTCGACCGTCGATGGAGATCAAGACATCTCTTAATCTCATCCGTCGATTTATTAAAAAATGATATTTTACATGCATTCACTTAAAATATTATTATTTTATTATTTTTAGGGTTTTTGCTCTATTTTTTAATTTTTTTTATTTATTTCATTTTCTAATTTTTTAATTTTTATTTATTTTATTATTATTTTATTATTTTTATTTATTTTCTCACATGGATCATCGAACTAAGCCTTCGGAAACATCACCTAGGACCTAGGACTTAGGACACATGAGGGGATTTAAAACATTTTCAACCCTCAAGACACATTTCATGATGACTTTTTACAATTTACATCTTAAGGGGACAAACCCACTTAACATAGACCCTCATGAACCACCCAATTCTGCGACACAACCATAATCTAGCAGATTAACACACTAGGATTCTCCTAAAATTCTAATGACAAAATCCATCCCAGCTTTGGGGTCAGGTTTGAAGGAAAACTCTGCCGATCATGGATCGGTGAGACGAAAAACCTTCCGGGACGTAGATTACCATCAGAAAGTTAGATCCACCTAGGCAATTTACATACATGACTCATGTCTGCTAAGATTATTTACAATTCATATATGCAAACTGGGTTTACAATCAAAATGATTAAGCTGCTGATGACTGCAGGATGGCACGGACACACTGATCAGGTGTTGCCCCTTTTTGCAAAGAAAAAGAGGGGGTGCACTGCATGGGTAGTTGACCGGTAGTGGTCAACACTAACCATGAAGAACATGCTTTGACAAAAGTATAATAAATACATTAATAATAAATTTACATTATAAAGACCAAACCTAGTTACAACTTCAACATCCAAAATGGTTGAAGCCACTCTTATCAGTTGGGAAGAAAAATAAGGAGCTCAAATCTGAAGAAATGGATGATTTCTTGGAAGGGCATGCACCTATTCGTGTTGAGGATGTGCGCAATGAGGTTGACAAAACAACAACCTTTAGTACTCCAATAGAACCATCCTATGAGGTTGATAACACCAGTAAATATGATGAGCAGGATGAGAATACATATGATAAAGTTTCTCAATCAATTAGTAATGATGATTATGATGATTCGAGTGTGTTAGCAACTCACCATGATAAAGATCTGGATGTTGATCTAATTTCTCGGGATTTATGCATGAATGATGACAAGGAGGAAGTTGATTTTGGGAAGCATGATGGTAATTCCCATGAGTCCCATCATTTGGAAAGGCAATTGAAGGTAGGTAGAGACATGATTGTTGCAACCATGAGGCATTTTCATGACACACATGCATTGCTGACAGACTGTTGTTGGCGAAAGGCACAGGATACTCTGGGAGGAGTGTCTTCCCTTGCATAGTTTCAAACTCTCAGAAAGGCATTGGTGGAGATGAAATCCAACTACCTACACCTCCTTTCAGACAGAGATCACCTACTCGTGCTTGCTGAGATATATCATGATGCGCTAGTAGGGAAAGAGGAGGAAGTTGACAGGCTTACACATGAGCTTGAGACTACCCAGGAGTCGTTGAAGAGTAGCCAATTAGCCCTTCAAGAATCAGAGTTTCAGATTGAGCAACTTTGCATGGAGTTGAGTTATGTGCGTTCTTCATCCTCCATAGCAGACAGTCAGTTAACTATGCCAACCATCACACAAGAGGATGTTATGGGCACTCGTAATTTGATAAAGGAGCCACTTGTGATGGTTGAGCACAAGGAGCACACAGATGAACTAGCACTTGCAGAGAGGTATGTCCCAGAAGTTCCTGATTATGCACCCATGGGATGTGGAGACAGGTATATTCTAGACGAGGATACATCCATCCGAGATCCATGTTAAGTTGATATGAGTGGAGTGGATACTGGAAGCTTAGGTTGGAATTGGGATCTCGCTGGGGTTTTCCATCATATACCAAAGGTGCAAGATGACTACCACATTGGTGGGATGGCTGACCCAATGACCAAGCACGCACATTCTTTAGGGGCGTTCCAATCAACACTAATGGCCAGTTAGTTTATGAGTAGACTCAGTGAGACATCCTGGCACACCGTCTGTGTGCGAGGTTGCACGCAAGAGTTATTCAGATGGGATGGCATTGGCATGCCACCAAGCAGGGCATTGTATGGAGACGACACTCTTCCATTGATGTATTGGGCACAAGAGCCATTGAGAATCGTCACAACCGTGACATCCCCATTAGCATGTGAAGAGTTATTCCGCTCAGATCTACCACGACAAATGAGATGGTATGACTCACATCATAGTGGGTTCACAAGTAGAGTGGCAGTTACATTAGCACATGCAGCATATTAGAAGATACAAGGTGGTATGGCAGTAGGAAATGCTATCCAATGGTGCTCAGACATATGTCGCGGGGTGCAGTGTTATGCAGAGGAGTGTAGGGATACATGGTTGTATGCAGTAGTGTATGATGTTGCACAACAGGATTTTGGAGCGTTGCCTCCAGAGAGATCTCCTGACAGGGACGCCAGGCACATAATTGGATTTAGTTTACCCAGGATTGATGAGGGCATGGATGAGCATCTCTTGATCATACCCCTAGGGACTCACACACCTATCTCTCCATTGTATTGCTTACAGTCATAGAGGATTTGGTTTTTGTCCCTTGATGCTCTCATCATGAGCAATAGGACGCGAGGGGCTCACTTGATATAGTTGGATGAGACACAGTGCATCAAGAGAGAGACTTCCTAGTTGTGGCATATGTTTAGGGCACAAGTTGGAAGATGCAAGCTTGGGGATGGCCTGATCTACTGCAAAGATAGCATATATTCCGCCCCTGATCTCACACTTAGCGAGACACATGACACATTTTGGGCAAGACATTCTGAGGCGATCTATGAGCATGAGATACAGTAGACGATAAACCTCTCTTACAGGAGGGTGTTTGGACACTAGACAGTATCGGGGTGCATTGGCATATTTATCTATGTGATCTAGTAGGAGCAGGGCAGTTTAGCAAGCACCACGTTAATTATTGATACATGGTGTATCTTTGTTGAGTGCATGTACGGATCAAAGGGAGGCACGAATGGGTTCCAACAACTATCAGTACTACACAGGGGCAGTCAATAAAAATAGGAAGTTGTGAACTTCTGCAGGACTGTGGAATCCATAGTTTCCATTGGTTGATAAATCACTCCACCTCTCGATGAGAGGGTTATAACATCGAGTGAACTGGTTGATTTTAGGGTCGACACATGGAGGATCCTTGAGGCCTTCACCATGTGGCGATGTAAATTTTCCCTATTGTTGCTCGAGATTGAGCCTAGTTATAGACTAGTAGACATTGACCTCGTTGATATGCCTTGGCAAGAGGCGCTTCATGGTTGTGGGTCTGGAGTTTAAAGATATTTTGGTGTAAGGCTCCAGACAAGGAGGATTCGGTACGAGCACAATGTGCAGTAAGTTAGGTCCAGAGTGGCACAGTGTCAACCTGGCAATCTCATTTTGAGATCAGCATAGGACCCTGGCATAAGAGAGCTTGGCAATTTAGCGACCATTAGGGATGAGATAGATTTTATAAAGGAAGATCACTTACATCTTCCATTAGACTTCAACTTGGAGGAGAGTGTTTCACTTCTCAATGACTCACTGATGGTATCAGAGGAGGAGGTCATGGTTAGTTCATATGGATGAGGGCCCTTTTCAGCGACGGTTGGATTGTACTTCCAAGAGTTTACTCTTGAGGTACATGGGTTAGTTTTTGGGTAGAGCAGCTTTTCAGGCGATTTATCGAGATTTTGCATTTTCGAGATGCTCTGCTTATTGGCAGTATGCAAAGGGCCTCTGGTTGTTATGCCTTGTTGAGGAGTGAGTGGAGCAAGGAATGCTTCATGAGGAACAAGGTGGTTTGGGACCCTGGCAACATGATATCCATTCGTGTTGGGATATTACAGTGTTTTAAAGTGGCACAAAGACACATTTGGGACCCTATTATTAATGGGGATTTGCTTGTGGAGAGGCAACAAGTGATCAAATTTCTCGAGGACAAGCAATTTTGGGGAGGGCAGATTGTAATGTTCCCAATTTTTGCATTACCTTGTGATGAGATTAGGGGGAGTTTCCAGAGCTTATGTCAGCTAGGTCACAAGAGTTGTGTTACATTATTGTTGGGCCTAGAGGGCTCTGTTGACCCTGCTGTAGGAATTTACAGGGTAAGTTCCTCAGAAAGAACACCAAAAGGACACCACTCACAACCAGATCTCAAATCAATACACCAGTATTTTTGACGTGGTTAAAACCCTCAAAGTGCAAGGAGGGAAACAGTCCACGGCCTGTCCCAACCTGGGTACTACAGGCAATTTATTAATCAAAGAATGAAAATTTACATAAGCTTCTCTCATGCACGGATTACCCGAACAATGACCCTCCATGCGCTTTAAATAGAACTCATGGACCAATCGGGTGTCAAGCCACGGATCAAGTGTCGGTAATACCGAGGAGAGAATGAACCGTCGGATCACTACATATCGTGACCGTCGGATTGTAAGTTACAAAATGTACAACGGTAAAGAAACACACTTTACCTAACTCTATACCTAACTCTACACTAGACCAAGTTGAACTTAACTATATCCTATGTGTCGGAATATCCTAACATCCCCCCTTAAGAACAACTTGGGATAGGATTGAAGGATTTACAAATATGACACAATAGGAGAAGGAAGGAGGCACTAGAGCCTATCCCCCCTTAGTGACAACTTCCTGAACTCCAAGCATATATCGAAGTTTAGTGAACTTCGCCTCTGTGAGAGCCTTTGTGAAGATGTCTGCAACCTGATCATCTGTTGGACAATATTGCACTTCAAGAACATGGTCATGAATGAGCTTTCTGATGAAGTGCATGTGTAGTTCAATGTGTTTGCTGCGCTGATGCTGGACTGGATCTTTGCATAGCTGAATGGCACTTTGATTATCACACCAAAGTGTGGTTGGATGCTGCTGCTCAAAGCCAAACTCTGATAGGATCTGACGAAGCCACAAGGCTTCCTTACTAGCTTCCACGGCACCACGATACTCTGCTTCTGCTGACGAAAGAGAAATGGCAGCCTGTTTCTTACAAGCCCATGTAATAGGTCCTGAACCAAGAGTGAAGACATAACCGGCAGTAGACTTCCGATCATCAGGGTCACCAGCCCAATCAGAATCAGTGAAACCAACTAATAGAGGAGCTGCTTTGGCACTGTAATGAATCCCAAACTGTACTGTACCTCGAACATAACGAAGTATTCTTTTAGCTGCTTTCCAATGACTTTCACGGGGGTTTTGCATAAAACGAGCAACAAGGCCAACAGCAAAGGAAAGATCAGGACGAGTATGGGTTAAATACAAGAGTTTTCCTACAAGTTGACGGTATAAGGTAGCATCAACTTCAGGAGAAGTACAAGAGACTGAAAGTTTGACTCCAGACTGAAAGGGAGAAGGGGCTGGCTTACAGTCTTCCATGTGAAAATGACGAAGAATATCACAAGCATACTTGGACTGGGAAAGGAAAATACCCTGTGGATTGCAAGACTTGAAGACCGAGAAAATAGTGTAAGTGTCCTAAGTCTGTCATTTCAAATTTCTTTTTAAGGCTGGACTTCACATGGTTTATAAGGTTGGGATCACTACCAGTAAGAATAAGATCATCAACATAAAGAACAAGGATGATAAGAGAGTTGCCCACTTTCTTGGTGTAGACAGTATTGTCAGAATGACACCTAGAAAAGCCAGATTCTAAAAGAAAGCTATCCATTTTGGCATACCAAGCCCGAGGAGCTTGCTTGAGGCCATAAAGGGATTTCTTAAGTCGACAAACAAGGCTGGAGTCTGTTTGTATGAAGCCAATGGGTTGTTCCATATAGATTTCTTCCTGCAAGTCCCCATGCAAGAAGGCAGATTTAACATCCATCTGATGGACTTCCCATTTTAAAGAGGCAGCAAGGGAAAGAACAAGGCGGATAGAGTTCATTTTGGCAACAGGGGAGAAGGTTTCAGTGTAGTCAATGCCTTCAACCTGTGAAAAGCCCTTAGCAACGAGACGAGCTTTATGTTTATCAACTTTCCCATCTGGTCCATACTTGGTTCTGTAAACCCATTTACATCTAACAAGTTTGCGTCCCTTTGGTAGAGGAACAAGATCCCATGTATCATTTGTCATCAATGAATGATATTCTTCATTCATAGCTGCTTCCCAATGTGGATGGCCTGAAGCTTCTGCAAAAGTGTCAGGATCATGATTTACTGGAGCTTGAGCCAGTAAAGAAGAGGCTCTTTCAAACTGAGAACGTGTACGTCGCTGATCTGTAGGATCACCGGCAAGATCACCTGCTGCATCCCGAGTAGCACGGACCCATCTTGGAAGTTGAGGATCCTGAGAAGGTGGGGGAGGATTATCATCCTCGCTTTCATCATCTGAAGAAGAAATGTTTTCAAAAGTAGAAGAGATAGGAAGAGGTGGCACATCCGCCGGACTAGGCTCGCAGGCCGATTTATTTTCATCAAATTTTACATCTCTTCTAATGATAACATTTTTGGACTTAAATGGAATAAGTCTATAACCTTTTACATCTTCAGAATATCCAACAAAAGTACATTTCTCACTCTTAGGTTCTAAAGCTTTATGCTTTTCATCTGGAATATGGGCCCATGCTTCACTTCCAAACACACGAAAGTGACTTACATCTGGTTTAATGGAACTCCAAGCTTCTTCTGGAGTGATATTCTCTAGAACCTTAGTAGGAGTGCGATTGATTATATAATTTGCACAATTAATTGCTTCGGCCCAAAAACTAAGACTGAGTCCTTTAGATTGCAGCATACAATTAGCCATTTCCTTTAAGGTGCGATTTTTCCTTTCAGCTACACCATTTTGTTGTGGAGTGTATGGAACAGTATGTTGCATTTGAATTCCATTTTCGGTGCAAAAGTTGATGAATGTGTTTTTAACATATTCTCCACCATTATCAGTTCTTAGCTTAAGAATTTGATGTCCAGATTGTTTTTCAACAAAGGCTTTGAAGGCCAAAAATGTGTTAAATACTTCGCTCTTGAGTTTTAAGAAGTATACCCAAGTGCGTCTGGAGAAATCATCAATGAAAGTTAAGAAGTACTTGCAGCCAGAGAATGAAGCAACAGGAAGAGGACCACATAAATCACTGTGCACAAGCTGTAAAGGGGCTGAGGCGTGCCAAGAGGCACGTTTGTCAAAACTGTCCCGATGATGTTTTCCGAGTACACATCCGGAACAAACACCATCTCTGCAAGATACCATAGGAAGACCTGTCACCATATTTTCTTTACATAGATGCTGAAGGGAGCGATAGTTTAAGTGACCAAATCGCTCATGCCAAAGTTTGCTCACTTCATCATTATGAGCAACAAATACTGAGGGAAGATTTGATGACCCAAAGTTGTGAAACTTATACAACCTTGTGGAATCATCAGCAAGACCAGTAGCTAGAATCTGTTTAGGATCTTTTAGATCCTTGATTACAACATCATGAGGTGAAAATTCAACAATTTTACCTTCACCTGAATGAGTTATCTGATAGACAGATAGAAGGTTGCAGGATAAGGTTGGAACACATAATACATCATTAAACTGACCATTGTCTAGATGAACAGTTCCAGTCCCTACAACATTAAGAGATCTATCATCACCAACATATATATTTTTGGTGTTACAATCATTTAAAGAAGAAAACATGGCTTGGTTTTTGGCCATGTGATAAGAGGCTCCAGAATCAATGAGCCACTCATGAGAATGAGAAGAAGAAGAAGATACATTTAATGCATAACCAGACTGAGATGATTGACAACGACATGCAGAAAGTGCCATTCCGGAAGTTGAAGTTGAAGTAGGCTCCACATGGATGTTATGTTTCTTCATTGCGGCTTCCAAGGCTTCCATCTTCTTAAAGCATTTAGATTCTAAGTGGCCATCTCGATTACAAAAGTTACAATGTCTATCAGTCTTCTTCCATTTGTTTTTATTGGTCTTATCATTTTGCTGAAATGATCTTTCATTTTGAGGCTGAGTTGGTTTAGGACCATTCTTTTGAGGATATGACTTCTTAGGATTCTTTGAATTTGGTTGCTGCTGGGCGGCTAACGCTTTCGTGGAAGAGTTTCCAAGATTAAGAAGACCAAGGTGTAAGAGTTTTTCTTGTTCTCTTATTAAGGAATCACAAAAGGAGTCAAAGGAAGGGGCCTTGTAGTCTTTTCCTTGACAAATGAAAGCTTCCCTTGTAGAATGGAAAGTGGAAACAAATACAGAGTAGGCTGGTCCCAACTTAGTAAGGATGGAATAAATAAGGTTACCATCTTCTTTCTTAACTTTAACACCTTCCAAGAGATATCTAAGGGTCTTGAATTTGGACAAGAAATCTTCAATGCAAGAAAAATTATTAGGATCCAAAGTAAGCAACTCATTTTCAAGTTGATGGGCTCTAATTTCATTTTTAATCCCAAAAACTTTAGCGAGTTTTTCTAATGCTTCATGAGGAGTCTCAAGGTCTGCAATGTGGAATCTAAGATCAGGAGAAATAGACATCCCTATCAAACCACGTGCTTGATCTTGTCTATTTTCCCATTTTGCAACCTTGTCTTCATCTTTTGGTTTCTTCTCTTGGTCTGTGGCTATTCTGAAGAGACCTTTACTTCTAAGTAAATCTTCCATGTAGGCTACCCATTGGAAGTAGTTAGTGCTGTCAAGAATGACTTGGCATGGACTTTCCATTTTTTTAAAAAACTGAAGCTGAAGATGCTGAAAGTAAGTGTTCCAATGGATAGATCTCGAAAAAATAGGCGGTTTTAAAAAAAACGGCTCTGAAAAAGGCTTCCGGATGAAGAAGTTATGGCTTTTTGAAAAAAAATTGTTGAAGTTGCCGACAAAGTGCGCGAATGTGCGGGAATGAAAAAATCCGCCCCCACAAAATGGAGACTTGAACCCAAGACCTCTACTCTCTTAAAATAGCTTTGAACCAATTGATCTATACAAAAAATTTGAGAGAGAGAGAGAGAGGGGGGGAGGGGGCCTTGGTTTGCGTGCTTGCCTTGAGAAAGCTCTTTTTCCCTACAAAACACAAAACACAAAACCCAACACGAATATGCAAAGAAAAACGAACCTTGCGGCTCGAAGTTAGCTTTAGCCAAAAAACTAGAAATTTTAAAAAAAAAATCTCAAAGTTAGCTTTAGCCGAAAAACTAAATATTTTTCTCAATGTTTCTGATTTTCCGAGATCACACTAAGGTGCAGGGAAAAGAGCATACGCATGAGAAAAATCCTTCCTTTCTGTTTCTGATTTGCCCAGATCGCACAGAGTCGCAGGGCAAAGAGCATATGCAGAAATGAAAGGTATAGATCCGGTTAAAAAAAAGGGCTAAATAAACCGAAACCGAAATAAGCAGAGAGAAAATAACAGTAAACTACAAAAAAACACTGTATACCTCCCGATCTGAAAAATGACGCAGCTAGGGCTACCGGAAACCTTTTCGCGTGAAACGAAAGGGGTTCCTCACTGGAACAGATGCTCCGAACGCAACAGAGCAGTCCTCTCGGCCCAAAAGCAGTCAGAAACAGCAGATCTAGGAAATGACAGCCGCATGCAGTTCTACCGGCTTCAGATTTGGATCACCAACGGACGCAGCCCTCAAATAGCTCTGATACCATGTAGGAATTTACAGGGTAAGTTCCTCAGAAAGAACACCAAAAGGACACCGCTCACAACCAGATCTCAAATCAATACACCAGTATTTTTGACGTGGTTAAAACCCTCAAAGTGCAAGGAGGGAAACAGTCCACGGCATGTCCCAACCTGGGTACTACAGGCAATTTATTAATCAAAGAATGAAAATTTACATAAGCTTCTCTCATGCACGGATTACCCGAACAAAGACCCTCCATGCGCTTTAAATAGAACTCATGGACCAATCGGGTGTCAAGCCACGGATCAAGTGTCGGTAATACCGAGGAGAGAATGAACCGTCGGATCACTACATATCGTGACCGTCGGATTGTAAGTTACAAAATGTACAACGGTAAAGAAACACACTTTACCTAACTCTATACCTAACTCTACACTAGACCAAGTTGAACTTAACTATATCCTATGTGTCGGAATATCCTAACACCTGCCACCTACACCTACCTACAAGTCAGTGAGAAAAGCCTTCAACCCCACAAGGTGTGGTTGGTGACAGGGAACTTAGAGAAGGGGTTGTCACACTAATCCCGACTCTCTCTGTTTGAGTTATCTCCTAGGTTAGCTAAGGGGGGTGGTCCCTAATGAAAAGTTAAGTTAAAAGATGTGAGTTTTTAGGAGAGTGTTATAGTGAAAATGGACTACTTTTAAGGATTTATGAGCAAATATGAAGTGAGCAACTTGAAATAACAATGTCAACCATTAATATGATTTAAAACCATAAAACCAGTGCCTTATAAGGAATTTTCTCAACAATTTAAAGATATATTTGCTCAAAGTAAAATGCAATGCTCTCAAAAGAGAAAACAAAGTAACCCTGAAATGTAAATAAGAATTGTTAGCACAAAATATGTAAGATACAAAACGCTTTTGAGATAATCAACTTTATAAATCAAAACATGTGAAACAAATCTTGCCAAAACCAAAAAATTAGTAGTTAACTTGGAAATGTAACAGAAAGGAAGTGCCAAACCAAGACATCAATATGCAATTAGACTTGAAACATGGAAAGAAAACAGTTGTTTAAAATGATTACAATACTTGTTTTTGGTATATACTTTGCATATGAAAACTCAAACCATCAAGAGACAAGTAAAGTAAATGTAATGGGAAGTGCTCTTGGTTAATTTTATTAATTAGCTCTACAACAAGATTACAATTTAACTCTTCAATCCTCAGACCTCACCCTCGCCCAATGATATGGATCTCACAGTGAGGAGTCAATAGAGGAGTAGAGGATCCCTAAGATGTCTACTTCAACCAACTTATGTTGGAGGTAAAATTATAATGAGGCTTGGAGCCTTCCTACACTAAAATTCCTAGATGAAATGCAAGCATAAAACTGAAGCATGTATTCAAGTGCTCATGAAACAATTTACGAAGGTAAATAGAAACGAATCAAAGTTTGTTAATAATATAAAATGCTTGCATGTAAAGGATGAATTGCCCAAAGTAAAGTGTAAGCTTGTAACTTCAAGCAACAATGAGATAGAAAATGCAAAGCTCAAATGAAAATTGTAACAAACTTTAACTTAATGAAATGTGATAGAGAGGTTGTGTAAATTCCCAATTAAAGCATGCATGTAAGTGAATGAAGTATGAAAGCTTAAACCATGCAAATGTCAATCCACCCAAGAGAAGCCTCCCTCTAAATGGGGAGATAGGATACCATTGGAGAAATCCCAAGCTCCCACAAGCAAGTTAGAACTTTTATTAATATTACAATGAAAAGAGGTCCCTTCAAAGTTCTCAACTATACTTCAAGGACCTCACAATAATTGCTTGAAACCTGGACACTAGACCTCTTTTCTTGATAAATTAGTGACAATATATCACAAAACTTATGCAAGGGAAACAAGGTGGGAGTTTCCTCCAAATGCCCACAGCTTAGAAAGGAACTTGGGCAGCCCTCTAGTGAACTCGACTTGGCCAAAATAAACCTCAAAAGGGCTCAGGACATCCTTGGAAATCGAACCCCTAACACTTGCCAAAGGTCTTGCAAACACTTGTTAGATGTTGTGGGAAGTTGCTCTTCAAAATCTGCCACACAAGCGTTAGCAAACAATCCAAACAATGGCTGCAAAATAAGTTAAGTATTAATGGAAAAATCAGCATAATTTACGAAAGGATAAGCTAAAGAGTGAGAGTAAACTCTCATTTTTGCTTAGCCATCTTCAAGCTCTTAGATAGCAAATGAAAGAAATGAAGTACAATGTTTTTTTAAAAGAGATTTAAATTTAGAAGTTCTCGGCTTGTGTACAAGCTATGTGCCGAAATCCTTGCAAAACCACTTTGTAAGATAAGACTATGAAGGTTCAAAGAACAAATGAGAGCTCCTTTAAGAATGTATCAAGAGTGGGTTGGTCTCGCCAAAGACTTCCCCTCACGCTTGATTCTGTAATCCCAACAGGATGTTCCCTCTACAAAACTACAATCAAAAAATAGTTCCATATAGGTTTAGCAATAAACAATGATAAGAAACTCTAGATATTTATTTAAAACCAACTAGAGTATTTTATACCTAGAGCATACTTCTCAATCAAATGTCAATGCAAGATAGCTCTACATTAACAAATCTACAAGAGCATATGGAAGCAAATTAGATCAAAGCATGAGTAAAAGGAATTATACCAATGCTCAACAATTCATCACACTCAAAAAAGAGGAACACCTCATGAATGAAACCCCAAAGTCTTTATCGATATTTCTAAAAGTGTACAAGACAGCAGCGCTTCCGCAAGCACAATAGCTAGTAACAATCTTCTACAATGTGAGAGCCCATGGCTCTATTATATAGAGAGTTGGGAGCAAATCCCAATGAAAAATGACAATGACAAATGGCATTGGAGCCAATCCCAATGTAGAAGTGATTAAACAAGTGGCATGAGGTGACAATCCCAAAGAGAAATTCGAATTTGTTGAATGGAGCTCCAATGCCAAGTGTAAAAATCGAATTCTGGCAAGTGGACATCATTTTCTTCTTCCCTTATGTGCCAAATTCGAATTTTATGGTGAAATGACAAGTGTATATGGGTGGTAACCCATGTGGGTACAATTTCCAACAAAAATCTCCATCAAATCTTCTCCCAAATCCTCCCAAATGTGCATTAACTTCACAAATTCGAATTTCCAAGCAGTTTTTTCATTTAATGCCAGAAATTTGATTTTATTTGAGCACATGTCCTTTCCTTGATTTTAGGAGTCCACATCACCTTGGGACTTCACTTTAACTCCCCCATAATTTTCCACCTCATTTCCACAACATTTAGCATGTGTGAATATTTATTTTTCTCTATTTATTTAATTTCTGGCTTAATTAATTGTCAGATTTCCCACGTAACTTAGGAAAAGTGGGTTTTGAGGGTCCAAAACACATTATTAACCCTTCAAAGTGTGTCATAGTAGAAAGTTGAGAGTGAGAGGTGTAATTTTGATTATTCATACTCCATACAACTTCTCTAGACTACACTTATTACAATTTAAATACAATTTTATTTGCAATTTTTGACTTGTGGGAAATCTAAAAAATTAAAAAATGACTACCTAGACCTAACCAAATTCCACAAAAAATTTTGTGTGATCTAGTATGGTAATATACATAGACTCTAGACACTAAGATGTGTCAGGGGCTCAACCTTCAAACCGTCACCCCGGCTTTGGGGTAAAACGTGAGTGAAAAAACCTAGAAAATTATCCGCCTCTGAAAAAGAAAGGATATTAACCAGATAAAAAAAAACACTCCAAAGTGTACTCGTTTGTTATTCGAGTCCCAACATCCTAGGCCTATTACAGACTCAAAACTCGTCATTACTAGTATCACTTATTACAATTCCCCGCAGGGTGTGGAATCTGGGTACAAGAAAGATGATGAGAAGATAAAAGTAGAGTTAAAAAAACATTGTTGACTAACGATATCTGATGGTACAAGTGTCCTTTGGATCATCCTTGGGCATGGAGTCTTCATATAATCATCAGGTACCACTCCAGTGGTCAACAAGCTCTAAGGAGTTTTACAGGGCCCAAAATTCAAATGAGATCACTTTCCATTTTTCATCATTAAGATCAATTCCGCACAATTCGATCTTGGTTCCACTCCACTCTGACAATTTCCTTAAAATAGAGTTATTAACAGGAAACACCTTAGGATAACAGCTCGTTGGAATCAAGGCGAAAATACCTACAGGGATGAATAATAAAAATGGGCTTTGGGTGGTCGGTGTGACCATGGAGGCTAATTAAGCATTTTCTGAGGTTAAAAATGGCTTTATGCGTTAATAAAAGTCACTTTATTAAATAAAGAAAAAAAAAAATCTTTTTAATATCTAATTGGAGGGGAAAAAAAAAGAGAGTGGTAAAAAGATTCAAGTGAGCTATAAAAAAGGGATATGAGGGAGTCTCTCCCAATGTTATTAGAACCAAATCGATGATCAAACCAAAAAACCTTGTGGACCGGGAACCAAACCAGAACCGGTTAAATAAAAATTACTAACAAAAAAAAAACGGTTTATCAAAAACACAAAAAATATTCATATTTTAAAGAAAAACATATATATTCATGTGCATCCATATGAATCCAAACCATTTATACACAAATATGCAAAAGTTCTCATTTACATAGCATGTAAGGGTGCACATAACCAAAATAGCATCGAGTGCAATCCATCTCTGAACCAAAAATACATCAACAAATAGGCTCTAGATGGCCTCTAGCATCCAAAAAAAATCATGCGACAACAAATGCCTACATATCATCAAAATAATTGCCTATATTGGGGGATTTCGCCATCAAAAATACCATTTAGGCATTAAAATAAGATAGAAAAGACATAGCATGTCATGTTAAGATTTTGTTTGAGTGATGGGTACATTTTTAGTAGAGTCATGATAGAGGAGTTTGACAACCAATGCCACTAACATCAAAGTACATAGAGGGCTTGGTGCTCTTTATTAAATACTAGTTCCATACCCTCGTACATGACAAAATCCAATGGAAACGTTGCAATCCCCCCAATCCTGAAATCCTGAAAAAACTGTTAAGTCTGTTGGATTTCGAGTGAAATATAAAATTCTACTTTTTCCATATGAAATCCAATGAGGTTGGAACCACTCTCAAATATCCTGAGTCATTTCATGGTAATGTTAAAAATTTAAGTAAAAGGATCATTTTCATCCTTTTACTTTAATAATTTAACATTACAATGAATTGCATAGCAATACTAGGGCCATACGCTTGATTATTAGGTTGAGGGTCATAGGCTTGAATATTAGGCTAGCCTAGGGGAGAGTAAGAAGTGGGCCAACCAACTAAAAAATCAAAAAAATCAAAATAAAAAGACATTTTTTTCTGCACGGAACCAGTCATGAACCAGCTGGTTCAGTGAAATAGGCCGGTTCAGTGCCGAACCAGCCTATTCTCGTTCGGAGGCCCGGTTCGGACTGGTTTTGGGCCAAAAACGGTTGGACCAGCTGGTTCCGGTCTGGTTCTAATAACAATGGTCTCTCCTCATCCTAGCATTTTTCCATTTGATATAAACAATTTGCATAGAGCTTTTGGAGGAAAGTCTAGGGTTTTGGCAACCCTAAGTCAGGTTGCTAGTTTCAGTGTTGAAATCATAGGCTCGAGCTAATTTGGAGAGAGGAATCACTCAAATTTCGCCATTGTGCTTCATTGGAGAAAAAGAATTTTGGAAGATAATGGAGGTAACGGTTTAATCCATCAATTTTATCTTCTAATCTTAAGTTTTTCATATATCTTGACCGGACGAGCTTCAAGCCGAGTATGGAGAAGTTCAGTGAGAAAGAGGGCCAAGTTTCTCCTGCTATAGAGGGTCGAAGTTCTGAGTTTAACTAAGGCAAAGTTTATCACTGTCATTGGGCTGAGTTCACTCCCATTCATTGCTGGTCAAGTTTCTCTCAAGGAGGACCGAGTTTATGGTGTTTTGCTGAGTTACATTTCCTAAAGGAGCTGAGTCATCTCTGCATGTTCTTTAAGTTGGGTCGAGTTATCTCTTGCTGGTGTGAACTAAACAGAGGTCAAATTCCTTTCCTTGCTGGCTGCATATCATTTATGGGCACAAATATAAATATAAATATGAGTGGGATGAGTGGCTGTACCTTTCAGTTGTTCATGGGACCAATATTCATTGTGCTGGCAGGGTTTTTCTACAAAGTACATCTGTGCATTGTTATTGGTGCTGAACCATATTTGTAGTGCTGGGACTGATTGCCATCATCTACGAAGCAGAGAAATATATCTTTAGAACCCGTGTATGTAAATCTGATATCTTCTTTGGTTTATGTATACAGTATACCTATCTGTGGTTTTATGTATACCTATCTTATTTGCTGGAAAGCTATATTGGTGGTACGTGTACCCTCTACATTCATTAATAAATAGATATCAGTTGTTTGGGTATGTTCTTTTGAAGCTGTTCAGTACTGTAAATGTCACTGTAAATGAAAAATGTGAAGAGATTACCTACAGCACTTTGTATACCAAATGTTTGTTAAAATACCACAGTGAACTGTGAACCAGACTGCGTAAACTAAGAAATTTTGTGGTTCTTTCCTAGATATTCTGGGTGGGTATCTCATGAAGACAAGACTGCTGTAATCACATAAAAAGAGGACTGATATTTTGAAGGTTATATCGCTGGAAAAAACACACCAGGTTCTCCTCCTCTTATTATTCACTGTGTATGCTTATGCAAGTTAATGATAAGACCGTCTATGTTTGAACTTATTATCATGCACACTTGTATCAGCATTAAACATAGTTCTGGGTTCAATATACATATCAGTCTATGATGTTTTGATTCTTGAAACCATTATCTTGACTTGTGGTAATCACTGTTAATGTTCATTTGGAATAAATTGTGAAAAGTGCATCTACAGCAGTGTATTTACAAACTGTTTGACGACACCCTTCACTGGAAAACCCATTGAAACTCAGAGATTTCATTGGGTATTTCAAGGTATTCCCAAGGGGGTATCTTACACAATCCATCTCAAACCATCCAAGGGCTGAACATACACCATGTACGCCAAATCTCATGAAGCATCCCCAAACATTGTGTAAATACACTGGAGTAACATGAAAATCTAGCAGGAATTTGATCTACCTTGCTACCAAAAGACCAGATTTAAGATATGCAGTTGGGGCAGTATCATGACCATGATAAGTCCCAATACATTTGTTGGAAAACAGAAAAGAGAATCCTAATGTACATGAAGGATGGATTGCACTATCAGTTTGAATCTGTGCAAAGATATAACTTCAGATTGTTTAGATACACAGACTGGGATTGGGCAAGTTAGATTGATAAAATACATCATGTGTTACTTATATAGCATGGGATCAGGAGTAAATTCACTGATTTAAGTAGCCAATATTGTATTCTCTTCCACAGAGACATAATACATGGCAGCAATCAGTGCAACAACTGAAGCAATATGGCTCAGGAGAATTCTAGCTGATATGAATCTTCCATAGATCAGACCATATAATTTTATTGGAGTAACAAAACTAGAATTCAACTCAGAAAGAACCCTGAAGTGCATGGTAAGACCAAGCACATCGGGATAAATCATGACTTCATCAAGCAGCAAGTGTAAAACAGAGAGGCCAAAGTCGTGTACTGTAGAAATATAATCAGCCTGCAAACCTCTTCGCAAAGCATTGAGCAGGGAGAAATTTCAGATATTTATGGAAATGTTTAAACTTTGGCCTAAACTGTAAAAGAAAATAGCATCATCAGTAAGAGGGTGTGTTTAATGTGCAATACCCATTTTTAGCTGGGCTCCTTATTTTCTATTTGTAGAGGTAATTCAAGTTTTAAGAATGTTTGACAAATTTAGGGGATTCAATCCATTTTTCAGTTAGCATATTTTTAGCTCAAGGAACATACTGATGCTCAGCTGTCCATTTTTGGGATAGATTTTGTTTATAAATGTATAGATATGTGATCCAAATTGTACAAGTTATTAGGAAAATCCCTTTCCTTCTCATCTGTGTGCTCTTGCAAACGTAACAGCTCACAGTTATACTCTTTATGTACTTTAGTATAATTAGCACTAAATAGTAGAACATATTTTTGGCGTTCTTCTCCACTGCATATTTGTTATTGGCAATTGCTCACATTGGAGAATAAGAACTAAAATATGTCAGTGCTTCAGTTATAAATACAAAAGGAATCGAGGATGCCTTCTCTAAAGTTCAATCACTTTTCAAAAAGAAGAATCTGGACTCATAACATAGAATATTATGGTATGAAATCGAACCAATTTGATATGAAACATTTAAAAAAAATAAACAGCACATTAGAGAGGCAGTTATAATTAAGAAAAATGTGAAAGAGCAAGCCGTCAGCTAAACATCATAAAAAGTTAACTAGGGTCTTTTCCTCCCAGCTCTTTGATGCATTCAAGAAAAAAATAAAACAGAAATTTACCTACATCCTACTCCACCAATACCAATGACAGCGACACTTTCTCCAGCACGCAGGTCAGCTGCATGTCTCATTGCACCATATGCTGTAAAGGCAGCACATCCAAGAACAGCAGACTCTGTATATGGCAATGATGCTGGGAGAACAGCTAAAGCCGTGGCTGGAACAACACAGTACTCTGCAAGTCCTCCCATGCTATACATGTAAACAGGCTTGCCTGAAAACAGAACACATGAAAAAAATCACAAGAACACCATGGAATTGTTCTTCCTGAAAACTCAATCATAAAATGAATAACCAGAGAAAATATATTTTTAAATACAAGCAGGATACATTGGTCGTAGTGTGTGAGCAAAGAGCTGTCTATTGGTACTATCTAGCTTAAGAGAATCTAACTTATACTTTACATTCAATTTCCAGTATCATTGCCATGAATTAAGTTAGAAGGTTAATAGGTCCAGTAATCATTGAAAATAAAAAGGAAGTGGTCAAGAATTGAGGGTTCAAATGTCTTCTCAGTAAAATGGCAAGAGTAGGACAGAATGGTCTCCTTGTTTAAGACAAGTAGATTTGATACATTTATCTATTTTTGTTTCAGTTAAGAGCCATTCCAAAATGCCTCTTTAACTCTTGTAGAGTGGAAAGCTGCAATTTTTTTCTTAAAATGGAGCAACTAAGGGTGTGATGTAAAAATTTACAAGTCAAAGAGGGGAGACTGAAAGCTTTTTAAATTCATGACAGTCTATTCTAATAAATCCCAAGCCTAGCTGTGGGGAAGTGTTAGTACTAGGGACTCTCCTAGGGGTAACATATCCATGTTCCAATCCATACATAAAATGCTCCATCATTCCTATCTCCATTGTCACTCCTTTTGGGTTGGTTGTTACATGTCGCACATATGGGTTCATGCTTCATAATCCCATGATAAAAAAGAGATTGAATGCTCTCAAGGTTCAGGCAACTTTTTTTATTTTAAAAGAGCAAGATATTAAGTTCAAAATGCAAAAGAAATGAAGGGATATGAATGGTAAGTAAAGCTTTACTCTATCCCTCGTTACGAGTGCCCCAAGCCCTATGAAATGAAACGCATACCTAAAAAGACTAACTCTGATTATCCCAAACCCCCTTGCAATAAAACACATATGCAAGTGAAAGGAAGCAAAAGAAAACAAGAAAAAGGCAAAAAAGGGGCAGTAAGACGTAGTGTCAAGGACAGGGTAACTCAACACATAAGCTTTCCCTCAGCAAAAGCAGTCATGTGGTTGAATATCTTACACAACCTTACGTAATCTTACAGAACTATGTAACGCCACTCATGGAGTCAAACCCCATGCCATTCCATCTATCAGTACACATGCTCCATGATGGACTTCTTGGGAAATACCACTCTTCTTGGGTATTGGCACACCTAATAGGGATTAATGATGATCCTCCCATACCTAAACTTAGCAAATGGCATGAATTCAAAGTTATTGTGAAGGTTGAAGATGATACCAAATGGCATTAACCATGACATGACTCACTTTCTATGTCGGTCGAATTGATTTGTATACTTGACCCGGATTAATTTTCACACTTGAACGCTTGGAGGCCCTTCCTAGATGATGTACTTTGCATGGACATGGTGTGGACATGAACTTTGAGTCCTCTGGAGAACACTAGAAGGCTATTTACACCTTTTGGAGAACCCCTACACACCTTTCCGGAGGTCATTTCAGTACTTTGGAGAACTTTGGGCCTTTTGAGGATGTGGCACACATCATTGTAGAGATGACTTTACACCACTTTGCGAGAACATGGCATCTTTGGGGATAATAAGACACATGGATGATGAAATGTTGCACCTTTTGAAGGGAACATTTCACCTTCGAGCCCCTAAACTTCATTTTTGAGTGAGATGTCCACTCTGAAGTTACATGTGCCACATGTGTGAGATGGAGCACACATTTACGATGAACGTCTTTGTTGAGAAACCAAGTGTAGTGGAATTAGGCCTGATTTCTCTACTTGATAATTACTTGTGAATGTTTATATTTCTTCTTTATTATTTGTTATGTCTTCTTCATCCAGCAATTATACAAATGTTCAATCTTCCAGAAAAATAAAGAGACAAGAAACAAACCAAGCCGGGGCAAAACCCCACAAGGGGGAAAACCCAACAATCCTTCTCTTATAGAATCAGATCAAAATGAGATATCCAAAACCCACGACCAAGACCAAAAGTACAACCAAAAATGCCAAGTCAAACCCTCCTTCAATTCACCTCCAATGTCAAAGTCAATGATGGTCAAACTGTCCCAAATCTGGTCAATTCCTGAAATTTCAGCCCTGAAATTGAGCAGAAAGTAACACAGAGAAATTTGTCTTGTTCACATGTGCGAGCTGTGGAGGTCTAAAATTTGGTCAAACAGAAATATTCTTCTCTCTCCTTTGACTTCTATTCTTTCTTCTTTGAATTCTGCTCCTTCGTATAGTTCAGATGTACTTCTTGGATGTCGAATAGGCTGATCTCTCAAATGAGTCGAGCTGCCTTCTAGATATATCTGTCCAGGAGGTCGAATAGGTGGCTCTAGGAGGCCCAAGCCGACATGTTCCCAAGGAGGGCCGACTTGACAATTTTTGGTGGACTTTGACTCAATAAAATTCAAAATTCTTTTTCTTACAAATGTCCAAATGGGACATGACTTAAGTACATTTTCTTTGACTCATAATAAATTATTTTTTACTCTTTTGACTCTATAAGCGTGAAGATCATGCTTTGACCGAAAATAAATATAATAATGAATATAATAGATACATCAATGATTGTTTTATATTACATTATGAAGACCGACACTAGTTACATTTTCAACACTCCCTCTTAACTAGGGAGGTATTCATAATGACAAAATCAGATACTCTCAAGTTGAAATATTCATATAAGAAAGGATCCGGATTGATAAGCATCAATGATGATTTACATCGTCATAGCCAACATTGTCAAAATAGCAAGGCCTTGAGTAATACGCTCTATCTCCCCACTAGGTCAGAGCACTATGCTGGGACGCGTAAATTTGGACACCACCACTGTTGAAGGCACATGCCTGTAATATACCCTCCTGGGATATGTTGCATTCTCTCACCGAATCTCCAAATTCTACTAAGTTTTTCTCAGAGGCATTTTGTCAAATGGTTGGTATACAAACTGTTGTATATGCACTTTAATTGGTTTGGTGTAGATACACATATAATGCCCAAAATGTGTACTCATAAAATACTTCAGAACATAGCTAATATTCATAATAAACTCAGCAAGCATGAACTCCATGGATGACAATAGTGACAGCCAATAAATCTTCACTCTTCCATGAAATACATACTCAGAAAATTACACAGAATTTAAGTAGGGACAGCCTTTCATTAAGTTCACTGCGGTGTTTCAACAAACAATTGGCAAACCAAGTGTTGTAGGTGATATTTCTCAATTTTAATGTTGAAAAAGAGCACACGGTGATAGTAAATAACCCAGAACTCTTCCAAACAGCAGTATGTCAAGCCAAATCAGAAATGAACAGGCTACTTTAGATGACAGGTTATGACGAAATCTGCACTTTAACCACACTATGAATACATCAGAACATGATAATAACAATTCTGGAAATACATGCTCATTCAACCTTTTTCCTAAGGCAGAGATTACTATCTAAGAAATGGAAATGGAACCTGGGCAATATCAGTTCAGAATCTGCCCTCCTTAACTCAGCAAAAGACACACACACAACACAGTAGTTCAACCCCAAATTTAAGTTACAGAAGTGGGGAATGAAGCTGAATTCCACCCATAAAATATATCAGTAGCTCACACAACAGGAAGTCTGATATATCTCCGCCTTTCACGCTGAACTCAGCAACTAATATAACACAGAACCTCGAATAGCTTGCTCAGGAACCAACACAACCTTGTGTAGAAGCAGAACTCGGACTTCATAAAAAGGTAATATGGCCACTGAAAAATCCTTTAAATCAGCTCTCAATTTCTAGTATGTATATATCAGCTCGGCTTCACTAATGGCAGCAATAACATGCCCTTCTTTGGCACTGTAATCTCATGGCACAAATAAGACTGGACTGCAACTCGATCTCCTCCATTAATCTGAATAACTCAGCCTCTAATTGGTGTAGCAAAATAACTCGGCCTCAACAAGTCTATTCAGCCTCTTGATTTGGCAATTTATGTAACCCTGCAATAAACACAAATGTCAATGAGATAGATAGGAATAGAATGATTTGGAAATGAGTCCACCCTCCTTTTATAATTCTTCATTGAGCCTCCCTCTAGCTTCTAGATTCACCTTTTTCCTATTATTTTATTGGTGGGGGCATTTTCCACTGGGATACTTTTTGCCGCCATTTTCATAAAATAATAAAATGCTGCCTCTCCAATAAAATATTATTTGTCACCTTTCTCCAATAAAATAATATTTGCCCCTTTTCAATGAATATTACCAAAATTGGGCAAAATTCCTAGTGATTCCCATACAAAATTGGGGATATTACATTCTTCCCCGCCAAAAATTGTTTGTCCTCAAGCAATGTACAAACAATGTTCTCTCTCTCCACTGATCCAAACTGTCACTAAAAACAATACCGAGGTCCCAAATGTGCCACTGAGGAACCCCGAATCTGTGCACTACCCTATTACAAAGGAATCCCTCGATACTAGAGTCCCGAGTCATCTTGCTCAATGTGAAGCACCCCTCGGTCCACTCATGGTCCAGCAAGACATAGATGCCATAAACACTCTACCTATTGCCAATAAGTGGAGCACCCTCATAATGTAGAATCCTGATCAACTCTTCGAGAAGTTGCTCTATAGAGAACCCAATCTCGTGTCTTGTAAGAGCAGATTCTTGAAGGTGCAATCCAACCCAGATGGAGAGGAACCCTCACCCGCACGAGCTCTCCATGGTCTCCTTCAGCTGATCATCCTACCATTCTAGTGTGGTCACTCGAGTCATCAATGAATCACCAAAGGGAAAAATACTCTTTGTAGAACTAAAACCCAATGGAAGATCTGCATGACCTCCCTCTGTAGTGACCATCTCATACCTAAAGGTAGTTGAACTGCCAAGACTTGTAATTTCGGGGTCCCATGCTAATCTCAAAAGGATACCACCATGCTGACGTTGCACCACTCTGACTATGACTGACTGCCCATTGTACTCATACCATATCCTCCCCCCTTGGAGCCTGACGGCGAAGTATCTATAAAGGCCAAACACATTCTTCCTAGGCATCTCCAAGATGTCAAAGCCTACCCATCCAAAGTTAATCCCAATCCTAAGCAGCAACAGGGAAAGCCTACCTCGCCATACAATGAAGGCCTCAATTATACTCCATGTGTCAACCCAAGAGTGATCTAGATTACTCTTTGCCATGACTCCGCTCATCACGAAATAGAGTGACCTATCATCCAACTGAATCCCTGGATCCCATAGCCAGTTCTCCTGCAATATAGTTCTGACAACTGTTGGAATTCATCTGTGACTCGTCTCTAGTCCCTGCATGCAATCAATATATAGACTACATACATCATGAATCAATTTGATGTATGCTAATTTGCCCTGCGCCTACCATAACACACAGTGAGTTTTGTTATCTCGTCTCCTGATGATGCACCCTAACACTCTCTAGAGTATAAACATCCTCCTGTAATTAAGGTCCACCACATGTTGTATATGCTCCTGTAACACCTTGGGATGTCTTGCCCAAAGTGTGTCATGCATCTCCCTAAATGTGATCCCAAGGACAGAGCATATGCTACCTCTGCAGTAGATCGGGCCATCCTCAAGCTTGCATCTGCCAACTTGTGCCCTGCCATATGCCATAGCTAGGTAGTCTCTCTCTTGATGCACAGTGTCCCATCTAATTGTCTCCCGCGAGCCTTCCGCATCTCGCTGCTTGTGTTGAGAGCATCAAGGAATGACCAATGTTTTTAAAACCGGAACCGGTGACCGGACCGGTCCACCTAATGAACCGGTTTACCGACCGGAACCGGTCTAACCAGGACTGGTTTGGTCTAAACGAACCGGTTTTAAAAAAATATATTAAATAATTAATTTTTAATGAAACAAAACTATTTTTAAGATGTAAAACCATGATTCCAAGCCAATAGAGACAAAATATGCAAAGTTTGCTCATTTATATACCATGTAAAGGAGAATATATCAAAATGGCACCGAGTGCAATACATATCATCGACAAAATAGCAAAATACATAAGAAATGAGGCTCTAAATGGCCTATAAAGTCCAAAAACAATGTTGCAAGCTATGAGGCCATTGGCCTACTACAAGTCTACAGTGTACACCAGTGTTGCACACATCGCGATTTAATCGCGATAAAATCGGAAAATCGCGATTTTTTCAAAATGCCGATTCAAATCGCGATTTTTATCCAAAAAATCGGCGGAAATTTTTTTTAACGATTTTTATCGAAAAAATCGCGATTTTTTAAAAAATCGCGATTTTTTCGAAAAAATCGCGATTTTTAAGGAAAAAATCGCGGGAGGCGCGGGCAGCGGGGGTTTTATATGTAAAATCGATTTTTTGTTTATTCATTCAGCAGTCCGCCGCGGAGGAGAAGGAGGAGAAGGAGAAGAAGGGAGGGAGAGGGTTGCCGTCGCTTGTGGGAGCCGATTTTAGGAGGAATCCAAGCCAAGATCGCGAATTTGTCCATAAACCAGGTATGTAGATTAATTTTTTTTTGTTTTGGTTCTCTAAAAACTTTGTTTTTCATTGTTTTTAAAGAATTTTTAGAAATTTTTCATTGATTTGGGATGGGTTATTTGTTATGACTATGAGAACCAATTTTTGATTTTTATTTTCTCATTTTCTTTAAACATTGTTTATTTTTTTTGATTTTTCATTGTTTTTTGGGTTTAGAAATTCAAATTGGGAATTTGGAAATAATTAGCTTGTAATTTTGCAAATGCTAAATTGTAATTTGTATTTACTATTTACTATTATCATTTATGTAATCCTAAATTCCTATTTCCTAATCCTTATTTTTCCATAGGTTTGCAAATTCAAAATTCAAAAACAAACATGCCAAGGAAATTGGATCCTTTCTGGGAATATGGTGACCCTAAAACTCCGAATGATAGACAAAACTTGATTTGCAAGTTGTGTGGAAAGGAAATATTCGGGGGGGTGTACAGGTTGAAGTTCCACCTTGCACAAATCCCTGGACGTGATGTGGGGCCCTGTCTAAAGACAAATGTTGAAATTATCCAAAAAGCCATGAGAGCATTGGGAGAATTAGAGCACACTAGAGACGCCAAAGAAGAACTCAAAAGGCAACTAAGAAGGTCAGTTGAAGGAAGTGGGCCAAGTGGCACAGGTTCTACTGCAGCGTCAGTCAATCCGTTTGCTGCATCATCATATTTTGTTCCTCGAACCACACCTGGTTCACAACCAACTATCGGTTCAATGATGAAAAGAACTGAAAAAGAAAAAGCTGACAAGTTGATGACAAAATTTCTCCTCTGGAGTGATATTCCTTTCAGCATTATAAGGAATAATCCATTTTTCCAACCTACTCTTGATGCTGTTGCCAGTGTTGGCCCGGGGTACAAACTCCCTTCTCTTCATGATTTCAGAGGCCGGCTTCTTCAAGATGAAAAGCGTGACTGCACCCAAAGATTGGAGGATTTTAGGGCATCATGGGGACAAACAGGATGCACTGTTATGTCAGATGGTTGGACTGACCAAAAGGGGAGAACCCTTATAAACTTCTTGGTTAGTTGTCCCTTGGGGACTATGTTTATCAAATCTGTTGATGCAACTCATCAAATCAAAGATGCAAAAAATTTATGTGATTTGCTGGATGTGTTTATTTTGGAGGTGGGTGCAGAAAATGTTGCCCAAGTCATAACGGACAACGCTGCAAATTATGTTGCTGCTGGTAGATTGCTTATGGACAGGCATCCTACTTTATTTTGGACACCTTGTGCTGCCCATTGTATTGATTTGATGTTAGAGGACATAGGGAAAATTCCCTTTGTCAAAGAGGCTGTTGACTCATCAAAAACCATCACAAAATTTATTTACAATCACACATCTGTGCTTAGCTTGATGAGAAAATGCACCAACAACAAAGAGTTGGTGCGCCCCGCCATTACACGGTTTGCGACGAGTTTCATATCTCTTCAATCCCTCTTGAATTCTATGTGGGATTTGAAGAGAATGTTTGTTTCAGAGGAGTGGCGTTCTTCGCCAATGAGCCGCAAACCAGAAGGAGAGGCCGTCTGCAGACTTGTTTCATACCAAGAAGACTTCTGGGCGGGAGTGCAGGAGGTGTGCGCTGTCACAGAACCTTTGGTAAAGGTTCTTCGGTTGGTAGATGGTGAGAAGCCCGCAATGGGCTATTTGTATGAAGCCATGGATAGGGCCAAAGAAGCCATTCGGTCCTACTATGATGACAAGGGAGATGATGGGTTCCAGAGACAACTCCTTCTATGGAAGGTCATTGATGAGCGATGGAACAACACACTCCATCGTCCCATTCATGCTGCTGGCCTTTTCCTGAACCCTGCATTTTCTTATGCATGTGGGTTTAATTTTGATGTTGAGGTCGTGGAAGGATTATTAACCTGTGTCCAGAAGATGGTGAAAACTCCAGAAGAACATATGGAGGTCTCTAGACAAATTGAGCAATATAAGTTGTCAGGTGGCACATTTGGCTTTGAGATGGCTATCAATGATAGGACGGTTAAAATCCCAGGTATTTTTTAGTTTGTAGTATGTACTTTGTAACTTTGTTTCAAATTTCATTGTTTCTTCAAATTCCATTTTTTTCTTATGTTTATTTAAAATTTTCTTTGTAATTTTGTTGTAGACGCATGGTGGAAGATGTATGGTGGCAGAGTACCCCTTTTGCAAAATCTTGCCGTGCGCATCCTCAGCCAAACATGCAGCTCCTCGGGATGTGAGCGCAATTGGAGTGTATTTGAAAAAATACACAACAAGAAGCGCAATAGGTTAACACTTAAACATTTAAAATATTGCAAATTTCCAAATAAATTTTTGAATTCATTAAAGTTTTAAACAATATTTTTTTTATAATATTAATTATTAATTTATTATTTCATGAACTTTGTACAGGTTGGAGTCCCATAGACTTAATGACATGGTCTATGTCTACTACAATCTTCGATTGTGGGTGAAACAACTAGAGAAGACACCTGATACGGAAGCCATCTCATTGGATGGGATTGACACCACTGCTGAATGGAGGGTTGAGACCGAGAGGCCTCTCATGGATCCCACTGAGGATTGGTTAGTGCAGGATGAGGGGGAGGAGGAGGAGGAGGAGGAGGAGGAGGAGGAGCAGGAGCAGGAGCAGGAGCAGGAGGAGGAGGAGGAGGAGTTGGAGGAGCAGGAGGAGGAGGTGACACCGCCTACCCGGGCTACCCGGGCTACCACTACCACCAGTAGAGGACGTGGTCTCCGTCCACCTCAGCCTCTTGTAGCTGCTACTACTAGTTCTTCAGCTTCTAGAGCACGTCAGACTCCACTGCCATTTCCACCACCACAGGCACCAGCTTCTACATCTAGAGGGAAAGAGAAAGCTGTGCCATATTCTCGCAAGAGGGGCAGAGGAAATCAATAGGATTAGACTTTCATTTTATTGTATATGACATTATGACATGATGAGATACATTATCATATTTTTTGTTGATATTTTGAGGCTGAGTTGGACTTGGGACTCAGGACTTACTATTCAGGACATGATTCAATGTTATGTGTGATTTTAGCGCTAGAAATGATATTGAACATCTTATATATTAGTTTTTTTATCATATTTATGTGTCAATGTATTTATTTTATGTTGTAGATGGTTTAGATATTAAAAAAATTGAAAAAAAATGAAAAAAAATGAATATTTTTGTGCCAAACGATTTTTTCCGATTTTTTCCCGATTTTTTCCCGATTTTAACGATTTTTCCGATTTTTTCCCGGCGCCGATTAAATCCCGATCGCGATGTGTGCAACATTGGTGTACACATGATCAATCATCAAATTCATCACCACTACTAGATATAGGATCATCATCAGGATCTACATAGACATCATCTGGTTCAGAGTCTGAGGATGTCTCAGCCTGACCTACAACCTCAGTATCAATGCCACCAATGACAATAGAAGTGGACCTAATGGAAGCACGAGTTTGTCGACCTGCATGACTAGTGCCTTCCATTGGTTCTTTGCCTTTCCTTGATGCTGCTACTGATCCTGGTTCTGATGCCACCACATAATCTGCTTCATCCCCCGCTAAAGCCATGTCGATATCAAAATCAACCTCAAACACAGGTTCTTCAGTCTCCTCCACCCATTCTGATGTTGGATCAATATCGTCCAACACAATGGGATCTAGATCGGGAGTTTTGCTCATCATTTGGAGCTCCGATTGCATTTATTGTTTACCCCCAAACCATGAAATCCTGAAAACCATTAAGTCTACTGAATTTTGAGTGAAATCTAAAATTCTAGTTTCTCCATATGAAATCCAATGAGGTCGAAACCACTCTCAAACATCCTGAGTCATTTCATGGTAATGTTAAAAATTTAAGTAAAAGGATGAAAATGAAAATTAAAGGAAATGTCACTTTTACTTTAAGAATTTAACATTACCATTTATTGCCAACATTGTTAGGGTTGAAACACCCTTAGTTTCCCCCCAAAAACCCTAAAACACAGTCAGAAATATGATTTTTTAACTTTACGGTGGGCATGCCTAAAACCCGCCGGTTTAGGACAAAACCGGATCAAACCGGCCGGTTCCGTCCTAAACCGGCCGGTTTTCACCGGTTAGGGCAAAAAAATGGAGAAATGGGCATTCAAACCGGGTTTTTTGGCCGGTTTAGACAGGCTGGCTTGCTAACTGGCCGGTTAGACCAGTAACCGGTTTTTAAAAACGGTTTTTAAAACATTGGGAATGACAGCCAAATCCACTTTGACTGTAAGCAATATGATGGAGAAATAGGCGTGAGTCCTGAGGGGTATGATCAAGAGATGTCATTCATGCCCTCATGATCCTGGGTAAGCCAAACCTAATGGTACGCCTGATGTCCCCTCTTGGAGATCTCTCTGGAGGCAACGCCCCAAAATCCCATTGTGCAACATCACACACTACTGCACACATACATGTATCCCCACACTCCACTGCATGGCATTAAACTCCACGGCATATCTCTATGCACCATTGGATACCACTGCCTATTGTTGTACCACCCTGTAATGCCTGGTATCCCGCATGTGCCACTCTAATAGTGAAACAACCATGATATGTGTCATATCTCATCATCTGTTCCAGTAGACCTGAGCGGCTTAACTCCTCACATGCTAATGGGAATAACACTATTGTGTCGATCCTCAGTGGCTCCTATGCCCAATATATCAAAGGAAGAGTATCATCTCCATACAATGCCCTGTTTGATGGCTTGTCGATGCCACCTCCTCCTACAACCTCCTACCAGAGTATGCTAATCATCCTACTACCCCATGTATGGCCAGCGTGCCATGATAACTCACGAAATCTGCCTGTTCCCCTGTCAATCCATCCTGTCACTAGTGTTGTTTAGGACTCTGATGGAGATCTAAAAGTGTGTGCGCGCCCAACGACCGAGTCCTTCACGCAGCTATCACCATCGCCTACCAACTCCATGATGTGATGGGGAATCCCACCTGGATCCCAACAATAGTTTGGTCCTCGAACCCCTCTAGTAATCCACGGCCCCTACTAAAGTATAGCCATGAATATATCCAAACACCTATCTTGTTCCATCGGGTACCAACTCAATACTTCTTGCCACCCAACCCTGTGAGAGGGACCAGATACAAGACCTAACAACTCCATCAAGCGAATGTTGTACCCTGCGCAAGTCGTGTCGCCTCATCCCATCGGCCTAATCAATGCATAAGATCTGTCTAGGTAACTTTGCCTCCCTCTCTCCCATGTGCAGAGGTAACCTAACAGTGTTGTAAGCCCCATCTATATAGGCCTGAAGAGAGCTACTATCTAGAAGTACTGCATCTTTGTTGGCTTCCTGTGCATCTGTCGATGGCGGGCCCAAAAGATGACTACCATCCTCCTCCACCATGGGCTCAACATGAGTCACTAGCTACCCCTCCACAAATAACTCATCATGCATAACATCATCATCTAGCTCACGCCCCTCTATTTGCTCTCCATGCTGTTGGAGGTGGTTGTCATCTGGAAACTCTACAACGGCTCTAGTTACCACTGTGCCTACTGGCACCTCGTAAATGGATGGCCCTGGGGTGCATTCTCTACTCTCTACCAATATCTCAACCAGAGTCGACAATGGGTTCCCCAATAGTTGTGACTCCTGAGTCACACTAGGTCGATCCAAGTCCTCCCCACAACCACCAAGGTTATCTACCTCACACGCAATCTCCTCATGCTCGATGTCAGGACTCACCTCCATGTAGTAGGCCTTGCCCTTAGCGTACATATGCCCTAGGGTCCACGGCTCACAACTTGTGAAGCCAAAGTTTCTCCTCAGGAGGTCCCTCCTGGTCTCATCATCTAACTGTCCCTGTCTTGTCCACTCCTTTTGAGGAGGTCTGGTGTCCTTCCTGTCAAATATCTCTACAAGCCTCTGTGTGAACTTTATGTATGACATGATGTCTGCATGACCCAAAGTGATCAGCCCACAATACCACCACTCTTGGGCATCTCCATCCAGATGAAAAGTGGCATACCTAATGGCATCCACATCTCTCAAGGGATTTAGCTAGATGTATGTGTCCAACTTTTGCACCCACTCTCTGATAGAGCTCCTAACTGAACTATCAAAGCTGGGAAAGGTTATTGTTCCCACTGTCATTTGTATGTCCTCATTCCGTTGACCTCCCCTATATGGTGTGAATGGCTTTACCCTCGTGGCATGTGCATCTTTGGAGTCTTTGTCATAAAAATGAGGATGCCTTTGGTTTACCCTCTTACCGCTACTGCACTGGGCCAACATTTCAATTAGTTTCTCATTATTTTTGAAGATCTAATCCATGATTCCCTACTTACTCCTTCCTTGAGTCACTAGAATGTCCATAGTCCCACCAATCACAATGCATGCATGCCCAACTCCTACATGATCTTGTTGGTTTCGCCACAACTAGCCAAGATGATGCTCTGATACCACTATAATATACCCTCCTAGGATACTTTGCATTTTCTCACTGAATCCCCAAATTCTACTGAGTTTCTCTCAAAGGCATTTTGTCAAATGGTTGGTATGCAAACTGTTGTATGTGCACTTTAATTGGTTTTGGTTTAGATACACATATAATGCCCAAAATGTGTACACATAAAATACTTCGAAACACAAACATAGTAGTCATAATAAACCCAGCAAGCATGAACTCCATGGATGACAATAGTGACAGCCAACAAATCTTCATTCTTCCATGAAATACATACTCAGGGAATTACACAAAATTTAAGTAGGGACAACCTTCATTAACTTATGTAGCTTGGCTCACTGTGGTGTTTCAACAAACAGTTAGCAAACCAAGTGTTGTAGGTGATATTTCTCAATTTTAATGTCGAAATAAGAGCACACAGTGTTGAAATTGGCAGCTACGGAGAAATTCCCATGGCCTCCTCGCACTTGCAAATAATTATCATTTACAATTAATGAGAAATTCCAATATCAGATAAACATAAAATTACTTTGCATAAATAAAATGCTATTTACATCAAGTTGGCCTCAAAATTATTGGAGGAAAATCATAAATTTGAATTTGTTTAGATCATGTCAACTCAAATTCTTCAAGTTAGCTCTCATAATAATCGTGCCCCTTCACACCCATCATCTACTATAAATTGGCATCAAATCTCATTCATTGAGGACAAAAAATTCGGGTTCTTTCCATGGTTCTCTATGTTTCTCTATGGTGCATTTTTTGCCTCCTACAGTGAGTAACATTCATGCATCTTACTCTCGGTGGCTCGCATCCTTACATTTGGGCATCGCATTATATGTTATGGGCATCGCATTACTCTAAGGGATCGCACAACAATGGCAATGCTCCTTTGAATACACATCGCTTGGTATGATTATATACTCAAAGGCATCAATCAATGTACAGCAGCTTCGTGGCTCTATCTCTCAGTGGCATCATGGCATACTTTGTATTGCAGGCTTGAATGGACATCTTCAAAGGTTAGCATCTATTGTTCGTTGTTCATGGCTCCCACAAGTTCTCTCAAGCTCGCACAATTCCTCCTTGCGGCTCGCACTATTGCAGCCTCTATAATGGCTACATGGTAACTTGAATATAGACCAGGCTTCGATGTAGTATTGACATCAGAACAGAGACCACACAAAGATAGATATATTCACAGAAGCAGTGGCTTGCTCATATTCGCAAAGACAAAGGGTTATATATTTTTTAGAAGCCTCATATGTTCGTTGAGATTCAAAGGAACTATATGTACTCACAGAATGGTTGGCTCAATCTATGGCACGTTATGAAAAGGCTTGTTATATCGAGGTTTGGTGTGGCTTGTACATTCACAATGGTCTGTAATCTCAGAGGCTTCACTATTGTTTATTAGTGACTTGTTCAACTTGGAAGTTTTGTATTCTTTGTATGTATGATTCGCATTTGCAAAGTGTATGGTATGATTAGCTTTGTAATTGTATGGTATGTCTCGAGCTCCCGCAGTATATGTATATGTATATGTATGGCCTTCATCTCGCTCTAGCAGTATATGAATGGCCTAGATATATATGGTCTGGGATCACAGCTATATGTGTATTGGTATGGCATTGTATAACAGTATATGTAATGGAGTGCATAGCATTAGTGGCATCATCTTTTGTATCTCTAAGATATGTGCATAGACCTTGTCTCTAGTAACCTTGAAGATAAACCTTAATTATTATATGTGCAAAGGCCTTGTTGATATGGTGAGCAGTAACATTATTGTATGATTGATGTATCTCTCCATGGATGTACTTATACCTCAGCTAAACATTGATGAATAGAAGAAGAAGAATTTTGGATAGGTTTTCCCCCTTGTGGGGTTTCGCCTTGGTCTCTGCCCTAAATCTTGGTGTCCCCTTTGTGCATTCTTTTTTTCTATTGTTTCCTTTTGTTCAGCTACAATGTTGATGTTATTGTTCTTTCTACATAATTGCTAATGATGTTAAGATACTATGGGGTGAATGTGATACATAAATGATGAAATGCAATTATCTAAAGCAAAGAACAATATAGCCCTAAGAAAAATTAACATGGCTTCAGAGTTGGGTTGAAGAAAAGTCATTAAGATCACCCTTGTGAGGACACCTATGAATAAGTGAAAGGGGTGGCAGAGACCTAAAAGAATGCTTGGGTTTGAAGTTTTGAAATTTGAAGGAAACCCTAGGCAACTATGTTCTAGCAAGAGAAGTTAGGATTTGGTGGTTAGGGTTTGGAAGAAACCCCTAGAGTGTGGCCTGGACAACCTTGAAACCCTAGCATGATTAATGAGAAGTTATTCCAACTCGTGTGACAAATTCTAGATGATGATTCATTCACAGTTGGACTTGGTTCTTGATGAAAACAATTGAAAAATATTGGTGGTACCAATAACAACTCTTGGAGGTTTGATCAAGAGGGAGTTGATCACTTCCTTCAGTCCTTGTTAAAGATAAGTATCTTCTAGACTTATGTTGTTTCTTTATGACACTGCTCTTCTTTAGATTTACTGTTTAGATTATTGCTAATCCTTCTTGCATGAATATGTGAGTATTTAAATAATTCTAACTTTCTGATGAAGTTGTGATAAGCAAATCCTTCTTGAGGATCATCTGGATGCTAAAAGGTGCAACAAGAAAAAAGTTGGAGCAGGAACAAGAAGCTAGAACAAGAAAAGGAACTTGATGCAAATTTATTCTGGGAGCTAGTGAAAAGTATTATGGGCATATGTGAGATGACAAAGTGTATATGCTACAAGTTGCTAAGGTATCTGAATATTACAAGGTATGTATAGTATAGCATAATTATTACAATGTTATGTTTTAGCTACAACATTGGGATGACAAGTTAAGCCCTGAGGTATGACAAGAATATTACCTTCAGAAAAGTCTTGATTCATATAGTACTCTTGAGTAATGCATGCTAGTCATATACATATGTGAGTAAGTTTGATTCCCAGTACATGTGATATACTAATGCACTTTATAGTTTAAATCTCATTGATATTTGGATATCCTAATTTTGTCTAAAGATAAAGCATAACCAGAAACATTGACTTTAATAAATGGTAACTTGATACTGTTGGTGTTAATTTTAGGTATGTTCTATGCTTAAAGCAATTTATTTCAATTTTCATAGTTAGCTCAATATCTTTTCCAAATTAGCAATCACATCAGCATTAAAGTAAACTGCAGATAGAACATAAACATAAATCGCAGAAGACAAGCCAAGACAAGAGGACACAAGATGTGGCGCTAGCTAGAGACAAACCCCAATGTGGAGAAACCCTTGATTAATTCGTCTTATATGTTCTTCAATAGTTCAGCAGAGAGAGAGGGAGAAATAGTAAATTTACAGTAGAAGTCAACACTTTGACTTATCTAGATAAGAGCATAGATCATCTCTAAGAAAATGATACATAAGATCAGTTGAAGACATGTTGCTTCAATTGATTCTCCAAGGTGACTCCTTCACCTATCATCATGCTGCATCTCATCATCATGCTGCACCTCACCATGTTGCACCACGCTGCACCCATCATCACAATGTTGGACCTCATGACTGTTGCACCTAATGCCGCACTGTTGTCCCATGTGCCATGGTTGAACCATGTTGTCATACAGAATCATTTTGAGCTAATGTCCTCAAAAATCTAACTTTGACTTAACCACAAAGATAAGGGTCCAAGCCCCGGAAGTGATGATTGATGCTATGTGATTCGTTCTCCACATTTCACTAGTTTCAATCCCACTTCTTCACCCCTGTGAGCATCACCCGATGCAATGAGTGCTAAGTGAACTATTCAAAAATCATGAGAAATTAGTCAGTTACGACTACCTCTCATGGAAATGGTCATACGTTTGAATGACTTACTTAACGCAGTTGAATCCCAAAAATGATATCTAATATAATACACTGCGTAAATCCCCCATACTTAGGTCCAATTTTTCTTGAAATTTCCAACATTCCCTTAATGGAGGACCTTCAAAAATTAATTTCTTTGAGACCCATGAATTTTTCCACTTAGAGAATTTAATTTCTCTAGACATTTAATTTTGACTCCAATTAATTAAATTTTTGACTTAGGATTTTAATTTATTTTTGTGAGAAAAATTAATTAATTGACACTTGAGGGGATTAATAATTTTATCCACCCTTAATATTTTCGCCATAGTGTTTAAGTATGAGGGACCATGCACTAAAATATTTTTTACATAAGATTTTTACAATTCAACCTTCAAAGGGAGAACACCCGTTCAATATAGACCCTCAAATAATTTACCCAATTCTATGACACTATGATTTAGTAGAACAAGTGATTTGTAATAAAATAATTTAGCCAATTAGCTTAAATTATTCCCGAATCACTTTTACATAAGAGTCGACTAGAACACTAGGATTACCTAAGGCTTTCACAAAGAATTCCACCCTAGCTTTGGGGTGAGGTTGGAGGGAAAAACTCAAACGACCATCCGTATTTAGAAACACAAATGAATCAGTGAGATGAAAAACCTCCTAAGATGAAACTCTTGCCAAAATAATAGGCTTACCTAGGTTGTTACATACATACAAGCAAGGTCTTACTAACATCATTTACATTATAAATTTGCAGAATGGGTTTACAATGACTCAATAAATTGTTGAAAGATAATTTGATCCTCTGAAAATTCTTTGGCATATCTGTTGTTGATTTGGGGTAGCATCAGATGTGCTCTAGCCATGTAAATTGGTGGAGAGGCTAAAGCACATGAAATCTCCAAGACCCAGAAATGGTTTGGGCAGATTCTAACGGTTTGGGAGATATTAAAATAATTAATATTTTTAATGGACTTCCTAAGTCTAAACTTAGGAAAATAAAATATTGATGGGTATTAATATAAACTGCGTTAGAATGTTCCAAAAGTCATGGATCAAGCCAAATCTAATCTTAGTTGTTGATTAGAGATTTAATGTCGATCGTTGATGGACCAAGGAGAAAAGTATAAGAAGAGGCTTGAGGGTCAGTTGGAGAACACACAAGAGTGATCAGCCATTCTATTCTCTAAAGCGAGGTTTGCTAAGAGAGATAGAATCAGTGATCAGCAGCGAGGGGCAGTGAATACATAGCAGAGAGGCAAAGTTGGTACCAGAGAGACAACGCAAAGCCCGGAGAGGTTGACGCAGAGGCAACTGGGTGCTACGCAAAGGCAGCCAGGAGCTGCGCAGAGCCAGGAGAGGCCAACGTGTGAGACACAAAGGGTCTAGGGGCTGACGCAGAAGCTCCAGAAGTTGACGCAGAGGCTAGCAGAGCTGACGCAGGGCCAAGAGGCAATGCTGGAAGGATTTTGTGGGACAAACTGGGTGCTGGTGAGTCGAGTAGGGTGACGCAGTCCCTATCAGAGTGACGCAGAGCAGTGGGAGCTGCAATTGTTGCTGTGGGATTGTTCATCCGGTGATTAATCAGCCGGAATATCCGTCTCCGAGGAGAGGTACTACTACCGAGGGCATTCTCTGTTGGGCTCTGTTAGAAACTGACTCAATCGAGTTGGTCCGAGTCATATCCCCACCAGGTCGACTCGGCCTTCGAACCAGAACGGCCAACTGGGTTATTACCGAGCCGGTCGAGTTGGCTAACGACTCGGTCGGCTCGATAACAACCCAATCGACTCGGTGACAGCAACCTGAAAAAGGTAGAACAACGCATTTTTTTTTTTGGAATTTGATTTTAGGGGACCCCAAACCCATTTCTAATATGCCTTTAGGTTCTTTGGGGTCCATTCCCCTCTCCCAAACTCTATAAAACCCGCTCAACCCCTCTCATTTCCTCACAGCCATCTCATTGCATTTGAGTGAGAATTTGAGTGAGTTTGTGAGGAGTTGTGGAGTTTGTTTTTGGAGCAACAGTGAGGAGTCTTGGGCAAGCATTGTAGCAGGAGTGAGGAGCTTCTTGGGCAAGCATTGGAGCAACATTGAGGAGTTGGTTTGTTGGAGCAACATTGAGGAGGCAGTTTGTCCCTAGAGGTATTTTTTTTTCACTTGTAAAAATCTGTGTTTGCTTATTTATTTCATAGCGGGATTGGATCTACTTTACGAACCATGTCGTACTGTCACCCTGCCTGTTTGACAACCACAAAGCATGATGCCTCTCCCGATGGTTCCATTAACTCGTTCCTTGGTCCTCTTATTTACGTTGATCTCATGAACCACCTCCACCTCGTTTTTCGATCCTTACTTCAGGCAGGAAGTTAGCCGGTCATCTCCTTCGCCATGATCGATCTCCTTCGAGGCAGATCGGAATATATCCGACTTCCGCAATGCCCATCCACAGACAGATATCGGTTACGTCTCCTTATCAGTCGAGCATTTGTGCAAATCTGCAAATTGCAGAGTGTTTTTTGTGAAAGAAATGAACATTGAAGCAATGCTATTTTTTTTGTTTTCATTTTCAGATTTTTTTCCTCTGATTTCCAAGTGAAAAAATGTCACCTAGAGTGAAAGATGTTGCTTGGGCATATGTTGAAATGGTTGATAGTCAAATGCATTGCAAATTTTGCCATATAAAAATTAAGGAAGGTCCTGGGGGCATTAATAGGCTGAAACAACACTTGGCAGGGATTAGAGGCCAAATTACTTCATGTGAATCACCAGAAATTAGGGATATTAGGAAGGATTTGTTAGCCAACTTTGAGAAGTTTAAAGAAGAAAAGGCTAGGCAAAAAGAATTAGAGGCTGAAAGGAAGAGGAGTATACAAAAAATGTTGGCTACCAACCCGCATTTTGATTTTGAGGGTTCTTCCTCTATCCCTTGTACTGATGCATCCAACCCCTTTCGATATGTTCCTTCCTCTTTGGAGTCGATTCAAGAAAAGGGTAAGGGAAAAATGAAAAAGAAGGGTGATATGAATATCAAAAGTTATTTCATTGTCACACCCTCCTCTCCATCAGATGCACATGGTCCTCAAGCTAGTAGAACTTTGCAACCAACTTTAGATGACCATTGGAATAAAGAATTGAAGGAAGCTACTTGTGATTACATAGGTAGATGGTGGTATGATATCGATATCCCCTTCAATGCTTCTCGTTCACCATATTATGAGCCTATATTTGATGCCATACATGCTGCTGGAAAAGGCTTCAAAGGCCCTACTATGCATGAGATAAGGGGGTATCATTTGCAGAAAGAAATTGCCTCCATTAATGAGTATTTGAAAGATTTCAAGGATTCATGGGCAAGAACAGGATGTACCATCATGTCAGATGGATGGACTCATCAAAGGAAGTGTACCATCATAAACTTTCTTATCTTCTGCCCATAGGAAACCATGTTTCTAAAATCAGTTGATGCATCTAATAAGGTAAAAGATGGACAATTGTTGTTTCAGTTATTGGATGAGGTTGTTGAGGAGGTGGGGGTGGCTAATGTTGTTCAAGTCATCACAGATAATGCCTCTAACTATGTTCTTGTTGGTAAACTGATAGAGGAAAAACAAAGAACCATCTTTTGGACCCCATGTGTTGCACATTGCATAGACCTCATGCTTGAGGATATTGGCAAATTAGATTGGGTCAAAAACATTGTAGATCATGCCAAAAGAATAACAAAATTTATCTACAATCATTCATGGATTTTGAGCCTTATGAGGAGACACACAGGGGGCAGGGATATTATTAGGCCTGCCATCACTAGATTTGCTACTCATTTTTTGACATTGCAATCTATGCTTTCACAACAAAGAAACTTGCAAAAGATATTTTCCTGTGAAGAATGGAATCAAAACCAGTGGTCTCACAAATAGGATGGCGGAGAAATGAAAAAGAAAGTTAATGAAGAAATATTTTGGAGAAAGGTAGCAGAGATTGTGAAGGTTGTTGAGCCACTGGTTAAGGTGTTGCGGTTGGTCGATGGGGAAATATTGGCTATGGGCTTCATTTATGAGGCTATGGATCAAACAAAGGAGCAAATAAAGAGGGCATACAAGGATAAAGTGGCTAAGTATGGGCCCATTTGGGCAATCATTGATGAAAGATGGAACAATCAACTCCATCGCCCTATACATGCAGCTGGGTATTTTTTGAACCCATGGTATCATTATAAAGCTCTGGCGGCAAGAGTTTTGAAGGGGGAGGTTAGAGATGGATTGATTGACTGCATTGGTCGCATGATCCCATTGGAGTGTGATCAACTGGAGATACACTGATAGGTCACAACCTTCAGCAAAGCCAAGCCACAGGTACCTTTGAGAAGAACCTAGCAAAGATTGCAAGGGAAGCAGATGAGCCAGGTAAACAAAAATTTCAATTTTCAAATTCTTAATACTTATTTTGTTAAATCGTTTATAATTTGAAAGTTGGATATAATTTGTAATTTTGTTGAGCTAACTCATTACACTCCTATGTTTTTTGCAGCACAATGGTGGGAGGCTTTTGGTAGCCATTGTCCTAAGAATTGCAAAAGTTTTCAGTTTGTATTTTGAGTCAAACTTGCAGTGCCACTGGGTGTGAGCGCAATTGGTCTGTCTTTGAGAGGATTCACAGGAAAAAGAGAAACTGTTTGGATCAAAAACGGTTAAATGATCTATTCTATGTCCAATACAACCTCTGGCTCAGACACAACCAATCGCTTAACAAAAGAACTGATTCAGATCCCATTGTGTTGGAAGACATTGATCCAACATCAAATTGGGTAGTGGAGAGTCATCCAACAGAGTTTGATTCTGATGAAGATCTTGATTTGGATTTACAGGTGGAGGCATCACTCGAACATAAGGTTCAGTTGAATGCAGATCCTGATCTACTTCTACCAGCCTCAAGGCCAGCCCCAAGTCCTCCAGTTGCAGGCGCTTCCTCTGCTCAGCCACGACAAAAGTGCATACCTCATCTAACTCAGCTTGCAAGTATTGCACAGCCTGCTAGTGCTACCACTTCTATAGTTGCAGTTGGAGATGATGAGGAGGAGGAGCCATGGGATGGCCTGTCTGACTCTGATCCAGAGGTTGAGTCAGATGATCTTGGCTACTCTAGCAGTAGCCAGTAGTACTGGTCATAGTTTACTTTTGTTGTAGAGGCCATTTCTAGCCTCCTTGGTTATGTGCTTTTGTTTTGATCTCTATATCATCATCATGTATGTATTGGACAATGCACTAGGTGCCATTTTGATATAACGGATATAGTCATGAGTCTACCTTGACCATATGTTGTCTTCTATCTATATTCTAATGTTGTGTGTTTGGAAACATGAAAGAAAATCTTTAAAATTATGTTTTTTATAAAAAAAATATTTAATGTATTTTTTACAACGACCCAGTCACTGAAATCGAGTCGTTCGAGTCGATACCGACCCTTGGCCGAGTCGTAGTTGGAGTTTTAAAACATTGTTGTTGGGTGAGCCATTTCTGGCACCCTAGTTGTATTCTAAAAACTACATAATAATAAAACCTCTAAATAACTGCACTAGTTTTCCCGCATTGGGTTTTTCCGGGGACATTGGTCCAAATATAATGGTGTCACTTGTGTGCCTGTTTTCTTTCAATTGATGATCTGTAGATGTTGATATTGTACTTGTATTTATTTTCAGTATTTACATGGTAAATAACTTGTTAAATAATTAAATAAGTAGGAAGAAATAAACCAGATAGTACAAGAAGAATTTCTAACGAGTTAAACTTAGAAATTCCAACATCTGCTTCCTTGGAACTTTGACAAAAAGTGTGCAACATCTAGCTCAATATGGGGACACATTACTTCCATAAAGTAACGTGAGAACCCCAGAATCCTGCACCCAAGAAAACAGAAGTCCATCAAATAGATATGCATTAAAAATTGAAATCATGTATAGATAGTAAATATCACTGGAATAGTTTAAAAATAGAAAAAAAAAAAAAAAAAAAAAAAAAAAAAAAAAAAAAAAAAAAATATATATATATATATATATATATATATATACACTCTAACAAACTGAAATATAAAAGATAAATGCATGAAATAAAACTAGCTAACAACATGAAATAAAAAGGAGTAGGATTAGAGATACTATACAAACAATTCGCTTTGGCATCAAATGTTAAACGCTTCGAGATATTGTTCCAAGGTTGTCTTGTCAGGGGACCTATAATCTTGAGTCATATCTTTTAGAAGATCGTTAAATCTTTGGTTGAATTATTCAACCATTTCATTTTCTCTTTTCTTTATAGTATTCAACTCTTTGACTAATTATTTTCCTTCCCTCTTATCCCCATATTTATCTCTAAACACATCAGTAAAGGTTCTTAAGGAGTCAAAGGCATTGTCTACTTTATCATGAAACCAGCCAAGAGCATTATCTTCCAATGATAAAACAACAACTACATCCTAACATCTTCATGGTTGTACGCAGTGGAATGAGCATATCTCTAGATGAAGGAGTTGAACTTCTTTATGTGAGCCTCAGCATTGATGGCATTATTTCCTTCAAAGATTGGCAGCTTGCTCATAGTAGACTCATTTGGCAAATCATGCAGATATCCGTGGATGTTGGTGAAGTTGCAAGGCCTGTAAAAATCACCCATGATGTCTTGATTTACGGGATTAATGAAAAGCAAATGGAGATCAAGGAGAGCTTCCTGTATGAGAAAATTTAATTTCCCTCTAGAATGTGATTTATTTAACCGGGCTCTAAGAACTTTTTTAGGATTAGGAGCGGGGTTAACCAAGCTACCAAGATTCCTTCAAGAGTTCGCTCTTGTGAATGGTTGAACAAGTGGAGTCGCCACCCAAACAAGAAACCAGGCTAAATGTCCAGGTGTTAAAGTTGTGGATGAACAAGATGAAATGATTAGTGAGAGAACAAAGGGTAAGGTGATGAAAATGATGATGAGAGGAAGGGTGCCAAGAAATATTATGCCGCTTGACGGGCTAATGAATGGCAAAAAGGATTATAAGATTAGGAAGATTGTCGTTGAAGTGTCGAGAATAAGATGTCCCCGGCAATGGCACCAAAAAATGTTGTCGCTCAATTGTACATGCACCACGACAACCGCTCAGGGCGAGGGCTGTCACTCTAATCTCTGCCCACTCCATTCTAATCGTCTACCAACAACAGGCAATGGGCGGTAGTCCCTATGATGATGAGAGAATGAAAGACAAGTTGGGAACCAACTTATCCGAGAGACACAATTGAGTGACCTAGCTACACAGTTTAATTCAGCAAGACTTAAGAATTCAATTAGATTTAGTAATGAGACCAGTGCCTTATGAAGTCACAATTCTTTCTTATTACAAATCAAGACCAAGTAACCGGATGGACAATGAAGCGAACAAAGTTCCTTCTACAAATTAATTACTCCAAAAAACTTGGAATATCAAATTATCCATTAAGGATATAAATATTATATTAAATAAAAATGAATAAGAATGAATATGATTTACAATGAGAACAAGAGGCTTGCTTATATATCACGCAAGCGTCTCTTCATGAAGAGTCATGTCCTATTAGACATGCCTCTTCAACCTAATTATTAGCTTAACTTAACTATTATTTATGATTATTATCTTTTACATTATATTTATATTATTTATATATTTTATTCGTTACATTGCCTCCTCCTCAAAAAGCTTTGTCCTCAAAGCTTGATCTCTTTTTCGGCTTTGAAAGTCTTTTTGTTTTGGAATAGTCATCCTCGTCGATACAAGTTGATATGATCTTCTTAGTGACAAACAAAATTGTCGCACCGAGAAGGGATCAGACCATCCCAGATTAATCTTCTGTATAGCATTCTGATCACTGGAATTTTGTGACGACTTGTTAGCATAAGACTGGATTGAGATTACATCACTATTATCCGGAACATCAGTTTGTTGTTTCGGTTCTGACTTGTTCAAATATGTAGCATGGTTGATTCGTCTGTTCTCATGATTCAAATGCCGATATGGAACCTTTTTTGTTTGATTTTTCCTTACTGGGCATGCGACAATTTTTATATTTTCTTCTGGCGAAGATGTTGAGTTTGTTATGAAACATTCATTGGGGATGTTCATCGTTTGAATTGCAACATCCACGCGCGTCTTTTCTTCAACTTGCTTGTCTTCTTCCTGAGTTGTGACATTCACTGAATCGGTATGTGTTGTTTTGTCATCAACTTGAATTCCTACATTTGATGCTTCCTTCTTGATAAGTTGTTGTACCTGGTTTTCTAATGACTTCTTATCCTTCTTTAGTATCTTAATTTGTGTCAGCAATTTTTCACTATGGTTTTTAAGTCGAGAAACTTCTTCATTTTTGTCAATAGTGATTTTGTCAATTTCATTTTGCATATTTTGTAATACTTTTTTACCTTCTTGAGAAATTACTTTTGAAATATCCGATATATCTTCTGGCGTTACTGAATTAGGTTTCAGTGTAACATCTTGGAGCGTTATTTTCTTCTTCTTGTAAGAAAATGTTAAAAACTTTTTCTTAGTATTTAGAATAAAGGAACCTAGAGTTTTCATCCATGGTGATCCCAAAACAATGTCACTATCGTTAAAAGATAGGGTTTGCACGGTGAATTGTGAGGTAAAAGTATAATCTCCAATATTTAGGTGTAAATTGCTTATATCATATTGTTTGCCAAAAAAAATTGTTTCAACTATATTTGATTCAGGAATCACCAATTGATTAGCACATTTAGGACTAACATAATTACTTCTTTCAGTAGGACTGATAGAGATTATGATGTCTCTTCCTGCGAGTGATCCTTTGATGTTAAATAGTGTGCGAACACATGTACTACGGGTTTCAGGAAACCTTTCATTACTAGTCTCCATTTTTTCCTTGATGTTTTTACGTAAACAATATGTCAACTGGAGCTATTTTTATTATAAAATATCACTTATTTCTCCTATATATATTTTTCAAATATTTTCCTCTTCTTCTTCTTCTTTTGGTTCGCTCTTTTAATAAAAAATTTATATAATAATAATTTATATATATTATAAAATTATAATTATATAAAATTTATATATACTTTTTTGAGACCCACTTTTCCTTTTATATGTAACTATATAAGGCTTATATAGTATCCTTTTTTATAATTATAATAATATTTTTTTCTCAGAAAATTTGGATGAGACGTGACTCTTCGTACGGTCACAATCTTTAGATTTGAACGATTAAAATTATTTAGATCACACTTTTTTTTCTCCAATGTTATCAAAATATCTTTTACTTTTAAAATACCATGAACTATTACCATGGGTTGTTTTTAAAACCTCCTGTAAAAAGTAATATTTACCTTTCACGTAAGAGCTTTTGTATTCTTGTTTCTTTAACTTTTAAAATACCATGGGCTATTACCATGGATTGTTTTTAAAACCTCCGTTAAAATGTTAAAATGTTCTCCACGTAAAAAGTAAAACGTATTCCTTTTGTTTTTTGTTTTTCTTTTTTTTCCTTTAACTTTTCAAAATACCATGGGCAATTACCATGGGTTGTTTTTAAAACCACGGGCTTCTCCACGTAAAAAGCTTTAAATATACTTGGTATGAGATTTTGTATCCGTTTTGTTTTTTGTTTTTTTACTTTTTATTTTCTTCTTCTTTTTTTAATTTATTTACCTATATTTTATTTTTGGTTGATTTTTTTTTAATGGCCAAAGGCCTAAAAAATGGAGAATCTCCCAATATATAGCGAAACGCTTCAATTATGACAGCAACAAGGTTGATGATAGGTTGATAGCCAAAGGCCTGGTGATCAGCCAAACGTGGCTCTAATACCAAAGGATGGCTCTGATACCAAATGAAGCGAACAAAGTTCCTTCTACAAATTAATTACAACAAAAGACTTGGAATATCAAATTATCCATTAAAGATATAAATATTCTATTAAATAAAAATAAATAAGAATGAATATGATTTACAATGAGAGCAAGTGCCTCTTCATGAAGAGTCATGTCCTATTAGACATGCCTCTTCAACCTAATTATTAGCTTAACTTAACTATTATTTATGATTATTATCTTTTACATTATATTTATATTATTTATATATTTTATTCGTTACAGACAACTATTGCTTAAATGATAGACTAACCTATATGAAATGCAAGAGCTAAGATCTAGGTGTGATACAAGGATGTTGGTTAATTTTAGATTATATGTCTAGTCTAAATGAAACCTCTCTCTTAACAGTTTTGAAACCAGTCTTTAGAGTAGGTTGTGGGATGGAAGCCAACGGGAAACAAGTAGAGGCTTGATTAATGATACCTCCCCCTGTATTCCAACCACCCACTGCCTCCGGCGCTGTAGAGACTGTGGCTCTATCGACTGCAAGGTCACTATGTTAACCACTAAAAAGGGTTGAATCCCTCAAGTTGAACGAGAAAGGATTGTCCTAAGAGTCTATCAACCAAGCTTATGCTTGGAGGTAAATTACTAGGTGCAAGACAAGTCCTAGGATGCTTACTCAGTGGATTATGAGTGAAACCCTTAGTTTGTGATTATCTTAAGGTTAAGTACTTTAAGTTGTGATGAATTCTCAATGGCAAGAGTACTTATCAATAAGTCGTATGCAAATATCATAACCAAGAAAGTGTCAATTTAAATTAGTGCCAGCAATAAATCAATCCACAAGATATTTAATCAATTATAACAATTGAAGGATCTTAGAGCACTTATACACTTATTAATTAACCAATGATTATCAACACAAGATACCAATCACAATTATTCAAGATATTCCAATAATGATCTTATGCTAATGCGACAATGCCAATTAGATTTCAAATGCCCAAAATAATTTAAAATTGTCAACAAGATTAGAAGATTAGAGCTTAGATGTGTGAGTGTCTTAGTGCAAAGTTTTAACAATTCTTATAGCTAACACAAGACAAGTAAACGTTAGATTCCAATGTTTAAGCAACAAATCTTCTCCAAAATGAATTACTTAGAGCATGAAACAATAAAAACCACTTATGAGGAATTATTTGATGTTATATCAGATCTGAAAGTACTTATGACAGCAGAGAAATTAATGAGCTATCAATGTGAGGGTGTATGCCAAGTTGTGCCCAACAATTGCTAAGTGTTAGAACAAGCTAGCCAATATGAAATTATGAGTTCTCAACCCTCTTAAGATGTTATGTTCAGCATATATCAGATCTGAAATGACTTGTTACAGCAGTAAGTAAAATGGACAATTAGTGAGCTATTGATGCTACAACAAGTGCCAAATTATGCCCAAAACTTAAAGTAAACTTGCCAAACTAAAAAAAAATGATTTCTTAACCCTTCAAGATGCAATACTCAGAAGATATCAGATTTGATTTCATATTTATGCAGATATATTCTACCAAGCTAAGAACTAGATCTAGGCTAGATACTCAATGCCCAAATGGCCAAAAATTTAGGAAAATTTTACTATGAAATTTTTAGAGTTTTTAGATCACTTAGTTGTGATTTTAGGGCACTTATATCACTGTTATGAAGAATATATTACAGTTGTAGAAAAATAGAGATAAAATGAGGGTTTAAAGAGCAAACCCTAGACCCAAGGTATTGTAGATCACTTGTCAAAATTTCTCCATTGATTCTTCCATCTAAAACCACCAACTTAAAGCCAAATTTTATGTAAAACACACCAAGCTTCAGTCCCAAAAAATTTTAGAGATAGGCAAGGGTCAAATTAGGGCCAAGAAAGGGCAACGCTAAGCCCAGTAGGGCTACCATTGGGCAAGAGAAGGCCTAGAAGGCAAAGGAAGAGGCAAAGGAGGCGAGAAAAAAGGCCAAGTAAGCCTGACGCTTGAGGGAGAAAGCCCTCTAAGGGCTAGAGGCTAGGGTTTAAGGCTGAAGGAGGGCTAAAAAGGGGTCAAGAGAGGCCAAAAGGGAGAGCGAAGGGCAATGGAGGAGGCTGAGGCAGGAAAGAGGGATGTTGAGGTCGAGGTGGAGAGGGGGCTTGAAAAGCCCATGGCAGCCCTAAAAGGTTGTCGTCTAGGGTACATGAGGGGGTTCGAGGCCTCCTAAGGCCACGATAGGCCAAAAATGGCCCTAAACCCTCAACGTTGGGCCAAGGAAGAAAGGTCGAGAGGCCTGCAGGGTACAGCCAACCCCAGAAGGGCCCAAAAATGTGACGTAGGGCCTTCTTAGGCTGACACAGGACTAGGAGAGGGAGACGTTGGTCTTGGAGGGGTTGGTTCTGGGCCCAAGAGGGTTGAAACTTGAAACCCTCGCTTCAAAAAAATTAACTTGCTTCAGATCTGAAACTTTGCTCAATTTCTTCAATGGTTGGCCCTGCAAAAATTTTGGAGACTAGATCTTACCCTCAAGGGCCTAGATCTAGCTCTATTCCAGCTCTTTCACTTGATTTCACCTGCAAAAATGGAGATAAAAAATACCCAAAACCCCAATATATACAAAAGTCTAAAAATCCCAAAACCCCAATTAGAAAAAATAATTTACAAATTATTTTACAAAATTTACAAATATACAATGTTTTTTAAAAGAAATTTTGAGAAATAAATTTTTATGGAGTTTTCTTTGATAAATGGCTAATAATACTTTGGAAAATAAATGTAAGCTACAGCCTTAGTGAAGTTAAATAAACCATAAAAATATTTGAAGTCCAAATAAGGTCAATTCATGCCCACAGTTTGTGAACTTGGAGCCCAAGGGCTGGGAAACCTGCAAACGCTATATATTTTTGCCAAGAAAGCTTGTAAGACATATGGTGAATCAAATTACCTAAGATAAACCCAAAATCTATCAATAGAGTGATATTATCCCCATCTAATGGAAAACAAACTTTTAAAAATATTAAGCACAATATAGGAAAGCTTGTACCCAGCACATACCACAAATCAATGAAAAATGAACACCATGAACTACACCCCAAAGTCTCTATTATGGTTCAAAAAACGTTCCCAGCGGAACGGTAGCGTTACATCAACTTTTTTACATAGATTTTTTAGCCAAAAATTAGATGGTTTGAGACTCAAATGACTCTCTATTTATAGATAAACCCTCCAAGTGAAAAAATAACGAATAATTGGCTTGATCCTTGTCAAAATAATCTTGGCCATCGATAAATCTTTGATCAACTTTTAATCTCTTCTGTTGAAATAATTATTTTTGAGAAATTTTCGAATTTCTCATTTAACTTGTTTTTTATTAGCTCAAAAATAATTATTTTCAGCTAATTTCCTCAAAAAATTGACTTTGACTTAACCACCAAAGTCCAAGGGTCCAATTTTTTTTAAATTTCCAATATTCCCTTGGTAGAGGACCTCCAAAAATCAATTCCCTTAAGACCAACGAATTTTTCCACTTGGAGAATTTAATTTCTCTAAACATTTAATTTTGACTCCAATTAATTAAATTTATGGCTTAGAATTTTAATTTATTTTTGCAAGAAAATTTAATTAATTGACATTTGAGAGAATTAAAAAAATTTCCACTCTCTAATATTTTAGCCATGGTGTCTAAGTACAAGGCACCATGCACTAAAATATTTTTTACATAAGATTTTTGCAATTCAACCCTCAAAGGGGGAACACTCCTTCAGTATAGACCCTCAAATAATTTACCCAATTCTGACACTATATGATCTAGTAGAACAAGTGATTTGTAATAAAATAATTTAGCCAATTAGTTTAAATTATTCCCAAATCACTTTTACAAAAGACTCGACTAGAACAGTAGGACTCACCTAAGACTTTGACGAAGAATTCCACCCTAGCCTTAGGGTAAAGTTGGAGGGGAAAACTCTGTCGACCATCCGTGTTTAGAAACACAAATGAATCAGTGAGACAAAAAACCTCCTAGGATGAAACTCTTGCCAAAATAATAGGCTTAGCTAAGTTGTTACATACACACACGGTCTTACTAGCATCATTTACATTATAAATTTCCAGAATCAGTTTACAATGACTCAATAAATTGCTGAAAGATGATCTGATCCTCTAAAAAATCTTTGGCATATCTAATTCCTTGGAACTTTGACAAAAGCTGTTGCAACAAGAGGAATGGTGTCTTCTTCAAGCAAACTAGGGTTTTTGACAACGAATGGAGTTGCCAGAGGAATACTTATAATGTCATTAATTAATCAATTCCTCAATGATTCACAGGGAAGGTATACCTGCTTCCTTCTTGGCAACGGCGCCAAAATGGGTTGCCACACAATCTAGCAAGGGTCCTAGGAGGGTTACCTAAGGGACAACTACTAGACTAAATGACAACAATGGGACAGAAACCCACTGTCACCTCAATCAATGTACCTTGCTCTTAACAGACTTTCACTGATGGGAGGTGTCTCGGTATAGGGGAAATCATTCAAATGATAGGATCAGTGACAAGGTATAACGTGATTTCCAAAGGCCATTCAAAGTAGAGACTCGGATAATACTCAGTTGCTTCGAAGGCAAGATAAGGGCTCTCCAAGAAAGGCATATGAGGATGCCTAGACCTAGGAGGAAAGGAACTAAATACAAGGGATGCCCCTAAATCAAAGGCTTCCTAAGGGAATGGGAAAGGCCTCTCTTAGGGTTATGTAAGATAACAACCATATAAATATTTGGGACCACAAGAGATACCTAAGAGACAAGCGAGGCGTAAGGTTTGCAAAATTACAAGAGGGATGATCTTCAATGAGATACCTAGGTCAAGCAAGGATGAGAGAGGTCAAAGAATGATTAACTCCTCGAAGTTTTCAATAGCAAATGACCTTTGGAATGTCGCTAACCAAAGAAGCTTATAGGTGAAATCAATGTTGGAACTAGTGCTCAGGATTTCACCTAAACTAGCCACAGGAATTGCCTCAAGTTTGGAGGGCAAGTAGAGGACTCACCAGTGCACTTGCCTACCAACGTGCTCCTAAAAACACATCTCCTAATGCAATTCGCACTATACCCTAGGTGACCTTCTAGGGTTAGGGCAAAAAAATTGAAAAGAGAAAAAAGAAGAGTATTTTAGGGTTGATCAACTAGGATTAGGAATTTAGGACTAGTGCCTACACAATTGGGAGAAATGGAATCAAGATTAGCTTTAATGAAAGAACTTCGCTCTACCAGGGAGTCCTATGTAGCTCTCACTAACCCTAGGAGGCAGCAATTCTACTACAAAAGGAATTTATACTTCGCTTGGCAAAGGTTGATGGAGATTCGGAGATGCAACAAGAAAAAATGAGCCTCTAGGAACATTCATTCGCATTATCTAACATGTAATGCATGCAATACTTCAAAATCCCATTGTTTTCATGAATTCGCATTTAATTAGGGCACTTGTAAGATTATTACAATATATTCCACACATTAATCATGCCACAAAGCAAAGAAATAAGCATCAAAATAGCAGTTATAAGACAAAGTGAATATATCCATCCATCACATTTGCAAATAGAAGCTCCGTGACAATATAGTGAAGATCCCAAACATCAAAATGCATCAATAACTACCAATTTCGTCCATCAATTGCAGGTCCAAATTCTTTTTACAAAAGAAATCCTAATCCAAATGATGATGAGTTACAAATGAGACTCTTCTTTAATTTATATGAGACTTTAGAAATTCGATTAGGTCTAATTAGCTTAATAAGCCCCTCAATATAACTTTAATGTGCAAAATAACAACCCTATTGGTGACAAGCCCACCAAATAGCTCAAAACTGCGAAATAATCCTTCCTAATGAGGCCAAAATGATAAACAAATGGTGCAAAAGGGTTGTTTGAAGGCCAAGATAAGTCCTCCATGTGCCAAGATGAAGAGGAGGGCTATCAAAATGATGACCAAGGGGGTGGGCCCTTGGTTTCCAAGCAAAACATTTGTGGTGCTCACAAGTGACTGTGGGGCACACTCAAGGATCTCATGGGCCTCCAACTAGATCAAACATGTCGATGCTCCATCAATAAGGGCTCAAATGATGACATAATCCCTCCCATGTCTCTCCGGATGAGACAACCCCATCTAGGCCCTGGATCAACTGCCAAGTGCGTGGTCGGTTGGGCAACGTGGTCCAAGAATATCATCATCTTTGTATGGGTGGGGCACGAATAAGTAATATCTGGTATCAAAGAAGCCCATGGCATGGCAATCAATGTTTTGTTGTGGTGGAGGCCCATGGCTCTCAACACTCACCCTATAAGAGCCATTATGACCCTCTAGAGGGTTGAGACCCCGTATAGGGAGATCAAGTCAAAATGAAGACCCACCTACAATCATGTATAAGATCTAAAGAATCTCCTCACCTCCCAGTACAACAATCCATTAGTGCAATTAAGTAAATAAGCTTGCAAATCGAGGGCAAAAGTGGACACTTCATAGTGGCACACCCTTCCAAACGGGCTTTAGAGTGTACAGGTGTCACCAAGTTCAACAAGAGACGTTAATAAAGGACCCTATTAGGTGGTTTCAACCTCTAAGGGAGTGACAGGTCCATGGTATATCCGTCAAATAGCAGGTGTCATGTGAAACAATGGTGGAATAGAGTGGGGCAACAAGGAAGGCTCCAAGCCACATGCCATGGTACAAAGGTAGCTATATTGAGGGAAACCCACACATCGGGTGTTTATGTGTAGGAAGGAGCAAACGTCGTACATGAGTTAGCCCGGCCTTTTTCCACCCTTCTTCATATGTTTTTTGCCTTTAATTGATTTTTGTTTCTTTTAACTGCTTGGGGTTCCAAGGGTTGAGAGCATTATGTGTATGATAAAGTTGTGACTACCCCCTTAAGGTTGGGCAGTTCATCGCCCGCCAGGAGTTGGGACAATCATGGGTTCCCTAATGATGAAGGGGTCACATATAAGGGTTGTCGGAACCAGGGTGATGGCCATAATGATAGAGGTAGAGCTCATGTTTGGCTTTTGCCCATGTGCTAAATTTTTATGTCTAGCCATCTTTGCATTTTATGGTACATTTCCTGTTGTAAGTTGCCAAATTATGCTTTTCACTTTCTTTTTAGTTGCATCAACCTCCGAGGCATTGTTTCGGGCCCGACCCAAAGTGTGGACAAGTGGAGGGGGAGGCTAACTCCTTGTGGACCCAATGGACAAATATGGACCTGGATGGGAAAAGTGTGAAAAGGGGTTATAATGAGCGGAGAGGAGTGATATATATGATGTTGGGAAGCAAGACCACGCAACCAAAATCGGGGTTTCCCATGTAGTGTCATTCCTAAAGCTAGTAGCCAATAGAGAAGATCCCACGGGGCTAAGATACAAGATTAACCACCAAGTTGGGACAAGGGAACAAGAGTATAGAGCAAGCCCCCATTCTTCCCGCTGAATCCCCCCACTAATCCATGTCCAAATGTGTCAAAGAAAAGCAAGCATAAACACCCAATTACATAATGAAAAGCCATACCTTCGGGATTGGAAGGCCCACCTTCAAACATACGATCATAACAGATGGGCGAGGGCACATAATGGCTAGCTCAAGTGGCAAAGAATGGTGGCACATCAAGCTATCTGGCGGCTGCAAGGGGCTGTTGACTATCGCTAAAGACAAATCTAGGAGAACAATTCTCCTATAGGGGTCACCCACTAGTGGTAGGTAACAAGGCAGAGATGAGCCAAGACGAGATATGACTTGATGACGATGATCATTCTTCTTCTTTAAATCGAGACTGCATTATTTTGCTGATTAAAATGAGATAAGATGAGATGGATGTTTTGTTGATATAGCTGAGATAGAATTCATATGATTTGACTTGGAGACTAGTAGGGCTTTGAGGATTGACCCACCCTACCTTTGATTGTGCATTCTTCTTCTTCTATGAGACAAGATGAAATGTAATGTTATACATTGAGACATGGCATCCGAGATGAGAACTTATGATGATCACATGCTCAAGTCATAGTTACAGTCCAAATTCCTCCCTAGCTGAGAGGGTGTTGAAATTGGCAGCTAGGGACAAATTCCCCTGGCCTCCTCGCACTTGCAAATAATTATCATTTCAATTAATGAAAATTTCCAATATCGGAAAAAAAGAAAAATACCTTGCATAAATGAAATGCTATTTACATCAAGTTGGCCTCAAAATTATTGGAGCGAAATCATAAATTTGAATTTGTTTACATCGTGTCACCTCAAATTCTTCAAATTGACTCTCATAACAATCGTGCCCCTTTGCACGCATCATCTACTATAAATTGGCATCAAATCTCATTCGTTGAGGACAAGAAATTCGCGTTCTTTCTATGGTTCGCTATGTTTCTCTGTGGTCTGTTTTTTGGCTCCTGTGATGACTAACATTCATGCATCTTACTCTCTGTGGCTTGCATGCTTACATCTAGGAATCACATTATATGTTTGGTCATCGCATCATATATCCTGGACATCATACATCTGGGCATCGCATTATATGTTCTAGGCATCGTGTTACACCAAGGGATCGCACAAAATGGCAACACCCTTTTGAATACACAACGCTTGGTATGATTATATACTCAGAGGCATCAATCAATGTCCAGCGGCTTCATGGCTCTATCACTCAATGGCATCATGGCATACTTCGTATTGTAGGCTCGAATGGTCGTCTTCAAAGGTTAGCATCTATTGTTTGTTTTTCATGGCTAGCACAAGTTCTCTCAAGCTTGCACAATTCCTCCTTGTGGCTCAAACTACTACGGCCTCTATAATGGCTCTATGGTAACTTGCATACAAACCAGAGTTCGTTGTAGTATTGACATCATAGCAAAGACCACACATAGATAGTGTAGCCCCAAATTTAAGTTACGGCAATGGGGAATGAAGTTGATTTCCACCCATAAAATATATCAGCAACTCACCCAATAGGAAGTTTGATATATCTCTACCTTTCACGCTAAACTCAGTTGTTAATATAACACAAAACCTCGAATAGCTTGCTCAAGAACCAACACAACCTTGGGTAGAAGCAGAACTCGAACTTCATAAAAAGGTAATATGGCCACTGAAAAATCCTTCTTTAGATCAGCTTCCAATTTCTGAGTAAAAATATATCAGCTCATGGCACAAATAAGACTAGACTGCAACTCAGTCTCCTACTTTAATCTGAATAACTCGGCCTCTAATTGGTGTAGCAAAATAACTCGGCCTCAACAAGTTTGTTTGGCCTCTTGATTTGGAAATTTATGTAACCCTGCGATAAACACAAATGGAAGGCCTGAAGTGATCTTCCCCAAAAGCTAACTATGGTGCCACTCAAAGTCCACTGAAATCAGCTTATAGTTCCGCTCGAAACCCCTTAAGTTTGAAACTCGCTTGAGTTTCTTTTTAATGTCAATGAGATAGATAGGAATAGAATGATTTGTAAATGAGGCCATCCTCCTTTTATAATTCTTCATTGAGCCTCCCTCTAGTTTCTAGATTCACCTTCTTCCTATTACTTTATTGGTGGAGGCCATTTTCCACTAGGATACTTTTTGTCGCCATTTTAATAAAATAAATTGCCACCACTCTCCAATAAAATATTATTTGCCCCCTTTCTCCAACAAAATATTATTTGTCACCTTTCTCCAATAAAATAATATTTGTTGCCTTCCTCCAATAAAATAATATTTTCCCCTTTTTAACAAATATTATCAAAATTGGGCAAAATTCTTAGTGATTCCCATGCTCACAAAATTGAGGATATTACAATACCTCACCCATGTGTTCTGAAGATATGACCTCACAGGACCATTTCCTAATCCCAATGAAAAGTACGTCCTTCAAACAATTCTTGACCAAGTCCATGTATCCAACTTAGGATTTTAAGCCTAGTCAACCACAATACATGAATCAAGAATGTACATCCCTGATGCTTATCCAATCCACCATTCCCCCTACCATTGTTCATGCACTAGGCTTACAGTTGTTAGTGGTGGCCATAGTACGTGACACATGGAGAACACGGTGTCCACCCTCACTCCCTCTCAACCAAGGAGGAGATCCTCACTCACTCTCAACCAAGGAGGGGATAACTACAAGCCCAAGCTTATGTCAGAAGTACTCGTACTTCCCTTACATCAGCTACTTGTTCTTTCGTGGAGATTTGTTGTAGATTCATGACTCCCATTTGCATCGTACTCTCGGATCATAAAGCGCTTTGACCTTCTTGGTTCTCTGACAATCTCCATGCAACTTGATCATTGTCATAATCGAATGCAACATGTCATCAAGTAGTTCATCAAAAACCTTATGGAACCAAACTTCTTCACAATTGATTGTACAAGCCTTCACACCTTCTTCCTTCGCATTGCAACAAAATTATGCTTCACGCTCTTGCAAGAAATCATATCAACTCCCAAACATCAGTAGTATCTCTATCAACATCAACCCAAACATTGTGTTCTTGAAGCGAATATATATCAAGGAACCAATCAGCTTCAAGTAGTATTGTATCCATCCAAGATCTTACATCTCCCTCTTTCTAGCAAAGGAAAGTGAATTTCTTTTCTCCTATTAAGTCTTGCTTTCATGCTGCCATCTAATCGACTTCTTTGATGCGTACTTCAAACTGATCTCTCCTTCTTCATGTACATCTATTAAGAATCAAAAACATCTTCGTGCTTTACTACGATCTTCCAATTCTTCCATCTATTGAAATATATTAGAGCTTAGGTCAACATTTTTCATTATTGGTCACTTCAAGTCGGCTCCTTGAAAGGTCATCAAATCGGCCCCATTAGGGCTAATTAGCCATCACATGACACCCATTTGCATCAAGAATTAGCGCAAGAGAGAATGCTCCAACCTTTGACAAGTTATGGGCAGCATGCACGCAAGAGGAGTCAAGACTCTATTCTAGAGCAGAAATCGAAGCTCCAAGTATAGAAGTATTTGCAGTGCATGCAAAGGGAAACAAGAAGAAGAAACCAAATTTTGGCAAATTCCAAAGAAGCGTTGGTAAAAGACAAGGTCCTAAATGTGCTTCAAGAAAGGATTCTACCTCTCATAGAAAACCTCCTCCCCATACTCCCGATATAAGAGATAGAAGAGATAAAAGAGATTTGTCCAATATTCAATGCTTTCGTTGTCAAGCTTATGGTCATTATCAAACTCAATGTCCTCGAAGGAATCGAAGAGATGACTATGAAAGGGATGATGATCGTAAAAGAAGTAGAAGACATCATGCATCTGTTGCTGATCTAGATGAGCCATCTTCAAAAAGGAGGCATAGAAGAAGTGATTCTGAATCTGAACACTCATTTATTTGTGCTCTTACAGGTTCTATTGAAAATCATGATGAAATTTGGCTTGTGGACAGTGGTGCCTCTAGGCATATGACTAGAAATCGTGATTATCTATCTGAATTACTTGAAAAGAAGTTCTCTCAAAAGGTCGAGCTTGGAGACAATGGAAAATATGAAATCAATGGCGTTGGTACGTCATCTTTCCAATTGGAATCCGGAGGTAATGTGTCCATTAATAATATTTTATATGTTCCTGGTTTAATGTGATGTCCCTACTTAGCAATTATGCTAAGTAATTACCAGTTTTGTCAATTTTGCAATTTTGCCATCATAAACTTAGGAAGAGTGGGTTAGGAGGACCCCACTTGGCAATTTTGATTTGATGTGGCTCCAACATAGGAGAAAGGAAGGAAAATCGATCTTCTAGTGGGAAGTGGGGGCCACCCAAGAGGAATACGCACCCTTGGAGAAAGGTGTACTTGTGGGAAGAGAGAGGGAAAAGGGGTCGATGTATGGGGCCCACTTGGTGAAGGGGGAGCTCAAGGATAAATAGGAGAAGAAGACTTCATTTGGGGGCTTTTGAACCTTTGACAAACAAACTCACCTAGTATGCTTGAGTTGTTGAGCCAAGTCTACAAGTGTTGTTCAACACACGAGATTTCCCCTTGGAAATATCAACTCCTTTAGTGGACTTCAAGTACCACCCTAGGGGAGCCATTGTTGCATTGTGGAGTTGTTCTGGAGAGCTTTCTACAGGTGAATTCATGTTATTCTGGAGCAGACTGGGCGCAGGAAGGGACCACGCACTCTTGAGGGGAGTGAGCTACAGAGCAAAACTATTTTCAGGAATTTAGGAGCATATTCCCTCAGGGTCTAGCAACATTTTTGCAGAGGATTGATCGGAGGTTGGAGGGGCTATACTACAAGCCGAATTTACTTCTCTTGGGTTTGCACAAAAGTGACTGGGCTGGGGCCTGCGTAGTCATTTGTGGAGGCCACTCATTGTGGGGGCTTGATCTAGGATTTTGGGGTTGAGTTTGCTTGGGGACATAAGGAGAATATTGGGTGAGATTACTCAACATTTTGGAGGTCTTGCGCAATGGTGTTTCCTAGTGGTTAGAATTACCCAACTAGTTGAGGAGCACGCTATAATTGGGGGTAATTTCGGAGGTTGGAAATAGGCCCAACCCTTTTTGGGTCTTTGTGGGTTTCTTGAGGAGAGGTCGAGGCTAATTTCTCATAATTTTCTTAGCACTCTATCGAGGCCAAACAATAGTCTCTTTCCAGCCAGCAGTTGCAGATTTCCTAAGCCAACGCAAAGTTTGAAGAGGAAGTGCTTCCAAGCATCCGCGCAACACAATTTTTCACCTGGGGTTTGCCAAGCTTGCTTTAGCAAGCCCAAGTGCACACATTCCAAATAGATTTTGTACCTTCCTCTTATATAATAAAATGGCTCAATTTGGCATAGTTCTTGGCTGAATTTGTGGGTGTCTTTTTGTGTTGCATGTGGAATTTTGCTTTATTTATCACTATTATTTCCTAGTAGCAATACTACAATGGTATTAGAGCTCTAGTCTTGGCTCAGTCATGGGGACACTTCTATGACCATAGAGGAGAAGCAAAACATTACTTACTGGAGGCATAGATACAGGAGCCGGGAGAGGGAGTTGGAGATTACACGTGATACTGAGACCCCAGAATAGGAGGTAGAGGAAATAGACATGGTGGCACCCAAGAGAAAAGAGGGGGTAGCATTCGATAGCCTCCTGAGGGCCCTAAATGACTTGGCCAGGGGACAGAAAGAAATGTTGGAAGAGACTAAGCAGCAGAATCGGGACAAGGGTATTCACAGAGATTTCTTGTTTGGGGAGACTTCAAGGGCTTCCCACCAATATGACCATCATTCCCCCGTGACTTGCCCACACGCTTTCAATGGGCCAACCACGACTGCATCGCCCATGTTTTTGCCCTCGGGAGCAGGTGAGCAAGCTAGACAAGATGATATGCCTATGGGAGAGTACTTTTCGAGAGTGGCAGTCTATGTAGGAGGACTTCCAAGTTGTAATGTCCTTCTGAGACTTCTGCCAGCTCAAGCAGAATGACAAGGGCAAGGGCGTAGGGCGCTCAAGCACGCAGAATTCAGAGTTGCATTGTACCACTGGTACGATGCATGGGTGGAGAACTTGGACACGTACTTTCAACTTAGCCGAATGACTGAGGTGGAAGCCATCAAAATGGTTACCTTGCACTTGGGGGGCCGGCACATGATTGGTGGTTCGATGGGTTGACTACACTAGGGCATACCAGCGTGACTTCCTATGAGGAATTCACACGAAGGATTGTGGAGCATTTTGACAGGAGGGATCCATAAGGACATTTCAGAGAGTTGACACAACTCAGGCAAGCAGGCAGCCCCGAGCACTACATATCGTAGATTTTGAGGGTATCAATGATGTTGTCAGACTTGTTTGATGCCAGGAGGGTTTATACTTTTGCGGAAGGCTTGATTGAGCCTTTGTGTGGGCTATAGAGGTCCCACAAGCCCACCACTTTACAGGAGGCAGTATCTTGCGCCAGGGATTTGCAGGACGCAATTCCCAAGGCTAGGGCACCAATTCCACCACGAGCTCCTTTACCACAAAGGGGCTATGACACTAGGCCTCCACCACAACAAGATATTCAGGGGCGTGGGCAATTGGGAGACAAGACCCGAAGAGACCTCCGTAGGAGGATGTTTTGCTTCACTTGCCAAGAGCTATGGGCACAGAGGCATGGGTGTACCAAGGGGAAGGCACACTACATAGAGTTATTTTCTGATAGTGAGTTGGAGGGTGATGCAGAGCAAGAGATAAGCGTTGGTGATGATGATCCATAGGTGACAGGAGGAGGAGGAGGAGGCCAACCACCCCCACCGGGAGGATCTCCTTTCTTGCCTGCAGCAGGGATTATCGTTTCACTTCGGGGAGTGTCGAAGTACCTTACTCTGAGGATCAGGGGCACGATCTAGGGACAGCATGTATCATTGCTAGTAGATACTCGGGCAACCCACAATTTCATAGATGCCAATATGGTGGAGAGGAGACCGGTTATGCACTCCAAGACTAAGCACATACCCATTAAGTACCACTTTCTACGAGAACAAGTGCTTGAACAAAAGGTTAAATTGGAGTATGTTCCCTCCCAACAACAAGTTGTTGATATATTTACTAAAACTCTTCCCAAAGAAGCATTTGAATATCTTAGACAAACACTGGGAGTTGTTTTTGCCTCATTCTTTGAGGGCTTTTAAGTCTTCGTGTTGGGAGGCCGTACCATGCAGTGTACTAGATATGTTCTTGGGATGACAGTGGTGATGGGGAACTATTCAATGACGGATCATTTCTTCGTGGTTGACGTTCCAAACACCAATGTGGTGCTTGGTGTTCACTGGCTATACTCTCTTGGGCGTGTTACCACAGACTGGAAAAAGTTGGCGATGGAGTTCATAGGGTCTGATGGGAAGATGGTTTTGTTGAGAGGCATGCACTCATATCCCCCATAGACAATGTCATCGCATAGGATGGAGACAGACTTGAGACATGGGGATATAGAGTAGGAAGTGGAGCTCAGGATATCAGATGTAGGGGAAGGGCCCAAACCACCACACCCAGGCATTTAGGCCATTCTAGACAGGTACCCAGCAGTGTTCAGGGACATTCCACCAAGGCGACCACCCAATAGGGGCTTTGAGCACACCATTGAGTTAGAGGAGGGTGTACACGTAGTGATCACCACACCATACCAACATCCCAAGGCTTATCGAGATGAGATCGATAGAGCGATACAGGTTTTGCTCACTCTGGGACACATCCGGCCTAGCTCTAGTCCCTTCACCTCATTAGTGGTACTGGTGAAGAAGAAGGACGGGACCCTTTGTATGTGCATAGACTACAAGGCCGTGGACAAGAAGACCTTGAAGAACCAATAACCAATACCACGCATACATGAGCTGATAGACAAACTTAGAGCTAAGTACTTATCTAAGACAAATTTGCAATCAACATATTATCAGATTTGGGTGAGGGAGCAAGACATCCCGAAGACGGCCTTCAGGTGTCATTACAGCCACTTTGAGTTTTTGGTGATGCCCTTTGGACTAACCAACGTACCCGCCACTTTCTTTGACGATTACAGCCACTTTGCAAAGGCATGTTTTGGCCTTCTTTGACGATTGTTTGATCCATAGCAGGACTTGGGAGGAGCACCTCCAACACTTGGAAGGGGTGTTGTGCATCCTAGAGGAGTAGCAGTTATACGTTAAGATATCCAAATGTGAGTTTGGACTTACAGAGATGCTTTATCTTGGCCACATTATACGAGAGGATGGGGTGCGAGTTCGCCGGGAGAAGATCAAGGTCATCCTAGATTGACCTACACTCAAGAATGTGACGGAGCTGAGGGGATTCCTGGGTATTTGCACCTACTATCAGAATTTTGTGTGGGGGTTCTCACAGTTGGTCACTCCCTTGACTGATTTGACAAAGAAGGGGCCATTTGGGTGGACCGAGGAGGCATAGGCCGCTTTTGAGCACCCCAAGCAGGTGATGAGCAGCTACCCAGTGTTGGCACTCCTAGATTTCACGTAGCCCTTTGTATTAGAGTGTGATGCCTCCGGGGAAGGCATCAGGGCGGTTTTGATATAGGGGGGACATTCGATTGCTTTCGAGAGTCGAAGTTTCTTCCCCATGAGCGATTGTATCCCATTTATGATAAAGAGATGTTGGCCATCATGCATGCGTTGGCCAAGTTTCGACAAAACTTGGTGTGCAACAAGTTCAGGGTGAAGAAAGACCACAACAACCTTAGATTCTTCCCAAAGCAGAAGTAGTTGCAGGAGAGGCAACAAAAATGGGTGAGCAAGATTCAGGCATACGACTTTGACATAGAGTATGTCAAGGGCTAGTAGAATGTGGTGGCAAATGCATTGTCTAGGAGGTTGACTACTATTTCACTCATGAGCATTGCCCTGGATTGGAGGGCACAGTTGCTAGTTGAGTATTCCAAGGATCGCCATGCATGCGAGATCCTTGATGATAGGGTACAGGATGACCAGTACAGGGTGATGAGCAAGGTGATCTACTATAAGAAGCGGAATTACTTGGTGCTAGACTCCCAACTGAGGGAGAAGATTATGCAGGTTGCCCATGACTCTCCATTGGCAGGACACCAGGGGTTCACTAAGACATATCGGGCTATCAGAGAGCACTTTTCATGGAAAGGCCTCAAGGATGACATTTTGAGGCACATTCGGGAGTGTGACACATGCTAGAGGAACAAGGGTGAGAAGACACACCCTGCTAGATTATTGTAGACCCTCCTTATTCCTAAGAGGAAGTGGGAGAGTATTTCAATGGATATCATCACAATGTTGCCTGCAGTGCAGGGCAAGGATTGTATCTATGTGGTGGTCGACAAATTGACCAAATTTTCCCACTTCTTTGCCATCTTTGCTTGGTACTCAGCCTCGCAGAGTTATTTTTCAGAGAGGTGTTTCGGCTACATGGTCTTCCAAAGACCATTGTCAATGACTAAGATAGCAGATTTATGGGCGGGTTTTGGCAGGATTTGTTCCGTGTTATGGGTACTGAGCTCACTCCTAGCACTAGCTACCACCCACAAACTAACGAACAAACAGAGAATTTGAATAAGTGGTTGGAGGGGTACTTGTGTAAATATGTGATAGGTCAACAACGTGCATGGATATGGTGGTTGCATTTGGGCGAGTACTGCTACAACACTACCTACCACCTGTCCATAGGTATGTCTACATTCTGAGCTTTGTATGGTAACGATACATTGACTTTTGTTGACATGATTTTTGGAGACAGCAAGGCCCCTAGGGCCAAGGATTGGATACAGGAGAGTAAGGATATCCTCAAAGCTCTCAAGGATAACTTGCAGACTACGCAGAACCAACAGAAACTGTATGCGGATAGGGGTAGAATAGAGAGCCATTTTGTTAAATTGGCAACTAGGGCCAAACTCAATGAGGGACATCTCATTCATGGCTAATAATATTTTTATTAGATTCCTCTCGTCGAGAGGTGTAGGATTGATCTAAAGATCATCCGATTCGATAAGTATTTATGGAGATATGAATTTATTTTGATTATGGAATTATTATCAAGCCAACCTACAACTCATGTAGGCTCAGAAGCCCAACAGTCGCATCTATTCAAACATCATCAGTTGTGTATAAATACAAGAGGACTTTTCCTCATTTGCACTCACTCATCTCATCACATCTCTCTCTCTCTCCTATGCAGAAAATAGGGTCTTCTCTACTGCGCAGAAAAGAGTCTCTCACTCACAGATGTGGAAGGACGTTGCTGAAACTAAAGCTGCAACTGCAGATCCAAAGTTTGACCAACGTGGACCATCAAACCTCCTCTTCTGAACTGCGTTGTAGGTTCATCTGAACATCCTCTGAAGGCTGCAACTTTTGGTGATGGAATCAAGTCGATCCGACAGTCAGTTTTGCGAGATATCCACTGCCCTAGTTTGAAGGAAGCTGCTGAAACTGAAGCTGCAACTGCAGATCCAAAGTTTGACCAGCGTGGACCATCAAACCTCCTCTTCTGAACTGCGTTGTAGGTTCATCTGAACCTCCTCTGAAGGCTGCAACTTTTGGTGGTGGAATCAAGTCAATCCAACGGTCGATTTGTGAGATATCGACTGCCCTAGTTTTGATGATGAAGCCGCTAATGCTGATGCTGCTGATCTAGGGTTTGCTACTGCTGATATAAATCAGATTTATTGTACTATTTCTCTCTGCTGAATTATTGAAGATAAAAGAATATTTGATCAAAGGGTTTCCCCACACATTGTGGGGTTTGTCCCTAGCTAGCCACCACATCTTGTGTCTCTTGTCTTGGCTTGTTTTCTGTCAATCGTTTAATGTTCTATCTGCACTTTACTTTATGAACATGTGATTGCTAATCTGTGGAATATAATAAGAAAAAGAAGTAAATTGTTATAAGCATAGAACATACCATGACATAACATGGTATCAGAGTTGAGGTGAAGACAAAGCCCGAGCAAGAGCAAGTGCAATCACCGAAGAGAAGATTGGCAAGGCTATCCTAAAAGAACAATGGGGTCATCATCACTCTTTCCTGCTGAGGACAAGCTCCGTGAGAAAGCTGACTATCACGGATGGAAGATGTCTATCGATCTAACCATAGAAGATCAAGGAGTGTTGGACCATGTGAGAGGCAATATTGTTGAGCCTCCATCAAATGCATCCGCTGCTGCTAGGTACAAATGGAAAACCAGAGAATTCAAAACAAAAAAGATCATCCGGGACTCTATCGACAAGCACTTGGTGGCCTACATCTCTGACTTGAACACCTCCAAGGAAATCTACGATAGACTGTTGAGTTTATTTAAAGTTAATGATGCAAATCAAGTTTTGTTTCTTAGAAATAAGCTAAGGGAAATCAAGAAGGGTAAAGATGAGAGTATGCAAGCATACTTCTTAAGAATCACCGAGATCAAGAACAATCTCCTATCTATTGGGGAGACTATTACTGACAGAGAAATAGCAGTCACGACTCTTGGAGGATTACCATCCGAATGGTACGTGTTCAAGACTACTCTTCTGAACAATAATGTAATTCCTAGTTTCGAGGAATTAATGGCTAGATGCATTCAAGAAGAAACAAGGGTAGAAGAGCAAGAAATGCCCTTGCCTAAAGGTCCTCCTGCTGCCTTTTCTTCTCATGCTAAGAAAAGAAATAATTCCGAGTCTAAATCAAAAAGAAAGGTTGGACCTAAGGGTGGAAGAAAAGGACGATGTTACATTTGCAATAAAGCAGGTCACTATGCAAGGGAATGCCCTGATAGAAAGGACTCTCACCGTGACGATGATCAAAATCCCTCTCATGGTAATCGAAGGGATGGAAAATTCAATAGCAAAGGTAAAAGGAATGCTGGAAATCAAGGAAGAGGACAACCATTCAAGAAGGCTAGAAATTCCAGGATGTATTAAATGCACCTGACCTCCGAAAGAACCTGGTGTCCATCTCGGCAATGGAAGACAAAGGCTACAAGGTAACCTTCAGCGATGGCAAGGAACGTGCATCAAAAAATAAAGTTAAAGATGCCTTTACTCTTGGGTTTCGTGTTGATTCATTATATCAGGTCGATGAAAGTCAGGTAGGTGTCATGTCTTATGACACATCTCTTCAGTCCGAACTTTGGCATTGGAGGTTTGCCCACCTTCATTACAAAGATCTACCCGATGTAAGACATATGGTAACAGGGATGACCGAATTCCGAGGAGAAAAAGGAGGTGTATGTTCGGGATGTGCCGAAGGAAAGCTCAAAAGGAGACCATTCCCCTCAAGCCTAAGCAAGACCTCTGATATATTATAGTTGGTTCACTCAGGCATACCTGAGGTTGGCATTAAGAGGGAGACTACTACACCACATACTCCAGAGCAGAATGGTGTGGCACCGTACGATTGTGGAAGCTGTCTCTATGGGTAGATGATGTAACAATGCCTGATGTGGAAGAACCGATGGATCCTATTTATCCACCTGAGCCTTCCTCTTCCAGGAAGAGACCTTCATGGCTTAGGGGGATACTTGATGATGCTGAAAGACATGCTGCACCCGGAGGAACCTTCCGTGAAAGTAAGAAACCCAACACGTATCAGGGATACCTGACCAACATGAGCACAATCATACAAAATGAGCCTTCATCATTCTCAGAAGTCGTCAAGCATCAAGTATGGAAGGATGCTATGACCATTATGGAGAATGATGTCTGGGAAGTAGTTCCCAGACCCCAGGACAAGACAATTGTTACTTCAAAATGGCTTTGCAAGATAAAGTTGCAGCAAATGGAAGGACGGAACAGTATAAGGCTCGTTTTGTTGCTCGTGGTTTCTCCCAAAAGGAAGGTATAGACTATGATGTGATATTTGCACCTGTTGCCAGATATATGACCATCCGCTTGATCATAGCCCTTGTGGCTTCACAAGGATGGAACCTACATCAGATGGATGTCAAGACCGCATTCTTGCACGGTTCTATCAAAGAAGAGGTCTATGTGGAGCAACCCGAAGGATTTGAGATTTATGATTGAAAATCTCATGTATGCAGGTTGAAGAAGGCTCTCTATGGGCTGAAGCAAGCACCCCGAGCATGGTATGAGAGGATCGATAGCTACTTGATGAAGTTGGGATTCACTAGGAGTGAAGCCGATCCTAACCTTTACTTTAAGGTTGAAGATGACAAGCCTCTCATACTGGTGTTGTATGTGGATGACCTCTTTCTAACAGGTGCATACCCTCTCATTCACAAATGTAAGAGGGAGTTGGCTTCTGAATTTGAAATGAAGAACCAAGGACTTGAAGTGTGGCAGAAGCCAAGGGAAATTTTCCTATCTCAAGGAAAATATGTGGTGAAGATTCTGAAAAGATTTGGTATGGTGGACTGCAAGCCTATGACTACCTCGAGGATCTTAACTTTCAGAGGTTATATGGTAGCGATGTCGAACCAGATTTGGGAAATGCCTCTGAGATTCAAAAACTCATTCGCGTTGATGTTCTTGGTGAACCTCCGTCCGAATATATGTTTTGCAGTTAGCATTGTGAGCTCATATTTGGTTGAGCCTCACTAGAATGGTGCCAAGAATCTTCTGAGATGTCTTCAGGACACAATCTCTCATGGATTGAGATACACTACCGGAAATATGAAACTGCATGATTATTCGAACGCTGATTAGGCAGGTAGTGTGGAGGATCACTAGAGCACTTTTTAGTGTTATTTCTCTTTGGATTCTGCTTCGATATAATGGATGAGCAGGAAGCAAAAGTCGGTTGCCATAAGCACCGCCGATACCGGATACATATCTACAAGTATGATCTCATATGAAGCTGCCTGGTTGGGGAAGCTCTTTAGTGAGCTGTTTGAACACATACACTGGGATTCTCTGTAACAACCAGAGGTGGGATTCGATTATTGAGGAATCCCATATTCGTCGATTGCTCCAGCAGATAGACATCATCTGGGATATGGTAAGTCGATGAGCAAGGAGGCTCCATCGCATTAAGATGATTTACAGGTCGATACACCTTGCCAAAGCCCCGAGGAAAGATCTAATCTGTGATTTTCCCAAACGACTTGGAGTCGTCAAGAAACCCTTGTACAAGGGTCCTGCATGTTGCATACATTGAGCTCTGGGAGCTCTGAGGGCTTGCGGTTCTTACTAGAGAAACATACAACCACAAGGTGACTCACCCTCCCCTAGTGGTGCGCACTAGAACAAGATGATTCGCTCTCTTGTGGGACAAGATGATTCGCTCTCTTGTGAAACAGGATGATTCGCTCTCCTGTGTAGCAGGATGATTAGTTCTCTTGTGAGGCCTGGATTGATGTGTTCTCCATGGCGATTGTAGCAGGATTGATGTGTTCTCCTGTGAGGCCTGGATTGATGTGTTATCCATGGCGATTGTAGCAGGATTGATGTGTTCTCCTGTGAGGCCTGGATTGATGTGTTCTCCATGGCGATTGTAGCAGAATCGATGTGTTCTCCTGTGAGGCTTGGATTGATGTGTTCTCCATGGTGATTGTAGCAGGATTGATGTGTTCTCCTGTGAGGATGGGATTGATTAAGTTCTCCTGTCGAGGCATCCTACCCATGCAGTCTGGGATTCATGGGAAGTACCTCTCATCTGATCAATGAGCAGGGAAATGAAGTTAGGGACCATAGTAGTACTGATGGACGCATCGCTGTATCTACCGTACTCCCTACGCTAGGATGACCTCCATTGATCTGGGATCAATGATACTAGTCTGGGACCAGTGGTAGGAGTTGTACCATACTATGACGCTAACTTCGGGTCGGTTGAGACTAGTCTGGGACTAGTGGTACATACTCTGAGACTGACTTCGTGTCAGTGCAGTACTGGTCTGGGACCAGTGAGAGTGGTACATACTATGATGCTGACTTCGGGTCGGTTAAGACTAATCTGGGACCAGTGATACACTCTCTGAGACGGCGATACTAGTCTGGGACCAGTGGTAGGAGTGGTACATACTATGACGCTGACTTCAGGTCGGTTGAGACTGGTCTGGGGCCAGTGGTACGCACTCTGAGACTGACTTTGAGTCAGTGGAGGATGATACTAGTCTGGGACCAGTGGTAGGAGTTGTACCCATTATGACACTGACTTCGGGTTGGTTGAGACTGGTTTGGGACCAGTGGTACATACTCTGAGACTGACTTTGAGTCAGTATGATACATCCTCGATCATTTTTTCTTCCTCATAATTCAGACAAAAGTAGAGCAGAACAGAGCATAGCAGTACAGATCAGTATAGGGCAGAAACAAGTTAAAGCAGAATAGGCAGAATAGAGCAGAGCAGGGTATGGGTCAAGCTGTACAGGGCAGTGCATTTGATGGATGAATAGTAGCGACCGACAGACAGATTACAGATGGAGTTCTCCCTAGTTGAGAGGGAGTGTTAAATTGGCAACTAGGGCCAAACTACATGAGGGACATCTCATTCATGGCTAATAATACTTTTATTAGATTCCCTCGTAGAGAGGTGTAGGATTGATCTAAAGATCATCCGATTCCAATAAGTATTTATGGAGATATGAATTTATTTTGATTATGGAATTATTATCAAGCCGACCTACAACTCATGTAGGCTCAGAAGCCCAACAGTCGCATCTATTCAAACATCATCAGTTGTGTATAAATACAAGAGGAATTTTCCTCATTTGCACTCAATCATCTCATCACATCTCTCTCTCTCCTACGCAGAAAAGAGGGTCTTCTCTACTGCGCAGAAAAGAGTCTCTCTCTCTCACACATGTGGAAGGAAGTTGCTGAAACTGAAGCTGCAACTGCAAATCCAAAGTTTGACCAGCGTGGACCATCAAACCTCCTCTTCTGAACTGCGTTGTAGGTTCATCTGAACCTCCTCTGAAGGCTGCAACTTTTGGTGGTAGAATCAAGTCGATCCGATGATCGGTTTTGTGAGATATCGACTGCCCTATTTTGAAGGAAGCTGCAACTGCAGACCCAAAGTTTGACCAACATGGACCATCAAACCTCCTCTTCTGAACTGCATTGTAAGTTCATCTGAACCTCCTCTGAAGGCTGCAACTTTTGGTGGTGGAATCAAGTCAATCCGACGGTCAGTTTGTGAGATATCGACTGCCCTAGTTTTGATGATGAAACCGCTAATGCTGATGCTGCTGATATAGGGTTCAGTGTTTTACGAAATGGCCGGGTTGACTCCGAAACGGCCGTTTCGATCCGGGTCATTAAAAAAAATTGCAACCCGGCCCTATGACTCGGCTCGGTGACCGGGTCAGCTATGACCCGGCCGAGTCAGCCAATGACTCGGCCGGGTCATAGCTGACCCGGTCAACCCGGCCGGGTCACGACAAAAAACGGCCGTACCGTTTCCAAACCGCTGGGCAGCGTTTTAACATGAAAAAAATTAACTTTTTGCTGATTTTTGGCTGATTTGGTTAGGGTTTGTGGACATGAAAAGGTTTATGTGATTAGTTAAATGCATTTGGGGTCCATTTCCCCCTCCCACCATTTGGGCACCACTTCTACAGTTGCAGTTGGAGACGATGATGATGAGGAGGAGTCATGGGGCCCCTTGTCTGGCTCTGCCTCTGATGATGATGATCCAGAGATTGGTCGAGATGATCTTGGCTCCTCTGGCAGTAGCCAGTAGCTACTAGCCTCCTTGGTTATTTGTATTTTGTTTTGACTCTTGAGTCTTTGATCATGTATGACAGACTACAGTTGACTATGTATTTACTATTGCCATTGGGTACACCGTACCATTTTGATATAATGGATTGGTTCATGAGCCTACTTTGATCATATGTTGTCTTCCATGTATATTATAATGTTGTGTGTTTCGAAACTTGAATGAAAATATTTAAAATTATGTTTAAACTATTTAAAATTATGTTTTTTTATAAAAAAATAAATATTTAATGTATTTTTTACAACGACCGAGTCATTGAAATCGAGCCGGCCGAGTCATTGCCGTTTCCGTTTCCGTTTCCGAGTCGATCCTCGGCCGAGTCCGAATCCGAGTCCGTTTTGTAAAACATTGATAGGGTTTGCTACTGCTGATATAAATCAGATTTATTGTACTATTTCTCTCTATTGAATTATTGAAGATAAAAGAAGATTTGATCAAAGGGTTTCCCCACACATTGTGGGGTTTGTCCCTGGCTAGCCACCACATCTTGTGTCTCTTGTCTTGGCTTGTTTTCTATCGATCGTTTAATGTTCTATCTGCACTTTACTTTATGTACATGTGATTGCTAATCTGTGGAATATAATAAGAAAAAGAAGTAAATTGTTATAAGCACAGAACATACCATAACATAACACATTTTGAGGTTGGAAATTTGGTCGTTTTGAGACTATGGTCGTACAGGCAGTCCACGCTCAAGCAGAAGGGGCAAAGAAGCTTAAGACTCGTTACTATGGGTCTTACCGGATCACCAAGCGGGTTGAAGAGGTAGCGTATGAGTTGGATCTGCCTCCAGGGAGCAAGGTCCATAACATATTTCATGTGTCTTGCCTAAAAAAGGCATTGAGACAGCAGGTGACAGCAGCTTTAGATTTTCCTCCTATGGATGATAAGGGGCACTTGGTCTTAGAACCTGAAGCTATTTTGGATACCAGGGAGAGGAGACTGAGGAGCAGAGTTTTCTGATCAAGTGGAAAAACCTACCCGATGAGGATGCCACTTGGGAGGGTGAACAAGTACTCCAACACCCATCATTGGAATTTCTTGGGGACAAGCAACATTTAGGCGGGGAGGATTGCGATATCCCTACTTGGAAATTCTGCTAAGTAATTACCAGTTTTGTCAATTTTGCAATCATAAACATAGGAAGAGTGAGTTAGGAGGACCCTGTTACCTATTCATATGCACATGGAAGGGAATGAAGACCCCATTGCCAAATGAAAGAGGCACATAACAAATTTTCAAATGTTTAGAAATCCAGCACGGCACTTATGCTTCTTTTTTTTCTCTCTCATCTCTCTATACTTTCTTCTCTCAAATTCCATACCCCTATGGGGGAATTGTATAAATGAACACTAGCATGATGAACTTATGTAACATACTTAGGCCATTTGGGACCTGGTTAGTAAGTGAGTCCACTCTAGGGTGTTTTTTTCACTAGACTAATTATTTTTGCTCTTTAGCGATAAATAACTAGTCAAGTTTTTTCACCCAATATACCTCCAAAGCTAGAGTGCGGCTTAATAATTGGGCCTTGAGTGTGTCCTAATGTCTAGGGTCAATGTATATTACCATGCTAGGTCATATCTCGAGTCTTACGGAATTTGACTAGGTCTTTCTAGGATTTTTTTTTAAATTAAAAATTCCCGCAAAATGGGATTTTTAATTAAATTTCTATGTAATATTGTAAATAAGTGGCCTTTGAAAATGTGGTGGCATATAAGAGCTCGAAATTCATGCTCACAATGCCAACTTTCTCTTAGTACCCACTTTGGGGGTCTAAAAATAATTAATTCCCCATGAAAACCCACTTTTTCCTAAGTGTGGACGAAAAGTCGAGAAAAATTGCAAGAATTAATATGTTGGGAATTTATTAAAGTCATAATTCCAAATCAAAGAATCAACTTAAGTGATGTGGCATAAAAGTGGAGTTAAAGAGCTAATTTGGAATGCTAAGGGGCCCATGAATTTAGAAAAATATTGGCTGCCACATAGGGGGGCAAATTGTGCTTTTCAAAAGCTAAAAAAGGGGACCAAATCCCACTTTTTGAGGGTCATTACTAGCTAAAAAGAGCGGTTGAATTAGGACTGATATGACAGCAGATTTGGGGCTTCTTATGACAGCCATATTCAGCCAGATTTTAGGGACCAATATGCAGCAATTTTGGGACTGGTATGCAGAAAATTAGCAGTTGTTATCTCAGCCAAAAGAAGGGATGCACTCAGCCTAACGAGAGGAGTTTGTTGGGCCTCTTGGGTCTCTCTTTTTTCTATAAATTGTAGTCATTTGCTCTCATTTGGAGAGGTTGGAAGCTTTAGAGCTTGGGCATACTATATTGTAATTTCACTACAACTTTTTTATAATACAAAGACTTTGGAGGTCAATGGTCTCTTGCTTTGTGTGGTTTGTTATATGTTTATGTTGAGGTAATATTTTTTATTTCATTGCTATTTCCTTCCAAGTTGGTTATCATAGGCCTTGATAGGGACATTGTTGTCCAAGGGAAAGAGTAACAATTAATTGTTATTATTTTGAAATTTTTTACACTCTAGATTTAACTACTACATGTGTTTCTCAGTTGAATAGCATGTTTAGTTTATCATTGTGTAAAATTTCACCTATTTTGCTAATCTTCCGGGCAAGATCTTAAGTGGTTTTTACAGGTATCTCAAGCTTGGAGTTGGGGAAGTTCTTGGTTGAACCTTCCACCTCCAAGGATCCTAAAAGGCATTAGTCTCACTTGGACCAAAGACTCTCAAAGGCTTCAAAAGTGTTTTCAAAGAACCCAACATCTCTCATTTCCTTCTCATCAAATTCTATCACAATTTTTGGTTCCACTTTCAAGTGCTTTATTGAATATCTAGTAGACTAAAGGCTTGAATTTGTGGCTGTCATAACAGTCACAAATCAGCCAAAAAGAGTTGATTCAACTTAGCTCTTATTGGCTATCTTAGATCAAAGAATTTCATATAATTCATCTAAATTTTGATCAATATTTAGTACTGATATTACAGATATCCAAAGTTTCCTCTATCACTTTGTATTGTTTGCTGGTTTATTTTGCAGATCATAAGTTCCAAGAGAAGTAGCTTTGGTGGATTTAACCAAGCCTTGAAAATCAAAACCATCAAGACTCACTCTCGTATCATTTACCTGCAAACCTTAAACTTCTTAATCTTTTCCTTAAATTTTCATTAAAAAATCAGGCAAATAAGATTAAATTTAGATTGTTGTTCTAACAGCAATCTATTTTGCTAAGAAGGACCAAGTTTACTTGGTCATTTTTTAGCAAAACACCATAAAAATCTGATCCTTGGGACTTAGATTTTTTTCTTTATAAGATAACAATTTTAATACGTTTAGATCATCTTTCTCGAGTGTTTTACTAACTAATTTGCTTGCTGATTTATTTATTTTACAGACTTTGACAACTCAAAAGGATGTGCTTGTGGAAGAAAAAAACACTCGAAAAATGCCACCTTTGGACAGTGGATTGAAAACTTCCTTTTGCACTTTGTAAAACCAGTTTAAAAGGCTTCTTGACCCAAAGATCACTTCAAAGAAATCATTTGAAATCTGTAGAAAAATGTTCTCTTTTGAGGCTGTCAAAAGAACCTCTTGTAAAGAAACCATTTGAAATCTGTAGAAAAATGTTCTCCTTTGAGGCTGCCAAAAGAGCCTCTTGTAAATCCATTGTAACTTTGTAAAGAGACATTTTTCTCTCAATATTTGGATTTGCCGAAGGGGCCAATTGTAATATTGTTCTTGGATTGCTTCTAAGTTGCTATAAGTCTTTGGAAAAGAGTGTTTGATCCCCTTGAGGGGTCCTTTTGTAAACTCTCTCCAAAGCATCTCTACAAACCCTTTTCTTGAAGGGATTCACTGTAAACTATTTTCTATCCGTCATTCCTATAATGGGTATCTAATAAAGAATTCATTTTTCTTGGGATTTACAGGATTTTTTCCCCAGGCATCCTCCCTTCCCCATTTGGAGAAGTCCGTTTTGTGGTGCTTGAATAATTTACATTGTTGGCTGAACTAAATAGTGTAGCATAACCATCATTACAGTAGTTGGGTTAAATTTTTACCTCATACAATCTGCTCTCACTTGCAATTTACTTGTGTCCTGCAATTGCTACCTAGTTTAGTAATTTACTTTACACTTCAAGCAATTTTGTGTATTCAATTTAAATCTTTTAAGTTTGTCGATGCAACAATCAAATTTACCTCCATCTTTGCTGGTGGTAGTAATTTAGGGACCCTTCATCCCCTATTCACTCCTTATTCTGAGATCGAGGCCTCGGCAAGGATAAGATCTGGGGAAGAAGTTCAATTGAAACTTGTTCAATTTGCAACTAACCAGTTTGCAATCTAGCTTAGTTTAAAATAAATCAAGATTATATTCCAATACATTCAGCTAGCAGCACTGATACTTGGAGTTTCATTTCATTTTGTTTCCTAAGTTCATAAAGCTTATCTATCTCTGACATTATTGTACTTGCCTATCTTTATTGCCACATTTATTTCCCAAGCATTTGCTTTGAGGCATTTATTTATTGAGTATTTCCTTCCAAGCGTTACTTTCAAGGCCTATCTTTACTCGGAATATTTACTTTGCAAGTACCTTTATATTTGGCACTGGTCTACTTTGATCCACCTTGTCTATTATTGTGATATCTTAGCTTGTGGATGGTTATTGCTATTATGATGCTTTAAATTCATTTGTTGCAAATTATATATTGATTTAATTTGGATGTATCTTTGATCATTTAATTTTAACTCCTAGAACTTAACTTATCTAGCTTTAGATTAGTTGAACCTTAGTTATTTTCATAGGGTCCACCCCCCTTGGCTTCGCTAGGAGTTAGCCTAGACAGAGGAGTTGAGCTTTGAGTGACAGCAACTCAACTCAAGACATGCCCCCAATGCCACACTAAGTGGAGTTAAAAGAATTCTCCACAATAATCCCTGGTGTGTATTCAGGCGGCAACATTCTTTTGGCGTTGCTACCGGGGATAAATCTTTTTAAACCCGGAATACGACTTATTGTTTCTTAAATTTTTTTTTTGCTGTGTTTTATGCATGGTTGCTCTTTAGAAATTGGTTTGTGTCCAAGTGGCGACTCCACTAAATCAAAACATTGCAAGGTACTCTACTGGAAGCAACCCAATCTTTTTGGTTAATCCCATTCTTGAGCTTGAAAGGGTTTGTGGAAGGAGATTAAACAAACTCGCCTCTAGTAGACTTCTTGCTAATCTTGGACAAGAAGCACTTTCTGATCTCCATTTCCTTTTTGAAGCATTTGATAATCAAGAAGTTCAAGATATGGATGATTTGTATAGACCTATCAATTTTGCTAATATCCAAGGATATCCTCGTGTGTTACCTGAAAAGGCCATAGAAGAGTTGCCTTTTTTCCAAGGTAACAATGCAATAAGTGAGAAGACGCACATCAGGAATTTCAACCTCTGTACAAGCAAATGGTGCACCACCCACAACTATGAGGACGTGAAAATCAAGCTTTTTATTTTTTCCTTGGAAGAAGATGCCTTGGATTGGTTCCTAGAGCAGAATGACAACACCTTCATAGACCTTGCTGGAATTATTACTGCCTTCAACACTAAGTGGGGGAATAAGAAAGAAGATCGCCACCTCTTGGCTGCCTTGAACAGGATCAAGAAGAATGAAAATGAAACAATGGAGGATTTCAACAAACGGTTTAATGACATAGTAAAAATTTTGCCTCAAGATATCAAACCCCCAAAAAAGTCAATTCTTATTTGTTACATTGATGCATTTAATGTTGATACTTCATATGAGTTGAGGGGCAAAGAGCCTGCAAATTTAAAGGATGCTCAAGGAATGGCTGAAAAGATAGAGAAGTATAGACAAGCCTCAAGAAAATCAAATATCCCGGGTTTCACAAGAGGAAAGTCTCAGGAATCAAAAGCCAAAGCAAAAGTTAAGGATACAACAAGTGATCCCATCAAAGAATTGACTCAATTAATCAAGACTATGGAAATAAATCATGTTAACCAGATGAATCCTTCACAGAATAGATTGGTGGCTATGGAGAGATCACAAGCAGGGAAATTTCAGTCAAGGCCAAATGAGAGGTGGAAAAAGAAGGGTCCTCCACAAGACCATAGGCCACCTAATCCACTGGAATCTACCAATTCAGTGGATCAAGCCCGTTCTTATTGCAAACGTTGTGATGAATTCCATGATGAGGCCACTTGCCCCATTGTTAAAAGAATTATTGAAACTGGCATGGCAAGGACAAGTGAGCAGATTAATGTGGTAGGCAAACAACACAGTATTTCCATGGAAAATTGGAATGAGAATATTGAAGAAAGTCAGAATGCAAAGTGTCTTTAATCTACATATAGTGTGAATAATACTTTTGATGAATGTGATAAGGTTACCAAGTTTTTTGGTGAGAAGCCCACACCAGATCAAATTCTCGAGATGGCTATGGATAAAGGGGTAACCTATCATAGAAGAAGTAAAGATCAAGGTAAAATGCGACCAAGTGATCCTAGAGTCTTTACCCTCCTACATCTGATTTTAATGTTGACTTGGGTTGATGGATTAACAATTCGAAGATCTTGGTTCCATTGACTGAAATCCTCAAGATCCCTTCTCAAAAATCCAAGTTATTAAAGGTCATTGAAGCCCCCTATGGTAAGAACGTTGAAAAATTCTCTAAGGATAAAAATGAAGATGCCCCAGTAATATTGCAAAGTATGGATAGAGGAAAAGGAAATAAAGATCATCAACCTTTCTTCATTACCTTATTGGTAAATGGCCATCTTGTGCACAATTGTATGTTGGATTCAAGGGCCTCTTCAAATGTTATAACCAAAAAGGGCATGGAACAACTCAATCTAAGGATATCTAGGCCTCATCATAACATTTGTGCTATGGACTCAAAAAAGATAGAAGTATGTGGGCTAATTAAGGACCTGCAAGTTTAGTTATCAGCATATCCAGATATTATGATTACTATGGATATTGTGGTGATTGATGTGCCAGATGCATGGGGAATGCTTCTATCAGGAAGTGGGTTGAAGACTTGGGTGGCAACATTCAGATGGACCTGTCATACGCCACCATACCCAACATTGATGGCACCATGGTTAGATTAGAGAGAGAATTGGAAAGGAAATTTCATGTGGAAAATCCTAAGGAGCCAAACAATGAAGTTGTGTATGGGTCAGATAAAATTAGAAACTATGCAATATTATTGAATTTCATGATGTTGAAGAATCTAGGGCATGCATAATTACATTGATTCTTCATTGCATGATAACAATTTGTGAAGTATTTAAACAATTTATCTTAGCTTGATGTTTACTTCATTATTAGCATGTGTATGTTAACTTCATCAAACTGCTATCAAAACAAAAGAGACAAGAACACAAGTAATTGGCTTTCTGCCAGGGCCAAAACCTCTCCCTCTTGGAGAGGAAAACCCATGCATAAATTCTTCTTATAGAGATTCCATTGACGAATACCAAGACCATGACCCTTGACACAATCTGCCTCTCCAAGACCAAGCCATCAATTTTCTTCGTTAAGCACTGTTGAGATCATCATCTTGCTAGGTCACTGCTGCACCATGATTGCTCCATTAATACTGTTGTAGCCTTCATTGAGATTATGATTTACAAGAACAAGATTATAACTGGAATAACATCATGACTGTGCATTAATATAGATTGAGATAACTTGTACTATCATCAGATCCTTCCATCATCATGGTGAGACACCAAGACCTTGACACTGCTATTTTTTCATTATGTCAAGACTAAGGTACTGTGAATCTGCTCCTTCTCATTATACTGAGATTATCTAATGTGAGATTAGGACCATATCTCTGCTTTCACTGAGATAGTAACAGAATTTATTATTACACTGAGATCTGATGTGGTTATGCATAGCATCGAGACACAGAAACATATGCCGAGACTATTAGATAACAGGTCTGAATATCCTTCGCTGTAATACTGAAATCATCTTTATGGCATGACTGTCTTACTGTTCCATCTCTAGCCAAAGTTCCATAGCTACAGGAGGATGGTGTCAAGACTTCTCCTATTCATGAGAAATTTGTCCAACACTGTAATGTCGAGATTGTCCAAACCTCATGTCACTGTTGTGTCTATGCTGCTCCAGTTATCCAAGGTCTTGACTGTGACTGCACCTAATACCCAATCGAGGTGCAATCAAGCCCTAGATTTGGGCCTGCTCCATCATGCAAGTTTATAGAGAGAGGAATGCGAGATTGTTACCTCAATTCTTGATGCCCTTAGACAAGTTCTGTTGCTCCTTCATTGCAGATACCCTCATATCTTGACTGCGGCTTCAAGCTTTGACTGCAGCTCCATGTCTAGACTGCGGCCTCATGACTACGGCTCCTCTTCCATGTGAAATCTCAGAACCATCCAAAAAAATTCCATGTCATTTTCGTCTACCCTTCATAGGTATTTATAGTGGTTATCCATATCTGTAAGCCGACCTTAACTCATTAACTGGCGTGTCCATTATTTCAAGCCGACATGACATGTATGTATACATTTCTTTGTAGCCAACGTGATCATCTCCTTATTGCTTCGCTTGCAAACTTTGGAGGGCTTGAATTTGAGGCATTGATCTTGACCTTGGAGGGCTGCTACACTAGTTGAAGACTTGTATGAAGCAGAAAACTTCTGATACGCAGAATACATATATAAATATTTTATTAATAAGATGAATTTACAGATGATGATTGATTACAATGGGGTTTCTGGCTTATATACCGCCATGGCACCCTTTGGGAAAGGGCATGATCTTATGATCGTGCCCTTTCGTCTAACTAAATCTAAAATTAAACAATAAACCTAAAATTAACTAATTTTTTACATAACATTGCCTTCCTCTCGAAAGAATGCTTTGTCCTCAAAGCATACGCAACGACGGATGTTGTTGACAAAATGCTTCATTCTCCCAAGAAGCGTCTTCTTCGGTAAGTCCTTCCACTTGATTATATATTCCAAGATGATCAAGGTCCCACACTTTAAAAGGTCTTGGATTAATCTCTCAATTTCCGCTTTTTGGTGATGTGAATATCGGTATGGCTTGATGTTGACGGGGTCTGATCTTGCCTTGACTTCTATTGTATGCTCAATTTCCCTATTAGGTATCATCTTCATAGGTAGGTCTTGAAATACTTTTTCATGCTTCCGAATCAGATCTTGTATCTGTGGTGACTCTTCTCTGGTCATATTTGCAGATAACATTTCTAATTGGTGACATTGCATTGCATAAGCAGGTGCTCTTCTTCGACTCAGCTTCATCATCTGAGATGATGATACAACTTGATTTTTTGGTGCTTGGAATCCGTGTAGCTTGTACTTCTGACCTCCCCATTTGAATTTTATAAATTGTACTTGATGGTTGGCGGCATAAGTACCTAAAGTTCGTAACCATTGGATACCTAAGACTACATCTACTCCTCCTAACGGTACTGTGAAGAATGGAGACTCTAGATTAAAGTCTTGAATCTGCAAATTGACCTTATGGCATTTCCCTACCTTTTCAATCTTCTTACCATTAGCTACCATCACTTTCATGTTTGGTAAGGGAAATGAAAAGATATTGAGTCTCTTTGCCACGGTTGCATCTAAAAAATTGTGTGTGCTTCCAGAGTCGATGAGAACCACTACGTTGTTCTTCTTTATGTGTCCTTTTAACTTTAAAGTCTGAGGTTGTGTATTACCTGTCATAGCTGATAATGACACTTGCGGAATACTTCCGTCATCTAATTCTGGTGAGAATTCTGGGGCGTCTTCTGTGTCTTCTATGTCATAATCTTCACTGTTTGAATCATTGGTTGCTTCACAATTATATACGTTCTTTGGTTCTTTTCGTTTAGCACATCTATGTTTGGCGTCCCATTTCTCACCACAGCGTTTACATTTACCCTATTTTATCCTTTGCATCTCCACATTAGATTTTTCATCTTCACGACGATGCGGTGGAACATATCTTGTATTATTTGAGTCCACATACTGGGGTATCCTTCGTCTTGCATAAGTTTTTTCCGCTTTTGACCAAAATATTGGTTCGGATTTCTTTTCGGTTGTTTTTGCTTTTCGTCTTGCTACTTCTATAGATGTAATGTCATGCATCTCAAGTTCTGCTTGTAAATGGGTTTTGAGTCCCGAGATGTATGACTGAATTAGACGAGATTCTGATAACCCAGGTACTCATGTTACTAAGGTCTCCCATTCTTGAGTGTATTCGTCCACACTTCCTTTTTGTCGTAGTTTGATGAGTTTTGAAAAGAACTCTTCTTCCTTTACACCTTGGAATCTTTTGAAGAATGCATCTTTAAATTTCCTCCAGCTAATGACATGTGTTGTCTTTTTCCACCACATATACCAGTTATATGCTTCTCCCTCCATTTTCATGGATGCATGCCTGAGCTTTTCGTCATCGTCATTGATTTCATATATCTCAAAGTATTCTTCTGCTTTATTTATCCATGCAACATTGTTTTTTCCGTTTCCATCAAATTTAGGCATCTCAACTTTTGCCCTTCGCTGGTATGTTGCTAATGGTTGAGCGAAAAAAGGGTGTTGATTAGTAAAGTTATCCCAGAGTTGCTTGTTTGTAAAGGCTGTGTTACTCGCTTCTTGGTGGGGTGTCGCTAATTTTTTTGGGGATTCAACTTTTTCACGAGAGTCTGTTGACTTTGTTGAATCTGACGAGATGCGTTCTTGATTCTCTTCACCTTCTTTTAGTAGTTGTTCGGGTGTACAATTCGACCTTTTACACAGAATTTTCAGCATTGTTAAGACCTCTCTGATGCCTGCTTCTGTCTGAACATGATAATTTTCCATCTTTATTTCTATTCGATTTGTCGTATCGTGAAGATTTTTTATTTCATCAACTTGCTCCCCAAGCTTGATCTGGAATTCATTTAATCTTTTATTGACCTCATCGTGGTTGCTATTTATCTTATGCTCTGCATCCAACAATTTTTTTTGGAAATCCGCCATTATCATTGTCGACATTGAGCGGGTTTGTGGGGGCGTGTATTTATTTGCCAGCGAAAATATTTTTCCTCTTTTTTTTATTAGCTAAAATAAATTTTATACATATAACTTTTAATTAATTAAAATAAATTTAATTAATTAAAATAATTTTAATTAATTAAAATAAATTTAATTAATTAAAATAATTTTAATTAATTAAATTAACTCTTATATATATATATATATAGATATATATATAACTTATAACTAAATTATAACTAAATTAAAGTTATATGTTATATAATTTATTATTAAATTATAATATATATTACATATAACTTATATATATCATATATTATATATATATATATATATATTATATGTGTGTTTTCTATGGACAGGCACGTATTACCCTATAATTATTTAAATGACCGAATGGACAGTCACCTAATGGACAGTCACGTCCCAATGAAAATGTCAACCAATGACTGTTCAAACCTTTAGTTTTTTTTTCGCGTTATTATCCCTGTCCCCGTCCCCTTCAGCGTTATCACCGCAATTAAAAGGAACGCAGCAATTTAGTGTTATCACCACAGGGAGGAAAAAAATAACAGTTCAGTGTATCCGCAGCGTAATGGAACCGCAAGGCCCACGCAATGGAACACAGGAAAAATGACACAGGTGTCTTGTTGATTCCGCGTGTCACGTCCCTGGTTCTGTTGATGTTTCAGCGTATCACTCAAGGTGAAATACGCACAGCGAAAGCAGTCCAGGCGGGAAGTGCGTAGACAGGGTGAATACGGCAGCGGACAAAATAATGATACGTACAGTGACAGCAGTGGATGGATGCGTGAACCAGCACAGGCTAGAGGATTCGACCGCTCTGATACCAATGAAGCAGAAAACTTCTGATACGCAAAATAGATATATAAATATTTTATTAATAAGATGAATTTACAGATGATGATTGATTACAATGGGGTTTCTGGCTTATATACCGCCATGGCACCCTTTGGGAAAGGGCATGATCTTATGATCGTGCCCTTTCATCTAACTAAACCTAAAATTAAACAATAAACCTAAAATTAACTAATTTTTTACATAACATTGTACCCATTTACATGGACTTGTGACATGATTCTTTGACATAGAAATAAATTCTAAAGACATCAAGATGAAGTCTTTCACCTAATGACACCTCTTGCTCACGAAACCCATGCAGCAAGATTACAAAGAAATTTATTCTCTTTTATTACATCAAATACAAAGATCATGTCATTATGAAGACCGAACATAGTTACACTTTCTTCAACACTCCCTCTTAACAAGGGAGGTATTCATAATGGTACTTAGTCATTCTCAATCTGAAGAATTTCTCATAAGAAGAATCGGATTTGCAATCCATCTGTTATAGCATCATTTCAACCAACATTGTTTCCATTTAGCAAGGCCTTGACTAACAGCTCTATCTCTCACTTAGATCAAAGCACACAATGTTGGCGAGACCAATGACTGATAGACACGCATCATAATGGTCTCTCTTAGGGTCATACCCACCCGGGTGTTCTTCGAGTATGACCTACTAGGATTATTCTCATCTTGGGTTGCCAAGCCTCAAGAATATCGATCATCTTGCCCACTCTTGTCTTGGATGCCCTACCACATCCTCAAAGAGTGTCAGATGCCAGATGATTACACAATCCTCCATTCTTTCTTCCAAACTGAAGACAAGAATGTCGTGTCTAACTCTCCCTCTTAATCAGGGACAAGTTCCAAGTTTCTCTTTTCTCATAAACTTGCTCGAGTTCCTTTGCTCATAGGAACTTCCCAGAGCTCCCTCTTACCCAGGGACTCTATCATCAGTGATTTATAGGGTCTTCTAGTTGACTGACGATCCAAGACTTCAATGTCATCAATTTCTTCACATGTAGGGTTCAGCGATCCATCACTTTCCTTCGTCATGTCATTCCTTTGTTCCCGGAAAGTATCCTCCTTGGCTTTACATATGGGGCTTCCTCCATAAGCTCAATTTTCTTCACTTTTCTTCACAAGGTACATAGTTGTGACATCCTTCACAACTCTCCTTTCCTTGATCTTGCACACATACCCAGACTTTTCCAAGAGGTCAGACACCAAAAACAAATCACATATTACCTTTTGGTGATGGCCTTCTTCCAGTGACATCTTCTTGTAGGCATCAATCATCCTGCATTCATGTTGACACATCTCCCAATGATATCTATTGTCAAGGGTCCTCATCTTTTCAGACTTCCATCAAAGTCTTCACATCATTCCGGGAGGTTTCTTGGTCAAGTCTTCTTGATCCTCTGAATGTTGACTGCCTTCGTCATGGTTGCATTTCTCACGATCTCTTTCATCCTCATGTCTTTCATTCCCAGGAACTCTCATAGTTCTTCAATGGTCACCAACTACCTCATACCATATTATGAGGACATATTATGTTGATTTCATCTAGTCTGACTTATGTCTTTCTGCATCCTTTCAGAGGAGGAGATCTATTCCCTTTTGATCATGCTTGATCCATTTTCCCTGCAACCATATAACATGACATCACAACATCAAATGTATATACAAATATAATCATACATACCTCATTTTTCCTTCAGGTGTCTTTCAACAACTTTCTTGATTGAACAAATCCTCAATCTCTTGGTCTGCTTCATATACCATCATCTCATGAGTTCCAAAAGTTGGAAGTCCTGACGAGACATTTCTTGCCCTTTCGAACAGGGAGATCCTCCGGTGAGATCCCTATTAGAGATCTTGGATCTAGTATATCCCCATCTGGAAAATGTTTCCTTTGTCTTGAATGACTTCTTTCATTCCTTCAATATACAACGAGATTCCCAAGAGCCATGTTTTTCATGATTCCATCTAGTTTGACTTATGTCTTTCTGCATCCTTTCAGAGGAGGAGATCTATTCCCTTTTGATCATGCTTGATCCATTTTACCTGCAACCATATAACATGACATCACAACATCAAATGTAAATACAAATATAACCATACATACCTCATTTTTCCTTCAAGTACCTTTCAGCAACTTTCTTGATTGAACAGATCCTCAATCTCTTGGTTTGCTTCATATACCATCATTTCATGAGTTCCAAAAGTTGGAAGTCCTGACGAGACATTTGCTGCATTTTCGAGCAAGGAGATCCTTCGCTGAGATCCCTATTAGAGATATTTCAGGATCTAGTATATCCCCATCTGGGGCATGTTTCCTTTGTCTTGAATGACTTCTTTCATTCCTTCAATATACAACGAGATTCCCAAGAGCCATGTTTTTCATGATTCCATCTAGTCTGACTTATGTCTTTCTGCATCCTTTCAAAGGAGGAGATCTATTCCCTTTTGATCATGCTTGATCCATTTTACCTACAACCATATAATCACATTTTACATCACAACATCAAATGTAAATACAAATATAATCATACATACCTCATTTTTCCTTCAAATATCTTTCAGCAACTTTGTTGATTGAACGGATCCTCAATCTCTTGGTCTGCTTCATATACCCTCATCTCATGAGTTCCAAAAGTTGGAAGTCCTGACGAGACATTTGTTGCCTTTTCGAACTAGGAGATCCTCCGTGAGATCTCTATTAGAGATCTTTCAGGATCTAGTATATCCCCATCTGGAAAATGTTTCCTTTGTCTTGAATGACTTCTTTCATTCATTTTTCATGATTCTATACAAGCTCTTGCTTCCATGATGCCATAATCCATTTTACTATGATCATATCTGCGAGAACTCTCAATAGGATCCTTTTGAGAGGGATACTATCTCATTCATAATGGAGATCTATTACTCCCTCTTTCCCTGATCCTTTCTTCAACTTCCTCCATCCTTCTGGCAATATGAGTTCTTCTTCCATAGTACTGTTTTGTCTTATCAACCTTCCCTTTACTTATCTGCACTTATATGTGACTCATCATTTTGCCTTTCTCTATCTGACATAGAGACCATAGACTGTTGATTGAGGTAACCTTCTTGTTCATGGACATCTGTTACCTTGCTTATCAATATCAATATCAATGATGATTATTTTCTCACCATTTTTCCCAGATCTCGTAACTGAGATCTCATGAAGATTTTTCTTCATTCTTCTTTACTGTATTTCAGATAGTATATCCTTATGCAACCTTCTTATGTCTCCTTTCTTAATTTATAGGACCTTCATGACTTCAAAGGAGAACTAAATATACTGACTTCATCTCTCTATAAGGATTCTGTCAATCCTACTGCAAGAACCTTTTGATGACTTATCTAATCCATAGATCTTCTTGCACTGATGAAGTCAATAAACCAAAACTTGATTAATAAAAGATACTTACTTGATATGTGAAGACAAGATCTTCACCTTGATCATGTTGGCTGATGTTGAGGTAGATGCATTGATACTTGATAGGATCCTTGCTGAAGCTTATCTTCAAGTCCTTCAAGAGTAATTGACTTGAACATCTGGTCCTTGTAGTATCAACTAGAGGTTGCTTGCCATGATGTGATAGGATAGTGTAGCATCTGATTTGAGTCCTGTCCATGCCAATCATGTTGTAGATGATCTGCTTCTTTGAATGGGAATCCGAGTTGTTCTTTGAAGAGATCCATCACTGTAATGTAGAGATCATGCCATGGTGTGGAGTGTGAGAGACACCAAGGTTGTTGTTATAGATCAGACTTTGACTTCAGACCTTCAAAACCCTTGCTGAAGATGACTGAAGTTGTGAACTGCTTATTGGACCTTGATCTTTATAAAGAAGGATCCAAACTGAGTTGTGGATGGATTTGTTAAAACTGTTGTTACATATCCTGAGATCTGAAGACTGTTGACATCTGAAGCCCTTGCTGATGTAGACTGGTTTCTGATCTAGGGTTTGATTCTGCCATGTAGATCTTCAGCTATTTTGATATCTTGTAGATACTTGATTCTTGAATGTCTCTTTTCTGCCCTTCCTTTGACTGTTGAACCTATCCCTCTGATACCATGTTGAAAAATCTAGGGCATGCATAATTACATTGATTCTTCATTACATGATAACAATTTGTGAAGTATTTAAACAATTTATCTTAGCTTGATGTTTACTTCATTATTAGTATGTGTATGTTAACTTCATCAAACTGCTATCAAAACAAAAGATACAAGAACACAAGTAATTGGCTTTCTGCCAGGGCCAAAACCTCTCCCTCTTGGAGAAGAAAACCCATGCGTAAACTCTTCTTATAGAGATTCCATTGACAAATACCAAGACCATGACCATTGACACAATCTACCTCTCTAAGACCAAGCCATCAATTTTCTTCGTTAAGCACTGTTGAGATCATAATCTTGCTAGGTCACTATTGCACCATGATTGCTCCATTAATACTGTTGTAGCCTTCATTGAGATTATGATTACAAGAACAAGATTATAACTGGAATAACATCATGATTGTGCATTAGTATAGATTGAGATAACTTGTACTATCATCAGATCCTTCCATCATCATGGTGAGACACCAAGACCTTGACACTGCTGCTTTTTCATTATGTCAAGACTAGGGTACTGTGAATCTGCTCCTTCTCATTATACTGAGATTATCAAACGTGAGATTAGGACGATATGTCTGCTTTCACTGAGATAATAACAGAGTTTATTATTACACTGAGATCTGATGTGGTTATGTATAGCATCGAGACACAAAAACATATGTCGAGACTATTAGATAACAGGTCTAAATATCCTTCGTCGTAATACTGAGATCATATTTATGGCATGATTGTCTTACTGTTCCATCTCCATCCGAAGTTCTGTAGTTACAGGAGTATGATGTCAAGACTGCTCGTATTCATGCGAAATTTGCCCAACACTATAATGCCAAGATTGTCCAAACCTCATGTCATTGTTGTGTCTATGCTGCTCCAGTTATCCGAGGTGTTGACTGTGACTGCACCTAATACGCAATCGAGGTGCAGTCAAACCCTAGATTTGGACTTGCTCCTTCATGCGAGTTTAGAGAGAGAGGAATGCGAGATTGTTACCTCAATTGCTGATGCCCTTAGACAAGCTCTGTTGCTCCTTCATTGTGGATACCCTCATATCTTGACTGCGGCTTCAAGCTTTGACTACGGCTCCATGTCTAGACTGCATTCTCATGACTGCAGCTCCTCTTCCATGTGAAATCTCAGAACCATCCAAAAAAATTCCATGTCATTTTCGTCTACCCTTCATGGGTATTTATAGTGGTTATCCATATATGTAAGCCGACCTTAACTCATGAACTGACGTGTCCATTATTTCAAGCCGACATGACATGTATTTATACATTTTAATTCATTTCTTTGTAGCCGACGTGATCATCTCCTTATTGCTTCGCTTGCAGACTTCGGAGGGCTTGATTTGAGGCATTGATCTTGGTCTTGGAGGGCTGCTACACTAGTTGAAGACTTGTACACATTTACATGGACTCATGACATGATTCTTTGACATAGAAATAAATTCTAAAGACATCAAGAAGAAGTCTTTCACCTAATGACACCTCTTGCTCATGAAACCCATGTAGCAAGATTACAAAGATAATTTATTCTCTTTTATTACATCAAATACAAAGATCATGTCATTATGAAGACCGAACCTAGTTACACTTTCTTCAACACATGATACCATGAATGATGAAGATAGGGAAGTCAAGGCTAACAAGGTTTGGTACCTGCATTTTGATGGAGCTTGCTCTAAATTTGGTAAAGGTGTTGGGGTGGTATTCACTTCTCCTTCAGGAGAGAAGTCCTACTTTTCTTATAGGCTTGAGTTTGAAGCATCTAACAACATAGCAGAATATGAGGCGCTTTTATTGGGTGTAGAGTTCGCAAAGGATATGGTAATTAACTAGTTGCGCATTAAAGGAGATTCAGATTTGATTATACTCCAGGTTAAGAACATAGTTTCTTGCAAAAGCGAAAGGTTGAAAATATATAGGAATGCTATATGGGACACTATGGAGTATTTTGATGCATTGGATTTGATAGCAATTCCTAGAGATGAAAATAAAGAAGCAAATTGTTTAGCAGTGGCCGCTTCAAGAAGAATTAATTAAAGACCAAATGAAAATGGAGGTTAATTTCAGAGCATCAGTACCTGATAATCTAGATCATTGGCAATTTTTTAGTGATGAAAGACAAATCATAAGGTTCATAAACAATATGAATGAGTTTTCAAATTTTCAAGCTAGCTACAAAGAGGAAGGGTGTGAGTATGTAGAATGTGAAAATGACAGGATAAACCCCACCCCTATAGGAATCATTGCTCTAGAGCAACTCTTTGATAGGCATGATGGTCAAAAGAAGAGAAATGAAAATAGGATGGAACTTGGTGCTCATATTGAAGTAAATATTGGGGCAATTCAGGACCCAAAAATGGTAAAGATTGGAAACGAAACAACTGAAGAAGAGAGGAATCAGTTGGTGAATCTGCAAAAAGAGTATAGAGATGTGATGGCTTTTACATATGATGAGCTAAAGGCTTATAGAGAAGATGTGATCCAACACACCATACCTCTCAAGGATGAAAGTGCCAAGCCTTTTAGGCAGAAGTTAAGACAGATTAATCCTAAGCTAGCTCCTTTGGTGCAAAAGGAGCTCCAAAAGATGTTAGCAATAGGGATCATAGCCCAAACTAGACACTCTACATGGTGCTCAAACTTGGAGATTGTCAGAAAGAAGAATGGATCCATCAGACTATGTGTTGATTTCAGGAATTTAAACTTGGCATGCAAAAAAGATAATTACCCTTTGCCAAATATGGAAACTTTGCTTCAAAGGGTCACAAGATCTGGGATGATGTCACTTTTAGATGGGTTTTCAGGATATAATCAAGTCATGGTTAAAAAGGAGGATCATCATAAGACTACATTCACCACGCCATGGGGGACCTTTGAATATTTGAGGATGCCTTTCGGATTGTCAAATGTTGGGGCTACATTTCAAAGGGCTATGGACTATGCCTTCAAAGGTTTGATTGGCAAGATCATTGAAATCTACCAAGATGATTTGACAGTTTTCTCAAAGGATGGGTCAACACACATAAATCATCTTAGGCAGATTTTTGATAGATGTCGTGAATATGGCATCTCTTTGAACCCAACAAAATCAATATTTGGAGTAACTGAAGGAAAATTGTTGGGTCACATAATATCAAAGGATGGGATGAGGATCGATCCGGAAAGAGTAGAAGCTATAGAAAAGATTCCTCTCCCTCATAATATAAAGGCTCCCCAAGCTTCCTTGGCAAGATTAACTTTATTAGAAGATTTATGCCTAATTTTCTAGAAATGGTCAAGCCTATCCATGCTCTCCTAAAGAAAGATGCTAGATTTGAATGGGGTGACCAAGGGAAGAAAGCCTTCAAAGACATTAAGGGTTCAATTACAAAGGCTCCTGTGCTAGTTAGTCTAGATTACTCAAAAGAATTCCTTGTGTTTTCCTTTGCATATGAAGAAACCATTCTAGGAGTCCTACTTCAAAAAAATGTTGAGGATCAAGAGCAGCGAATTGCATTTATGAGCAAGGCATTGCATAGTTCAGAATGGCAATATCATATCATGGAAAAGCAAGGCTATGCATTAGTAAAATCACTTAAGCATTTCAAGGTGTATGTGGGGTACTCAAAGATTATAGCTTTTGTCCCACATTCAGTAGTAAAAGATATTTTGACACAGACAGATTGCTTAGGTGCCAGGGCTAGGTGGGTCACGAAGATACAAGAGTATGGCTTAGAAATAAGACCCATCAAGCTAATCAAAGGTCAAGGCTTGGCTCAAATGCTCACAGAGGGAAATGAAAAAGACTTGGGATTGGTTTGCCAAAATGCTTCATCAGGACTAGCAGTTTCTACAGAGCTTCAAAGGTTAGAACAATTGGACTGGTATGGGGACATCATCTTTTATTTACAAAACCTTACTTGCCTAGGTTATAGTTGGTCATAAAAGGAGGAAATTAAGGTTAAGGGCTTCTAAATATTGCATCATCCAAGACGGATTGGGTTGGAGGAATCCAGACGACCTCATCCTTAGATGTGTTGATGAAGTAGAGGCCAAGAATCTTATAACAAAATTCCATGCAGGATTATGTGGGTGACATTATACAACAAAAACAACAACCCACAAGATCCTTAGAGCTGGTCACTATTGGCCTACTATCTTTGCAGATGTTCACAAATATATCAAGGGTTGTCATCCTTGTCAATTATTAACTAGGAAACAAAAATTGGCCTCCTTACCTTTATAACTAGTGCTGGTAGAAGCTCTTCTCTAGCACTGGGGTCGTGATTTTATTGGACAATTTAAAGAAAATTCAAGTAATGTCTACACTTGGATACTGACTACAATGGATTATTTCACGAAGTGGGTGGAAACCATTCCTACACAGCATGCTACTGAAAATGTTGTGATGGATTTCCTAGAAGACAAAATTATAACAAGGTTTGGAGTACCTGCAAAAATCACAATTGATAATGCCAAAGCCTTTAGTTCAGCAGAATTTTCACCTTTTTGCTTTAAGTATGGCATTATCTTATCCCATTCTTCAAATTACTATGTCCAAGGAAATGGTCTTGCAGAATCTAGCAACAAGAACTTACCGATCATTATCGGAAAGGTAGTAGGATATAACAAGAAAGCATGGGATAGTAAAATAAAGTATGCATTGTGGGCAGACAAGATTACAAAGAAGAGTTCCACAGGGAAAATTCCTTTTGAGCTGATATATGGCCTTGATGTTACTTTACCAATACATTTAAAACTCCCTGTTTACCAATTGCTTCAAAATTTTACTTGGAACACATAAACTCAACATTAAATAACCATTATATATATTTTATTAATAAATGATTGAATGGATGGTTTACAGAGTGAGAGGCCCTGGCTTAAATACAGCCCTAAGTGCCTCTTGGTGAATGGGCATGATCTTTGATCATGCCCTTTGCCTTAATTAAACTAATAGTTACAGGAATAATTTATTTTTATATAACATTGCCTTCCTCCCAAAAAGATGCTTTGTCCTCAAAGCATACGTAATGACGGATGTTGTTGATGAAACACTTCAGTCTCCCAAGAAGCTTCTTCTTCTGGTAAGTCCTTCCACTTGATCAGGTATTCTTTGATTACTCGTGATCGCAGCTTCTTTTCCCTGATGGAGATGATACCTTCTGGCTCTAGAATAACCTTTCCTTTGTCATCTAAAGTCGGAAGTGTTGTTTACACTGATTGATGTTCACCAAGTGCTTTTTAAGGCAAGATACATGGAAAATGTTGTGAACACGACTTTTATCGAGGAGGCTTAAACTCTATGCTACTTGGCTGATCTTTTTGTTGATCTGGTACGATCCATAAAACCTTGGTGACAATTTATTTTTTCCTTTTTGTTTGAAGGGCAGTTGCTTATATGGTTGAAGTTTGGCAAATACCCATTCTCCAACTTCAAATTCTCTCTTTGTTCTATTTTGGTCAGCTTGCTGCTTCATACGGTTTCTTGCATTATTTAGATTTTCTTTTAGAGTTTTGACGACTTTTTGGGTTTCTTCTAACTGGTTTTTAACAGCACGTAGGTTCATCTGGACGATGGCAAAGTCTTTCCATTTCGGAGGTTCATACCCGTACAAAGCTTGAAATGGAGTCACTTTTGCTGACATGTGTGGTAAGTAGAATTGTACCACCATTCAACGAGATGTAACCACTGAACCCACTTATTTTGTTTTTATGTGGCATAACAACGTAGGTAGGCTTCCACACATTTATTGACAACCTTTGTTTGGCAATTTGTTTAAAGGTGGTAAGCAGAACTCATGTTGAGGTAGGTTCCTATATGATTGAAAAATTCCTTCCAAAAATTACCCTTAAATTTGGCATCTCTATCGCTCACAATGACCTTGGGAAATCCATGTAATTTGTAAACATTTTTGCAAAATATCTCAGCGATTTGTTTTGTTGAGTTTGATTTCCTCATTGCAATAAAGTGAGCATACTTGGTGAGTTTGTCGACTACTACAAGAATTTTATCCTTGCCATCAAACACAGGTAAACCTTCAATAAAGTCCATTGATATTTCCTCCCATTTCTGATTTGGGATGTTTAAGGGATGAAGTAGTCCGGGTGTCATAATATTTTCATTTTTATTCCTCTGGCATTTATCACATTCGGCTACATATTTTTGAATATCCTTACTCATTCCCTTCCAAAAGAATGACTGGCGTGCGTTATAGTAGGTTTTAAAAAATCCTACATGTCCGGCTGACAGTGAATCATGCGACTCTTTGAGAACCTTGGCTTTAAATTTGGAATCTACATTCAAATAAATTCTTCCCTTGTACCATAGAATATCGTTCTTCCATTCAAATTTTGAATTTTGAGGAAGATTATTGATTATAGCACTTGTTTCTAGGTCTTTTGCATATTCACTTCGAATCTCATTAAGCCATTCAGGCACAACCACTGACACTGCAAGTAATGATGGTTCTTCGTCTTTCCTCGACAACGCATCAGCTACTACATTATCTTTCCCTTTCTTATGTAATATATCCATTCCATTCAAATTTTGAATTCTGAGGAAGATTATTGATTATAGCACTTGTTTCTGGGTCTTTTGCATATTCACTTCGAATCTCATTAAGCCATTCAGGCACAACCACTGACACTGCAAGTAATGATGGTTCTTCGTCTTTCCTTGACAACGCATCAGCAACTACGTTATCTTTCCCTTTCTTATGTAATATATCCATGGCAAAGGTAGCGATTTTTTCTATCCATTTTGTTTGCTCTGTAGATAGCGTTTTTTGCTGGAGGAGATGCAAAAGACTATTATGATCTGTTTGTATTAAGAACTTACTTCCCAAGAGATATTGTCTCCATTTGGCTAATGTGTGCATAATAGCAAGCATTTCCTTGTTGTATGTAGATTTGAGGCATTCGTGCTTTTTGAGCTTTCTGCTTTCAAACGCGATTGAGTAACCATCCTGCATTAGTACTGCTCCTATGCCAAAACCCAAAGCATCACATTCAATTACAAATGGTTTTGAGAAGTCTGGAGTTGCCAATACAGGGGCATTAGACATAACTTCCTTCAAGTCTTCAAAACACTTTTCTGCTTCATCATTCCATCAAAATGAGTTCTTCTTTAGAAGGTTCGATAGGGGTGCAGTTATATGGGCATAGTTTTTAATAAATCTTCGATAATACCCTGTCAATCCTAAGAATCCTCTTAGCTTGGAGATATTAATTGGTTTGGGCCATTCCTTACAGCCTTGATCTTATTAGGATCTACTTTTACTCCTTTGGATATTATATGTCCGAGATATTCTACTTCTTCCTTCCCAAAAGTGCATTTGGACTTCTTGGCATAGAACTGATGCTCTTCCAACACAGTAAGAACTTTCTCCAAATGTTGTAGGTGCTCCTTCCAAGTTTTACTATAAATTAAAATGTCATCAAAGAACACTAACACAAACTTCCTTAGATATGGACGGAATAGCTCGTTCATAGTAGCTTGGAATGTTGTCGGTGCATTGGTTAAACCGAAAGGCATTACTTTAAACTCGTAATGACCTTCATGTGTTCGGAACGCAGTTTTTGCTACATCTTCCAATCTTATTCTGATTTGGTAATATCCTGACCTTAGGTCCAATTTTGAGAAGTATTTAGCGCCATGTAGTTCATCCAACATTTCATCGATAAAAGGAATTGGAAACTTGTTTTTAATTGTTATTTTGTTTAGTCCTCGATAATCGACGCATAATCTGAACGATCCATCTTTCTTTCGAACTAATACAACTGGAGCAGCATACGGACTTTTACTTTTTGAGATGATGCCACACTTTAAAAGATCTTGGACTAATCTCTCAATTTCAGTTTTTTGATGATGTGGATATCGATATGGTTTGATGTTGATGGGATTTGATCCTGCTTTGACTTCTATTGTATGCTCGATTTCTCTTTTAGGCGGCATCTTCATCGGAAGGTCTTGGAATATTTTTTCGTGTTTTTGAATCAGCTCCTGGACTTCTGGTGATTCTTCGTTGATCATATTTGAAGTTAACATTTATATTTGATGACGTTGTACCACATAAGCATGTGCTCCCTTCCGAATCATTTTCATCATCTGGGATGATGATACAATTTGGTTTTCAGGTGGTTGGAACCCATATAATTTGTATTTCTTCCCTTCCCATTTAAATTTTATAAATTGCTTTTGATGGTTGGCAGAGTAAGTACCGAGGGTTTGTAGCCATTGGATACCTAAGACCACATCCACTCCTCCTAATGATACAGTGTAGAACAGAGATCCTAAATTAAAGTCTTGAATCTACAATTTGACTTTATGGCATTTCCCTACTTTTTCAATTTTCTTACTGTCAGCTACCATAACCTTCATGTTGGGCATGGGAAAATGAGAAAATGTTGAGTCTCTTCGACATGGTTGAGTCCAAAAAATTATGGGTGTTACCGGTATCGATCAAAACCATTACATTGTTCTTCTTGATATGTCCTTTTAATTTTAATGTCTGGGGTTGTGATATACCTGTCATAGCCGATAATGATACTTGCGGAATGCTCTCATCATCTAGTTCTGGAGAGAATTCTAGGGAATCTTCGATTTCTTCTACGTCTGATTCATCACTGCCTGAATCATTAGTTGCTTCGCATTTATACAAGTTCTTGGTCTCTTTTCCTTTAGCACACCTATGTTTAGGGTCCCATTTTTCGCCACAACATTTGCACTTGCCTTCTTTCATTCTTTGCATTTCCACATCAGTTTTTTCTCCTTCACGAAGATGTGGTGGAACATATTTTGTGTTATCTGTGTTCGCGGCTTGGGAAAATCTTCGTCTTCAATACACTCTTTCAACCTTCGACCACAACGTTTTTTCGTGCTTCTTTTCAGCAACTTTTGCCTTTTGTCTGGCTACCTCTATAGATGTGATGTCATGAAGCTCAAGTTCAGCCTGAATATAGGGTTTAAGTCCCGTGATGTATCACTGAATCAGACGAGTTTCTGATAACCCAAGTACTCGTGTGGCCAAAGTTTCCCATTCTTGAGTGTATTCGTCCACATCTCCTTTTTGTTGCAATCTAGTGAGTGTTGAGAAGAACTCTTCTTCCTTGACACCTTGGAACCTTTTGAATAATGCATTTTTGAATTTCCTCCAACTTATAGCAAGTGTCGTCTTTTTCCACCACATATACCAATTATATGCTTCCCCTTCCATTTTCATGGAAGCATGCCTGATATTTTCGTCATCGATACTGTAAATCTCGAAATATTCTTCTGCTTTATTGAACCAAGCAATGCTGCATTTTTCGTTACAGTCAAATTTGGATAGCTCAAGTTTTGCTCTTCGTTGATATGTCGCTATCGGCGGAGAGAAAAAGGGGTATTGATTTGAAAACGACATATTGGTATATGGATTCCAGAGCTACCTATTTTCAACATTCGTGTTACTATTTCCTTGATTAGGTGTGGAAGAGATGTCCTTGGAGATTTGGGCTTCTCATGTGAGTCTAACGAGTTTGACGAATCTCGAGAATTGAGATGTTGAGTAGCTTCATTATTCTGGGGTATTTGATCGGGTGTAATCTTCATAGTGTTACAAATACAGGTCAACATCACCATTGCTTGATCCACCTTAACTGAAAGGTTTGCCTACTCCTTTTAAATTTCATTCTTATTCTCCTCGAGCTGACTTTCTATTCTCTTTGTTGTGTTCTGAAGCTCTTCGATTTTATCGCCATGTCCGGTCACCTTAACCTCAAGATCTATCAATTTTTTATTGAAATCGGCCATTGACATTGATGCAACCATCGATCGTGTATGAGGTGGGGTATCCTTATCTAGCTTAGCTCTTTTTCTTAACCTGATCCTAATTTTTTTTTAAATATTAAATAAATTTTTTTTCAATATTATTTTTTTATATCACTTATTTATAACTATATATTAATTAATATATATATAGTTATTTAAATATTAACTATTATATAAATTTACATCATATAACAATTAATAATAATGAAACTATATATTAATTAATATATACGTGTAGACTATGTACAAACGTGGAGCCCAAATCAATGGAGGGTAGCAGTTTGGAATCAATGGCAACGGTCACGGTGACAGGGAAATGGCAGAAAACAACGAGACAGTGCAGTGGTCGGGGTTTTTTGACACAGTTTGGGGATAGACAATACAGTGAGGAATGGAGCGGAATGTCACAGACACGCGGCAAATGAACGATGAGCAGAAAAAACGGAAACGACACGATTTTGGGATGGAACGCAGACAACGGATGTTAAAGAAGGCAACGGCAGAAGGGTTGGTGGGTGAGAGGGACAGGGAAGCGACCGGATGGTCAGACAGAATTGACAGTGGATGGGACGTGGCCAGATGGCGAAGTGGGTCGTGATTGTATGCAATGGAATAATCTCTTGTGCAGCGCCTTGCCGGAGAACCGAACTAGCCCCGATACCAGATGGAACACTTAAACTCAGCATTAAATAGCCATTATATATATTTTATTAATAAATGATTGAATGAATGGTTTACAGAGTAGAGGCCCTGGCTTAAATACAGCCCTAAGTGCCTCTTAGTGAATGGGCACGATCTTTGATCATGCCCTTTGGCTTAATTAAACTAATAGTTACAGCAATAATTTATTTTTATATAACATTACTTCAGATAAAAATGCAGTCCAAAGAAAAATTGATCAGATTGTGGAGTTAGACGAAAGCAAAAGAAAGACATTTGATCAAAGCTGCAAGAATCGGGGTAAGGTTAAAAGGGCTTTTGAAAAATCTTCTAGACAAAGATCATTTTAGAAAGGTGATATGGTGTTTCTTTGGGATTAAAGAAGGGAAACGCCAAGAATGCATGGGAAGTTTGACAGTCTATGGTTGGGGCCTTACATTATCAGAGATATTGTTGGTCAAAATTCATTTCATCTTAGCACACTTGATGGAGAGCCACTCAATTTGCCTACAAATGGGCAAATGCTTAAGCTGTTCTTCACAAGAAAATATTTGATGCCCAAGGGGCATCCTTTGTAAAGTGTCTCTAAACTTCCTCCCATTTTAACTCTTTCTTATTAGTTTAAGCTTTTCATTTCAAGTATTTTATTTCTGCAAATGAAGTAATAATGACTTTTATGGTGCATGTGCTTCTAATGTTTGTGTGGCGAGATATTTATTTATTGCAGATTTTGGATTCTCGCATGCTCTCCTGAAGATCAAGCACATGTCCCCATGTGGAGCCGAATGTTACCTGCTCATATGCACATGGCAGGGAATGAAGACCCCATTGCCAAATATTTTTAATTAAATTTCTATGTATTATTGTAAATAAGTGGCCTTTGAAAATGTTGGTGGCATATTAGAGCTCGAAATTCATGCTCACAATGACAACATTCTCCTAGTACCCACTTTGGGGGTCTAAAAATAATTAATTCCCCATGAAAACCCATTTTTTTCTAAAGTGTGGATGAAAAGTAAAGAAAATTTGCAAGAATTAATATGTGGAGAATTTATTAAAGTCATAATTCCAAATCAAAGAATCAACTTAAATGATGTGGCATAAAAGTGGAGTTAAGGAGCTGATTTGGAATGCTAAATGGGCCCTCGAATTTGGAAAAATATTGGCTGCCACATAGGGGGTCGAATTGCCCTTTTCAACAGCTAAAAATGGGACCAAATCCCACTGTTTGAGGGCCATTAACAGCTAAAAATAGGGGTTGAATTAGGATTGATATGCAGCCGATTTGGGGCTGCTTATAACAGCCATATTCAGCCAGATTTTAGGGACTGATATGCAACTAGGGGTTGTTATCTCAGCCAAAAAGAAGGGATACGCTCAGCCTAATGAGAGGAGTTTGTTAGGCTCTTGGGTCTCTCTTTTTTCTATAAATTGTAGTAATTTGCTCTCATTTGGAGAGGTTGGAAGCTTGAGAGCTTGGGCATACTATATTGTAATTTCACTACACTTTTTTATAATACAAAGACTTTGGAGGTCAATGGTCTCTTGCTTTGTTTTGTTTGCTATATGCTTATGTTGAGGTAACCTTGTTGATTTTATTGCTATTTGCTTTCAAGTTGGTTATCATAGGCCTTGATAAAGACATTGTTGTCCAAGGGAAAGAGTATTCTTTTGAAAAATTTTACACTCTAGATTTAACTACTACATTTGTTTCTCGGTTGAATAGCATGTTTATTTTATCATTGTGTAAAGTTTCACCTATTTTGTTAATCTTGTGGGAAAGATCTTAAGTGGTTTTAACTTTTTACAGGTATCTCAAGCCTGGAGTTGGGGTCCACCTCCAAGGATCCTAAAAGGCATTAGTCCCACTTGGACAAAAGACTCTCAAAGGCTTCAAAAGTGTTTTCAAAGAACCCAACATCTCTCATTTCCTTCTCATAAAATTAAATCACAATTCTTGGTTCCATTTTCAAGTGCTTTATTGAATATCTAGCAAACTAAAGGCTTGAATTTGTGGTTGTCATAACAGTCACAAATCAGCCAAAAAGAGCTGATTCAATTCAGCTCTTCTTGGCTGTCTTAGATCAAAAAATTTCATATAATTCATCTAAGATTTACTCATAAATTTTGATCAAGATTTAGTACTTATATTACAGATATCCAAAGTTTCCTCTATCACTTTGTATTGTTTGCTGGTTTATTTCGCAGATCATAAGTTCCAAGAGGAGTAGCTTTAGTGGATTTAACCAAGCCTTGAAATCAAAACCATCAAGACTCACTCTCATATCGTTTACCTGCAAACCTTAAACTTCTTAATCTTTTCCTTAAATTTTCATTAAAAAATCAGGCAAATAAGATTAAATTTAGATTGTTGTTCTAACAGCAATATATTTTGCTCATTCTTTAGAAAAACACCATAAAAATCTGATCCTTGGGAGTTAGAAATTTTTCTTTATAAGATAACAATTTTAATACGTTTAGATCATCTTTTCTTGAGTGTTTTACTAACTAATTTGCTTGCTGATTTATTTTTTTTACAGACTTTGACAACTCCAAAGGAAGTGCTTGTGGAAGAAAAAAACACTCAAAAAATGCCACCTTTGGACAGCTGATTGAAAACATCCTTTTGCACTTTGTAAGGCCCCTTTAAAGGGCTTCTCCTACCCAAAGATCACTTCAAGGAAACCATTTGAAATCTGTGGAAAAAGGATCTCTTATAGGCTGCCAAAAGAGCCTCTTGTAAATCCATTGCAACTTTGTAAAGAGACTTTTTTCTCTTAATATTGGGATTTTCCCAAGGGGCCTGTTGTCGAACAGAATGTCTAGGCACCGCGACAACGCTCAGATTGGGGGTTGTCACCCTAATCCCCAATCTCTTCGTTTAAGTTGTCTCCCTACAATAGGCTAAGGGGGGTAGACCCTATGGAAAAATGGAATGAAGAAGAACTAGTTGGGAACCAACAAGTTTGGGAGACACAGCGAGGCAATTAAGTACTTGATTAAGATTCAGTAAGATCTAGGATTTGATTAGATTTTAAACGATTAATACCAGTGCCTTATGGAGTCAACAACCTTGCTAGGGAAATGAAGACCAAGTAATCGATTAGCAACTGCTGCTTAAATGAATGACTATCTTATATGAAATGCGGATCCTAAAACTAAATGTGAGATGTAGGAATCTTTGTTGTTTTTAGTTAAATGCCTACTTAGATTTGTGAATCCTTCAATCCTTTCTGTGTTGAGCCTGATTTCGTAGTAATTGGTGGAGAGAAGGTCAGGAGAAGAACACTAAGGTGTGATTAACGATACCTCTCCTGATCTTCTAACATACCCGGTGCCTTCGGCGCTGCAGAAAGATGTGGCTTTCACCACTGCAAGGTCACCGTTTTAAGTACTATTAAAATAGGCTTCTCAAGAAAAAATGGATGGAAATCTATCTGTCTATCGACCAAGCTTATGCTTGGAAGTAAATTTTATCTATGCAAAGCTAACTTATATGCGAATGCACCGAAAGATGAGATGGAGCTAGACTCGAGAATGGGGAAACACTTGCGTTGCTAAAGCCTTCAAGTATCCAAATGAGATGTTCATTTTATTAGACGAAGACTTAAAAGATAAACTCTTGAAGATATTACAATTAAAACACCAGCTTATTTTAAATCTTCTTGATACAATTTAGCTCAAAGAGAACAAAAGCTACTTTGCAATTCGATATCAATGTCAACAAATGCTCAAAAGTATGCTTAGCTTAGGAAACAAAGATAAGCGATCTATTATAATTCCACAACAAGATTATTTAACAATCACTTGAAAACATTTGCAAAATGTCTAGCATGTAATGAGCATTGAATAATCCAAGCAATGACAATAGGTAGATGCAAGATATTCAACAGATGCACAATGCCTTGGCAATTAAATTTTAAGAGATTCAAATACTTTAAACAACCACAAAATTTAAATGCTAACCAATTTAGATCCTACAATTTAAATGATTATGCTTAGTGACCCAAATCTAGGAAATTTACCACCTTCCTATGGTTAAACTTATGATAAAAGATTTAAGCACATTTAACTAAGGAAAAATTTCGATACCACACAAGTTTTCTTTCAAATCTTAGCCTTAGCACAAAAAGACACCAAGAAGAAATTTTAAATTGACAACTTAATTATTCCTTCGGTGAATTTTTCGATAAGTTAAGCAAGACTAAATGTGACCGATATAAATCGAAAAAGATTTAATAATTTTTTTAATAGGCCAGAGGCCACATAAAAAAATTTAAAACCTTTAAATGTGAAATTTATCTCGATTTAAAACTTAGGATATCTCAAAGTCACATTAAAAATGAAAATGAAGCCCCTTTTTTATTTTTTATTTTTTAAATGTTGAGAATTTTTAATTTTAAAAGTTTTTAGATTTTTATGATTTTTTAGAATTTAATGTTTTTAGAAAAAAAAAATTTAATTTTAGGATTTTTTTATTTTTTATGATTTCGAGAATTTTTAATTTTATATTAAATCACCAAAGAGAAAATAAAAAATAAAAAAATGTAACCCCTTTTGTTTTTTGTGTTTTTAGATTTCCCTTTTCTTTTAAATTAAAATGACACAACCAAAGTCATAAACACAAAATACGTATTAAACCTAGCCAAAGCCCAAAATAAATAATAAAAAAAAGGATGAATTGAATTAATAAAACAACCTAAAACCTAATTGTATACACTAAACAAAATAAAAAAAATGAAAATCAAATGGAGTTTAGCTACTGTGCATGTGCAAGTTGAAGGGTTTGATGGCGGCAGAGGAAACGACGGAATGGAGGAAGGAGTTGAGCAGGGATGGGAGGCTGACAAAGGAGGAGTTGTGAGTACACGGAGGGATACCTAACGCATTTTCCCTTTGCAAGTCGAAAAGCAAGAGGAAGGAATACATAGGACTTATGGCTGCGGATTAATGGAGCGGAAGGATAATGGGTGAAGAGCTTCGATAGACTGCGGGTTTCAAAGGAAGGAAATGATAGCCGCAAGGAGAGAGGTATGCTGGCAGCGGAAGGAAAATGAACCCGCAAATTTGGAAGAGGGAACGAGAGTATGGTTTTCAATGGCGGAAAAAAGCAACGGATTTGCACTTTGAAGCTTCGATAATATTGCAAGTGGAGGATCAGACGAGAAGATTGCAGGTCGAAGATGTAGTGTAATGGAGTAAGGACAAATTTTTGAGGATTTGAGCAATGTTGATGGATGGAGTTGTGATTTGGATAGCAACCGGCAGAGAAGAGATCGAACAACAAAGAGAAGAACACAGGCAGCAAAGCTTTCCTCAAAATTTCGAAATTTCTACAACAAAATCGCAAATAAAAACCTCAGGCAACAGACAAAAATAAAGAAAAGGTGGCCAAATAAAACCCAGAAATTTCCAGATTATATTTCTGCTTAAAATTTAGCAGTGAAACCCTTAAAAATTTAAAATTTTTCCAGATTCAAAAAAATTTAGGAAACCCTTGGACCGCAAAAAACTAGATAGTCTTCCTACAAAAATAATTTTGAGCCAGATCTTACCCTCCAGGGCATAGATCTAGCTTTAAAATCAAACTTCACCTTCAAATCTGCAACCTGTACCTGAAAACACAAACACCTAGAACCCAGATATACAAAAATAAGTGAAACCCCAGAAACCCTAGTCAAAAAAAATTACAGATCTATGCACAAGAACAATAGATCTATTAGATCTGGCGAGTGTGAGTCCAACTCCGCTCCCAGATCTGATAATCTAAGGCTCTTGAAAGCCAAATTTATCAATTTAGCACAGAAAAATTTGAAATTTTGATTTTAAACAGAGGTGCTTCGCCCAAAACCCTTCATGCATCAACAATAAAATTTCTTATGATAAGCCCGATCCAATCAAGCTCGGCTCTTTAGAAAATACTAATCAGGAGTTGGTTGGTCCAACTGAAAACTTCCCCGAACGCCTGATGATCTAAAAAATCAAGAATTCCATGCACAACTCAATTCAACCAGCGAGAAAACAATAATAAAATTCAGATTTAATAGAGATACCTGCTATTATATTCAAAACATAAATTACCATTTAAACCCAGTGATTGAACAAGATACCTGTGCTCAAATCACTCTTCAGAAAGCTATCACCAATGGCTAAAAGGAAATCTATGCATGAAAATAACACATCTTACAGCATTTCCACGAAGAGTAACACCAGCAGAAATTAACCCCAAAGTCTTTATTTATTGCTCATAAAAAAATTACAAGAGAGCTTTCACTTAGCACACAACTCCAAGATCGAATCCAACTAACTGACAAATGACCTCCTATTTAAAGATAAATCCTCCAAGGACTAGTTCGAGTGATCCTCGTCAAAGCAATCTCGACTGTTGATGAGGATTAAAATTTCTTTTAATCTCATCCGTCGAAATTTTAAATTATTGAGGAAATTCGAATTTTTCAATTAAATGCATTTTAATTAATTCAAAAAATAATTTTTTGAATTAATTCCCTCAAAATTTTGACTTTGACTTAACCCCAAGGACCAAAGGCTTAAAATTTGGCAAAATAATTAATTTATCTTAGTCCCTAGACCTCTCAAACTTTAATTTTTTAAGGACCAACGAATTTACCTTTGGAGAATTTAAATTTACCTAGGACCTAGAATTAATCAAGTTTCTAGCTCAGCATTTTAATTAATTTTGGCCAGAAAATTTAATTAATTAACCTATGAGGGGGTAAATTATTTTTCTAACCCTCAAGACGCTTTACATCATGATTTTTACATTTTTTACATCTCAAGGGGGAGACCCATTTGCAAAAGACCTTCACAGACTACCCAGTTCTGCGACACAAATATAATCTAGCAGATCAAGCAATTTGTAATAAAATATCCTAACCAAATAGTTAGGATTATTCCCAAATCACTTTTACATAGACTTGATCTACAACACTAGGACTCCCCTAAGATCCTAGTGACAAAATCCATTCCGGCTTTGGAGTAAGGTTGAAGGAAAACTCTGTCGACCATTCGAGAATAGATCAGTGAGACAAAAAACCTCCCAGAATGTAGATCGTCACTAGAAAAGTAGGTTTACCTAGGTAATTACATACACGACATGGATCTGCTGAGATTATTTACATTATACACATGCAGACTGGGTTTACATTATAAGATGATGATCAAGCTGATGATGATAGTTGGACGGCATGAACACATCGATCAGGCACTATCCCTTTTGCGAAAAAAGGGGGTGTACTGCTATGGGTCGTTGACACGTAGTGGTCAACATCTGGCTCTACTTGGGGACACGTTGCTGCACTGGAGGAATGTGAGAATCTAGAATCTGCATCCAAGCAACACACAACATCTAGCTCTACTTGGGGACACGTTGCTGCACTAGAGGAATGTGAGAATCTAGAATCTGCATCCAAGCAACACACAACAAAACATAAGTAGCGTCCATCCAAAAATCATCATATAACGTTAAGCACAGGAAAGATATAAGCTCTTCATTTATTAACTAGTCTAACAACATGAAAAACCAAATCTAACTACAAAATGAAATACTGAAATAACAGGGCATAAGGTTAGAAATACAATACAAAGATGCCCCATGGCATCAGATGCGTTCAATATAGTGCATACTGAGCATTTGCCTGCTTTCAGGCAAATCTGTCGGTTGTTTCTTGGATGTGCCATGTCCAATTCTGCATACGGTAGGACTTTTTCCTATCCGAAAATCAAGTTGCTCGCGGCCATCTGATGCATCAAATCGCTTTCTCATTCTCTTTCTCTTGCGCTTTTTCTTTGTGGCAGGCTGTATCACTGATGATGTGGAACATTCTGCTTCAAAACTCTCAGATGAAGTATGTAAGATATGCATGACATGTCTCTCTTCATTCTACATTTGCTCTATCAAGAATGATGGATCAGTCTCACAGGTGTCATGAGCTATAACTTGATCTTTTATGACTGGTGGATTAATCATCTGAGCGTCAACCTGATTCTTATCAATTTCAATTTTATCCGGGTCACCTTCAATTAACCACTTTTCAATGGAACAAATGACCTCCTCATAATAAGATGGAGCTTGCTGCAGCAAATAAGGAGGCTTCTGATCTGTTGACATTTCCTTGTTTCTTTCATCCTCTCACTGATGTTGAAGTTTCTGTACCTGTATTGTTATGGCATCCATCTGGCTAGAGTGTTCAACCTTCATAGCACTGACTTCCTTGGCATGGTTTTCCTCCATGGTCAATAACTTATTCTGAAGACATATTTGACCAGCTTCCACATCTTTTATTACTTTTTCATTCTTTGCTTTCATGCCCATGAAACAATTTTGCATATAGTTTATCTCTTTCTTATGATTTGCTTGCATGGTAGCTAACTGATTATTATAATCGAATCTCATGATGGTCATTTCTTCATCCATAGTTAATAACTTGCTTTGCATAGAATTAATTTCTCTGCCATGATTAGCTTTCATGGTTTCCATTTCCTTCTGCATGTCGGTCCTCATATCCTCCATATTCTGAGCACACTTTTCTACTCCAATGGTTACGTGATCAAAGTGTTTAATTTTCATGATTTCCATCTCCTCATCACGTTTTTCCAGTTGAGCATATAAAGTTGTCATATCTTTGACGTAATCAGTTACAAACTTTTCTTGCTTAAGCTCCATATTTTTTACCAACCGCATTAGCTCTTCTATAATTTGCTTATCATTTTCCCTTTCATTGTCTACATTGATTTGACAACTTGTCCCTGTTTTCCCACTGTCATGGATTTGATCTACAACGGTACAAGTGGATGGCATATTCTGACATGGAGAATTGTCTTGAAATCTTTCATCAACAGCTGGATCCTTCACAAGGTCACTTTCATTCTATTGCATAATTTTAGGGGCACAAGGTGAGCTACCTTGATAACCATATCTATCTTTAAAAGCATTGACGATGTCTTGTAAAGAAGCGAAAGAATCTTCAAGACAATTATTAAACCAATTCAAAGCATCACCCTCTAAAGAAAAGGCAAATAGACGCATTTTGACATCTTCATGATCATATTGGGGAGAACTACAATATCTGAGCATTGTATGAGTAAACCTGCATAGATGCTTTCTAACAGCGACTGAATCACCACCCGAGAACAAAGACAATTTATGAATGGCCACTTCCAGAATATCATGGAGAAAATCAGTAAAATGACACGGGGTAAACAAATCATCCATGATGAATTGCCTGAAGGAATAATGAGGGACCAAATGAATGATAGAGAGACACCCCTGCTCAAGAAAATCAAGAGATCCACAAGAAGCGAGCTTCTATAAAAGAATATTGAATGAATTAATTCAGAATGAGCAAGAAGCTCAATGATAATACAGAGATATTTACAATAATAGAAACATCAAGTTTCTATGTAGAATATGGAAACACTCAGTTTCATCTAAGAAACTGCTTAAACGAATAAAAATAGCAACAGCTAACAGAATGAGTATTAAATACTAAATAGGAATATTCTAATACCCTCTCTTAATACTCAATCTATTTACAACACCAATAGACCCTCTGAATTTTACAAATTTATCAGGACCAAGAGGCTTGGTGAAGATGTCGGCGGGCTGCTCTGTTGTGGGAACATATTGCAACTGAACTGAGCCGTCTTCAACAAGCTGGCGAATGTAGTGGCAATGAGTTTCCACATGCTTTGTTCTTTCATGAAAGACCAGATTTTTGGCAAGTTTGAGAACTCCCTGATTATCACAAAACAAAGAAGTAGGCCTGGTCTGGGAAACATGCATATCTGCAAGCATATGTCGAAGCCAAACTGCCTCTAAGGATGCCTTAACCGCTCCCCTATACTCTGCTTCTGTTTAGGAGAGAGCCACTGCCTGTTGCTTCTTACTAGTCCAAGTAACAGCACCAGATCCTAGACTAAACACATACCCAGCTGTAAATTTACGGTCATCAACCGAACCGGCCCAGTCAGAGTCAGTGTAACCACTGAGAATAGGATTGGAACTGCGAGTATATAAGAGGCCATAATCAGAAGTACCACGCACATATCGTAGCACACGCTTTGCTGCTATCCAATGATCAGCTTTAGGAGCTGACATAAAGCGGGAGATATAGCTTACTGCAAAACTGATGTCAGGTCTGGTGGCAATAAGATAGATGAGACTGCCCACTAGTTGCCTGAATAAAGTTTCATCCACAAGGGGAGAGGATGACTGTGATGAAAGTTTGAGCCCTGGTTCCATAGGAGTCGTGGCTGGTTTGCAATCCTGCATTCTGAACCTGTCCACAAGATTTTTTGCATACTTGGACTGAGAGAGAAAGATATGATTTTCAGTCTGCCAAACTTCAACCCCCAGACAGTAATGAAGAAGTCCCAAGTCTGTCATCTCAAAAGTTCTGCATAAATCTTGTTTGATCCCATGGATCAAATGTGCAGAGCTGCCAGTAATGATAAGGTCATCCACATAGACAACCACAAGCAAGATATCATCAGCAGTATGCTTGATATACAGGTTTGCATCAGATGGGCTCCGCTGAAAACCCTGATCTGTCAGGTACTGATCAATTTTCATGTACCAAGCCCGAGGAGCTTGCTTCAATCCATAAATGGCTTTAGCTAATCGACACACTTTCTGTTCTTGACCAGCAACCTTGAATCCTGAAGGCTGCGTCATGTAGACTTCTTCTTGGAGATCACCATTTAGGAAAGCACTCTTTACATCCATCTGATGAACTTTCCAATTGAACTGAGCTGCTAGGGCAAGGACAAGCCTTATGGTACTCATCTTGGCTGTAGGAGCAAAAGTCTCTTCATAGTCGATGCCTTCCTTCTGTGAGAACCCTCGAGCCACAAGACGAGCTTTATACTTGTCTATGGTTCCATCAGCTTTGTATTTCACTTTATACACCCATTTGCAGCCTATGGGCTTTTTCCCTGCAGGAAGATCAGAAAGTGTCCAGGTGTGATTCTTCTGAAGACTCTGGAATTCGGCTTCCATAGCCTGTTCCCACTCAGATGTACCCTTAGCCTCTGAATAGGTTTGAGGCTCAAAAATACTGTGAAGGTTAGCCATAAGAGCAAAATTGACTGTAGATTGTTGTTTGTTCTTATGTCTAGAAGTTCTACCTTCAAGAAGCTCATCATCTCGGAGATCACCAATAGTTTTAGCCCACCATTTAGGCCGAAGAGTAGAGGAACCAATATCAGGAGGAGGTAGAGAAGACTCATGAGCAATAGGGGCATCAAGAGGAGGGTTGTTTTCTGGAGAAAGCTCAGATAGAGTATTATCAAATACTGATGCTATATCATCCCTCCCATCAGGTGGATCGACCGGAAGAAGAACACTGTGAGGCTGATCCTCAGAACACTGCTCAGAAGAAGAAGACTGAAAGAATCCTCTGTCTTCATCAAATACTACATCACGACTGAAGCTAAGACGACCGGTGGCTATATCTATCAGCCTATAGGCCTTGTGATGATCACTGTAACCTGTCATCATGAGTTTCTGGCTTTTGGAATCCAACTTAGAGCGCTTAGCAGGTGGAATCCAAACATATGCAACTGAGCCAAATACTTTGAGGTGACTGAACTTAGGTTTACGGCCAGACCAAACCTCTTCAGGAGTCTTCCCTTTAACAGCCTGAGTAGGTGATCGGTTAAGAAGATAAACAGCAGTAAATACTGCTTCAGCCCAGAATTTTTTTGGAACACTCCTGTGTTGTAGCATGGAACGAGCCATTTCAACAACCGTGCGGTTGCGAAGCTCGACAACACTGTTCTGCTGAGGAGTGTAGGGGGTGGTTAACTGACGTTTGATGCCATGAATATCACAGAAGTTGGAAAAAGTTGAAGAACAAAATTCCCCCCCATTGTCGGTCCTAAGGGTCATGATGTTACAGCCAGACTCTTTTTCAACTATGGTTTTAAACTTCTGAAATGTACTAAGTGCATCAGATTTATTTTTTTAAAAATACACCCACATCTTTCTACTGAAATCATCAACAATAAGTAAAAAATATTTGCAAGCAGTGATAGAAGCTGTATTCATAGGACCACAAATATCAGCATGAAGTAACTGGAGTACCTTAGATGCGCGCCAAGATTCTCCATCCTTGAATGAAGACCGATGTTGCTTTCCCGCTTGACAGGCGCCGCATACCCCCAACTGCTGAGTCTGAATATCAGGTAATCCTGACACAAGTCCCTCCCAAGAGAGCTGAGAGAGATACTGCATATTTAGATGCCCATATCGTTGATGCCATAGAGTGCTGATGGGAGAGACACGTGCTGCTAGAGCCACTTCTGAAGAGTCACCGGTGTCAAGTAGTCTGTATAGACCATGGTCTTCGAGGCCAACAGCAACTGTTAGACTAGTCTCCCTGTCAATAATAGAGCACTTGTGTGCACTGAATACTACATCAAGCTGAGGAGAATTCCTCATAATCTGACTGACAGACAGCAGATTGATTTCCATACCAGGGACATAGTATACATTCAGAAAGATGAGTGTGCGCCCACCAGACTGGATTTGAACTGTACCTCTGCCAACTACTGTGTACTTTTCACCTCCGCCAAATACCACGGAATCATTGAAAGGTGAGAAGTCAATAAACCAGTCACGCCTGTGAGAGAAATGGCGTGATGCACCAGAATCAATGTACCAGGCAGAGGAAGGAACATGATCTGAAGACCTTTTAGCCATAAAGGCGTAAAAGGCAGAATCTGTCTGCTCAGAATGTTCTGCAACATTTGCTGTCTGATGGGGCCCTCCCTGTTTCTTCTGTTCAGAAGCAATCCTCTGTCGGCAATCTTTCTTCATGTGACCGAACCTGTGACAGTAATTACACTGCACACTTTTCTTCCTAGCAGGATCAAAAGGCTGAGAAGAGCCTTTCTGCTGAAAGGACTGAGAGGACTGATATTTTGCAGCAAATGCATTTTCCGAGGACACTGATGAAGCACCACTACCAAACTGCTGTTTCCACCGATCCTGCTGCAGGAGTTTGGTGCATAGCTCTGGAAACTTCAGATCAACATTTGTGGTGGTAATGTTGAGTGTTTCTATGAAATGTTCATAAGATTTCGGTAGACTTTTCAAAGTAATGACTACCATATCTTCTTCCTCCATGGTCCTACCAATAGCTTCGAGCTGATCTCGAATGTCTTTAATTTTGTTGAGATGTTCCTGTAAAGACATATGTTCGTCCATCATGATGGAGAACAACTGATTTTTGAGGAAAAAAGCTCTGCTTTTGTCAGATGTTTCGTGCAGTTCTTTCAATTGTTCCCAAATCTCGACAGCTGTCTTGCCAGAAGGAATCTGCGGTAACTGATCATCAGCGACAGAGAGCTTGAGAAGCATAACAGCCTCTCGATTTCGATCATCAAATTTATCTTGATCGGTACCAGCTGTACCGGGACGAAGCTCTTTGCCCAAAATGAGCTGATCAAGACGCCTGTATTCAAAAATGGTCAGCATTCTTTGTTTCCAAATGTTATAGTTGCTGCCATTAAAACGTTGATTTCCTTCTAACATCAGATTGGTGAGCGTGGCCATTTTCAAACCAGAAGTTTGACACAGATTTTAATGAAGCTGCCCGCTTATCCTGGTGCAAATCAAAAAAACAGAATTTGTTCTGCAAGACAGGTTTTTAAAATATATATATATATATATATATATATATATCTACCCAGCAGAAATAAATCTCCACAGAAAATTGCAAACCTTCCGTTTTACTCTGCAACGTCAAACTAATACAGAGGCAGCTTGAGAACAGTAGCACCGACACACTGTTTTTGAATTTCTGCTATATATTTTTTTTTCTTGCTGCTGTCGTAAACAATGGAGAACCCACGTTTGAATCCCTAATGACTGCCGCTACTATACGGGAAATTCAAATATCAGTTCTAAAAAAAAACCGCTGATAGTAATGACTGCCGCTGAGTCCAAGCCGACAGTGCCAGACGATTCCGTTCAAAAAGCTTCCAACACGCAGAATCACTGAGATCTGCGGTGATCCGAGAGCTTCCGGATTGGAATCAGGTCGATTTAGCTCTAAAATCGATCGATTGACCCTTGGCAAAACAGAACTCCGCAGAGCGAAACCCAAAGAAAAACGCTGATACGAGGGCAAGGTCGATATAAAAATAAAATAATGCCCGACACGCAAAAAACGATTATACGTGGGCGAGAACGATATAAAAAATAATACCCGACACGCTGACGCCAATTCCGTCTCCCTCGTCTAATCAGAAGTCGTAAGTGCCCTTTTCAACACACAGGTGCCACGGCAAAAAATTCTACGTTTGACCACGATCCCATCAAATGGACTAAGCGGATGACGCGCAAGGCTCTGCGGAATTTCTCGATGCCACCGTTTGATCGAAGAGAATGTGAATATGGCTGCACGCCCTGTCCCTTCTTAAAACCCTGTGGAGATCCCACTTCTGACACCAAGATAACCGACTGCGATTATCCAAACAGAATCGGCAATTTTGTTCTAAACCAGATCCTAGAGTTTCTCAAAAAAATGCTTAGACATGAAGAAATGATAATGCAGGAGAAGAATCCATTTCTGTATCGAGATAGACGACTGTAAGCTTTTATCACAGTGAGCAAAGCCGAGGCTAAGACTCAGTGAAGGCTACCTGGCTTACAGAGGGCTCGACCTTAGAAAGGAATGAAAGAACTCAAGAGATTAGGATGCGAAGAGAATAACTGTTCAAGAAATCTCTTTTTGTTTCCGGCTCTGATACCATAAAAGAATATTGAATGAATTAATTCAGAATGAGCAAGAAGCTCAATGATAATACAGAGATATTTACAATAATAGAAACATCAAGTTTCTATGTAGAATATGGAAACACTCAGTTTCATCTAAGAAACTGCTTAAACGAATAAAAATAGCAACAGCTAACAGAATGAGTATTAAATACTAAATAGGAATATTCTAATATTCTAGTAGAAATTCCTGTAAAAATTGAAAGAAGTGGAGTCACCACTTGAACATGAATCTGACTCTAGGATCCAAAAGGGAACAAACAACCAGATAAAAGGGAGGGCTTCTTGCCTGAGAAATAATAAATGGAACCAATGGAGTCGCCACCCAAACAAGAAACGAACCGAAATGTCCAGGTGCTAAAAGCGCAGATGAAATGATTAACGATATGACGAAAGATAGGGCGATGAAAAGATCAAATGATGCCAGGAAATGTTGGGTCGCTTGACAGGCTAATGAATGGCGGAAAATATGAGATGATTAAAACGATGTTGAGAAACCAAGGACAGAAAAAATCTGTCCCCAGCAACGGCGCTAAAAATGTTGTCGCGCACAAGTGTCTAGGCACCGCAACAACACTCAGAGTAAGGGTTGTCACTCTTGATCCTTACTCTGTTAGACTCTCTCCTAGGCAAGTCAAGGGGGGTAGTCCCTGAGGTAAATGGATGAGAAAGCCTGTGGATCATGGGCTCAAGGAGATTTTAATGATGGATAACCTGACGAATCTAAATGAATTTCGATTAATTCAGGTGAATCGATTAAACGCTAATGCAACCAAGACACGACCACAAAATAGAAACAATTATAGATCAGTGCCTTTATATGATCAATTAACCGTAGATTAAATAAGAAAACAAGTTATCCAGAACAATTTTTCCAATATGTGACGAACAGTGACAATTATGAATAACCAATATAAATGCCTGAAACTTTAACACGCAAGAGATTCCAAATTTTAAATAATTTTCATTAACTGCCCAAGATCTAGAATTAATTAATTTTCTCCAATAAATCTGATTTAAAACGTTTGTCGCACTTGACCATTCAAAAACATGCATTTAATAACACTAAGGAACTTCAAATTTAAATCTTAATTATCCTTAGTCAATAACTAAAAAAAGAAAACAAATCAACGGGTTAAAATAAAAATCAAAAATTTTAATGGGCCAGAGGCCACATTAAAAATTTTAATGTTTAAGCGAAAACCCCTTAATTCATTTCATTTTATATCCTTAGTCACAAATTAAAAAAAAAAAAAATAGAATTTTTTATTTTTTTTTATTTTTGAAATTTATATTTTTTAAATATTTTAGATTTCTAAAATCTTCATCAACAGTCAAGATTGCTTTGACGAGGATCACTCGAACTAGCCGTTGGAGGATTTATCTTTAAATAAGAGGTCATTTGTCAGTGAGTTGGATTCGATATTGGAGTCGTGTGCTAAGTGAAAGCTCTCTTGTAATCTTTTTATGAGCAATAAAGAAAGACCTTGGGGTTAATTTCTGTTGGTGTTACTCTTCGTGGAAATGTTGTAAGATGTGTTTTTTTCATGCATAGATTTCCTTTTAACCATTGATGATAGCTTTCTGAAGAGTGATTTGAACACAAGTATCTTGCTCAATCACTGGGGTTTAAATGGTAATTTAAGTTTTGAATATAATAGCAGGTATCTCTATTAAATCATAATTTTATTCGTTTTCTCGCTCTACGTTAATGGTTGAATTGAGTTCTGTAGGGAATTCTTGATTTTTTAGATCATCGGGCATTCGGGGAAACACTTGCATTGCTAAAGCCTTCAATTATCCAAATGAGATGTTCGCTTTATTAGACGAAGACTTAAAAGATAAACTCTTGAAGATATTACAATTAAAACACTAGCCTATTTTAAATCTTCTTGATACAATTTAACTCAAAGAGAACAAAAGCTACTTTGCAATTCGATATCAATGTCAACAAATGCTCAAAAGTATGCTTAGCTTAGGAAACAAAGATATGCGATCTATTATAATTCCACAACAAGATTCTTTAACAATCACTTGAAAACATTTGCAAAATGTCTAGCATATAACCAGCATTAAATAATCCAAGCAATGACGATAGGTAGATGCAAGATATTCAACAGATGCACAATTTCTTAGAAATTAAATTTTAAGATATTCAAATACTTTAAACAACCACAAAATTTAAATGCTAACCAATTTAAATCCTAGAATTTAAATGATTATGCTTAGTGACCCAAATCTAGGAAATTTACCACCTTCCTATAGTTAAACTTAGGATAAAAGATTTAAGCACATTTAACTAAGGAAAGATTTCGATACCACACAAGTTTTCTTTCAGATCTTAGCCTTAGCACAAAAAGACACCAAGAAGAAATTTTAAATTGACAACTTAATTATTCCTTAGGTGAATTTTTTGATACGCTAAGCAAGACTAAATGTGACCAAAATAAATCGAAAAAGATTTAATAATGTTTTAAATTTTTTTAATGGGCCAAAGGCCACATAAAAAAAATTAGAAACCTTTAAATGTGAAATTTATCTTGATTTAAAACTTTAATATATCTCAAAGTCACATTAAAAATGAAAATGAAACCCCTTTTTCCCTTTTTTATTTTTTATTTCTTAAAGTTTCTAGATTTTTATAATTTTTTAGAATTTAATGTTTTTAGAATTTTTTTTTAAAATTTTAGGATTTTTTTTATTTTTATGATTTTGAGAATTTTTAAATTTTTTATAAAGTTTTTAATTTTAAGTTAAATGAAAAAAAAAAAAATCAAAGTCAAAATAAAACAATGAAAAACAAAAACAAAAACAAACGAAAACAAAACCAAAATGTAACCCCTTTTGATTTTTGTGTTTTTAGATTTCCCTTCTCTTTTAAATTAAAATGACACAACCGAAGTCATAAACAAAAAATACGTATTAAACCTAGCCAAATCTCAAAATAAATAATAAAAGAAAGAAAAAAGATGAATTGAATTAATAAAACAACCTAAAGCCTAATCGTATACACTAAACAAAATAAAAAAAAAAAAAGGAAAATTGAATGGAGTTTAGCTTATGTGAGTGTGCAGGTTGAAGGGTTCGACGGCGGCAAAGGAGACGACAGAATGGAGGAAGGAGTTGAGCAGCGATGGGAGGACGACAAAGGAGTTGTGGGTAGACGAAGGGATCCTACGCATTTTCCCTTTGTAGGTCGAAGAGCGAGAGGAAGGAATACACAGGACTTATGGCTACGGATTAATGGAGCAGAAGGATAATGGGTGAAGAGCTGCGATAGACTGCGGGTTTCAAAGGAAGGAAATGATAGCCGCAAGGAGAGAGGTATGCTGGCAGTGGAAGGAAAATGAATCCGCAGATTTGGAAGAGGGAACGAGGGTATGGAGCTCGATGGTGGAATAAAGCAATGGATTTGCACTTTGAAGCTTCGATGTTATTGCAGGTAGAGGATCAGACGAGAAGATTGCAGGTCGAAGATGCAGCATAATGGAGTAAGGACAAATTTTCGAGGGTTTGAGCAGTGCTGATGGATGGAGCTGGGATCCGGATAGCCGCCGTAGAGAAGAGATCGAACAACAAAGAGAAGAATGCAGGCAGCAAAGCTTTCCTGATAAAAATAAAAAATAAAAAGGTGGCCAAATAAAACCTAGAAATTTCCAGATTATATTTCTGCTTAAAATTTAGTAGTGAAATCCTTAAAAATTTAAAATTTTTCCAAATTCTAAAAAATTTATGAAACCCTTGGACCGCAAAAATCTGGATAGTCTTCCTGCAAAAATAATTTTGAGCCAGATCTTACTCTCCAGGGCCTAAATCTAGCTTTAAAATCAAACTTCGCCTTCAGATCTACAAGTTGTACCTGAAAACACAAACACCCAGAACCCGAACATACAAAAATAAGTGAAACCCCAGAAACCCTGGTCAGAAAAATTTAAAAAAAATTACAGATCTATGCACAGGAACAACAGATCTATTAGATCTGGCGAGTGTGAGTCCAACTCTACTCCCAGATCTGATAATCTAAGGCTCTTGAAAGCCAAATTTATCAATTTAACACAGAAAATTTTGAAATTTTGATTTTAAACAGAGGTGCTTCGCCCAAAACCCTTCATGCATCAACAATAAAATTTATTATGATAAGCCCAAGATCCAATCAAACTGGGCTCTTCAGAAAATACTAATCGGGAGTTGGTTGGTCCAACTAAAAACTTCCCCGAACGCCCAATGATTTAAAAAATCAAGAATTCCCTACACAACTCAATTCAACCATTAACGTAGAGCGAGAAAACGATAATAAAATTCAAATTTAATAGAGATACCTACTATTATATTCAAAACTTAGATTACCATTTAAACCCCGGTGATTAAGCAAGATACCTGTGCTCAAATCACTCTTCAGAAAGCTATTATCAATGGCTAAAAGAAAATCTATGCATGAAAATAACACATCTTACAGCATTTCCACGAAGAGTAACACCAGCAGAAATTAACCCCAAAGTTTTTCTTTATTACTCAAAAAAAGATTACAAGAGAACTTTCACTTAGCACACGACTCCAAGATCAAATCCAACTCACTGACAAATGACCTCCTATTTAAAGATAAATCCTCCAACGGCTAATTCGAGTGATGCTCGTCAAAGCAATCTCGACCGTTGATGAGGATTAAAATTTCTTTTAATCTCATCCATCGAAATTTTAAATTATTGGGGAAATTTGAATTTTTCAATTAAATGCATTTTAATTAATTCAAAAATTAAATTTTTGAATTAATTCCCTCAAAATTTTGACTTTGACTTAACCTCAGGGACCAAAGGCTTAAAATTTAGCAAAATAATTAATTTACCTTAGTCCCTAGACCTCTTAAACTTTAATTTTTTAAGGACCAACGAATTTTACCTTTGGAGAATTTAAATTTACCTAGGACCTAGAATTAATCAAATTTCTGGCTTAAGATTTTAATTAATTTTGGCTAGAAAATTTAATTAATTAACCTATGAGGGGATAAATTATTTTTCTAACCCTCAAGACACTTTACATCATGATTTTTACATTTTTTACATCTCAAAGGCGAAAACCCATTTGCAAAAGACCCTCACAGACTACCCAGTTCTGCGACACAAATATAATCTAATAGATCAAGCAATTTGTAATAAAATATCTTAATCAAATAGTTAGGATTATTCCCAAATCACTTTTACATGGACTCTATCTAGAACACTAGGACTCCCCTAAGATCCTAGTGACAAAATCCATTCCGGCTTTGGGGTAAGGCTGAAAGAAAACTCTGCCAACCATCTGAGAATGGATCGGTGAGACAAAAAAACTGCCGGAATGTAGATCGTCACCAGAAAAGTAGATTTACCTAGGTAATTACATACACGACACGGATCTGCTGAGATTATTTACATTATACACATGCAAACTGGGTTTACATTATAAGATGATGATCAAGCTGATGATGATAGTTGGATGGCATGAACACATCGATCAGACACTATCCCTTTTGCGAAAAAATGAGGTGTACTGCTATGGGTCGTTGACACATAGTGGTCAACAAGGCCAATTGTACTATTTTTCTTAGATTGCTTCTAACTTTCTATAAGTCTTTGGAAAAGAGTGTTTGATCCGCTTGAGGGGTCCTATTGTAAACTCTCTCCAAAGCATCTCTACAAACCTTTTCCTTGAAGGGATTCATTGTAAACTATCTTTCTCTCTCTCATTCCTATAAGGAGGAGGGTCTAATAAAGAATTCATTTTTCCTGGGAGTTTAGGGATTTTTTCCGCTAGGCATCCCCTCTCCCCCTTCCCCATTTGGGGAAGTCCTTTTTGTGGCGCTTGAATAATTTCCATTGTTGGCTGAACTAAATAGTGTAGCATAATCATCATTACAGTAGTTGGATTAAATTTTTACCTCATACAATCTACTCTCACTTGAATTTACGTGTGTCTTGCAATTGCTACCTAGTTTAGTAATCTACTTTACACTTGAAGCAATTTTGTGCATTCAATTTAAATCTTTTAAGTTTGTTTTTGCAATAATCAAATTTACCTCCAGCTTTGCTGGTTGAAGTAGTAATTTAGGGACCCTTCATCCCCTATTGACTCCTTATTCTGAGATTGTGGCCTCGGCGAGGATAAGGTCTGGGGAAGAAGTTCAATTGAAACTTGTTCAATTTGCAGCTAACCAATTTGCAATCTAACTTAATTTAAAATAAATCAAGATTATATTCCAATACATTCATCTAGCAGCATTTATACTTGGAGTTTCATTTCATTTTGATTCCTAAGTTCATAAAGTTTATCTATCTCTTTGAAGCAACTATTATTATTACAAAGCATCTTGTTCTAAGCATTCACTTTTCTAAGTATCTAACATTTGACATTATTGTACTTGCCTATCTTTATTGCCACATTTATTTTCCAAGCATTTGCTTTGAGGCATTTATTTATTGAGTATTTCCTTCCAAGCATTACTTTCAAGACATCTCTTTACTTGGAATATTTACTTTGCAAGTACCTTAATATTTGGCACTGGTCTACTTTGATCCACCTTGTCTATTATTGCAATATCTTAGCTTGTGGATGGTTATTGCTATTATGATGCTTTAAATTCATTTGTTGCAATTTATATATTGATTTAATTTGGATGTATCTTTGATCATTTGTAATATCCCAAACGGGATATTTTGTTGATTATGCAGAAATTTAACTAAACCAAAATTACTCCATAAAAATTTCCATTTATTTCAACAAAACATTGCCATGTAAAAATATAACCAATATCATATGGCAAGAACAATCTCAGTTTTTATTATAATAGAAACTGGGGTTTACATGTTGATACAACAAAATAGCTGAGATGGGAAACTGACCTCAAGAATATGCTCCACTGCTATGTTGGCCCTCCAAACTGAACTGAACTACATTGCTAAGCTCCTCTGTGAATTCTGGATGAATTCACCAAGGGAAAGTGGGTGCTCGCCCAACCTCACTGAATCACCCCAGGGTATTTGTCCTAGGGCTACTACTAAAGTAGAGAACCAGGTTCTAAACCTCTCATACAAGAAGAAATATCAAGTCCAAGATGTCCTCTAATGGCCTCCTTCTCCTCTTTTATAAATCTGATGGACCCCTCTATAACCTCCTATTTTATTATTATTTTAATCATTGAGCACTTTTCCTTCTTTTATTTTAATTAAAATATTATTTTTAATGTGGGAAAAGGGTAAATTGGCCACCATGCCTCCTCAGGTCACTGAAAATCACTTCTAACCATCCCATACATTATTGTTAATAAACAGCGATGACAACTATGGCTTCTAACTTTGAGCCATACATTATTGTTAATAAACAACGATGACAAGTATGGCTTCTAACTTTGAGCCATACATTATTGTTAATAAACAGCGATGACAAGTATGGCTTCTAACTTTGAGCCATACATTATTGTTAATAAACAACGATGACAACTAATATTCACCTTTGAAATGTCACTTTATAAATAAATCTATGATGAATGAGCTACTACTGGAGTAGAGAACCAAGTTCTAAACCTCTCATACAAGAAGAAATATCAAGTCCAAGATGTCCTCTAATGGCCTCCTCCTTTTTTATAAATCTGATGGATCCCTCTACAACCTCCTATTTTATTATTATTTTAATCATTGAGCACTTTTCCCTCTTTTATTTCAATCAAAATATTCTTTTTAATGTGGGAAAAGGGTAAATTGGCCACCATGCCTCCTCAGGTCACTGAAAATCACTTCTAACCATCCCATACATTATTGTTAATAAACAGCGATGACAACTATGGCTTCTAACTTTGAGCCATACATTATTGTTAATAAACAGCAATGACAACTAATATTCACCTTTGAAATGTCAATTTATAATCAACCTATGATGAATGGGCAGAGAATTTGCTTCTTTGAAAAATCATCATAGGCAACTTTTGTTTGCCCTTCTGAGACATCTCAGCCTTGTTTAAAACCACAGTAGCTATCCAGCTCTGAGATAACTCATCCTTTCCAAGGGGATTTTGGCCTCGATGGAGTATTTTCTGAAACATTAACACAATCTCCAAATAAACCTCCTTAATGCAATCAACCTTCAAGAAAAATGGATCACGACCTCCGTAAGAAAGGTATATTATTCTCAACAGAAAATGGAACTTCAGCCTTCCTGTGTTGAGACTGAGACCCTACAGCCCTCTTGAGGGCATTTGGCCTTAAACTAGGGCTTCAGCCCTCCTCTTCTTATTTCGATCTCTTCCTAGGGCTTTGACCAGCATTTCATCTTTGAACAAACTCGGCCCTCTTCTAGATCAAGCATTTGATTGTAAAATAGGTGTCTTCAATAGTGATCTCAAAAGCCTTTCCAAAAGTTCTGAAACAATGTTGATTTTTCAAGCGCAATAGATACAAGCACAAATTTTTGAAATTGTTAATTACTTCTTTTTAATGTGGGAAAAAGGTAAATTGGCCACCATGCCTCCTCAGGTCACTGAAAATCACTTCTAACCATCCCATACATTATTGTTAATAAACAGCGGTGACAACTATGGCTTCTAACTTTGAGCCATACATTATTGTTAATAAACAACGATGCCAACTATGGCTTCTAACTTTGAAACATACATTATTGTTAATAAACAACGATGACAACTAATATTCACCTTTGAAATGTCACTTTATAAATAAATCTATGATGAATGGGCTACTACCAGAGTAGAGAACTAGGTTCTAAACCTCTCATACAAGAAGAAATATCAAGTCCAATATGTCTTCTAATGGCCTCCTTCTCCTCTTTTATAAATCTGATGGACCCCTCTACAACCTCCTATTTTATTTCAATCAAAATATTCTTTTTAATGTGGGAAAAGGGTAAATTGGCCACCATGCCTCCTCAAGTCACTGAAAATCACTTCTAACCATCCCATACATTATTGTTAATAAACAACGATGACAACTATGGCTTCTAACTTTGAGCTATACCTTATTGTTAATAAACAATGATGACAACTATGGCTGCTAACTTTGAGCCATACATTATTGTTAAAAAACAGCGATGACAACTAATATTCACATTTGAAATGTCAATTTATAAATCAATCTATGATGAATGGGCAGAGAATTTTCTTCTTTGAAAAAATCATCATAGGCAACTTTTGTTTTCCCTTCTGAGACATCTCAACCTTGTTTAAAACCTCAGTAGCTTTCTAGCTCTGAGATAACTCATCCTTTCCAAGGGGATTTTGGCCTCCATGGAGTATTTTCCAAAACATTAACACGATCTCCAAATAAACCTCCTTAATGCAACCAACCTTCAAGAAAAATGGATCACAACCTCCGTAAGAAAGGTGTATTATTCTCAACAGAAAATGGAACTTCGGCCTTCCTATGTTGAGACTGAGACCCTACGGCCCTCTTGAGGCCATTCGGTTCATCTGTGATTAGGCTTAAGGGCATTCGGCCTTAAACTAGGGCTTTGGCCCTCTTCTTCTATTTCGATCTCTTCCTAGGGCTTTGACCAGCATTTCATCTTTGAACAAACTCGGCCCTCTTCCAGATCAAGCATTTGATTGTAAAGTAGGTGTCTTCAATAGTGATCTCCAAAGCCTTTCCAAAAGTTTGGAAACAATGTTGATTTTTCAAGCGCAATAGATACAAGCACAAATTTTTGAACTGTTAATTACTTCTTTTTAAGGTGGGAAAAGGGTAAATTGGCCACCATGCCTCCTCAGGTCACTGAAAATCACTTCTAACCATCCTATACATTATTGTTAATAAACAACGATGATAACTATGGCTTCTAACTTTGAGCCATACATTATTGTTAATAAACAGTAATGACAACTATGGCTTCTAACTTTGAGCCATACATTATTGTTAATAAACAACAATGACAACTAATATTCACCTTTGAAATGTCAATTTATAAATCAACCTATGATGAATGGGCAGAGAATTTGCTTCTTTAAAAAAATCATCATAGGCAACTTTTGTTTGCCCTTCTGAGACATCTCAACGTTGTTTAAAACCACAGTAGCTTTCTAACTCTGAGACAGCTCATCCTTTCCAAGGGGATTTTGGCCTCCATGGAGTATTTTCCAAAACATTAACACGATCTCCAAATAAACCTCCATAATGCAATCAACCTTCAAGAAAAATGTATCACGACCTCCGTAAGAAAGGTATATTATTCTCAACAGAAAATGGAACTTCGGCCTTCCTGTGTTGAGACTGAGACCCTACGGCCCTCTTGAGGCCATTTGGTTCATCTGTGATTAGGCTTAAGGGCATTCGGCCTTAAAGTAGGGCTTCAGCCCTCTTCTTCTTATTTCGATCTCTTCCTAGGGCTTTGACCAGCGTTTCATCTTTGAACAGACTCGGCCCTCTTCCAAATCAAGCATTTGATTGTAAAGTAGGTGTCTTCAATAGTGATCTCCAAAGCCTTTCCAAAAGTTCTGAAACAATGTTGATTTTTCAAGCGTAATAGATACAAGCACAAATTTCTGAAACTGTTAATTACTTCTTTTTAATGTGGGAAAAGAGTAAATTGGCCACCATGCCTCCTCAGGTCACTAAAAATCACTTCTAACCATCCCATACATTATTGTTAATAAACAGCGATGACAACTATGGCTTCTAACTTTGAGCCATACATTATTGTTAATAAACAGTGATGACAACTAATATTCACCTTTGAAGTGTCACTTTATAAGTAAATCATTATAGGCAACTTTTGTTTGCCCTTCTGAGACATCTCAGCCTTGTTTAAAACCACAGTAGCTTTCTAGCTCTGAGATAACTCATCCTTTCCAAGGGGATTTTGGCCTCCATGGAGCATTTTCCAAAACATTTAATGATCTGCAAATAAACCTCCTTAATGCAATCAACCTTCATGAAAAAAGGATCACGACCTCTGTAAGAAAGGTATATTATTCTCAACAGAAAAAGGAACTTTGGCCTTCCTGTGTTGAGACTGAGACCCTACGGCCCTCTTGAGGCCATTCGGTTCATCTGTTAGGCATTCGACCTTAACCTAGGGCTCTGGCCCTCTTCTTCTTATTTTGATCTCTTCCTAGGGCTTTGACCAGCATTTCATCTTTGAACAGACTCGGCCCTCTTCCAGATCAAGCATTTGATTGTAAAGTAGGTGTCTTCAATAGTGTTCTCCAAAGCCTTTCCAAAAGTTCTGAAACAATGTTGATTTTTCAAGTGCAATAGATACAAGCACAAATTTCTGAAACTGATAATTACTTCTAATGATATTGATATTATCTTTAACACTTCCAGTTTATCATTAAGCAATTACACTTCAAAAATTCAACCATAAAATGCAGTAGGACAGAGAGATCACAATAGAACAATGATGCACAAAGACACAACAAGATTTACCCTGGGAAAACCCTCTTCTAGGGAAAAACCCAGCAACCTTTCCTTAGAGAAATTATTTAATTCAACAAGAGATACAATCTGATCTTTCCAGTCAAAATAAAGTCAAACATACCGGCAACAAAACCCAACAAGATTTACCCTGAGAAAACCCTCTTCTAGGGAAAAACCCAGCAACCTTTCCTTAGAGAAATTATTTAATTCAACAAGAGATACAATCTGATCTTTCCAGTCAAAATAAAGTCAAACATACCAGCAACAAAACCCAAGTCAAACCTGGTCAAACTGTCCACAAGCCAAGTCAAACTACTGCTCATAGAATTCAGTCAATTCTTGTCAACTAGGCTGAATTTCGCCCTGCTACTCTTTGACAGAAATTCGGTCTGCTTCCAACAAAATGCCCAGAAGAATTTTGGCCTCCTTTCACACATGCAAGATCAAACAGAGAGAGAACAATAGTTTGGTCAAGTGCTGGACTGCCTTGGTCAACTTCAGCCTTCTTTTCTTGTGACTCTTTCGCCTAGATGAACAGAAGATATTAATATTGTGTGATCCGAATTGGTGGTTTGAGGAGGAAATTGAGTAGCACATATATAGTTATCTCATGAGCCTGAATAGGTGTGATTAAAGGAGCAGGCCAACCTGAACTGTTGGAGACATAAAATCTAAATTTCAAAAACTGAAATTCGTTATTTTGAAGCTGACTTGGAATTCTCATTTATATTTATCATTTCTTATATATTTGGAGGGCTAAAACTTAATTATGAATACCGACCATAGCTACAAAATTCAACAGTTTATGGTATGTCATCCGAATTTTCATATACAGTTTATGACGATAATATGTCATGTCTAAAATGCTGGTTACTTGGTTGGGAATATGCTGTTGGAACTTTTATATGCTTTGTTGGTTTCATAGATATTGATTGGAAAACCATTGTTATTGTTAAGATAATTGTTAATATTTCTCTTATGTGTTGGGTTGTGGTCATGGTGGTTCCTAACTAGATGTAACCCCAGTGACCACCAAAGTTGCCCAACACTATGCCTAGTGGACTCTTGTCCAAACATGTATTAATTTTGTGTTTTTGCCTCTTGTACTTACCCTTTGGGTTTTGTCCTCTCTAGATGACTTGGTCCAAAATGATCATTCCCTGATCTTCATATCGGATATTTGTACATCTAGGAGACTTGGACACAGATGATTTCACCAATTTTGTACTCTTATGTACTAATACACTATAGTGTATAAAATATATACAGCTCCAAAATCCTCCTGTTTATCAGGATACTTCCTTTCTTGTTTTCGCTTGTATGTGAGTATTTCGAATTGCAGTTAACTGTGATCATATCAAAAGCATTCTAAAAGCATAGCCCATTCCAAAATTCAATGTAGGCTACCTCTATATCTTCTATAAAGAAAGGACGGGAAAATTTTGGACACAGTTTGATTACAAATGACAGCTGTAATGGGTTTCCACCATCTTCGAGATCCTCTATAGTATTTGATTAAGCTAACCTCTTAACCAACAACTGTTGTAAGCAAATGTTGTTCTTCAAAGACGCTCCAAAGCCAGTTACTAGTCTATAGCGTAACTGTAAGCATATTTATATTTTGCTCTTCAAAGATATTTCAAAGCAAGTTCCCAGTTTATAATGTAAACATTTTTATATTAAGTATTACAGCATCCACTCACTCATAGATCTCTACTGTGAAACTATATTTTTCAAAGAACAAAATTAGTATGAGAAATAGCTTTTTGAACGAGCTTTGAAGTAAAAACCAATTGCTAAAAGAAAAAATGATCACGAGATATTTATCCTTTAACCACCATCTTCACAGTACACTATCAGTTCTGAATCTTTGAAAAAATTGGGTTTGTTCCAAACATTGGGAAAATATCAATGAGTTTAAAATGGCTCCTATTCAGGGGAGAGAAAAGTATATGCACTTTTCTTTACCGCATCTTTTAAAGCACTTAATATAGATCTTCTAACCTGTTAAAGCTATTGCTCCATACAAGTTCAAAGTTCCAACCCCTTTTGTGGCTTTTTAATTTAAAGACCTTTATTTTTTGATCTGGTCAAATTAGGTCCAGTTTCAGGTCAATATGAAAATATTAGCTGATTAATCACATGATAAATAACATAATATTATACATACAATTTGAAAACTAATAAACAACAGAGATCAAATCCCAGATATACTATCATGGTTTTCGGTCAGCCTTTAAAGAATTTATAGTGATCAAACCAAGAAATGCTTCCTTCCTACCCACCCTAAAACTTGAAGGTCTTCAAAAATAATTTGAAATCCATATCTTAACTTGAACTCTCAGAGAATTTGTTTGTAGAAAACTGATAAATACCATTGCTGCGAAGAAATAGACGAGTTTCACCATCATAGAGAGTTCCTTTAGCTCGGTTGTAAGTAAAAAATGGCTCGCAAAGATCTTCTTGCCCCTGTGATTTGTATAATAATTTATCTTGAATAATTAGTGTGACTGGCAATCCTGTAAATCATATGAACTATGCTTGCTAGGATAGAGAGAAAAAAAAAAAAAACATGATTCATTATAATGAGTAAAACACCGAAGAGAAGAAGCACATATGCATCGATGTCATTATTTATATAAACACTGAAATGCTGATTACCTTTACACAGTAAAAACAGTTTCCACAAGGCATAATAAAAGCTCCTACAACATGAGCTCCAATGGGAAATCTGCATGTCAAAAGACACTACTTCTTTAGAATACGTGCATCTCATATAAGGCCACTAAAAACCTGCATGTTAAAATATTATTTAACATTAAGCAATGTATTCAAATATTATCATATCTCCCCTGCATATAAGATAATTGATGCCAAAGTTCAAACCATAAAAGGGTGACAAAGGCTAAAAATAATTGAACTAAGGCAATTACTAGCATGCAATTAAGATATTGTGAGATAAACAATTCCCTTTATACCAAATGCCCATGCCTTTTGTTGAAGCAAATATACTTTTGTCTAGGAAACAGCAAGATGAACCAAATTTTCTTGTTACAAACCTCTTTATTATACCAGACTCAGTATGCGCTCCATGCTCAACTACTTCTCCTGTTATTTCATGGCCCACTACACAAGGCCTTGCAAAAGGCAAGTCACCATTCATGACATGAAGATCAGAATGGCACACCCCACAGGCTGTGTAACAAACACATGGGATTACAAATTAGAAACAATTCATTGTTTATTCCAGTGTAAGCAAACACATATAGCCCAATCATACAAAGTGACTAACTTCATTGACTTTTTAATCATTACTAACATTGGACTAGCAATTACTGTTTGTGGGCTGCTTAACATCAAGAAGCCAAGTCACATCAGAAAAAGTTAATTTTGTTAGGATATTCCGACACATAGGAAATAGTTAAGTATAACTTGGTCCAGTGTAGAGTTAGGTAAAGTGTGTTTCTTTACTATGTACTTTTGTAACTTACAATCCGACGATCACGATATGTTCTAGACATGAAGTGATCCGATGGTTTATTCTCTCCTCGGTATTACCGACACTTGATATGTGGCTTAGCACCCAATTGGTCCATGATCTCTATTTAAAGAGCATGGAAGGTCATTTGTAGGGTGACCGTTCATGAGAGAAGCTTATGTAAATATTATTTCTTTTACATTAATAAATTGTCTGAAGTGGCTGCGTTGGCTCAGGCCGTGGACTATTTCCCTCTTTAAGGGTTTTAACCACGTCAAGAATACTGGTGTATTGATATGTCATCTATTTGCGAGTGGTGTCCTTTGGTGTTCTATCTGAGGAACTTACCCTGTAAATTCCTACATGGTATCAGAGCTATTTGAGGGCCGCATTCGTTAATGATCCAAATCTGAAGCCGGTACAATTGCATCCGACTGTCGTTTCCTAGATCTATTGTTTCTGACCCCTTTCGGACGGACAGGACTGCTCTATTGTGTTAGGAGCATCTGTTCCAGTGAGGAACCCCTTTCATTTCACGCGAAAAAGTTTTTGGTAGCCCTAACTACGTCATTTTTAAGATCTGGAGGTATACAGTCTTTACTTGCAGTTTTAGTTATTTATCTTTGTTTATTTCAGTTTATTTATCTCTCTGTTTTTTATTACCGTATCTATACCTTTCATTTCTGCGTATGCTCTTTGCCCCATGACTTTGTGCGATCTGGGCAAATCAGAAATAGAAAGGAGGGATTTCTCTCATGCGTAAGCTCTTTTCCGTCACACCTTAGTGTGATCTCGGAAAATCAGAAACATTGAAGAAAATAATTTCCGGCAAGAGCTAACTTCAAGCCATAAGGTTTGGTTGTTTTGCATGTTCGTGTTGGGTTGTGTGGTTTTTTGTTTTGCAAGGAAAAAGGGTTTTTTCAAGTAAGCACGCACCCCAAAGCTTTAGTGACTAAGATTACAAAAAAAAAAAAAAAACCTTTCCTCTTTTCCAAAAATTACTAACATTTTAAACTAGCTCACTTGGTCCAAAGTTACTTTATGAAAATAGATGTCTTGGGTTCAAGTCTTTCTTTTTGTTGAGTTACTTTTTCAAAAAGCACATGTAACTTATGTTTTAAAGTTACTTTATGTAAAAGTGTTCTCACACATTATAAAAAAGTGAGTCACTTATAATTCTAAAGTCTCTTTATCTTTTATTTAAGTTACAATTTAGTAGGTAGCTCATAAATTACTATTGTAAAACTGACTTTTACTTATTTATAAAAGTGGGTCACATAATTTTTTTTTAAAGTGAGCTAATTAGATTAAGTTTGGAAAGAGGGGGATTTTTTTAAATATAACATTATCATTCACTTCCGCACATTCATGTACTTCGTCGCCATCTTTAACAACTTTTCTTCAAAAAGCCATAACTTCTTCATCCAGAAGCCATTTTAGAGCCGTTTTTTTTTAATCGGTCTAATTTTTCGAGATTTTTCCATTGAAACACTTGGTTTCAGCATCTACAACTTCAGTTTCTGTTAAAATGGAAAGTTCATGCCAAATTATTCTTGACAACACCAACTAGTTCCAATGGGTGTTCTACATGGAGGATTTACTTAGAAGTAAAAGTCTTTATAAAATAGCCTCAGACCAAGAGTCTAAACCTAAAGATGAAGATAAGCAAGCCAAATGGGAAAATAGGCAAGATCAAGCACGTGGGTTGATAGGGATGTCTATTTCTCCAGATCTTAGATTCCATATCACAAAACTTGATACCCCTGATGAAGCAATGAAACAGCTCAATAAAGTTTTTGGAGTTAAAAATGAAATTAGAGCTCATCAACTCGAGCTCATCAACTCGAAAATGAGTTGCTTACGTTGGACCCCAATAATTTTTCTTCCATTGAAGATTTTTTGTCCAAGTTCAAGACCCTTAGACTTCTCTTGGAAGGTGTTAAGGTTAAGAAAGAAGATGGTAGCCTTATCTGTTCCATTCTTACTAAGTTGGGACCATCCTACTCTGTGTTTGTTTCCACCTTCTATTCTACTAAAGAAGTCTTTATTTCTCAAGGACAAGACTACAAGTACCCCTCTTTTGATGCCTTTTGTGATTCTTTAATAAGAGAACAAGAAAAACTCTTACATCTTGGTCTTCTTAATCTTGGAAACTCTTCTAAGAAAGCCTTAGCCGCCCAGCAGCAACCAGGTTTAAAGAATCCTAAGAAGCAGCATTCTAAAAAGAAAGGTTCTAAACCAACAAAGGGTCCTAAACACTTTCAGTTTCAAAATGAAAAATCAATTCAACAAAATGATAAGGCAAATAAAAACAAAGGGAAGAAGACTGATAGACATTGCAACTTTTGTAATCGAGATGGCCACTTAGAATCCAAATGCTTTAAGAAGATGGAAGCCTTGGAAGCAGCAATGAAGAAGCATAACATCCATTTGGAGCACTCTTCAACTTCAACTTCATCTTCAGGAATAGCACTTTCTGCACATGGTTGTCAAGCATCGCGATCTAGTTATGCACTAAATGTATCTTCTTCTTCTCATTCTCATGAGTGGCTCATTGATTCTGGAGCTTCTTATCACAACGCCAAAAACAAAGCCATGTTTTCTTCTTCAAATGATTGTAACACCAAAAATATATATGTTAGTGATGATAGATCTCTTAGTGTTGTAGGGACTGGAACTATTCATCTAGACAATGGTCAATTTAATAATGTATTATGTATTCCAACCTTATCTTGCAACTTTCTATCTATATATCAGATAACTCATTCAGGTGAAGGTAAAACCGTTGAATTTTCACCTGACGATGTTGTAATTAAGGACCTAAGATATCTTAGACAGATTTTAGCTACTGGAATTGTTGATGATTCTACAAGGTTGTATAAGTTTAATAACTTTGGGTCATCAACTCTTCTCTCGGTATTTGTTGCTCATAATGATGAAGTGAGCAAACTTGGGCATGAGCGATTTGGTCACTTAAACTATCGCTCCCTTCTATGTAAAGAAAATATGGTGTCAGGTCTTCCTATGGTATCTTGCAGAGATGGTGTTTGTTCTAGATGTGTACTCGGAAAACATATCGGGATAGTTTTGAAAAACGTGCCTCTTCGCATGCCTCGTACCCTTTACAGCTTGTGCATAGTGATTTATGTGGTCCACTTCCAGTTGTTTCATTCTCTGGCTATAAGTATTTCTTAACTTTCATTGATGATTTCTCTAGACGCACTTGGATATACATCTTAAAACTCAAGAGTGAAGTATTTAACATGTTCTTGGCCTTTAAGGCCTTTGTTGAGAAACAATTTGGACATCAAATTCTTAAGCTAAGATTTGATAATGGCGGAGATTATGTTAACAACAAATTCATCAACTTTTGCACTAAGCATGGAATTCAAATGCAACATATTGTTCCATATACTCCACAACAAAATGGTGTAGCTGAAAGAAAGAATCGCAACTTAAAGGAAATGGCTAATTGTATGCTTCAATCTAAAGGACTTGGTCTTAATTTTTTGGCAGAAGCAATTAACTATGAAAATTACCTAGTAAATCGCACTCCTACTAAGGTTTTAAAGAATATCACTCCAAAAGAAGCATGGAGCTCAATTAAACCAGATGTAAGTCACTTTTGTGTTTTTGGAAGTGAAACATGGGCCCATATTCCAGATGAGAAACATAAAGCCTTAGAACCTAAGAGTGAAAAATGTATTTTTGTTGGATATTCTGAAGATGTCAAAGGATATAGATTTCTTCCACCTAAATCCAAAAATGTTATCATTAGGAGAGATGTAAAGTTTGCTGAAAATATATAGGCCTACGAGCCTAGTTCGGCGGATGTGCCACCTCTCTCTATCCCTTTTATATCTGAAAATATTTCTTCTTCAGATGATGACAGCGAGGATGACAATCCTCCCCCACCTTCTCGGGATCCTCCTTCAACGCCTCAACTTCCAAAATGGGTCCACGCTACTCGGGATGTAGCAAGTGCTCTTGCAGGAGATCCTACAAATCAGCGTTGCACACATTCGCAGTTTGATAGAGCCTCTTCTTTACTGGCTCAAGCTTCAGCGAATTATGATCCTGACACCTTTGTAGAAGCTTCAAGCCATCCAGATTGGGACGCAGCTATGAATGAAGAATATCGTTCATTATTGGCAAATGATACATGGGATCTTGTTCCTCTTCCAAAGGGATGAAAACTTGTTAGATGCAAATGGGTTTACAGAACCAAGTTTGGACCAGATGGAAAAGTTCATAAACATTAATCTTGTCTTGTTGCTAAGGGTTTTTCACAAGTTGAAGGCGTTGACTATACTGAAACCTTCTCCCATGTTGCCAAAATGAACTCTATCCGCCTTGTTCTTTCCCTTGCTGCCTCTTTCAAATGGGAAGTCCATCAGATGGATGTTAAATCTACCTTCTTGCATGGGGACTTGCATGAAGAAATCTATATGGAACAACCTCCTGGCTTTATACAAACAAACTCCAGCCTTGTATGTCGTCTTAAGAAATCCCTTTATGGTCTCAAGCAAGCCCCTTGGGCTTGGTATGCCAAAATGTATAGCTTTCTTTTAGATATTGGCTTTTCTAGGTGTCATTCTGACAATACTGTCTACACCAAGAAAGTGGGTAAGTATCTTATCATTCTTGTTCTTTATGTTGATGATCTTATCCTTATTGGTAGCGATTCCAACCTTATAAACCATGTGAAGTCCAGCCTTAAAACGCAGTTTGAAATGACAGACTTAGGACACTTGCATTATTTTCTTGGTTTTCAAGTCATTCAATCCAAGGAAGGTATTTCCCTTTCCCAGTCCATGTATCCCTGTGATCTTCTACGCCACTTACACATGGAAGACTGTAAGCCAGCCCCTTCTCCCTTTCAGTCTGGAGCGAAACTTTTAGTCACTTGTACTTCCCCTGAAGTCGATGCTACCTTATACCGTCAGCTTGTAGGAAAACTTTTGTATCTGACCCATACCTGTCCTGACCTTTCCTTTGTTGTTGGCCTTATTGCTCGGTTTATGCAAAACTCACATGAAAGTCATTGTTAAGCAACTAAAAGAATACTTCGTTATGTTCGAGGTACATTTCAGTTTGGGATTCATTATAGTGCAGAAGCATCTCCTCTGTTGGTTGGTTTCACTGATTCCGATTGGGCTGGTGACCCTGATGATCGGAAGCCTACTGCAAGTTATGTCTTCACTCTTGGCTCTGGACCTATTACATGGGCTTCCAAGAAACAAAGTGCCATTTCTCTTTCTTCAACAAAAGCAGAGTATCATGGCGCCGTAAAAGCTAGTAAGGAAGCCGTATGGCTTCGTCAGATCCTGTCAGAGTTTGGCTTTCAGCAGCAACATCCGACTACACTTTGGTGTGATAATCAAAGGGCCATTCAACTATGCAAAGATCCAGTCCAACATCAGCGCAACAAACACATTGAACTACACATGCACTTCATTAGAAAGCTCATTCATGACCATGTTCTTGAAGTGCAATATTGTTCAACCAATGATCAAGTTGCAAACATCTTTACAAAGGCTCTCACAGAGGTGAAGTTTACTAAACTTCGATTTATGGTTGGAGTTCAGGAAGTTACACTAAGGGGGGATAGGCTCTAATGCCTCCTTCCTTCTCCTATTGTGTCATATTTGTACCTCCTTCAATCCTATCCCAAGTTGTTCTTAAGGGGAGATGTTAAGATATTCCAACACATAGGAAATAGTTAAGTATAACTTGGTCTAGTGTAGAGTTAGGTAAAGCGTGTTTCTTTACTATGTACTTTTGTAACTTACAATCCGACGGTCACAATATGTTCTAGACATGAAGTGATCCGACGGTTCATTCTCTCCTCGGTATTACCAACACTTGATTTGTGGCTTAACACCCGATTTGTCCATGATCTCTATAGCCATCAACTAAATGTGCATGGATCCCATCTCCACAGAGTGATTCTATTGGCTAAGTTTCATGGCTTTCATCACCTGAGCTTGACTGAATTGCATGTCTCTAAGCCTTTGAGTTAATTCCCTAATAAGATCTCCTTGATCACTTGTTCCTGCCTTTCCACTATCTTGGATTCTGATTGCAAAGGCACAAGTGGATTCATCGTGAAAGTGGTCACAAGGTCTGCAATAAGGCACATTTGGATGTGGTGCATTTTCTTGAAATCTTTCTTCAATAATTGGGTCCTTTACAATATCACTTCTATCTTTCTTCATAGTACTAGGGGCAAAAGGCGAGCCCTTTTGATCTCCATATCTATCTTTGAAAGCATCAACGATGTCTCGTAAAGAATCAAAAGAATCATCAAGAAAATCGCAAAACCAACCCTAGCATTACTGTCTAATGAGAGGACAAAAAGTCGCATCTTGACGTCTTCATGATTGTAAGTAGTTGCATGAGCATATCTTGCCAAAAAAGTCGTGAACCTTTTGATGTGGTCTGTAGCAGTGGTTGCATCATTACCCATGAAAGAAGGTAATCTATCAATAGACCTCTCCAGAATATCACGAGAGATGTTAGTAAAATGCAAAGGGGCAAACAAGTCATCCATGATGACTTGCTTAAGGGGAAAAGGAACGAATGGATGTCAGAGATATCCTTGTTCAAGAAAAACAAGAAGTCTACAAGAAGCGAGCTTCTAGCAGAAACTCTTGCAAAAAATGAAAAAGATGGAGTCGCCACTTAAACATGAATCTAACTCCAAAATCCACAAAGGAAAAACTCGAAAGGTTAGTTAGGAAGAAGCGGGTGAATATAAAGGAGGGCTTCTTGTCTGAGAAATAATGGATGAATAAGTGGAGTTGCCACCCAAACAGGGAACCAACCAAAATGCCCAAGTGCTAAAGGTGCAGATAGAGAAGATGAGAGGATTAGTGAGAAGGAAAAGGATAAGGTGATGAAAAGATGAAGAGATCGCAATGGTGCCAGAAAATGTTGTGGAGTTGTTGGCTAAGATGAAAGGATCAAAGATGAAGGATGAAGATGAAAGATTGAAAAATTTGTCGTAAGGACCAAGGACAGAAAAAATCAATCCCCGAAAACGGCGCCAGAAAATGTGTCGATTAACAGGCTAATGAAGAATGATTAGAAGATTAGGAATAATGTCGTTAAAGCACTGAGAACAAAATAAATTGGTCCTCGACAACAACGCCAGAAAATGTTGTCGCTCAAATTGTACAGGCACTATGATCCCCGACCTCTCCATTCTAGTTGTCTCCCAATTGCAGGCTATGGGGGGTAGTCCCTATGGAAATGTGAAGATGGAGAACAAGTTGGCAACCAACAAGTTTGGGAAACATGATTGAGTGGCCTAGCTACTTGGTTGATTTTAGCAAGATTTAAGGATTAAATTAAATTCAAATGTGAGACCAGTGCCTTATGGAGAAATTCTTACTTATTATCAATTAGAGACCAAGTAACCAAATGGAAAATCGTTGCTTACATGCGTCACTAACCTATATGCTATGCAAATCCTAAGCCCTAGCTATGATGCAATGATCTTGGTTACTTTTAGTTATATGCCTATTCTAAGTATGACCTTCGTCTTAACTGTTTTGGAACCAATCTTTAGAGTAGATTGTGGAATGGAAGTCAACGGTAAGCAAGTAAAGGCTTGATTAACGATACCTGCCCCTGTATTCCAACCACCCAATACCTCCAGCGCTGCAGAGACTATGGCTCTGACAACTGCAAGGTCACCGTGTTAACCACTAGAAAGGTGTTGAATCCCTCAAGCTAAATTGAAAAAGGGTGGTCCTAGAAATCTATCAACCAAGCTTATGCTTGGAGGTAAATTGTTAATGCAACTAGATTTAGGATGCTTATGCAAGGTAAATGAGTGATTCTCGGTTTAAGATTTGTTTAGTGTTTAAGTACTTAAGCTGTGATTAGCTTCTTATGACAAGAGTACTTAATGATGAATTATGAAATAATCTTATAACCAAGAACTTGCCAAATTATTAAGTGTCAATGCTAAGCAATAGATAAATCCACAAGATGCTTACCCTGATGATAGCAATTTTAAACACGAGTCCAATCATAGATGCTTACTTAGAATGATAACCAACAAAACTCAAGATGCTAAACAATAAAATTATCCAAGCTTCTCAAGATTATGAAGCAATCTCTTAACGATGCTCAACACAATGACTCAAGATATTCCAATGATGATTCTATAACACGATTATCAATGATCTTATGCCAATGTTACTTAATGCCAACCAAGAAATATAACTAGATCAAGATGCCCAAAGAAACTTGAATTATTCAACACCAAGTGATTTGAGATTAGAGTGCTTTAGTGAGTGTTATTATTAGATGTGAACTTATGAATCAACTCACAACAACAAATGTGTTAGTGCACTTGCAACAATTAGAAATCAATTTGCTATAAAACCATGAAACAAGAATAATTATGATCTATAGAGCATGAGCAAAGAGATATCTAATGTTACATATATCTCAATCACGTTCAAATGAGCAATTATTAGACCTTTAGGACAGCAGCAAATAAACTACTCTATATCCAAGAAATGATAAGCATGTAAGAACCAATTATGATTAATGAGATGCTAAATGACTTGCCAAGTGATTACACAAGTTATCCAACCTTCTTATGATGAATTATTCAGCTCTATATCAGATCTGAAATCTCTTGTTACAGCAGTAAGAAAACCATGAAAACAGTGCACTATCAATGTGAGGGTGTGTGCCAAAAGGTGCCAAAAATTTCTGAATGCCAAAGACAAGTTTGCCAATATGAAAAATTGAGATTTTAGGCCCTTTTAAGATGTAGCTTCAGATTATAACAGATCTGATCAGACCCTTATGCGGAAATATTTCAATCAATAGATCAGCAAGATTTATGCCCAAAAATGATGCCCAACTTACTAAAGCACTAATAAATTTTTACCATAAATTCCTTAGTGCATTTAGGCAATTGATGTGTGATTTTAGAGTATTCAAATTTAAATTTAATCACTGTTATGAATGTATTCAGAGAGTTGTAGCAAACAGTGAGGAAAATGGAGAGTTTAGAAATCAAACCTTAGGCCCATGGCCTTGAAGATTGTTTGCCCAAGTTATCAAATTTTTTACAAGGCTGGAACACCTGCAAATATCAAAATTTGGTCCAATTTTCCCTGCAAAACCCTCCAATATTCAGTCCAGAAATCAAATGACCAACCAACATTTGAATGAGGGCAAGCTAGGGCTAGGAAGAGGGCAAAAGACAAGGGAAAAAGGCCAAAAGAAGGCAGCGGCTAGGGGAAAGAGACTAGAAAGAGTCCACGGCAAGGGAGGAGGGGCTCAGAGGGGCCCACGGCAATCCCTAATGGCTGCCGTCTAGCCTAAGGAGGGGGTCGAAAGGCCTCAGGGAGCTACAACCTAGGGCTATGAAGCCTTTAAGGCCTGTGGCTACCTTAGGAATGGAGGTTGGGACCTCTAAGACTCACATCAAGGCTTAAAAACATCACGGCCAAGGGGAGGAAGGAGGGTCGAGGCCCTTAAGGGCTTACAGACAGCCTCTAGGGGCTGAAAAAGGATGACGCAAAGGCTCAAGGAGGTTGGACGTATGGCCTGAAGGAGAGAGACGGGCTTAGGAAGCCTGAAAAAATTAAAACCCTTGCTCAAAATTTAAATTTGCTTCAAATCTTCAGTTTTCTTGCAAATTCTTCAGTGGTTGGCCCTGCAAAAACTTGTAAAGGCTAGATCTTACCTGTTGTCGCCCGGATTGTACAGGCACCGCGACAACCACTCAGGGCGAGGGTTGTCACTCTGATCCCCACCCACTCCGTTCCAGCTGTCTCCCAACAATAGACTATGGGGGGTAGTCCTTATGGAATGAGGTGAAGGAAAACGAGTTGGGAACCAACTCGCTTGGGAGACACGGATGAGTGGCCTAACTACTTGGTAAAATTCTAGCAAGATTAATGATTGGATTAGATTTTCAAGTATGAGACCAGTGCTTTATGGAGTCACAATTCTTGCTTATTATAAATTGAAACCAACTAACCGAATGAACACCCACTGCTTGATATGATAGACTATCCTATATGATATGCAATTCCTAAGAGCTAGATGTGATGAAAGGATGTTGGTTAGTTTTAGTTTAAATGTCTAATCTAAATAGAACCTCTACCTTAATTGTTTTGAGAAACAGTCCTTAGAGTAGGTTGTGAAATGGAAGCCAACGGGAAGCAGGCAGTTGCCTGATTAACGATACCTCCCCTTGTGTTCCACCCACCCAGTGCCTTCGGTGCTGCAGAGACTATGGCTCTGACGACAGCGAGGTCACTCTGTTAACCACTAAGAAGAGTTGAATCCCTCGAGCTAATTGGAAAAGGGTTTCCCTAGGAGTCTATCAACCTAGCTTATGCTAGGAGATAATTTTTTATTGCAGGCTAGATCCTAAAATGCTTATGTAAGATAGATTGAGTGAAGTCTTCTTAAGTTAAGATTGTTTATGTTATTTAAGTACTCAGTGTGAATTATATTATAGCCAGAGCATACATGCAAGTACCGTCCCCCCTCGGATCAGGAGACGGAACCACGTCTCGTACGGATCCACCACCAATCCTCCGATGGAACCGCGGATCCGAGGTTCCGCTATTTTTTGGAAATTCCTGAATAAAGGATCCACGGGGGCCCGATCCGTGGTTTCCACTGCCCGATCCGCGGATCCAAAAAGGATCGACTGTGGATCTGTGGAGGTTCGGGCGTTTATCCGCCGCAAATCACGATTGGATCTGAGAGAAGGTGGACGATTCACACGGTTCCGTGGGGCCTTTTTTGCTTTTTTTTTAATTTCGAACTGTTATGTGAGGAAATATGCTTTCTAAATACTCCCAAGGTGCCCCTTGATGCTCCCTAGAAGCTTCCTAGATGCTCCCTAATGGTAATGTTAAATTCTTAAAGTAAAAGTAACATTCTCCTTTATCTTTCATTTTCATCCTTTTACATAAATTTTTAACATTACCATGAAATGACTCAGAATGTTTGAGAGTGGTTCCAACCTCATCGACTTCATATGGAGAAAATAGAAATTCATATCCCATTCAAAATTCAGCAGACTTGACAATTTTCAGGATTGACCGTTTCATTGGATTATATCATGTATGAAGGCGTGTGATTGACATTTAATCAAGAGCACCGAGCCCTATATGTACCCCAATGTTGGTGTTGTTGATTGTTGAACTTCTTTATCATGGAGTTAGCAAAAATGTACCCCTCACTCAAGTCAAAATCATTGATCAAGCATGTTAAGCTTTCTCTACCATAATATAAGGCTTGGATTAGGCCGTTTGATCAAAATTGGGCAATGTTGACTAATATCCCTAGAGAATCGAAGTAGAGGCAAAGGCTAGACAAGAGAAGAGGAATCTAGATTCTAGATGGTTGATGCATCTAGATGGTTGATGTTGGAATAATTAATCATTGATGTACAATGGATGCCATATCTATCTTGATTTATGTAAAAATATGCATGTTTTCATGTCTTCTACAACTAATTTGGTATTTTGGATGTTTTTTTAATATAAATGCAAAACAATATAAATATAAATATATATAGTAGACACTTCGCTTCCTAGATTTTTGGGAAATGACGCTTCTGCGTCCCCGCTTCCAAAAAACGTCCCTGCTTCATGCAACATTGAGCCAGAGTACTTAACAATGATTAGATCACAATCTTAAGCCAAGACAGGTGCTTAAAGATACAAGTGCCAATATTCAACAATATTCCACGAGATGTTTAGAAATGATTACTTGAGATATGCCAATGACCAAAGTTGAAATGATTACTTAGAATGATAATTAATAAAACTTAAGATGCCAAGTGCTTAAGATAAACAACCAAGATATTAAAGCCACTTAAAATTATGATTTTTACTTAGAGCAATTATCCAATGATTTCTTAACGATGCCTCAATTAGATGTTAAACATAATAATGTCAATTAGATCTCAAAGCTTAAACAACTTAGATCATCAATGAGATTAGAGAGTCTTGAGTGTGTTAAGTGCCAAGTTAACAAATGTTAGATTCCAAAATCAACAAGAACACTTCAGCAATTATTAGTTCTAGGACAGTAGTAAGAAAATCACTTTAAACCATGAAATTTGCCAACTTATGAGGTAGAAAATTTCCCAATGCTTAGCCAATGTAGATTTATAATTTTCAAACCTCTTAAGATGTTATATGTGACTGTTAGGACAGCAATAAGAAAGTTGTAACTGTTGAAAAATGTAACTAGGTTCTATCTTTATAATTGTATTTGAGTCATAATAAAATGTACTTACGAAAAAAAATGAAAAGAAATTTTATTATGACTTATTAAAGCATGGGTTTCATGCTTGGGTCATCATGTTTTAGGGCAAAATCCCCACTGAGGACTTCTAGGATTTATTCTACGTCAATAGAGTCATTGTACATTTAAAGAGACTCTTCTTGGGCTTTTGAATCATGTAAAAAGAATTTTTTTTGAGTCAAAAATGAATTATGTCACCTCCACACCAAGTCGGCCTCAAAAAAGGTAATTCGACCTCACCAAAAGCCTATATATTGAAGCAGTTCAATTCATTTGGAGAACAATCATACACACAAATTTGATCTCCTAGAAGAAGTCGTGAAAAAGTGCGAAGTTGCAGTGAAAGAAGGAGAATTGAAGGATCAAAGGTTTTGGGTTATCTCTCTCTCTCAAACGTGTGATTTTCTGGGCTACGGCATCAAGGTCAAAGTTTTGTTACAGCGTCAAGAAGTTTTGTTATAGCGTCAAGGTCGAAGTACAAAATCAAGGTCAAAGTGTTGCTTCAAGGTAGAAGTGTTGCTTCAAGGTCGATGAGCTAAGTGCTTTGAGGTCGAAGTTGTTGCATTAAGATCGAAGTTGCTAGGTCGAAGATACTATTGCATCGAAGTGTTGTTGTTGCTACTATTGTATCTAGGTCGAAGACAGTACTGGAAAGTGATCATCTGTTGAAAAAGGAAAGGGTTGACTTGGTGTGGAGGAAGTTTGTGTCTATGTCAAGAGTCTTGGATTATCTCAGGAAAACTATTGAAGGAAGAGTTGTTGACTGGGTTTTCCCCAAGATTGGGGTTTTGCACTGGTTGTCTGCCTAAATCTGGTGTTCTTGATCTTCATGCTATTGTTTTGGTAATTGTTTGATCAACTAAGATAAAATAAGAACATAAGAAAGTTAATAAGAACACAAGAATCTCACAAGTAACTATCAAGTATAAGAAAATCTTGCTGCCTTTTCGATTTTCTAACATTGTGTCGGAGCTAAGGTGAAGAAGAAAGAAAAAGGTAGGTTGAAGATCTATGAAAGAAGAATAAGGAATCTCAAGAAGTTGAACAAGGGATCATATAAGGAGATCTTACAAGGAAAGGAATTTACTACCTTCAAGGACAATGTCTAACTCCATAAAGGAGAGAACAGATTAGAAGGAGCATCAAATTACAGGCCATGAAAACAAAGGATAGACCTAATCCTCGAAAAGAATAAAGTTTTGTAAACAGTCTACAGATGAATCAAGTAAAGCAAAGAAAGAAAATTTAGAGAAACAAAGATTTTGGCCATGAGCCTAATAGTGGATGGAATGCATGCAGTCAAGAAGGAGTCAGAATATCTTTAGTAATCAACAAGGAGAGTGAAGAAGAGAAAATCTCGAATGATTGTTCCGCTCATCACGAGAAGAAAGGAACCTTCAAGAAGTCCAAAGGGCCAATGCTACAGTTGTCACAAGATGGGTCACTATAAAAGGGATTGTCCTGAGAATCCAGGGAATAAAAGAAGGAACAGGGATCAAGCAAACTTTGTCGAAGAAGTTTCACCAAAGAAGAACAAGATGGAAGGATCTGAAGTCAAAGACCTATTTGTTAGGGACTCTATCCCTTACGTTTGGACTAAGAAGGAGCCCTCACCACTTTCCAAAGATAAGTATCTTACTCCTTGTATTATCTTTTATATTTGGTTTCCCTTACTTATCTAAGTTTGTTTATATTAAATACTAATCACATTTCTATTCATATTTTCCTTGTTTAGGAAAGGCTTACTGAATACTCAAGGATTATGAAAGAAGGCCTCACAAGACAAAGCATTGGGATTACAAGGTTTGTTAAGAAACAAAGGTATGCCTTAGACCATAAGCTTTGTTCTCTTCATGATAAAGGTATATTTATTCTTTTTGGTAATCTATTCTACATTACTAACATTGTTGTGTCTAGCACTCTTGAATCATAAAGATTCTTAATTGGGTGATTCATCATTAGATAAATCTACCCTCCTCACATATTTGATTATTCTTGTGGAACCCTAAAGAGGTTCTCTGTAAAACCCTAACTTAAGGGTATGTCGATGATAATGTGTGAAACCCTAGCCTACTTAGGGTTATTGATGAAGTCTAAAGAAAATGTTTGATGCTTTGATGATGTCATGTTTGGGGTTTTGGTATGGTTATGAAAACCCTAACTTGTTAGGGTTGAAAGGTGATACTTGAAATCCCAAACCTTTGAAGTTTTGGTAATTTAGGGTTTGTTATGTTATGTATTGAAACCCTAGATCATTAGGGTTTATAAGCAAGACCCTAATGACTTAGGAATGAATCCCTAGGTATATGTTTGTTCTTCTGATCAAGTTTGTTATATGTTTGACTTTAATGTGTTTGTGTCATTGGGTTTGCCTGACATATGTTGTTATGATATGCTTATGCATGATGATGAAATCCTAGATATGCATTATTGATAGTCATAAGTCCTAGGGTTTGGAACTAAGCCCTAGTCGAAGTTTGATATTCTAAGATGATATTGTTTGTGAATTCTAGGGTTTTGTAGCTAAACCTTAGTAGAAGTTAAATTCTCTAGTGTATGATTTGACAAATTTGGGAAAGGTTGATAAAAACCCGAAATTGTATTCTGATGAGTTTGATTGTTGAGAATTAGTAAATGAAAATCTATGGTTTACATCAAACCCTAGTAGGAGCTAGTCATGTTGTTGATTGAGTTGTGATTGGTTTTGATTGTTGAATCTTATGTATGAAATCTAGGGTTTGTATAAAATCCTAGTAGGAAGTCTAACATATGAATTCTGAAAGTTGTTAGATGCATTGTTATACTGGTCTCTAGGGTTTGTTATATGTTATAAAAGAGTTTGTCATATCTCTGAAAGAAATATTGAAGCCCTAGATATAATGAGATTGATATCTTGAGTTGTTGATGTGATTTAGGGTTTGTAACAAAACCTGGGCAAGAAATTGAAGTATAGAAGTAAAGTCTCTTGCTGATTATGTTTATAAAGTCTAATGCTTCCAATATTGTATGACTTTGATGAGGTTAACTTCATGCTTCTATAGATTTAGTTGTACTTGCTATCTAAGTTGTTCAGGTACGTAATCTTCAAGATGGTGAAGACATTCATAAGTAAAGTTGATATGATAAGCATGATGAAAAAAGCTATATGAATGATGATGGTCATGATAACTCTGATGAGAAAGATGGAAGCCATGAAAGATTCTCCAATGTCGTAGAAAAGAAGATCTTCCTAGGTTAAGAGGGAGCTTGGGTATATTCCTTGTATAGGAATGATTAAATCCTCTCTGGTTAAGAAGGAGTGATGGATATGATTCTCTACTTCATGTGTCATGCACTAGACTAGGACTAATAGTCGTAAGTCTTAGTGAAGGCCATGAGTGAGAGAAGGGCACATCACTCTTGTCTTCATGGAAACAAGTCCCTAGTTAAAAGGATGGGCATATTATAGTCATGATGGACACCTTAAAAGAAGAAAATTGGAGAATGCATTTTGAGGAGCTGCTGAGATAAGAAAAGCAGGATCTGTTTGTAGAATATGTTGCTACATGTGAAGTAGGAAAGGAAGATGTGTGATTAAGGAATCTTCTGTCAAGATTTGTTTGGAAGTCCTACAATGATAAATTGAGAAGAAACATCAATTGTCTGGAAGACTGCGGAGGTTTGTATATTTGAAAGATTGTTACTGATTGAGGTTGTCTGTACAGGTAAATCTCTCGAAAATTTTGATAGCATGTTTTACATGCTTGTCATTATCGATCAGTTTGATCGGGAGAGATTTGTTGTTACCAATCTATTTGATCGGGATGGATTTGCTACTGATTGTACAAATCGGATTTGTTGAGGCTTTGTGAGTGAAGCATTGCCCGAGAGGACATCAGGCTACCACTATGTGTTGATGTCTAGATCCCGAAGTAGGGAGGGTGGCATTGGTCATAGAGCTCTAACCTCAGATACGCACCTAGAGAGAAAGTAAGCCTAATGGTACCTAGAGAGGTTGAAAACTTTAGTCCATTTTAGTCCCACTCCGATAGATTGCCTGGTCAAGAATCTAGTATGTGGCATTGCGGTGCCTAAATTGTTGAAAGACCTTGGATAGATTGCCCTAGTCAGGAATCTAGTCCATGGCATTACGGTGCCTAAACTCTTCATAGTTCACATAGTTGGAGATCTTCCTTGTACTTGTATATGATGAATACCTCCCTTAAGAGGAAGTGTTGAAAAATGTAACTAGGTTCGGTCTTCATAATTATATGGAGTAATAATAAAATGTATTTATGAAAAGAAATTTTATTATTATTATTATTATTACTTATTAAAGCATGGGCTTCATGCTTGGGTCATCATGTTTAGGTCAAAGTCCCCATTGAGGACTTCTAGGATTTATTCTAAGTCAATAGAGTTATTGTACATTTAAAGAGATTCTTCTTGGGCTTTTGAATCATGTAAAAAGAATTATTTTTTAGTCAAAAAGAATTATGTCACCTCCACACCAAGTCGGCCTCAAGAAAGGTAATTCGACCTCACTAGAAGCCTATATATTAAAGCGGTTCAATTCATTTGGAGGACAATCATACACACAAGTTCGATCTCTTAGAAGAAGTCGTGAAAAAGTGCAAAGTTGTAGTGGAAGAAAGAGAATTGAAGGATCAACGGTTTTGAATTATCTCTCTCTCTCTCTCAAACGTGTGATTTTCTGGGCTACGACATCAAGGTCGAAGTTCTGTTACAGCATCAAGAAGTTCTATTACGGCATCAAGGTCGAAGTACGGCATCAAGGTCGAAGTACGGCATCAAGGTCAAAGTGTTGCTTCAAGGTAGAAGTATTGCTTCAAGGTCGAAGATACTACAGCATGGAAGTGTTGTTGTTACGACTGGTTTATCTAGGTCGAAGACAGTACTGGAAAGTGATCATCTGTTGAAAAAGGAAAGGCTTGACTTGGTGTGGAGGAAGTTTGTGTCTATGTCAAGAGTCTTGGATTATCTCAGGAAAGTTATTGAAGGGAGAGTTGTTGACTGGGTTTTCCCCAGGATTGGGGTTTTGCCCTGGTTGTCTACCTACAGTTGGTGTCCTTCATCTTCATGCTATTGTTTTGGTAATTGCTTGATGAACCAAGATAAAAGAAGAACATAAGAAAGTTATTAAGAACGCAAGAATCTCACAAGTAATTATCAAGTATACGAAAATATTTCTGTCTTTTCGATTTTCTAACATTAACAACAGCAAGGAAAACACCTTAGATCCAATACATATCAAGCCAATAGTGACTAGCAATGATTAGTAAAATGCCCAATAAATTGCCAAAGTGAAATATGAGTTTTAAACCACTTTGAGATGCAGTATTCAGTGTTATATAAGATCTGAAACAAGTTATTACAACAGTAAATAAACTGACAGATCAGCAAGCTAATGATACTACAACTAATGCCCTAAAAGCCCAAAAAGGAAAATTTTACTAAACATGAAAAATTCAATTTTTTCAGCCTTCTTTAGATGTGCGATTCAGAAATCGCAGATGTGATTCAGTTATTTATGCAACAAACTCCAGCAAACAGAAAATCAGATCTAGGCTAGATCCTAAATGCCCAAGTGGCCAAAATTCATGAAAATTTACACTTTGTGGTTTTAAATGATTTTGACCAATTCAAAAGTGATTTTAGGCTTATTATATCACTGCTAATACTGTTGTAATAAAATAGAAGCAAAATGAGGGTTTAGAGATCAAACCCTAGGCCCAAGGCCTTGAAGATAAACTTGCCCAAGTAGCCCAAAACTTCTCCAATGATCTTACACTTGAAAACGCAAATTTTTGAGAAAATTTCTCCTACAAAATCACCAAAGAATCATTCTTTAAATTTTTCAGACATGGAACCAGGGCAAACTAGGGCAAATAGGCCAAGGAAGGCCAACGCTAGGCCTACCAAGGCTAGCATTGAGGGTTAAGGAGGCTAGGATGACAGATCAAGGGCCAAAGAGGAAGGAAAAGGCCAAAAAGAGGCAACGTTGGAGGGAGAGAGGCACCAAAGGCTGGACATTGGGGTTTCTAGGGTAATTTAGGGCCTAAAAGGCCATGTATAGCCCAAATGGCAGCAGTTAAGGTCAAGGAAGGACAACTGTGTGGCCTAGGGCCCACGGCTAGGCCTTCTAAGGCCTTAAAGCCCTAACGTTGGGCCTAGAAGGGGAGGTTGAGGCCTCTAAAGGCTACAACTTGCCCTAAAAGCGCAGAAAAGGATGACGATGGCCAAGAGAAACAAGACATTGGCCCTCTAGGGGCTGGATCTGGGCCCAGAAGGCTTGAAAAGTGAAACCCTTGCTTCAGAAAAACTTCTCCTTTAGATCTGAATTTTGCTGCAAAATCTTCAGTGGGTAGCCCTGCAAAATTTTCTAGAGACTAGATCTTACCCTCAAGGGCCTAGATCTAGCTCTACTTTAGCTTGATCTCTTGATTCAACCTACAAAAATGAAAATAAAACACCCAAACCCCAAATATATACAAAAATTCTTAAAACCCCAAAACCCAAGTTAGCAAAAATAATTTACAAATTATATTTACAAAATCAACAAATGTACAAGGGTTTTGAAAATTTAAATTTTTGAGAAATAAAATTTTTATGGCTTTTTTCTTTGATAAATGGCTAAAAACGCTTCAGAAACCCCATGCACACTATAGCCTTAGCAAAGATTTAATCCACCACATAAATATTCAGGATCCAAGGAAAATGATCCTTGCCCACAGTTTGTGAACTTGGAGACCAAAGGCTGAAGTACCTGCAAACACTAAGTATTTATCTCAAAAAAATCATATATTAGTACAACATAGGGAGCCCGTAGTCAATACATATCACAAATCAACGAACAAGTACAGCTCAAGATGCACCCAAAAGTCTTTATTATGGTAGAAAAAATAGTTCCCAATGGGACAATAGTTTACACAAAAACTTCAGAAGCAATTTCTTAACCAGAAATCAAATCGCTAGAGTCTCAAATGACTCTAAATTATGGATAAATCCTCAAAGTGAAAAATAACGACTAGTTTTCTTGATCCTTGTCAAAATAATCTTGGCCATTGAAAAATACTTGATCATCTTTTAATCTTAGCCGTTGAATTTTTATTTTTGAGGAATTTATCATTTAATTCCATTTTAATTAGCTCAAAATTAATTATTTTGAGTTAATTTCTTCCAAATTTTGACTTTGACTTAACCACCAAGGCCCAAGGGTCCAATTTTTCTTGAAATATCCAATATTCCCTTGGTGGAGGACCTCCAAAAATTAATTCTTTTAAAACCCACGAATTTTTCACTTGGAGAATTTAATTTTCCTAAGACATTTTAATTTGACTCTAATTAATTAAATTTCTGGCTTAGGATTTTTATTTAATTTTGCCAGAAATTTTAATTAATTGACACATGAAGGGATTAATTTTTTTTCCACCCTCTAATATTTTAACTATGGTGTCTAAGTATGAGGGACCATGCATTAAAATAATTTTTACATAAGATTTACAATTCAACCCTCAAAGGGGGAATACCCGTTCGGCTTAGACCCTCAAAAAACATATCCAATCTACGACACAATATGAGCTAGTAGGCCAAGTGATTTGTTATAAAATAATTTAGCCAAATAGTTTAAATTATTCCCAAATCACTTTTATGTAAGATTCAACTAGAACACTAGAACTCACCTAAGACTTTGACGAAGAATTCCACCCTAGCTTTAGGATGACACTAGAGAGAAAAATTATGTCGACCATCCATGTTTAGAAACACAAATGAATCAGTAAGACGAAAAACCTCCTAGGATGAAACTCTCGCCAAAATAATAGGCTTACCTAGGTTGTTACATACATCATTTACATTACATAACTTGCAGAATGGGTTTACAATGACACATGAATTGTTGATAGATGATTCGATCTTGTTGAAAAAATTTGGTACTTCCGCTCCCTTGGAACTTTGACAAAATGTGTGCAACATTACCTTCAGGCTTCAAGGGCCTAGATCTAGCTCTAATCCAACAATTTGCCTTTGATCTCACCCGCACAAATGAATTCACAAATACCCAAAACCCCAATATATACAAAAATTTAAAATAAATCCCAAAACCCCAATATATACAAAAATTTAAAATAAATCCCAAAACCCCAATTGCAAACAAGGGTTAAAAAATAAAATTATTTACAAAATTTTATTTTACAAATATATTTACAAAATATACATGTGTACAATGCTTGAGATAATTTTGAGAAATTAAACTTTTTATAAATCCTTGATAAGAGCTAAACTCATTTTTGAAAGATAGATGCAAATCCACAGCCTTAGCGAAGTTAGAAAACCATAAAAAAATAATTGGGATCCAAACAAAGTCAGTCTCTATCCACAGTTCGTGAACTTGGAGTTCAAGGGCTGGGGAACCTGCAAACACTATAAATTTTTCAAAGATAACCATTGAAACACACAGTGAATCAGATCACCTAAGGTAAGCCCATAGCGTACCAAAATAATGCCCCTATGACTTACAATGAAATAACAATTAATAATAATTACAAAGCACAATATAGGAATGCCCGTACCCAACACATACCACAAATCAATATATCAGAGACACAATGAGTTGCACCCCAAAGTCTTTATTATGATTATTCCAATGTTCCCAGCGGGACAGTAATTTACATCATCTTTTCAGAGTTACATTAGCCAAAATCAGATGGCTTGAGACACAAATCACTTTTAATTTATAAATAAATCCTCCATGTAGAAAATAACAGATAGTTAGCTTGATCCCCATCAAAATAATATCAGTCATTGATAAATCTTTGATGATCTTTTAATCTCTGTCGTTGAAATAATTATTTTGAGGAATTTTCGAATTTCTCATTAAACCCCTTTTTTATTATTTTGTGGGTATTTGGTGGAGAGGTCTCGGTTAATTTCCCGAAATTTTCTGAGCACCGGAGGAGACCCTAGCAGTAGATTTTCACACCCAACAATGTATTTCTGGGCAGTTTAGCGCAGAGCCAGGAGATAGAGCAGCAGCGTACCTGAGAGGGACTTCTTATTGTTCATTTGGGCTTAGCTAGCTTGCCTTGAGCAAGCCCAGGTGCACTCTTTCCAACACCTCATTGTACCCTCTTCATATTCTAATAAAATGGCTCAGCAACGCAGTTTTTGGTGCATATTCATGGTCTGATTCATGTGTTTAATTTTTGTGGCTTTTTGTCTATGTATGCTTTGTTATTTACTGTAAAATCTCCCTAGGAATATTACATGAAATCATGGAACTGTCCAACAAATACTCCCCCATTTTGACCTTAATACTATGGCACTTCCCTAAACAATTTATGGTGCCTCTATCTGCAATCATTACTTGAAGCTCTAGTGTTGGAAATATGAAACAATTGAGAAGTTTTGCTAATTTTTATCTGACAAAGTTATGTGTACTACCTAAATCAATCAACATTGTTACCCTTTTCTCTTTGATATATCCTTCTATCTTGAGGGTTTTTGGAGTATTGAGTCCAGCCAATGTGTGACATGATATTGTTGGAGTAGTCTCTTCTAGCTCTAGATCTTGCGATTGTTGCAATTATTAATATTCTTCCTTTTTAGAGTCTATGTGGAGTAAATTCTTCTCACTGCATTTATGCCCCTTACTGTACTTGTTGTCACAATTGAAACATAGTTCCTTTGCTCTTCTTTCAATCATTTGTTGAGTTAGCCTTGTCAGTTCAGGAGAGGGAGCATGATCTTCGCTATAGTTATTAGTGACTAATTTTCTAGATGCCGCATTTTTACTTTCAACTTTCCTTGCCAGACTAAAAGCATGCTCTAGAGATTTAGGTTCAAAGAGGCGCACCTCATGTTGGATGCTTTCCTTCAAAGTTCTCATGAATAGGTCTAACAAATTATCCTTTGAAATATTCTTCACTTTGCGACTCAAATTTTGGAATTTTTGAATGTGCTTTGTAATTGGACCTTTTTGTCGAAGATTTACCCAATGTTGCAAACATCGACATCAGGATAAAATTGGCAAGGGTCTGGAAAGCCAAAAAATCATATAAATCAAGAAAATATCAGTAAAAATCGATAAACATTGGCAAAATTAAGATAACGCCAAAATATTGTTAAAATTTGGCAAACATTGACTAGGCCAAAAAATTATGATTTGGTGAGTTTTTTCGTGTTAAAATTGGGATGTTTGCAACACTAGATTTACCAATTGACTAAAGAATGTATTTCTCTTAATATCCCCATAATGTGCTATCAATTCCTCTATAAAAATGGACCAAGATATAACAAAATCCTTTTTTCTTTCACCATACATGTTGATCTTGTTCTAAAAACATGGATGCAATATTTAATTTTTTTAAGGATGCCACTAGTGTAGATCAAAGTATTGCTCCATCTGAGATATCCATGTTACAAAATCATTGTCATCAAACTTCCTCATATCAATCTTCGGAATCTAGTAGTTCCTTGGCGCTAGCATGAAGCCCTAATGATGTTGTTAATTTTAGGTATGTTTTATGCTTGGAGCAATTTATTTCAATTTTCACACTTAGCTTAATACATTTTCTAGATTAGCAATCACATCAGAATTAAAGTAAACTACAGATAGAACATAAACATATATCGCAAAAGACAAGCCAAGACAAGAGGACACAAGATGTGGCGCTAGCCGGGGACAAACCCCAATGTGGGGAAACCCTTGATCAATTCTTCTTATATGTTCTTCAATAGTTCAGCAGAGAGAGAGAGAGATAGTACATTTACAACAGAAGCCAACACTTTGACTTATCTAGATAAGAGCATAGATCATCTCTAAAAAAATGATACATGAGATCAGTTGAAGACATGCTGCTTCAACTGATTCTCCAAGGTGACTCCTTCACCTATCATTGTGTTGCATCTCGTCATCATGCTACACCATGCTGCACTGTTGTCCCATGTGCCATTGTTGAACCGTGATGTCATACAACATGTCTCATGTGCTTGCCACAGCTATCCATGTTGTCCATGCTTGCCATGCTGCACCATGCTTGCCATGCTATCCATGCTTGCCATGTTGCACCATATTGTCCATGCTTGTTGTCCCATTGTGCCACTGCTACACAATGTCATTATTGTCCCATTGTGCCACTGTTGCACAATGTCATTGTTGTCCCATTGTGCCACTACCTCATCATTGTGTTGTCCCATTGAACATTGTGGCACAATATCATTGTTGCTAGTATTGTTGTCCCATCACGGCTTGTTATCCCAGCAACCCAACATTGTTGTTGTCCCAACATACTTACGTTGCTCTAAATATGTATGTACCATTGCCTAGCTGTCCTAGTTTTATTGTTGTAACAACTGTACCTAACAGTCATGCCCAAAACACTGTTGTTCTGGGCATATGGCAGCCCTTAACACTTCCTTCAGCTCACAGTTCTAGGGTCCTTGACTGCAGCAATCTTGGACTGGTTAGGGTACTTCCAACAACCCTTCAATCTGCCCAGAAGTGCCCTCCTTTACTGCGGCTGCCCTTCTAAGAGAGGAGGAGACCCTATACTGCATTTTTTGGGCAGTCTATCCCTCATCAACAACTTTGGCCTTCCTCTGTTTGTTGCGGCTTGCTATATCAAGTCTCCTCTTGACTGCGACAGCCCAACACTCTTCCAAATGATCCTAAAACAATCCTTATTGTTGCGGCATAAGGCCTGCGGTTAGGGCACACCTGGACAGTGACTAGGGCACAAACTAAACTGCAGATTTAGCCTCATACATCAGCGTTTAGGGCCTGTCTTCCACGTATAATTAGGCCTCATCCTTGGCTGCGGCTAGGGCACGTTGAGGCGTCCTTTATACATCATTCATCTACGTCTATAATGTTGCATTAGTCCTTCTATTCTCTGCAGCTAGGGCACAACATGACCCTCCTTTCTTTGCAATTAGATGTCTTTTCCTAGGACAGTGTTTAGGGCTTTTAAGGACAGCAGCTTCGGGTCTCTTCTAGACCTGAATTTAGGGCTGTTAGAACTTCTCCTTGCTACACTATAGAAGTCTCCTCCATGACTGCGTTAAGGCTTCTTCATTGACTGTGTTAGGGCTTCTTCATTAGGGCAGCGTAGAGCCTAGGGCACTCCCTCTAGATCTCTCCTTCATCAAAACCCAAAACAGAATGAAGAGAGAGATCACAAGAGTGTGAGTGTGTGAAAATGATTTGAAGGCCACCTCTATTTATACTAAAACGTTGAGCACAAGTGGGGACAGTTTGGTTGCTGGTCGACCTTGTCGAACTGTCTTATAACACAAATAAATTCATAACTCCACGAATACTTATCAGAATCGGATGATCTTTAGATCAATCCAAGAAAAATATCAGCTGCCATAAATAAGATGACCCACATGGAGTTTGGCCCTAGTTGCCAATTTTAACACTCCCTCTCAACTAGGAAGAACTCCATCCATTGATCCATCTGTCTGACTGTACTATCTCTGCCATCAGTGCCCTGCACTGCTCTGCTGAACCATGAAGAAGAAGAATTGATCGAGAATGTCTCATACCATTCTCTATTGACCCGAAGTCAATTTTATTGATCCCAGATCAATATCACAAGAGAGTGTCTCAAACCACTCATATTGATCCCAGATCAGTTTCATTGATCACAGATCAATGGAGGTCATCCTAGCATAGGAAGTACGGTAGATACAACGATGTGTCCATCTATAGTACTACTATGGTCCCTAACCCCATTTCCCTGCTCATTGGCCAAATGAGAGGTACTTTCCATGAGTCCCAAACTGCATGGGTAGGATGCCTCGACAGGAGAACCATTCATCCTGTCCCTAAGTCACCTCAGGGTATCACAGGGGAATGGTATTGCGTGTTGCTCTAGTAAGTACCCCAAGCCGCCCGGAGCTCCCAAAGCTCAATGCATGCAACATGCAAGACCCTCATAAGAGGGTCTCTCAATGACTCCAAGTCATTCAGAAAGTCACAAATTTGACCTTTCCCCAGGCTTTGACAGAATGTCTGCGACCTGTACATCAGTCTCAATGCGATGGAGCCTCCTCGCTCATCGATGTACCATATCCCTGATAAGGTAGTATCTGATGTCTATCTGCTGGAGCAATCATAGAATACAGGATTCCTCAACAATAGAATCCCCCCGTGGTTGACACAGAGGATCACGGTGGTATCCATCATGTGTACAAACAGCTCACTGAAGAGCTCCCGCAACCAGGTAGCTTCACACGAGGTCATACTCGTAGCTATGTATTCAGTCTCAGCGGTGCTCAAAGCAACTGTCTTCTGCTTCCTGCTCATCTAGGATATCGAGCAAAACCCAAAGAGAATCAGCACTCAGAAGTGCTCTTGAGATCCTCCACATTGCCTGCCTAATCAGCATTCAAATAATCATGTAGCTTCATATTTCCGGCAGTGTATCTCAATCCATGAGAGATTGTGCCCGAAGATATCTCAGAAGATTCTTGGCACCAATCTAGTGAGGCTCAACCATATATGAGCTCATCATGCTAACTACAAATCATATGATCTGACGGAAGTTCAGCAAGAACATCAACGCGAATGAGTTTATGAAACTCAGAGGCATTTCCTGAATCTGGTCTAGCATCACTACCATATAACTTCTGAAAGCTAAGATCCTCGAGGTAGTCACGGGCTTGCAGTTTACCATTCCACATCCGGAATCCAACTCCCTCTTACTTCTACAAATGAGAGGGTCTGCACCTGTCAGAAATAGGTCGTCCTTAGAAGGTGTCGGTATGAGAGGTCTATCATCCACAACCTTTGAGCAATGGTTTGGATCGGCTTCACTCCTAGTGAATCTCAACTTCATCAGACAGCTATCAATCCTCTCATACTAGGCTCTGGGTGTTATGCTTCAAGCCATAGAGGGCTTTCTTCCACCAGCACACATGAGATTCCCGATCATGAATCCCAAACCCTTCAAGTTGTTCCAAACCTGTGGACCTGCTACATGAGGGGAATGGTCGCCTTGTAAGATTTTCCTTCGGTACATCTCAAACATGTACCTTCATGCTCTTCTTGAATTCAGGAATCCCTGTCACTATCTGACTCACATCGGTTAGGGCCCCATAATAGACCTCCGATGCTATAGATGAGATGTGTCAATTGACATGGTCCCCAATGGACCATCCTGCAACTTGATACAAATTACCAACCCTGAACCCATGGTGAAAAGCATCTTTTGAAAATTCTATTTTCAAACACGTACCTTTCCATCGATGAATGCCACCCTGAAACCTTTGACTTACATTGCCGAAATGGACACCAGGTTCTTCTTGTGATCAGGTACATAAGAGAGATTTTGTAAAAGAATCGAGTTACCCTCATTCAATGAGGGGTAACATTCCCTACACCCTTTCCGAGATAGGTGGCATCGACTCCAAGTATAATCCCACGATTGTTTCCATCTCTACTAAATTATAGAGATCACCCTTCTATCCGATGAAGTGCCTTGAAGCACTACAATCAATAAGCCAGATTCCCACAAAATCTGAAGGAGAGGGCCACTACAAGATAACGCTTCTTTATCTTATCAGAAACAACATTTGATTCTTCATACCTAAGGTTCCTTGCTTTCTTTGAATGAGTCGATCGTTTCCTTGATGACCTGCAATACCTGTCATTCCTCTGATCATTGAAGATGTCCCTGGAATGATTGTTATCTTCATCAAGAGATGTGTCCCTTCCATTCGGACACTCCTTCGCATAATGGCCGAACTTATTGCAAGCAAGGCATCTGCCTTTCCTTCCACCCTTAGATCCAGACTTTCCAATGAAGTGATCTTTAGGTAGGCCATCAGAAGCTTCCGCTACACCATTCTGGTAATGTTCTCTGCTTCGACTTCACCCTTGGCGAATTTGAAGAGGAATGAGGAATCCACTGATCCTTTTGTTCTTTCCCAACTGTCTTTGGTGATTGCTCTTTCACTCTTGCTTGGGCTTTGTCTTCACCTTAGCTCTGATACCATGTTAATTTTAGGTATGTTCTATGCTTAGAGCAATTTATTTCAATTTTCATAGTTAGCTCAATATCTTTTCCAGATTAGCAATCACGTCAACATTACAATAAACTGCAGATAGAACATAAACATAAATCGCAGAAGACAAGCCAAGACAAGAGGACACAAGATGTGGCGCTAGCCAGGGACAAACCCCAATGTAGGGAAACCCTTGATCAATTCTTCTTATATGTTCTTCAATAGTTCAGCAGAGAGAGAGAGAGAGAGAGATAGTACATTCACAACAGAAGTCAACACTTTGACTTATCTAGATAAGAGCATAGATCATCTCTAAAAAGATGATACATGAGATCAATTGAAGACATGCTGCTTCAACTAATTCTCCAAGGTGACTCCTTCACTTATCATTGTGCTGCATCTCGTCATCATGCTGCACTTCATCATGTTGCACCATATTGCACCTCATCATGTTGCACCATGCTGCACCCTATGCTGCACTATTGTCCCATGTGCCATTGTTGAACTGTGATGTCATACAACATGGCTCATGTGCTTGCCACAGCTATCCATGTTGTCCATGCTTGCCACGCTACACCATGCTTGCCATGCTATCCATGTTTTCCATGTTGTCCATGCTTGTTGTCCCATTGTGCCACTGTTGCACAATGTCAATGTTGTCCCATTGTGCCATTGCCTCATCATTGTGTTGTCCCATTAAACATTGTGGCAAAATATCATTGTTGCTAGTACTATTGTCCCATCACGGCTTGTTATCCCAGCAACCCAACATTGTTGATGTCCCAACATACTTACGCTGCTCTAAATATGTATATACCATTGCCTAGCTATCCTAGTTTTACTGTTGTAACAACTGTACCTAACAGTCATGCCCAAAACACTGTTGTTCTAGGCATATGGCAACCCTTAACACTTCCTTCAGTTCACAGTTCTAGGGTCCTTGACTGCAGCAATCTTCGACTGGTAAGGGTACTTCCAACAACCCTTCAATCTGCCCAAAAGTGCCCTCCTTTACTGTGGCTGCCCTTCTAAGAGAGGAGGAGACCCTATACTGCATTTTTTGGGCAGTCTATCCCTCATCAACAACTTTGGCCTTCCTTTGTTTGTTGTGGCTTGCTATATCAAGTCTCCTCTTGACTGCGGCAGCCCAGCACTCTTCCAAATGATCCTAAAACAATCCTTATTGCTGCGGCATAAGGCCTGCGGTTAGGGCACACCTGGACAGTGACTAGGGCACAAACTAAACTGCGGATTTAGCCTCATACATCAGCATTTAGGGCCTGTCTTCCACGTCTAATTAGGCCTCATCCTTGGCTACGGCTAGGGCACGTTGAGGCCTCCTTTATACATCATTCATCTGTGTCTATAGTGTTGTGTTAGTCCTTCTATTCTCTGCGGCTAGGGCACAACATGACCCTCCTTTCTCTGCGGTTAGATGTCTTTTCCTAGGACAGCGTTTAGGGATTTTAAGGACAGCTTCTTAGGGTCTCCTCTAGACTTGCGTTTAGGGCAGTTAGAACTTCTCCTTGCTGCGCTATAGAAGTCTCCTCCATGACTGTGTTAAGGCTTCTTCATTGACTGCATTAGGGCTTCTTCATTAGGGCGGCGTAGAGCCTAGGGCACTCCCTCTAGAGCTCTCCTTCATCAAAACCCAAAACAAAATGAAGAGAGAGATCACAAGAGTGTGAGTGTGTGAAAATGACTTGAAGGCCACCTCCATTTATACTAAAACGTTGAGCCAGAGTTGCGGGGGAGCGCTCCCCCCCCCTCGCTCCCGCTCCGGGCGAGAGCGGGTTGGGAGCGCGCTCTCGATAAAAAAATTTCCGCTCCCTGCCAAAATCAGGAACGATATCGAGAGCGTTGCTCCCAGAGCGAAAATTACAGCTCAAGAGCGATCAGGGAGCAATCGTTCCCGAGCTTTAAATTTTCGCTCTAGGAGCGATTCGGCGGACGAGGAGCGATTCGGCGGACGACGGGAGCGATCCGGCGGAACAAGAACAATAAATATTACAACAAAGAAAGAGAAGAAACAAAATATATATATGTATATATATAAATAAATAAAATAAAATAAAAATCGCGGACGCCAAAAAAGAATCAAATTTTAAAAAATAGTTATGTTTTAAAAACACAATGGGTTAAAAAAAAATTCATTATCACTTGAATGAGAGCAAGAGCAAAGGAGCAAGGAGAAGCGAGGAGCAAGGAGCAAGCCTTCAAAGAGGTAAGTAACTTAGTAATTTAGTTAGTTTAGTTAGTTTAATTTAGTTAGGTAGTAATTTAGTTAGTTTAATTTAGTTTATTTAGTTTATTAACTATATTTAGTAAAAAAATCATAAATCTAAATTAAATTAATTAATCTAAATAAATTAAATTAATTTGCAAATTCAAAAGCCTACAAATATCAAACATCATGGACCTGGCTATATTTCTTGGCATTTTCCTCTTCTTGGTCCCTTTTATGGTTATTATGGTGCTAGAGAGTAGGAAACGGAGGGGCCAAAATGAAGAGGGGGATGAAGAAGCTGGAGAAAGTAGATTTGATGAAAACCCCGGTGAGGAGGAGCTGGAGGAGGGTGAACATGATTCTCAAAAAACTAAACAAGACCAAACCCCATTGTGGAAATATGTTAACAGGCTTGAAGCAGGGAGAGGGGGTGGAACCACTAAATTTCATTGCCCCCATTGCAACAATGATTACGCAGGTTCATACACCTGTGCCAGAAAACGCCTCTGCGGGAAAAGGCCATGGGATGGAGACAAACAAATAGGAATCAAAACTTGTGCAGCGGTGTCAGCAGCGGATAGAGCCAAATACATAAGGGAAGAGGAGGAAGCCCAATACAAATCAAAAAAATCAAGGGGTTTTTTTGAACCAAGCTCACAATCACAAGCACAAAGAACTCCTTCAGCATCCTCCCAAGGCAGTGGATATGGAGGCACAGGGTCATCAGCTTTAAGGCGTAGAACCATATCAGATTTCCTTGATGAGGGGTGTAGGAATGATGTGGATTCAAAGGTTTACAGGTTTCTCTATGCATGTGGGATACCATTCAATGTTCTTCGCTCACCTTATTGGCACGAAATGGTTTCTGCCATAAATGATGCCTCTAAAGGATACAAGAGCCCTGGGTATGACAAGGCAAGAACCATTGGACTTGATCATGAAAAAGCAAAAATATCACATTCTTTGAATAGAATGACAAGTTCTTGGACTGACCATGGGGTGTCCATTGTATCTAATGGATGGACAAATGTAAAAGGCAAGCCATTGATAAGTGTTCTTGCTGTGTCTGTTAGTGGTGCCATCTTTCTAACTGCACATGATTACTCAGACAAGTTCAGGACCACCATCAACATTGCAGAAGCATTACTTGAAACAATTGACCGTATTGGGCCATATAATGTCATCCAAGTCATCACTGATAATGCTCCTAATTGTAAGGCAGCGGGAGCAATTATTGAGGATAAATACCCCAACATATTTTGGTCTGGATGTTTGGTTCACACATTGAACCTTCTGATGCATGATGTTGTCAAGAACAAAAATGCACAATACAAATGGATTGGTGATTTGTACAAGAAAGGCAAACAAATGATAAAATTTATTACAAATCATAGCAATACCCATGGCCTTTTCCGCAGTCACTCGAGGTTGGAGTTGTTGAAGATTGCGAAGACAAGATTTGGTAGCTATTACCTCACCTTCAGGCGCCTTTTGAAGGTAAGAGAGTCATTGGCTAGCATGGTATCAAGTCCACATTGGCAGGTATTAAAGGAAAGGGCTACAAATGCAGCTGACAGGCAAGGTTTTGAACTGGTGGAGGAGGCCGCTCTTGATGGTCAGCTTTGGACAAGTGTGAGGCAAGTATTGGATTTCACCAAGCCCATTTATCACATGATTCGGTTTGTAGATACAGACAAACCAGTGATTGGCGAGGTGTATGAGCAAATGGATACCATGTTGGGACAAATAAAAGATATTGTTCATAACAAAGATCCCGACTTGTACAAACTGATTCACGATTGTGTGTGTGAACGGTGGAATAAACTTAATCTTCCACTACATTGCTTGGCGTATATCCTTACGCCAAAATACTACTCTACATCTTGGTTGGGCCGACCTACACCAGGGGGTGGGATTAGGACCAAACCCCATTTAGATGCAGAGGTAACTAGTGGATATTTGCAAGCATTAGAAAAGTTGATACCTGACAGGGAGGAATGTGCAGCTGTGCGCCTTGAAATAGGCAAATACTTCAGTGGCACTAGTTTGTTTGGTACCTTCCATGCAATGGAAGACACAGACAGATTTGATGCTCTCACATGGTGGGAAACATATGGCGGCCATGGACTTTTGCCAAAATTGGCAAAAAAAGTTCTATCACAGGTTGTGAATACTTCTTCTGCAGAGAGGTGTTGGAGCACCTATAGCTTCATACACAATGTGAAAAGAAACAGACTCAATGAAAACCGAGCAGAAAGCTTGGTTTATGTGCACTACAACTTGAGGTTGTTGAGTCATTACTGTGATCGGGCTTATGAGGATCCCACATATAAAATTTGGGAAAATCACCCAGAGGATGACAATTTGGAGGATGGTATAGTGCATCTTGAAGAACTGGAAGAGGAACTTATAAGGGATGAAGATGAAGTAGCTGCAGCTGCAGCAGCCATGCCACCTCCACCTCCACCATCCAGTAGCAGTGCTCGAGGTCCAAGTCTTGTTCCTTTACTGTCGCCACCTCCATCTACACCCTCACGTGGAGGGCATGTGCCTTCTAGTTCTGGTCGTCGGTCTGTGCGGGAGACTCCTAGAAGACCACCACGACCTGCTTATACTCCTGGAGACTCTCGTGGCAAGGGCCACATGTAGATTTACATTTTACTTGTCTTTTCTAGTTTCTATTAGTTTTCATAACTGTTGAGTCTTGAGTCCTTGACTCTTGACTCTTGACTCTTTCATATCATAACGATATTTTTTGTAAACAATATATGACTGTGACAACGAAAATTTGAAGTTTGAAGTTGGCAATTATAACTCATTGGTAATGATTGTGAATTATGAATATGATGCTTCGTGAAAGACTAAAGTTGTTTCATTTCATTTCATTATTCATGTTTCATTTTATAAAATTTCATTTCATGTTAACAGTTAGAAGTTAGGACTTAGAAATATCTAAGATATTATTTCTTGTAATGGTTAAACTTAGCTTACAAGTACAACTTTGGTGATCAATGATGATAAATGTTATATATTGAATTTTCAATCTTGAAAGCTTGAAGTTGAAACTTTAAGATTGAATTTGATGAATCATGATTCACGAGACTCAACATGTTGCAGTTGTAATATGTATTTTACTAACTTGTGGACATGGTTAATGAAGATTATAACTTCTAGAAGATTGATGTGATATGGTTCAATGACCAATTTATGTTTTTTTATGTTTTTTATATCTAATTCATCATTCTACATGCTTTTGTTGACATATATGTATCAAAAAAAAAAAAAAAAAAAAAAATATATATATATATATATATATATTTAAAAAATCGCTCCGGGATTCGCTCCCAAACCGGGAGCTTCTGAAAATGTCGCTCTCGTTCCCTGCTTTCGCTCCCGCTCCCAAGTAACATTGCATTGAGCACAAGTGGGGGCAGTTTGGTTGTTGGCCGACCTTGTCGAATTGTCTTATAACACAAATAAATTCATAACTCCATGAATACTGATTGGAATCGGATGATCTTTAGATCAATCCTACACCTCTCAATGAGAGGAATCCAAGAAAATATCAGCTGCCATAAATAAGATGACCAACATGGAGTTTGGCCCTAGTTGCGGATTTTAACAAATGTAGATCTTGGATTGAAAATTCATGATTATGGTTTTGCGATTCAATATTTGTGTTGTCCAATTGTGATAACAAATTTCCCATATGAGATTGATTCTCAACACCAAGGTTCTCCTTATGTTCATGATTTCCTTATATCTCCACATCCCTTTTAGGGAGATCTTTTAATAGAATGTTTTCTAATTCTTTTATTTATTTCTTGATGGATTTTTGCATTTCTTCCTTATTTTCAGTCATCCTTTTTTCTAATTCTTCCTTATTATCATTCATCATTTTTTCTATTCTTTCCTTATTTTCATTCATCTTCTCTTTCATTTCTCTTTTAAAATCCACTTTTTTTGGAATACTAACATCCATTTCATTAACTTTCTTCTCCAATAGAGATAACCTAAATTCTAAGTCTTCACTTTCTTCATGAGTCAAGGATGAGCCTTTAGTAGATTTCATTGGTGTAGTAGCTTTCTTTGGAGGCATGTTGGAAACTAATAATAGTAGTTCTCTATCACAACTTTCAATCACAAAAAAAAATGGCTCTTCTTATCAACAATTAGATCACTAGTAAGTTACGTACCTTAATTTAGAGAATATTAAAATGGTTGAAGTTTTATTGATATATCTCTAAGATTTGAGATCCTAAAATTTGTTCTATAATACTCTTATATGACTTTTGTGCAAATCCATAGGTGTGAACTAAATTTGATGTGCCAAGTGAAAGTTATGGTAATCTTCCCAAAACTTGTTGATTTTTTGCCTCTTCCCACGAGCAAACTTGTATAGCATGCCACATGTCCAATTCAGGTTACGGTAACTTTCCCAAAACTTCCTGAATTTTGGCCTCTTCCGACAAACAAACTTGTATAGCATGCCACGTGTCCAATGCTTCAAATATAATTCTAAAATTTGTACCTATTGTATTTTTGTATGTCTCCTGAAAAGATTTCGTAGTCTGAAAAGTCCCAAACAAGAAAATATAGCAAAAACACCAAGCTGACATCTTTAACATTTATTTCAAAACTATTCTGAAATGCTAACTTCCACAAGGTATAACTACAAAGTATAGCGAACCAAATTCTAAAAATTGAACCAAATGTTCCACAAGATTTCTTCGTAATGTGGTCTGAGTTGCACTATCTGAAACCTCCTTGAAAAAAAATATAGCGAGAAAGCCAAATTGACCAATTTGAAACCGATTTCAAGAGCATTGAAGAACCTCGAATTCCTTAGAGCATATGTCCGAAATTATAGCAAAACAACATTTGAAATTTGAACTAGATGTTCACCGATATTTTTCCTCACTATGATCCAAGTTTCACGGTCTAAAACCTCACAAAAAAAATTATAGCGAAAATGCCAAACTAACCCACTTTCAGGAGCATTCAAGAGCCCTAACTTCCTTGAAATAGATCTCCGAAAAACATACCAAACTAAAATCTGAAATTTGAGCCAAATATTGCCCGAGATTTCTCCTTAATATTCTCCAAGTTTCACCATCTGAGAGTCCACAATTACAAGAACACTTACTCAAGATAGAAAAGAATAATTGTCCACCACTGGTTGGACTATGGAAGAAGAGAACATGGTGGTAACAACATTGAAAAGCTTGCCATGTGCTTACAAGCACTTTGTTTAGACCCTGAACATCACCAGTACAAAAGTTGACCTAAAGTTTGATGAGCTATGCAATACACTCCAACAAGATAGATGGAAAAAAATAGTTCAATGGCAGTAGTGAAGCAAAGCATTCAAAAATAAGACCTTTGCAACTAATTTAAGGGCAAAGAAGAAAGGTCAAGGCAGTGGTGAAGATGCAACTAGGCGTTAGAGAAACATCACATGTCACAACTATGGCAACGTAGACCATATGAAGAAACACTACAAAAAGAGGTCATCTAATCATAAAACCAACCAACAAGCACCTCAGCAAAAGGCTCACGTTGTAGAAAGGAAAAGGAATTAACCTTCTATGCATTCATGGCCAAGCAACCAGTAGATCAATTCAAAGCATCATCTTGATACATCGATTTAGGTGCATCACTTAACCAACAAGAAGGATTGATTCACGGAGTATATTGCTTGTTCTTCCAAGGATTCAGCAATCTTTGGTAAAGGGGAGAGTACACAATAGTTGGCAAAGGGTATATGCAAATTTCCTTTGGAGGGAAAATGTTGATTTACCTTAATGTGTACTACGTGTTAGGCATGGAGCTTAATGAGTACACAATAGTTGGAAAAGGGTATATGCAAAATTCCTTTGGAGGGAAAATGTTGGTTTACCTTCATGTGTACTACGTGATAGGCATGGAGCTTAATCTACTATCAATTAGTCACTACCTACAGCTAGATATCATAAATGCTACATAGTAGATAACTATTGCTCTTAGTGTGTTAATTTTAGGCAACAATGGGATGTTCTATGCTTTAGAGCAATTTTACTTCAATTTCTTTATGAGCCCAATATCAATTTCAGATTAGCAATCACATAAACATGTAAGTAAAATGTTGATAGAACATAAACATAAATAGTAGAAGACAAGCCAAGACAAGAGGACACAAGATGTGGTACCAGTTAGGGACAAACCCCAATGTGGGGAAATCCATGATCAAATCTTCTTTTAGTCTTCAATAGTTCAGCAAAGAGAGATAGTACAATTTACAAATTTTGATCATTTATAAACGCAGCAAAAGAGCCTTAACCAGAAAAGTCAACGTTCGTCAACAGGGCAAATTTCACCCTCAAAGATTCAGTCAACTTCGGCGGCTCGGCCTCCAAACAGCAAGATGAAACAGCCCTCAAAACAATCGAATTTTGCCCAGTCAAAGTTTCGTCAAACAGTCAACCTGTGATCAGCCCTAACCACAATCAACACTGGTTAAAACTCCTCGATTTTCGTGCCCAAAATTGCAGCCTGCTTAGACAAAGATTCCCCACCCAAACCTAAGTCAAAACAAGTCAACGCAGTCAAACAGCTCGGACAACGCTGGTCAATGCAGAAAACAAAAACCCTAGTTCACACGTGTGGAGAGAGAGAAGATTGCCTCGGATAGTGTGCCCAATAACAAGAGGAGAGAGAGATATATGTGATGAGATGATGGTGAAAATGACTTGAGGTCTCCTTTTTATATGCAGCGTTGAGGATGAATTGGGGGCTTGTGTGCCTGTTTTGCTTGCTCGCCGACCTTGACAATTTGTCCATAATATAAATAAATTCATATCTTCATTTGTACATGTCAGAATCGGATGATCTTTAGATCAATCCTACACCTCTCCGAGAGAGGAATCTAATAAAAATATCAGCTATCATAAATAATATGACCCATGTGGAGTTTGGCCCTAGTTGCCAATTTTAACACTCCCTCTCAACTAGGGAGAACTCCACCTGCTAATCCATCTGCCAATCTGTACCATCTCGACCATCCATGCACTGCTCTGCTGAACTATGAAGAATAAGAAATTATCGAGAATGTATCATACCATTCTCTACTGACCCGAAGTTAGTCCCAATCAAAAGAGAGTTTCTCATACCACTCTTACTGATCTGAAGTCAATTCCCATTGATCCCAGATCAATATCAAACATCCTAGCATAGGGAGTACGGTAGTGCACGATGCGTCTATCGGTAGTACTATGGTCCCTATCCTCATTTCCCTACTCATTGGCCAGATGAGAGGTACTCCCATGAGTCCCAGACTGCATCGGTAGGATGTCTCGGCAGGAGAAGAATGAACCACTCGTCCTACTCACATGTCGCCAAGGGGTATTGTTTGGTCAATTTAGTGTGTCCTAAATTGCTAATTGTCAATACAGGGGTCGTAAACTGCTGAAGTGAAGTGCACTATATATGCAAGATAACCGATTTCTTACTTCTTTGTCGTTTTTTATTTTTGGTATGTTTTTGGGTTTATCTTTTGTTGATTCCCTAATGTGAGATGGCAAAATTAAAAGTCAAGTATGGATATAAGTGTTCAAAGCAATGGTGACCTCTACAATGATTTCCAAACTTCAAAGTTCTCAAAAAGGTTTTAAAACTTGCAATGATGAAACCAATTCCTAAGAGAAAATAAAAATGTACCAAACAGTGAGCTAGTGACTATGAACCCCAGTATCCTTGCTGTTGTATAAAAAGAAAACTGAACTCAAAGCAATTCAAAAACTGTAAGCAAAGTAAACTAAATCATACTACATCAACTCATATTCTGACCCCTCACCATTCGACTCGCTCTGGCTATAGGAGGTAATCATAAACAAATTGAGTAATCTGATATCTAAATTGCATAAAATGAAACTAAGATCAAACTACACATTCATACTTCAATCCCTCACCATTCGACTTGCTCTAGCTATAGGAGGTAACTGAAAATGACATGAGTAATCTAATAACTAACTTGCAGAAAAATAAACTAAATCATATTACATCAACTCATATTCTGACCCCTCACCATTCGACTCGCTTTGGATATAGAAGGTAATCATAAACAAATTGAGTAATCTGACATCTAAATTGCATAAAAGTAAATGAGCAAAACAAAACTGAAAGAAATAACAGTGCTGGAATTAGAACTAAGAAAATAAATCAGCAGAAGGACAAGATAATTTCATGTCATTAGTCATTAAAAAGCTATGTGCAATTGCCCGGGCTGTCTATTAGAACCTGAAAAAAAAAAACATTGATCAGTTAATAGTCATTAGAAAGCATAAAAGAAACTATGGACAGCAACTATCATGAATACCAAAAACAGTGTAATATATACAAGCAAACGATTATGGCATCAGTAACATAAAGGAAGAAAGCAAGAAACTATACAGTAATTACAGAACCTTGGTGTACAGGGGCCCTCTGCAACCTCGGCCAATCAGCAATCAGTCACAAATTGAACTTAAGAACACTGTCTTCTCATGTATTAAAATGCAGTCATAATATAAAGATAGAGTCACGGCACAGTGGGCTCGTAAAACAGTCAAAATTACATATAACAAGCTAGCTAATATGCGTATGATAACGCGTTATTTATAACTGAGGATGATACAACTACTTCCTAAATTCTGCGCTGCTAAACAGACACATGAATAACCACGTCCGGAAATCTAGCAATATGGTAGTCGTGACAATTAAATCCAAGGAGTGGTGGCTGTTAGATTTGGTTCACGGAGCAGTCCACAGGTGTTAGCACACCTCCTGAGATTGAGGAATTTGCCACGCAAGTCTTCACGTGGTGAAAAACAGAGTTCTGCCACCGCAAAACTCTTAGGTTGACCACCGCTTTGACTGTCCTTGACCATGGCCTTTTGTGAGTGATTCGGCTGAACCAAGGGGACACGTTCCATGTCCACATCATTTGCAGCTTGCCCATGTGGCCGAATTCTCCAGTAGACACCTGTAACATAGACTTCAACAAAAAGGCTGCGGAAAGTTGAGCTGGCTGCGGAAAGTGACAAGATTCCGCAGCTGACTGAGCAAAAATCTAGATCAAACAGCAATCACAAGACATAGTTAGGAAACCATTTTATATGCTCTTTTTAAACTAATATGCAATGATTTGACAGCTTGGTGGTTCAGGTAACTGGAAAAAAAGGCTAAAAAGGTGTATAGGGAAGATGCAAGTTTGGGACTCAACATACCCCCACTATGAAGGTGTTGCATGTCCTCATGCAACCAAAATTTTAGTCATCCCCCTTTAGTCCATATGTTCTAAAGCCTCTGCTAGTACATCCAGTCCTCTTCTCTTCTTTCTTGCTGCTACCACCATCCTAGGTTTCCTTATCAAACATCTGAATTTGAGATTGATTAATTCCCTGCTCAACTTTTTGCACCTTTTCTTTAGTTTCTTGTTCTTCTTTTGCCATAGTCCCAAATGTAGCATAGTATTATCATGAATGATTTTGTCCACTTTGCTTTGCTCCTTCAATGCTTCATTTTCCTGTTTAATGTGCCTGTTTAGAACCTCCAATTCAAACACTTCTTGTTTTAAGGATTGGACTTGTGCATCTTGTGTTATGTGGGGCAGAGTGGACGATGTGCTCAGGCCTGCAGCTGTCTTTTCTAAGGATTCGAGGTAATCATACACCTCTTGCTGACTTGGATCTATTTCGGTGTTTTCCTTGGGCTGACTTCAAAGTCTTGTTGAGGAGGAGGACCGCTTTCTAATTCTGGCCGAGAAGGACTTACATCAACATCTGGAGGACTGGTTTCAATATTTGGCTGAGGATGAGGTGGACTACGGCCAGCTGGAGGTTTCTCGGGTGTTTCCCCACCCAAGTCGATGAAGTGGGGTCCTTTTACTTGTGTTTTCCTCCACTTTCCTCTAAGCCTGCTGCTTCTTCTTAAATACTGTGGGCTAGTACTCTCTTCTTCCATGCTCTGTTTTCCTTTTTCTTTCTTCTTGGTTGTAGCAGCTTGTTTTTGAAGATGCACTAGTCTCTCAGACAATGTTTGATAGTCTTCCTCTATAGATGGCTCTGGTGATTGGTAGACATCTTCTATGTTCCTTTTTCCTTTCAATTTCCTTTGTTTTCTGTCCTTAGTTCTTTCCTCCTTTTCTTTTTGACCAACTTCTTTAGTTTTGCTAATAGGAGAGTCTTGGATTATGGCACTCTTTTCTTTTCTCCTACTCCTTCTTGGTGTCTTTGGTGTACTGCTTTCAGGTGCCTCAGATGGCTCTTGAAAGTAATTTCTTACTAAGAACCGTTCCCAGGTATCTTTGTTTTTCTTCAGTTGGTCTTCAATGAGAATCCTCACAAGTCCATGATGATATAAATGAGGTTCTATGTCTCCTATGTTCTTTTGGACTGTGGTGCTCATCTTTTTCAAACTCAGCAGTAAGAAATAAGGCAGATTAAGAGTTTGATTCTCTAAGAATTTCATCAATAACCTAGTATGATACATGTACATTGCTCCAAAGCGTCCTTCACAAGTGATGAACTTTTGAATGATTAACAGTAAGCTGGCCCATTCTTCTTTTAATGCATGAACAGGAATTCCTTTTGTAAATACAGTAATGTCCATACCTGGGTTACGTAATATGATTCTCCATGCCTGCTCGTCCACACTTTTGTTTTTAAACCAACGCTCACCTTCTTGGGGCAGGTTTGTGGCAGCTGCTATTGATGCTTCAGTGACCGTGAACTTCAGGTCTCCAATTTCCACCATCTGGCCGTTGAAAGACCTTGCAAAGGCTTTTGTTACCTCCTTATTATGGCCCTTAAATTTTTGAATGAAGCGTAGCCATTTTGCTTTCTTCAGCAAATCTTTTACTTGAGGGTAACCTTCTAAGAACTTAGGTCCTTCCGGTTCTACCCTTAGTAATCGTCCCATCCTTTCCTCTGTTTGAAATTCAACTGCGTGTGAGGGTTTAGCAGAGGTAAGATGGCTAGGTTGCAGGGTTTATGGCAAAAAAAAAGTGGTTGCAATTGGAAGATGGATAACAGGTAACGGGAGTGTTCAGGAACTGTAAGCGGAAATAGAGGATGAGCAGCCGAGGTGAGTTCACAAAATGGAGTGGAGACGTATGTGAACGAGGTGGTAATGTAGCCGTGGCTTTAACAAAATGGCAGGGTAGTGAAGTGAAGTCGGAATTTTGAATTGAACGGCTACGTACGAGATGTTACACGTTTATGGAATGGCTGCGAAAAATGCGGTGGAGAGGAGCCGTAATGAAATAGGTCACATCTCATGATTACAAATGGAGTGTGAAAGTGCAGTCAACTACCAGTTAAACCCGAAAATTAATCATGAGACCGTTTAGGGAATAAATGCATGGTTTATGAAATAATGTCGTGGAATGGTAATGGGTAATGGAGCTATCATGATAATCATTGCATATAGTGGAGCTTTAAGGTTTAATAACTATGCAAAATTGTGCCTTTGATTGCTATTTGAAAGAAATTTTTGCTCATACCTTGGAATCCTTGTCATTTGTTGTCCATTAGCCTTTAATCAACTGCTCCTTATTGATGTCTGTAGATGCTCCATGTCTTCATAGCATATGCTCAGTCATACCTGCATTTTCATGATTATTGCACTAACATTTTGACTGTAAATTTGAAAAACAGAGTGGTGGCTGCGGAAACTGCTTCTGGCTGCGGAAACTGATTCCAGCTGCGGAAACTGACACAGCACCCACTTGGCTGAATAAAGATAGTTAGATAATAACTAACTGAATGGAAATGGTCATGAAAGAGACATTTATTGATGAAATGGAGTGAGATGTAATGGAGTGGAGTGAAATGAAGATGAAATGGAGATGGAGTGGGATGGAAATGAAGTAAAAATGGGAAAGGAGAGATTTTTTTTTTTTTTAAATATAGAGTGTCAGGTGTCCCTGATTTTCACTCTACGTTTTCTGTATAAGACTGCCAATCAGTGATTGGTTTTCAGGCTTATACAAATTTTTTTTATTTTTTTTAATAGAAAGAAACAAAGGCTAGGCTGGTGGGGAAGGATTCTTCTTCACCAGCCTTATTGCTAAATTATCTTGAAACATTTTGACAAATTCCTCTTTTGAGAGTGGCTTATGATAAATTTTCAATCTGTGGCCATTCATAATAAGAGGAGTTTGAAATTCATCAATGGTCTTGATTCTTACCGCTCCATTGCTAAAGACTTTGTCAATCTCATATGGCCCAAGCCAATGGGTCTGAAATTTACCTTTGAAGTCTTTAAACTTGGAATCAAATAGTAATGCCCAATCTCCATCTTGAAACTTTTTCTCTTTGATGTATCTGTCATGCCACTTAGCTCTTTGATGTTGAACTAGATCAGTTCTTAGGAATGCTTCTTGTCTGATCTCATCTAGCTCATTCAGCTGCTCCATTCTGTGGTTTTGGGCTTCTGATAGATCCATCCCCAACTGAATTGCCATCTTGAAAGTTTTGACTTGAAACTCAATGGGGAGCAGGACTTCTTTCCCATAAACAAGTTCATAGGGAGAATGTCCTGTTGTATTCCTCCATGTAGTTTTGTAGGCCCATAAGGCTTCAGGAAGCCTTTCTGCCCAATCTCTTCTGTGTAGATGAACAGTTTTGGTGATGATGCTTTCAATAACTTTGTTTGTAGACTCCACTTGGCCATTTGCTTGCGGATGGTAAGGAGTAGATTTTCTGTGCTTGATTTTGTATTCTTCCATCAGCTTCTCCATCATGTTGGATGTAAATTGACTTCCCTGATCTGTCACAATTTCTCTTGGGACACCAAAGCGAGTAAAAATATCTTCATAAAGAAAACTAACAACTGAATTTTCAGTAGCAGAAAGTAATGCTTTGGCTTCTACCCATTTAGTGACATAATCAGTGCATACCAATATATACTTCTTCTGTTTAGATGGTGGATTAATGGGTCCAATGAAATCTAAAGCCCATTTTTCAAAGGGTTCGATGAGTACCTGTGGTTGTAATGGAATTTCATTTGAAAGAGTCGGTTTCCCTACTCTTTGGCAGCTGTCACACCTTCTGACATATTCTTTTGTATCTTTGAAGAGGGAAGGCCAATAATATCCTAAAGAAAGGATTTTATAGGCTGTCCTTTTGTCAGCAAAGTGTCCACTGCATGGTTCATCATGACATGCCTTGAGGATGTCAGGGATTTCATCTTCCCGAACACATCTTCTGATCACACAATCTGGCCCTGTTTTAAACAATTCGTTAGAAATCCATTAATATTTTGAACTCTCCTAAATAATTCTTCTTTTTTCACTAAGAAATAGATGTGGAGGTAGCTTCCCTGTAACCAAATAGTTAGCAATATCTGCATACCAAGGAGTCTTAGTAGTTACTGCAAATAAATATTCATCTGGAAACTTATCCTCTACAGGAGAATCTTAGTTAGTATTTTGGATTCTAGACAAGAAATCAGCTATTGTATTTTGTTTCCCTGGTCTATCCAACACAGTAATATTGAATTCCTGTAAAAGTAAGAGCCATCTTGTAACTCTGCCATTAGTAATAGGTTTGTTCATTAGATATCTAATCGCAGAATGATCAGTATGGACAAAAGTTTCATAGCCTATTATATAATGTCTAAACTTATTGATTGCATGAACAACAGCTAAGAACTCTTTTTCAGTCACAGTATAGTTCAACTCAGTGGGAGTTAAATTTTTACTGGTATAGTAAATGGCATAAGGAACTAAATCCTTTTGACCCAACACAGCTCCTAGAGCTGTATCTGAAGCATCTGTAGAAATATGGAAAGGAAGTTTCAAATTTGGTCCTCTAAAAATGGGTGCTTCAGATATTCTTGTTTTCAAAGTTTCAAATGCTGATTGACAATCAGGATCCCATTTGAATTCACAGTCTTTTGTAAGTAATTTGAAGAGTGGAGATGCTATTTTGGTGAAGTTTTCTATAGATCTTCTATAGTACCCAGTAAATCCCAGAAAACTTCTAACATCCTTTGACAATTTGAAATAGGCAACTTGGAGATGACTTCAACTTTTGATCTATCAACTTTAATCCCATCCCCTGAAATATGATGCCCCAAAACAATACCTTCAGTAAACATCATAAAGCATTTTTCATGACTCAATGAAAGGTTTGTTTCTTTACATCTTATAAGGATTTTTTCCAAATTCTCTAATGCCTCTTCAAATGAATCACCATAAACTGTAAAATCATCCATATAAACCTCTACACAATCATGGATTAGATCAGAAAAGATTCCTAGTACTGCCCTTTGAAATGTTGCGGGTGCATTACATAATTCAAAAGGAAGCACTCGGTAAGCAAACGTTCCCCATGGACAAATAAATGTGGTCTTATCTTGATCTTCAGGTGCTACCTGAATTTGATTATAGCCACTAAAACCATCCAAAAATGAAAAGTGCTTTTTGCCTGCTAGGGTATCTAATACCTGATTGATAAAGGGTAAAGGAAAGTGATCCTTCAAAGTTGCTTTATTCAATTCCCTGTAATCAATGCATACCCTCCATTTACCATTCTTTTTAGGTACTATAACCAAAGGAGAAACCCATCGGCTATCTGAAATTGGATAAATGAAGTTTACGTTGAGTAGTTTTTGGAGCTCTTCTTTCACTATCTCCCTAAGGTTTGGATTCATCCTTCTCTAAGGTTGTCTAATCGGTCTACTGTTTTCCTCGATGTAGATGTGATGAATGCAAGTCTTAGGGTCAATACCTTTCATATCAGTATATTCCCATGCAAATGCAGTAGAATGTTTTTTGCAAGATTTTGGTTAGCTCTCCCTGTTGTGATTTTTCCAAGTTTTTGTTGATATTCAATGTTTTACCTGGAAAGATCTCAATGGCGGAACTACCAAACTCTTCCATAGAGTAAAGAGACATTTGTCTAGATGATAGATACTCAATGTCAGAATCTAACTGAAATTGTGTGTGGTCATATTCTGAAGATGTTTCAAAGTTTTCTAATGTGTTCAGAATTTGACTATCTTCACTGATTTCAGAAATGGTAAAGACAGGTTGTATAGTGTCCTCATCATCGACCCATTCATTATCTCCTACTTCTGTAATTGTTTTCGCTGGAGGATACAGATTGAATTTCTTTGTCGAATTACCATCAGAAATATACATATCTCCAGATCTACAACTGATAAAAGCATCAGCTGTGGCTAGCCAAGGTCTTCCCAAGATGAGTGGGTGCCCTCCTAGATTACTCTTGGGAGTTAAAATCATGAAATCTACTGGATATTCCCAAGAATCTAAGGAGACCGAAATGTCTTCTAATACACCATCTGGTTTGATAATTGATCGATCTGCAAGTTGCAGTAGTGTAGGTGTAAAAAGAAGATTAGGAAGTTTTAGCTGTTCCATAATCTGTCTACTCATAATGTTGATAGCAGCCCCTAAATCAATCAAAGTATTTGAAATTTCTACCCCATTGATATGTGTTTTAACAATTGGACTACCGGGATCTACATACTTCTGCATGGTAATTTTTCCCATCATGATATCTGCAATTTTTCCTACCAGGTGGATTCTTCTTGTATCTCTTGGTTTCCTTCCTGGTCTTTTGAGACTCAACTCCTTTATTGTCTTTGCTAGAATAGGAATCTTTCTAATGGCTTGTAGCAAGAGAATCTTCATACAGACATTCTTTAATTCATCTAGGAAATCATAGTCAGGCAACAAGATTTGTTTTTCCACCCCTTTGTCAATTTGTAATCTTTCAGGAAAAGGAGGTGTGGATGAAGATACAGGTTGCTCAACTATAGGAGTTGTGGGGTTTGACTCTTTTTCTTTTTCTTTTTGAGTGCTTGGGTTTTGAAGAGATGCTTCAGAACCTTTATTGGCTTCAAGAGAATCTTCCTCAAAAATGCTTTGCTTTTGAACATCTATAGAAGGCTTTTCTAAAACTCTACCAAATCTGAGTTGTACATCATTTAAAGGGACAATCATATAGATAGGAAATTGTTGTCCTTCTACCATGTAAGCATTTTGAGGGTTTTTATTAATGGGATTTGGCAATGGCTGGGAAGGTAGTTGATTTGTCTTTTGTTGGAATGGAAGCAAGAGTTGGGAATTTGGATTCCGTTGAGAAGGTTGTTGTTGTGGAAATGGCAATGAAAGTTGTGGATTTTGATTTGGAAGTTGTGGAGCTTGTTGGTTTTGAAAAGATGGAGGATATTGATAAAATTGAGCAAATCTCCCATAAGGATTTTGCATACCTTGTACCCATGATTGAAATGGATTTTGAGGTTGGGACCAAGGTTGTTGCCAAGGATTCCAATTTGGTGGGGGTTGAAAGTTCGTGGGGTTGTTAAACCCTTGGTTTTGTTGCCCCTACCAAGGTCTCCTTGAAACAAAACAGAGAGACTCAATTGAATTTGGGTCTTCTTGAGAGACAACTTTGAGCCCAAGAATTGAAAGACAATCCTTGGTCTCATGGCTTTCTGAACAAATCACACATGTTTCTACAACTTTTGCATCCAAGGGGCATTCCCTTAGAGCATGTTTCTTCCTACATTTTGGACAAAAGATGGCTAAAGCTTCAGCTTCTGCTTTCTGCTTGTTTTGTATCTTAAGGGTGTCTAGTTGCTCACTAAGACTCCCTAAAATATCAGTTTTGAACTCATCAAGCATGTTGCCAATCTCAGCCCTACTTACTGATCCAGTTGCAGATTTGTTTGCTCTAATGAGAGAAGGATCTCTAGGCCCTTTTCCAGTTTTAGATTTTCCCCTTGAGAGATGGACACATAACTCTGCTATATCATGAAGTGGAAGTTGAGATATATCTCATTTTCCCATCATGTTCAAAATATCTATCCATTCATCTCTAATGGCTTTTAATAGAAGGGCTTTCAAGGTTTCCTCATCTAAGTTATTCATTTTTGCTCTTTTCAGGTTGTATCGAAATCTTTCAAATAAATCCTCCAAGTTTTCATCTTCTTTTTGCACCATTTTGAATACCTCATCCTTATGATTGGTGGGCATACAATAGTCCAGGTATCTATCCAAAAATGTTTGTTTCATATCATTCCAAGTCCTAATAGATTGAGTGACTAATCCCATGAACCATTTTAGAGCAGCTCCCTTCAATGTTGAAGGAAACAATTTGAGTTTTTGAGAGTCTTCCATATAATCATAAGTTTGGCACACGACTTCAAACTCAAATAGAAATGTTTCAGGATCCTCACTTCGCAACCCATAAAAGTTTGGGAGGACAGATGGTGAGATGTTTTTCATTGTTGTTCGAGATTCCTCATCAACTATAGGAAATCCAAATGAGTTATCTCCATCCCTATTTCCCCCATTGTTACCTCTACCTCCTCCATTGTTTCCTCCTCCTCTACCTCTACCTCTACCTCTACCTCCTCCAAATCCGTTTACTACTTCCTCTGTCATGATAGTTTCCTCAGAGATTTCAGAGTCCTCTGGTTCTTCTACTAATGGCGAACGAGGAGGAATTTCTCCCTCTTCTTCTTCAGGTGATTCTACTTCCTCAATTACAATGTGTTTTCCTGTAGAAGTAAAGAAAGGGTCTTTTCCTAACTCAGATTCAGTGGATAGTGTGGGAGAGTCTTCTAATTCAGCTACTGCCTCTTGAATTCCAGGAATCCTAAGGCCAGGAGTGTGAGTTGGAGATGATGGAGGTGTATCTTGTCTATACCTTGAAGTAGATGGAGTTGTAAAAATCGAACTCTTGGCCCTAGCTATAAACCTTCCCCTAGAATCTCTTGCTCTATGCATGTCATTTTTTTATTTTTCTTCAAGTCAGGCTAATAATTCTCTTTCTGATCTTCCAGATCACTCTAGGTGCAAGAAGAGAGCATACTCAAGAAATTATTGAACCAATAACTCTCTTTTCTGATCCTCCAGATCACACTAGGTGCAAGAGGAGAGCATACTTTGAGAAGTTATCAATTTTTACCTTCCTTGAAATTTTCTTGTTTTTTTTTTTTAAGAAATTGGCTACCTAGTTTCACTTCCCCGGCAACGGTGCCAAAATGTTTGGTCAATTTAGTGTGTCCTAAATTGCTATATAAATTGTCAATCCGGGAGTCGTAAACTGTTGAAGTGAAGTGCACTATATATGCAAGATAACCGATTTCTTATTTCTTTGTCGTTTTTTATTTTTGGTTTGTTTTTGGATTTATCTTTTGTTGATTCCCTAATGTGAGATGGCAAAATTAAAAGTCAAGTATGGATATAAGTGTTCAAGGCAATGGTGACCTCTACAATGATTTCCAAACTTCAAAGTTCTCAAAAATGTTTTAAAACTTGCAATGATGAAACCAATTCCTAAGAGAAAATAAAAATGTACCAAACAGTGAGTTAGTGACTATGAAACCCAGTATCCTTGCTGTTGTATAAAAAGAAAATTGAACTCAAAGCAATTCAAAAACTGTAAGCAAAGTAAACTAAATCACACTACATCAACTCATATTTTGACCCCTCACCATTCGACTCGCTCTGGCTATAGGAGATAATAATAAACAAATTGAGTAATCTGATATCTAAATTGAATAAAATGAAACTAAGATCAAACTACACATTCATACTTCAATCCCTCACCATTCGACTCGCTCTAGCTATAGGAGGTAACTGAAAATGACATGAGTAATCTAATCACTAACTTGCAGAAAAATAAACTAAATCATATTACATCAACTCATATTCTGACCCCTCACCATTCAACTCTCTCTGGCTATAGGAGGTAATCATAAACAAATTGAGTAATCTGATATCTAAATTGCATAAAAGTAAATGAGCAAAACAAAACTGAAAGAAATAACAGTGCTGGAATTAGAACTAAGAAAATAAATCAGCAGAAGGACAAGATAATTTCATGTCATTAGTCATTAAAAAGCTATGTGCAATTGCTCAGGCTGTCTATTAGAACCTGAAAGAAAAAGACTGATCAGTTAACAGTCATTAGAAAGCATAAAAGAAACTATGGACAGCAACTATCATGAATACCAAAAACAGTGTAATATATACAAGCAAACGATTATGGCATCAGTAACATAAAGGAAGAAAGCAAGAAACTATACAGTAATTACAGAACCTTGGTGTACAAGGGCCCTCTGCAACCTCGGCCAATCAGCAATCAGTCACAAATTGAACTTAAGAACACTGCCTTCTCATGTATTAAAATGCAGTCATAATATAAAGATAGAGTCACAGCACAGTGGGCTCGTAAAACAGTCAAAATTGCATATACCAAGCTAGCTAATATGCGTATGATAACGCGTTATTTATAACTGAGGATGATACAACTACTTCCTAAATTCTGCGCTGCTAAACAGACACGTGAATGACTACGTCCGGAAATCTAGAAATATGGTAGTCGTGACAATTAAATCCAAGGAGTGGTGGTTGTTAGATTTGGTTCACGGAGCAGTCCACAGGTGTTAGCACACCTCCTGAGATTGAGGAATTTGCCACGCAAGTCTTCACGTGGTGAAAAACAGAGTTCTGCCACTGCAAAACTCTTAGGTTGACCACCGCTTTGACTGTCCTTGACCATGGCCTTTTGTGAGTGATTCGGCTGAACCAAGGGGACACGTTCCATGTCCACATCATTTGCAGCTTGCCCATGTGGCCGGATTCTCCAGTAGACACCTGTAACATAGACTTCAACAAAAAGGCTGCGGAAAGTTGAGCTGGCTGCGGAAAGTGACAAGATTCCGCAGCTGACTGAGCAAAAATCTAGATCAAACAGCAGTCACAGACTCACAAGACATATTAGGAAACCATTTTATATGCTCTTTTTAAACTAATATGCAATGATTTGACAGCTTGGTGGTTCAGGTAACTGGAAAAAAAGGCTAAAAAGGTGTATAGGGAAGATGCAAGTTTGGGACTCAACAGGTATCACATGGGAAAGATGAACCACTCACCCTATAGACAACAAACCACTAGGGGAAGGTTGAACCACTCACCCTATGGTCGCTCACTGCTCCAAGAAATACCCCAAGCCCCCCGGAGCTCCTAGAGTTCAATGTCCATCTCATACAGGGCCCTCATAAGAGGGTCTCTCCACGACTCCAAGTCGTTCTCGAAAGGCCAAAAATTTGACCTTCCCCGGGGGCTTTGTCAAAATATCAGCAACCTGCCCATCAGTCCCAATGTGATGGAGCCTTATTGCTCCTCGTTGTACCATATCCCAGATAAAGTGGTACCTGATATCTATATGCTTGGAGCCATCATGAAACACAGGATTCTTTGATAATCGGATCCCACTCTGGTTGTCGCAAAAGATCACAGTGGTATTCAGCACATGTCCAGACAGCTCACTAAAGAGCTTCCTCCACTAGACAGCTTCACAGGAGGCCATACTAGTAGCTATGTATTCGGCCATGGCAATGCTCAAGGCAATTGATTTCTACTTCTTGCTCATCCAGGATATCGAAGCAAAGCCCAAAGAAAAATAGCATCCAAAAGTGCTCTTGCGATCCACCACATGGCCAGCCCAATCAGCATTAGAATAACCATGCAGCCTCACATTTCTGGCAATGTATCTCAGTCCATGAGTGATTGTGCCCCAAAGATATCTTAGAAGATTCATGGCGGCAATCCAATGTATATGATGAGGCTCAAACATGTATTGGCTCAATGTGTTAACTGCAAAACATATGTGCGGACGGGAATTCACCAAGAACATCAGTGCTCCTATGAGTTGACGATACTCAGAAGCATTTCCCAATTTAGGTCCAACAACACTACCGCATAACTTCTTAAAGTTAAGTTCCATCGGAGTAGTCACAAGCTTGCAGTCCCCCATCCCAAATCTTTCCAATCTCTTCACAACATATTTTCCTCGAGAGAGAAAAATTTCACCTGGCTTTTGCCAAACCTCCAACCCTATGAAATAGTGCATCAGTCCTAGGTCCTTTATCTCAAATTTAGAGGCCAACTCCCTCTTACATTTGTGAATGAGAGGGTTTCCACCTGTCAAAAAGAGGTCGTCCACATAAAATATTAGAATGAGAAGTTTATCATTTTCAACCTTAAAGTAAAGGTTTGGATCAACTTCACTTCTAGTGAATCCCAGCTTCATCGGATAATTATCGATGCTCTCATACCAAGCCCGAGGTGCTTGCTTCAATCCATAGAGAGCTTTCTTCAACCTGCATACATGAGATTCCCAATCATGAACTTCAAACCCCTCGGGTTGTTCCACATAGACTTCCTCTTTCATTGAACCATGCAAGAAGGCGACCTTGACATCCATCTGATGTAGGTTCCATCCTTGCGAGGAAGCAAGGGCTATGATCGAGCAGATGGTGGTGTATCGAGCAACAGGTGCAAATATCTCATCGTAATCTACACCTTCCTTTTGAGAGAAGCCTTGAGCAACAAAGTGAGCCTTAAACTTTTTTGCACTTCCATCAGCTCCATGCTTGATTTTGTAGAACCACTTAAAAATGATAATTGATTTGTCCTGAGGTCTAGGGACCACATCCCAGACATCATTCTTCATAATTGACTCATATTCTTCATTCATAGCATCCTTCCATTCTTGTTGTTTCACAGCTTCTTCGAATGATGAAGGCTCATTTTGAATGATAATGCTCATCGCGGTCAAATATCCTTGGTACCTGTTCGGCTTCTTGCTTTCACGGAAAGTCCCCCTTGGTGAAATGTGCCTCTTAGCATCTTCGAGAGTCTCCCTAAGCCATGACGGTCCCATGAGGGAGTGGATCAATAGGACCATAGGTTCATCAACATCAGGCATCGTTTCAACCTCTTTTTCACCCTGATTTTTTGTGTCAGCTTCTTTTTCCTTCCTTAGGATATGAAGGTTGTTGATCTTCCTGAGGGCCATATCTTTGTCGAAGGTGACATCATGACTTATCTCAACTTCCTTTGACCGACCACATAAATTCTATATCCCTTAGAATTTTCGCTATAGCCCACAAGGATTCCTTTCTTCCCAGTTGCACCCAATTTGCTTCTTTTCTCTTTCAGCACATGAAAATATACAGGGCTTCCAAAAATTCTAAAATGAGAGACATCAGGTTTCTTACCAGTGAACATTTCTCGGGAGTCTTGGAGTCCAATGCTTGATGAGGGCATCGGTTTCGAACATACACGAATGTATTTGTAGCTTCACCACAAAGAAACTTCAGAAGCCCTTGATCATGAAGCATGGCTTGGACAGCTTCTACAATAGAGCGATTCTTCCTTTCAGCCACACCATTCCGCTCGAGAGTGTATGGCGTTGTAGTCTCCCTCTTAATGCCAGCTTCTCTGCAATAATCTTGGAATTCATTGGATTCATATTCGGTCCCATTATCAGTCCTCAATATCTTGATTTTCTTCCCAAATTGGTTTTCGATCAAGGCTTTGAAATGTCGGAACCAGGTGAACACTTCATCCTTCTTCTTCAAGAAGTAGATCCAGGTCTTCCGAGAATAATCATCCACAAAGGTGAGATAATATTACCCTCCCAAGGAGTTTACGGGCATCATACCAGATATGTCGGAGTGGATCAATTGCAATATGTTTGTGGTCTTGCTATTACTTGAGAATGGTCCCCTTGTAAGTTTTCCTTCGGCACATCCCATACATACACCTTCATGCTCTACTTTGAACTCGGGCATGTTCAAATTTCTAAGTCTAACCCATTAGAAATTTTTCCTGCACTATCTGGTTTATTTCACCTACTTGTTTAATTACTTAACAAGTTATTTAGCCATATAAATATTGAAATAAACACAAATGCAGTCTCAACCATCTACAGATCATTAACCGAAAGAAATAGGCAAACACACAAGGACACCGTTATTTTTGGACAATCGTCCCCTAAAAACCCAACTTGGGAAAACCGGTGCAGCAGTTCTGAGGGTTTTATTATTAAGCAGCTTTCTTGAGTACAACTGGGTGCCAAAATGGCTCACCCGACAAAGAAATTAATATGGCAGTAATACCTCTCTTCGGAAACAGATATTCGGCAAGTTTGCTCCATAAAAAACCCTCCAACGTCTCTCTGAGGCTCTGCGTCAGCCTAGAACCCTCTGTGTCATCCCTCTGATGCTCTGCGTAGGCTCTCTAGCCCTCTGCGTCAATCACGCAGGCCCTGGTAGCCTCTGTGCAATCCCTCTGGCCCTGCGTGGCTCCTGCGAAGCCTTCTCTGCCTTTGTGCTCGTCCTTCGGCACTATCTCTGCCTCTTTGCTATGCACTCACTGCCCCTCGCTGCAACTCTGATCATTGGTTTGATTTCTCTCAGCAAAGCCCACTCCTAAAAATCGAATTGACTGATCAACTTGGTGTATCTCCAACTGACCCTCAAGCCTCCTCTTATACTTTTCCTGTTGAGTCTTCAACAACCGAGATTAAGTCCCTAATCAATGGCTAAGATTAGATTTGGCTTGATCTATGTCATTTAGAACCTTCTCACCTAGTTTTATATTAATACCCATTAATATTTTTATTTTCCTAAGTTTAGACTTAGGAACCCATTAAAAATATTAATTATTTTAATATCTCTCTAACTGGATGGAATTTCCCCAAACCATTTCTAAGTATTGGAAATCTCATGTGTTTTAGCCTCTCCACCAATTTTCATGGCTAGAGCACATCCCTTGCTACCCCAAATCAACGGGGCATACCTGTCACCATATGTCTCACATCGGGTAGGGCCTTATAATGAAGATGGGCGAGCCTCCGATGCCATAGTTTAGATTGTAGAGATGTGTCACAAGACATAGCTCCTAATGGACTTCCTCCAGCTTGATACAAACTGTCAACCCTGAACCCAAAAGTAAAAGCATCCTTGAAATTTCTTTTCCAAACACGTAACTTTCCATCGATAAAAGCCACCTTGAATCCTTTATCTTCCATTACTGAACTGGACACCAGGTTCTTCTTGAGATCAGGTACATATAGTACTTCTTGCAAATGAAGTGTTACCTTGATTCAATTGAAGGGTAGCATTCCCTACTCCCTTCACAGGATAGGTGGCCTCGTCTCCAAGGATGATCTCCAAGTTTGTCTCCTTTTCAATCAGATTAGAGAGGGCTTCCTTGTATCGGTCAAGTGCCTTGAGGCACCACTATCAATCAGCCAATTTCCCAAAGTGTCCAGAGGAGAGGTAGTGGAGAGGACCAATATAAGATAGTACTATTTTTACTTATTGTTAACAACATTGGATTCATCATACCTGGAGTTCCTTGATTTCTTGGAGGGTCGACCATTTCCTTAATGTCCCGCATTCCTTTTTCCTTTGCCATTGAACTTGCCATTCTTTTGATCGTTGTTGTTGTTGAAGTTGCCCCTGGAGTTGTTATGATAGTCATCATCTCGAGGTGTATCCCTTTTATTAGGACACTCCCTTGCATAGTAGCCAAACTTATCGCAAACAAAGCACCTGCCCTTCCTTCGTCCCTTAGATCCAGGCTTTCCATGCAAATGACCTTTAGACCTTGCATTATTCCTCCTTTTGGCATAAGCAGAGAATGCAGTGGGGTTGCTTCTATTAGAAGGCATTTCTTGCTCCACCATTCTTGTTTCTTCTTGAATGCATCTTGATATCGTTTCTTCAAACCCTGGAATTCGATCATTGTTGAGTATAGTTGTTCTAAATACACACCACTCAGGTGGGAATCCTCCAAGGGTGGTCAGAGTAGGTTCCCTATCAGGAATGACTTCTCCAATCGAGAGTAGATCATTCTTGATCTCAGTAATCCTCAAGAAATAGGATTGAATGTCCTCATCCCTGCCTTCTTAATATCCTTCAACTTATTCTTGAGAAAGAGAATTTGATTAGCATTACTAACCTTGAACATACTGACCAACCTGTCGTATATCTCCTTGGAGGTCTTCAATTCAGAGATATAGGCCACCAGATGCTTGTCAATGGAATCCCTGATAATCTTCTTCGCTTTGACTTTAGCCTTATTGTACTTGGTCTTCGCAGCAACCGGTGCATTTGAAGGAGGCTTAGAGATTTTACCCTGTGTTATCACTCTAGTAATTCCTTTGAAGTAAGAAAAAGGAAAAGCCAAAGGTAACCACTATCCACTTTTGGAGATCAGGACCTAGCCTTCCTGATGCTCAGAGAGGGCTCTCCCTTTAAGTTTTAACTTTGTTTTAGTTAAGATGTTTTAGGCTAGCTATGATTGTTCAAGGGGTTTTGATTTTGATTGAAATTGGGTGGTGGAATCTCTTTAAACAGATGGATAAATTGATGTCTTTCAGCTATGGAGTCAACTGATAAGGCAGCAAGGCTAGATAAACTGGCTAAAGGGGATGTTCCAAGGGCAAGATAGCTGAGTGTATTTCAGATGTTTGAGACAGAGGGGTGAAAGAGTTTCACTCGGGGTGAGAGAGTAGTTAAGGGTTCTCAGACCCGAATAATGAATGATGAAGGCAGGGGTAGTCGAAATCAAAGGGGAGTTAAGAATCCTTTAATCTAGATTATTTATGAAATCAATTTAAACTAAAGAGCAATTAAGAATTCTTTAATTTAAATCTCGGAAGAAAACATTCAAATGCTTAACTGTTAAAACAGAGTGTGATTTAAACAAGTTCTGAAATATTATTCCAGTTATAGCATTTAGATTGAAACACATACAAGATTGTGAATAACTTTGAGAAATTGACAAAGACACATGAAAATACTTGTCTGATATTCGCTCAACACATGAATCCTTGGAACAGTCTGATCTTTATTAATCAATCTAGCTTGCTGGCTCATCAACTGATACAATAACCTTCTGGTTCTTCTTGATCAAAAAGTATATAGAAATGTCTAATAGAGTCCACCCTACATACTTCGAATTGTGAAGTATTTATACAAAAAATTATTACAAAATATCTCAAACTAATTTGAGATTTAATTTAGGAAATAAAAATATCTTCTTGCAAGAAGATAGAGACAGCTATTGAACTGCTTCATGTTGTCCCTTTTATTTTGGTACTGCTGACCTTTATGGTTTGATTTTAGCCCTTTATGTTGCTTTGTTGTTTGATTATTCACACTGGAAGCTTCATTTACTTTTGGCTTTCATCTTATACACTTTGACACTGATACACTTTGACCCTGTTGATCTGTCTTCATCTTTTCACTTGGTTGTTTTACTTTTACTGTACACTAACCTTTTTACTGCATATTTCTCACAGTAAATTAGTCAATTTCTCCCATGTCTCAACATCAGGTAATTGGATCTTCAACATCCTTCTATATATTTCATCTGCCTCGGTGTACTTGGCAAAAGTAGGCTTATTGATAAACAAGTGTTTTACCTCATGCTGGAGGTAAAACAAGTTTTCAAATGTTTGATAAAGTACTTTGCCTATTGGCAATGCCTTGATTGATGATGTACTGGCCTGTTCTTTTGCTAGCTCTCTGATTTTGTTGTTATAATCCTGCTGTGTCATGAGCTTGTCATTTATTACTAAGGGACTAGGTAACCCTTTCTCTCTCAAAATTTGAAATTTAGCCATAAATCTATCAACGACTACCTGCATATTTTGACACTTGTCCTCCAAGTTTAACATTAAGTTTCTCTTGGAAAGGACTTTTCTCACTTCCAAAATTGTTTTAGTTCTGTCCTCAATTTCTAATTCTTGAAGCTCATATTTATTCTTACTGTTTAGGAACTGGATAATTCTGGTAGCATCTTCAGGCATTTCTCCTAACTCTTCTTTTACTTTTTGGATGGCCTCTGTAGCCATCTTTATTAAATCTATCTGCTCAAAAATTACCTGAATAGATGGCCAAATATCATTGACAAAGTCAATGATATTGGCCCATAGTAGTTCCTTGGCTTGCCCTAGGGGTTCTTTCAGTGTTAGGTCCTTCTCCATGGCTTTTAATCTTTCACTCATTCTGGCAGCTTTCTGCACTTCTTCTTTGTGCATGATTTTGGCAAGCTTGTAATCAGTTTCCAAGCTTGTCATCTTCTCTTTCAGCTTATTCATCTCTGTTGCCTGTATGGACATCTCTTCCGTAGATTGAACCAATGTTTTAAGACTCCGACTCCGACTCCGACTCGGCCGAGGATCGACTCTGACTCCGACTCCGAAACGGTAATGACTCGGCCGGCTCGATTTCAATGACTCGGTCGTTGTAAAAAATACATTAAATATTTATTTTTTTTATAAAAAAACATAATTTTAAATATTTTAAACATAATTTTAAAGATTTTCATTCATGTTTCCAAACACACAGCATTATAATATAGATGGAAGACAACATATGATCAAAGTAGGCTCATGAACCAATCCATTATATCAAAATGGTACCCAATGGCAATACATAGTCAATTGTCATACATGATCAAAGACTCAAAACAAAATACAAATAACCAAGGAGGCTAGAAATGGCCTCTACAACAAAAGTAAACTGTGATGGTCACCAGACTCCAATACTAGTACTACTGGCTAGTAGCTACTGCCAGAGGAGCCAAGATCATCTCGACCAATCTCTGGATCATCATCATCAGAGTCAGACAAGGGGCCCCATGGCTCCTCCTCATCATCATCGTCTCCAACTGCAACTGTAGAAGTGGTGCCAGTACCACTAGCAGGCTGTGCAGCAGATGCAAGCTGAGATAGAGTAGATATGCGGCTGCGCTTCTGTCGTGGCTGAGCAGAGGAAGCACCTACAACTGGAGTCCTACTCCTTGCTGGCTGTGAGACTGAGGCTGGTGGATTGGGATCTGCATTCAACTGAACAGGCTGAAGTGGATGTTCAACTTCAAGTTCATCAAGATCCTCATCAGGATCAAACTCTGGTGGACGACTCTCCACTACCCAATCTGATGTTGGATCAATGTCTTCCAACACAATGGGATCTGAATCAGGTCTTTTGTTCAGCAATTGGTTTCGTCTGAGCCGAAGGTTGTATTGGACAAAAACTAGATCATTCAACCGTTTTTGATCCAAACGGTTTCTCTTCTTTGTGTGAATCCTCTCAAAGACAGACCAATTGCGCTCACACCCAGATGCACTGCAAGTTTGACTCAAAATACGAATTGCAAACCTTTGCAATTGAGGGCACTGGCCACCAAAGGCCTCCCACCATTGTGCTGCAAAAAACATAGGAGTGTAATGAATTATGAGTTAGATGAAGGCTGAAGCTCAACAAAATTACAAATTATATCTAACTTTCAAATTATAAATGATTTAACAAACTTTAATAAAAAAAGTAAAACTGTAAAACCATTAAGAAATTGAAAATTGAAATTTTTGTTTACCTGGCTCATCTGCTTCTCTTGCAATCTTTGCTAGGTTCTTCCCAAAGGTACCTGTTGCATTGCTGAAGGATGTGACCTGTTGATGTATCTCCAGCTGATCAGACTCCGATGGGATCATGCGTTCAATGCAATCAACCAGTCCATCTCTGACCTCCCCCCTCAAAGCTCCTGACTCCTTAGCTTTATAATGATACCGTGGGTTCAAAAAATACCCAGCTGCATGTATAGGGCGATGGAGTTGATTGTTCCATCTTTCATCAATGATTGCCCAAATGGGCCCATACTTTGCCACTCTATCCTTGTATGTTGTCTTTATTTGCTCCTTTGCTTGATCCATAGCCTCATAAATGAAGCCCATAGCCAACCTTTCCCCATCCACCAACCGCAACACCTTAACTAGTGGCTCAGCAAGCTTCACAATCTCTGCTGCCTTTCTCCAAAAAGTTTCTTCATGGACTTTCCTTTTCAATTCTTTGCCTTCTGGTTTGTTAGACCAATTGCTTTGATTCCATTCATCACTGGAAAACGTCTTTTGCAAGTTTCTATGTTGGGAAAGCATAGATTGCAATGTCAAAAAATGTGTAGCAAATCTAGTGATGGCAGGCCTAATAATATCCTTGCCTCCAGTATGTTTCCTCATGAGACTCAAAACCAGTGTATGATTGTAGATAAATTTTGTTATGCTTTTGGCATTATCTACAGTGTTTCTGACCCAATCTAATTTTCCAATATCCTCAAGCATGAGGTCTATGCAATGTGCAGCGCATGGGGTCCAAAAGATGGTCTTGTGTTTTTCCTCTAACAGTTTACCAGCAAGAACATAGTTAGAGGCATTGTCTGTGATGATTTGAACAACATTAGCCACCCCCACCTCCTCAATAACCTCATCCAATAGCTGAAACAACAAGTGGCCATCTTTTACCTTATCAGATGCATCAACTGATTTTAAAAACATGGTTCCCTGTGGGCAGAAGACAAGAAAGTTTATGATGGTACGGTTTCTTTGATCAGTCCATCCATCTGACATGATGGTACACCCAGTTCTTGCCCATGAGTCCCTGAACTCTTGCAAATACTCATTAATGGATTGAATTTCTTTCTATAAACGAAACCCCCTTAGCTCTTGCATAGTAGGGCCTTTGAAGCCTTTTCCAGCAGCATGTATGGCATCAAACATAGGCTCATAATATGGTGAACGAGCAGCATTAAAGGGGATATCAGCATCATACCACCATCTAGCTATGTAGTCACAAGCAATCTCCCTCAATTCTTTCTTCCAATGGTCATCTAAAGTGGGCTGAATTTGACCTTTACTAACTTCAGGACCATGTGCATCTGATGGAGAGGAGGGAGTGAAATAACTTTTGATAGTCACATCACCCTTTGTCAAATTCATTCTACCCTTTCCCTTATCTTGAACAGAACCAAAAGAGGGAGGAACATAACGGAAAGGGTTGGATGCCTCAGTTTGAGGGATAGAGGAAGAACCCTCAAAATCATAGTGGGGGTTGGTAGCCATCATTTTTTGTATCTCCCTCTTCCTCCCAATTTCAGCCTGTATCTCTTTTTGCCTAGCCTTATCTGCTTTAAATTTCTCAAAGCTGGCCAACAAATTCTTTCTAATCTCCCCAATTTCATCAGAGGTACATGCGGTAATTTGGCCTCTAATCCCTGCCAAGTGTTGTTTCAGCCTATTAATGCCCCCAGGACCTTCCTGAATTTTCCTATGGCAAAATTTGCAATGCATCTGACTATCAACCATTTCAACATATGCCCAAGCAGGATCTTTTGCTCTAGGTGCCATTTTTTGACTAGGAAAACAATCTGAAGAGAAATAAAAAAAAAAAAAAAAAAAAATTGATTCAATGTTCATTTATTTGACAAAAAACACTCTCTAAGCTTTCTTGATATGCACCTAAAATTTACTAAGCAAAAACAGATTTATAGAGGTGGAAAAAAATACCTCCAGGCACAAACTGCCTCCTCAAGCTTGCTCCAAGAATCAGCTCCTCAATGCTGCTCCAAATGGCTGCCCAAGAAGCTCCTCACTCCAGCTACAATGCTCCTCCAAGACTCCTCACTGCTGCTCCAAAACAAGCTCAAGAACTGCTCACTAATTCTCAAAGAAGACTCACTCAAATGCATAAGACTGCTGTGAGTGAATGAGAGCATTTGGCTGTCTTAAATAGGGTTTGGGAGGGGGAAATGGACCCCAAAAGCATTTAACAAATTACTATTACCCTTTAGAATCCATAAACTGCATTTAACTTTGTAAAAAATTACAAAAAAAGTGAAATTATTTTAACTGTTACGCTGCCCAGCCGTCCCTACATTGACTCGGCCGAGTCATAACGGACCCGGCCGGGTTGACCGAGTCACATATGACTCGGCCGAGTCATTGGATGACTCGGGCGAGTCATATGTGACTCGATCAACCGAACCGGGTAGCTCACCGTTTCATTGCCCAGGCCATCGACTCGGTTCGACTCGGCCGAGTCGGAGTCGATTCGGCCGTTTTGTAAAACAATGGATTGAACTAACTTTGTTGCTTCTTCACCTGATGTACCTGCTGCTGATGTAGACTCTGTTGAAACCTGTTGTGTTGTGGGCATAGGAGTTGTGGGAGCCAATGAGGCTGCCAATGTTGAAGGAATAGTTGTTGACACTGTTGGGATGACATTTACTAATGTAGTGGCAATGTCAGTCTGCTTCAATTGGATTAGGTTGTCCAATTCCTTCTTTGTCTCCCTTAATTGATCATTAAGTTTGAGGACTAAGTCCATCAACTATTCATGTCTGGTTTGGTTTTCCAAGACTTCCTTTGTCTCGGGAGGTTGCGGTTGAGGTATCTTCAGTTGTTTTAAGTGTTGTGATGTCATCATTCTTTTTCTTAATTAGTTGCTCAGTGGCCTTGATATCTTTGGGATCATGTCCCAATTCAATCACTAACTCTTCCAAAGACTTGATTCTGGTGTCTTTGGCCTGTGAGGAGGCCTTCTCCAACTGATACTGAGCTGAGATATTGGTCAATGAATTCTGCAATTGATGGGCAGTTATGGCTTTACCTGTAAGGGTGGAGTAAATCATTTCTCCAACCTGTTTGTGAAATTCAATTTGGTCAATGGGATGAATATCCCTTGCCAATACCTCAAAATCAATCTTTTTGTAATCTGTTGATGTCCTTGGTGGTTGCACAGTTGGCTTTATGAAAGACATTTGCATCTTTCCTTCCTTGATGTCAAAAGCTGATATCAACCTGGTTTGATTGGTAGGTGTAATCTTGAGATACTGTGCATAAGACTGTGCCTTCAGTTTCTCATTTCTCATCTTGATTTCTTTGAACCTATCCTTTATATCCTTATCTTTGTCAGTAGGCCTACTGAATGAGGAGACTTCTACACTGAGTTGCCTTTCTAACATTTGAGTGTGTGAGGTAGATGGCTCCTGTGTTTCTCTAGATGGAGTTGTGCCCCTGCTCATGTCAAATTCAGTATTGGTTACTTCTGTTGAACCTTTTGTGTCTTCCTGTTCTGAAACAGGATTGAGCCTTGGCCTTTTGCTCTGGCTGCCTTCATACTGCACATTGGATGTGTCCATGCCTGAAGTGGAGGCTCCTTCTCTGTTCTCTTTGGATTCTTTTCCTCATTCTGAGGAGTATGTAAAACAGCAGGGGTACTCATGGTTGCTTCTTGGTGTGGTACCTATAGGAATGAGTTTTTATCAAGCTGTCTCTCTAGATCAATCAAGGTATTTTCAACATCTACCTTTGTACTATTCCTGTCTATGAGAATGTTCTCCAACCACTCAGATTGATTGGCATATTTTTCTATCTCTGGTATGGGGTGGTGGATGCAAGGCCCCAATTTGGTTGGACTTGCAACATCTAATTAATTGATTCAGCTGTGATAGTAAACAAGATTTTCTGGTCAGGGGACATTATAGCTCTCTGACTAGGAATGTAACAGGCATGGCACATATGGACAATTTCAGGAAAAATATGTACTTGGGGAAACTGGTATTTGAGCAAATTGGATTCCCAAAGGCCAATGTCATCAGAATGGTTCAGATATTTGTCTTTACTCAAACAATGAATTTTGAGCATGACCTCATATGCACTTGTGTCTTTGATTTGAAAATCCCTGTCCACCAGAAGAACGTGGTCTAGGTCCAAATGGGGAGTTGTGATAGGTCTGACATCCATGGCGACAGGGGTAGCCATAATTCAGTTCTTGTGGATTTGAATTTGCCTTTCACAAGTTTTTTTAGAGGTTTTGACAGAAACTGGAAGCTTTCAGAAGGGTTTGGATGTGCGCTTTGAATTCAAAATAATTTCGATTAATTTTACTTAATTAAAATATGTTTAAATACAGAACGTTTTCAAATTTGAAAGGGTGACTGGTAGTTTATCTTTAAATACCTGGAATTGGGTGAATTAGCTTCAAATTCGAGGTTCACGGCAATGGCAGATGTTGAATAGCTTTGGTACAGACTAAGAGGTTGATTGAGGACTCTGCAGCATCTTCATGAGTGGAATTTGAGGTTAATTGGTAAATTCAGCGTTCGCAGGTGTCGCACTGGTTTGCAGAGGTTCATAGAGAAAATGAGCGAAAAAAAGGCGAAAAAGGGCTTCGTAGGCTTTTTATGGAGCAACAGTCACTTTTTGGCGGGTAATTTATGAATGAACAGTGGGTGATTTATCGGGTTGAGCGGGGAGGCAGTTTCCCAAGCCATCACACCGCTTTTGTGGAGGGAGTGGTATTTAGGAAGGGTCACCCGATCTACTCCATCGCTCGACACGTAGCAGTTGGGGGGCCGAGGAAAACCACCTTATCGAGCGGGTAAAGGTCAGTCGTCGGGCACGGCCGATATGGCTGTGGACTGTCGGATGAGGGCGATGATGATCTGATGGTAGTCGAGCGAGGGAGGTATACGGGTGATAAGAGCATGGGTTTCAGGGGAGCCCAGGTTTTTAATCCTTGGCGGTTTGGGATTAATTAAGACTTAATCATGGGTTAAAACGATCGGCGGGGTTAAATAACGAGATTTATCTGTTTTGTCGGAATATAGGGTAAATTGTATAGTTTATATTAAAACTAAAGGTTGGGAAATTTATACAGGGGATTTATTTAATATACGGGAAAAGGTATATCAGGGGTTTATATAATAAAGTTAAAAATTAATATGAAATGAATGTGCGGAGTGAACATACCACTAAGCATAAATGTACCATTTGTGCAATTTACTTATATACACTTAAACTTAGGATAAAACACTATTGTGGGTTTTTTGAGTGAAATAGAATTTAACATGGGGGGGCTTTTTACTTTTCCTAGGCAAATGAAGTTTATCCTTAGCAAAAGGGGTTTTATTAGGGTAATGAAGGGAAAATGAATCTTATGAAAAGGATTCTAACACGTGATGTCCATAACTCATTAAGCCGAAGGTCCGGTCCCACCAAAAGTCAAAGAAATGCTCTGAGCCTTTTTGACTTGAAGGATTTAAGTACTAGAACTTACTTGTGGATGGGAAAATTAGTAAGTAAAGGGATGAAAAAAGTGAAGGGGAGTTTATTAAATGAACTTGTAAACCATTGTTTTTGCCTTCTTAACTGCTCATGTACATTGAAACATATGATTAAGCATGATAAATGCGTTTTTATCTAATCAACTTTATACTTCAGCAACCTTTCTTCTACTTATCCATTACTTACCCTACCATTTTTTCTTCATTTTATTTGGGTGCATTTAGACTAGCAAACCCTTATCATTCATTTTTCTTTTGAAAAGTAAACTATCTACTTCTAACCTTATATCATCCAAGGGCTCAGATTAAACTGATGAGCTCCTTTTATTTTCTCTACCTATCTAATGATCTGTCAAGGTTAAACTGCTTGATCAGATTTTATTCTCTAACTATAAACATAAAATTCAAAGCATGAAATATCCAAGTTTAAACAGTTTGACTACCATGGGTTGTGGCATGGATGAAAAACTGCACACAACCATTATTTAAAACAATAAAGCAGTAAAATAGTAGTGGCATTTTGACTTGCCCACTTTCATGATCGATTTTTGTTTTTGGTGTTCATATTTTTTCATTTTTTGATCTTTTCTTATTCTTTTTGTCCTTTGATTTTTCTTTTAGGACATAACTTGTTTACATTTTTTAAATTTTTAATATGGAAAACATTTGCAGAAAGCAAAAATATGTACAATATTACAAGGCTCAAACTTAGTGAATTCAAAATATGAATCCTATCACTATAGGAATCTAGCACCCTGCACATAATCCATCACTTCCTTCTCTTCCAAGGTCAAATCAAGAGACATCTTCCATCCATGATAGTCAGATTTATCATGGAGCTTGTTTTCAGTCAGGAAGTAGGATGAGGAACCCATTGAGTCTTTTGTCCTTGTCCAACTATCTTTGGTGGTTGCTCTTTCACTCTTGTTTGGGCTTTGTCTTCACCTCAGCTCCGATAGCATGTTAATTTTAGGCAACAATGGTATGTTTTATGCTTTAGAGCAATTTTACTTCAATTTCTTTATGAGCCCAATACCAATTTCAGTTTAGCAATCACATAAACATGTAAATAAAATGTCGATAGAACATAAACATAAACAGTAGAAGACAAGCCAAAACAAGAGGACACAAGATGTGGCACCAGCCAAGGGCAAACCCTAATATGGGGAAACCCTTGATCAAATCTTCTTTTAGTCTTCAATAGTTCAGCGGACAGAGATAGTACAATTTACAAATTCTGATAATTTATAACAGCAGCAAAAGAGCCCTAACCAAAAAAGTCAATGCTAGTCAACAGGGCGGATTTGACCCTCAAAGATTTGGTCAACTTTAGTCAACTTCGACCTCCAAACAACAAGATGAAACAATCAAATTTTGCCCAGTCAAAGTCTGGTCAAACAATCAACCTACGGTCAGCCCTAACCACAGTCAAATCTGGTCAAAACTCCTCGATTTTCGTGCCCAAAATTGCAGCCTGCTTAAACAGAGATTCCTCACCCAAACAGAAGTCAAAACAGGTCAACGCATCAAGTCAACACAGTGAAACAGCCTCCCAACAGCTCGGTCAACGCTCGTCAACGAAGCAAACAGAAACCCTAGTTCACACGTGTGGAGAGAGAGAAGATTGCCTGGGATAGTGTGCCCAATCACAAGAGGAAAGAAAGATATGTGTGATGAGATGATGGTCAAAATGACTTGAGGTCTCCTTATTTTCATATGCAACATTGAGGATGAATTGGGGACTTGTGTGCCTGTTTTGCTTGCTGGCCGACCTTAACAATTTGTCCATAATATAAATAAATTCATATCTTCATTTGTACATGTCAAAATCAGAGGATTTTTAGATCAATCCTACACCTCTCCAAGAGAGGAATCTAATAAAAATATCAATTGTCATAAATAAGATGACCCATGTGGAGTTTGGACCTAGTTGCGAATTTTAACATAGTGCTATTGCTCTTAGTGTGGAGGATCACGGACTGTTTAGATTGGTTGAGATTGGACAGTTCAGGGAGTATCCATTGGCAGCCAAGAGTGCATCAAAAATCAATACAATTTGGTGTCAGCAGTATGGGTATTTTAACTAGACCTACCTCCCTCAATTAACTCGAGAAAAATTGGTAACTGGACTTTCTGACATCCAGTAGCAAATTCAGGGTGTACGTGGAGCTTGCCAAAGAAGGATACAATGTCAAGCACCATTTGATGAAGGATAAGCTTGGAGAGCACAAAGAGTCCTTTAGCCGGTTCATGCAGACGTTTGGGGACCAATGAAAACGGTATCTATCACCAGTACCAAGTATTTCCTTCTGTTCATTAATGACAATAGTAGGAAACTGTGGGTATACTTTTTGAAATTGAAATGTAAAGTGTTTAAGAAATTTCAGAAGTTTAAATCGTTAGTAGAAAATGAGTCGTGGTGTCACATCTATTCCCATCCATTCTGATTTTGTTATAATCTTTTTATTGCACCTAGTGGGACAAATGCAGAAATAAATTTTGACTTTAAAAAACAACTAAATAAATCAGTCAACTGTGGATGTCCAGACAACCAAAACGAAATAATCAATATAATAATCATAATTATCTGTACTTACAATAGTTCTGAATTTTACAGTTCTGAGAACACCAATCTGTTTAAACCCTAGCAAATGCAGAAATAAATTTTGACTTTAAAAAACAACTAAATAAATCAGTAAACTGTGGATGTCCAGACAACCAAAATGAAATAATCAATATAATAATCATAATCATCTGTACTTACAATAGCTCTGAATTTTACAGTTATGAGAACACCAATCTGTTTAAACCCTAAAATTCAATTATTATGTTTCGCATACCTGCCATGTGTATTAAATTTAGGAGTAAAATGAATAATAGTGGCACTACCTTTGGTCTTGATTAAAATTTCTCCAGCCTTGGGGCGGGGCATGTGGAAGTCTTCAATACTGAGAGGCCTTCCGGGTTCCCAGAACACGGCCGCCCGCATGCTGGAAGGGCCGTTCCCCAAGTGGTACCCCCTCGCATCACTAGACAGGAATCGAACTCGTGACGCAGATCCAGCCGATAAACGGCTCAATTCTCTTCGTAAAGCTGGAAAGAAGCGTGAAAGGTTAGCCATGAGAGATCTGTGCAGGTGCTCCGATCGATCAACGGCAGAAGTCGTCTTGCCTTCCAAGTGCGACTCGTTTGTGCTTTTGTATTCGGCCGGTCAGTCTGCATGACGCATAAAACATATAGTAATGGATAGATAATCTGCAACATTGGTATGTGGGCCTGCAATTAAATAAATAAAATCAGCATTTGGAATGAAGTGCAAGTGACAGGGATCAACGCACGTGAATTACAGTACAGAGATGACACTAAGGAGTTATCAATCGTCTTTTATTTTATTGGACGGAAGGAGTTATCAATTTAGAAAATTAGCAGTCATTTAAATTGGATATGCATCATAACATTTAATTTACTATTTTTCTTCTTATTTTCCGGGCTAAATATAATAAAAATTAATTAAATTATAATTTAGTTTTAAATTATTTTATTATGATTAATTATAAACGTTTTGGCGGAGGTATGAGTGGGAGGGGTAATTTATAACTTTGAAGTGTTGGCATTATGAGACAAATGTTGTCCTTGATGGCAAATCACACTGATGACAAATCATAGTGTAGAGGGATAGCAGCAAGGAATTGATGATCAATCTACAAGTATGAAGAAAAATATATACACGTTGGTTCACTATATACCAAGTCGCGTGTACACGCTGGTTGGCTTCAGTAAAAGCGCGTGTATGTGGAAAACTTATATTTGGTCCACGGCGGTTATTCCTTGGAAGTTGTGCCTATGGTTTTGGACCTTGGTGTCTCGACGGACGTGTTGATCCCTAGTTTTTGAAGTTGATGGTATTGGATTTCTATGGTTTTGGCTCTTGGTATTGAACAAGGCCTAAGGCTATATAAGGAGAAGGAAATCATTAGGCAAGAGTATCTGATATGTCTTGAAACATCTGAGGAAGTATTAGATCCAGTATGCAGGTTATGGGTTGATGATGCATTGCTTGATCTGAGCTAAGGAGAGATCTCACCGGTTGATGAAGAACAAGATCTAAGGAGAGATCGGGATCAAATGGTTTGAAAAGCTCTATTATGATATGGTTGATTATGCGTATTTCTAGATCTACATACTGACGCAATGTTATGTTCTGGGTCTAACTGATGTCTGGTACAGCTGCAAGTTAAGAGAATTTATTTTTAGATCTGTACGCAGGTTGTCTTCGGTAAAAGCGCGTGTATACGCGGGTTGCTCTCATTGAAGTAGCGTATATCTTTTGAAGCATGATTTTTGGGTTTGCAGTTGGGTCTGACTGATATTACAGAGTTCTGTAGTCTGCTCTGTGTTCTGGTGACAGGTGTTGACAGGGTTTCAGTGGTTCAGTGATTCAAAGATTGATGATGCTAGTATTGGTTGTTTTATGCTTCAATGATTTGTGAATGAATCATAGTCTTCAGATTGTAATGTTGTGCTTCAGGAATATCCAGTCTGAAAATTGATGAAAAGTGGTACCTGAAGGAAAGAAGATTGTAGGCCTGCACCTACGTACTAATATCTTAGCTAGTACAAGAGAAAAGGGGGTTGGAGCTCCCTTCCAAGGAAGTTTGGAGAACGAGTGAAGGTTGAAGCCTTCAGCAGGTTGTAGCCTGCGTACTGGTATAAGGCTGCACCAGTACAAAAGATTGTAAACTGAAGTTTCATATTAAAGAAAGATAGAGACAACTTGCAGCAGGTGGTTTTCACCCACATTGGGTTTCCACCTTATATCATGGTGTTCATGTGTGTGTTTTCTGTGTGATGATCTGTTCTGTTATACTGCACCTATTTTACTATCATGGTTAATAATGTCCTGATGCATTTACTGAAGATAAGCTACTGAATCATAAGTTTTCTTGTTATACGCTGGTTTCTTTAGACACAGTAGCGTGTACACGCTGTTTTACTTAACTGAAGTAGCGTATATGTTTCTGAGCATAAAATGAAAAAGTTTTTCTAATAATACTGATTCACCCCCCCTCTCAGTATTATTTCCAACAATTGGTATCAGAGCAGGTCCTTCAGAGAAGCTTGATCGCTTGAAGGTAGATCGTTCATCATGAGCAACTATGAGAGAGAAGCATCAATCAGGCCACCGGTTTTTGATGGGACAAACTTCAATTATTGGAAGGTAAGAGTTACTGCCTATCTTCAATCTCTTGGTACAGAAGTTTGGGACATCGTAGAGACAGGCTACACTTTTCCTTCAGCTACTCCTACAGATGCAGACGAGAAAAAGAAATATGAAACAAATGCGAAAGCAGTCAGTACTCTATTGGGATGTATATCCCAATCGGAATTCATGAAGGTAATGCACTATAAATCTGCAAAAGAAATATGGGACAAGATTGTCACGAGCTATGAAGGAGACGAACAAGTAAAGCGTGCTAAACTTCAAACTCTCAGGATTAAGTATGAGACTCTCAGAATGTATAATGATGAAAGTGTGGCTAACTATTTCCTTAGAGTTGATGAGATTGTTAATTGCATGAAAAACTTGGGTGAAGAAATAAAAGAGGCTATTGTGGTTGAAAAGGTTCTAAGATCTTTGTCCCCCAAATTTGAATCTAAAGTGTCTGCAATAGAAGAAAAGGAAAATCTACGAATTCTTACTATGTCTCAGCTTCATGGAATTCTAACTGCTTATGAAATGAGAAAGGGAGGTCCATCAGACAGAAGAGAAGCTGCTTTCAAGGCTTCAGGCAAAGAAGATTATTATGAAGCAAGTCACATGCCAGAAGATGAAGAAGAAGAATCAAATTTTGTCATAAATCTTCAAAGGGGTTCTGGAAGGTTCAGAGGTAAGTTACCTTTTAAATGCTTTGCCTGTGGAAGAGTAGGTCATTATGCTGCCAGATGTCCTCACAAAGATAAGAATGACAAGGGAAAGGAACATGTTAAATGGAACAAGAAACAAAATGAAAAGAAGAAAAGCTATTACACTCATGAAGATAGTGATGGTCTTTCAAATAGTGATGAAGATGAACAAGGTAATAGATATAAACTTTTAATGGCTTTTGAAGATGATGACTACATGGATGCTATAGATGTAGAAGGCTTTTGTGAAGAAATGAAAGATCTCAAAGTTTGCTTAGAAGAAAAGAGTGCTATTATTGATTCTCTACAATGTCAACTAGCTGAAAAGGAAAAACATCTTGAAAAATTGGAATGTGAGATTGTTTGTCTTAGAAAGGAGATTGAGAAAACAAAAGCGATTAATCTTAAATTTGTTAAAGGATCTGAAACCTTGGATGAGATTATCAATGTGCAGCGATCGCCTCTGATCAAGACAGGTCTTGGATATAATGGAGAAACATCTCAAGCCTCTACCTCTAAAAGTTATTTTGATGCAGCAAGGAGAAGCGAGCAAAGGCCAAATAAAAGTCATCAGTTGAATCAGGGACAGTTTACCTCAAGAACAAATAAAGACCATCAAGAAATTCAGGGACAAACTGCCTTAAGAACAAACAGAAGCTACAATCAGCCACAGGTAAAATCTTCCCAATTTGCTCCAAGGATAAATGTGAATAGAAGCTACAATCGGTTGGATGATAGATCTGATTATCGCAGAAGTTTCTTTAATGGCCAATGCTTTTCTTGCCATAATTTCGGTCACAAAGCAGCTCAATGTGTTGCCTACAAGACAATCATGACTAGAGAAGCTCAAAAGCAAGGGAGAATGACTGGAACCATGAAAAGGACTTATAACAACTTTTCGGTTCTTGAAAATGAAGTTGAATGCTCTATTTGTAATAACTTTGGTCATGAAGACTCTGAATGCAGGAGCAGGTTCCGGAAGACAACTCAGAAGGAACAAACCTCAAATGTCAGAACATGGAGAATAAAGGAACTGCAACCAGAAAGATGTGGGATAGCCTTTTATGCAGAAGGTCAAGAAAGTCTATGGTACATTGACAGCGGATGTTCGAAGCATATGACAGGGGACAAAGAAAAGCTTGAGTCATATACCGCATTAGAAAAGGGGAAGAAAGTTTCTTTTGGAAACGATATCTCTGCAGCCATAAAAGGAAAAGGTGTTGCTCCATTGAAAGAGAAGGTCAAAGCTGGAAATGTTTTGTATGTTGATGGATTGAAGCATAATCTTCTGAGTGTCAGTCAGATGTGCGATCAAGGAACAGAGGTAATATTTAGATCAAATGGATGTTGTGTTCGTGATCTTGATACAGGTAAAACAGTGATCAAAGGAAGAAGGACTCCAAATAATCTATACATATTTGAAGAAGGACCACAACAATGCTATTTGAGCAAGGATGATGAACACTGGCTATGGCATCGGAGGTTGGGGCATCTAAGCTTTTCACAAATAAGGAAAGCATGCAAATATCAGGCAGTTCGTGGTCTTCCAGATATCAAAATTCCAGACAACACTATATGCAAATCTTGTCAGTTTGGGAAGCAAACCAGAACTAACTTTCCAGAGAAGGAAGGATCAGCCAGCATACCTCTTGAGCTAGTCCATACAGATGTATGCGGTCCATTTAGGAAAAGGACACCTCGAGGAGAAGAATATTTGATATTATTCATTGACGATTTCTCCAGGTTTGTCTGGTTAGGGCTTATGAAACACAAAGATGAAGCATTCGAAAAATTCAAATCCTTCAAAGCCTTGGTTGAAAATGAATCAGGACACAAAATTAAGTGCCTCAGATCTGACAGAGGTGGGGAGTTTACCTCAAACGAATTTTTCGATTTCTGTGAAGAACATGGGATAAGAAGAGAATTCTCTACAGCTAGAACTCCTCAGCAAAATGGGGTGGTGGAAGAATGAACAGAACAATCCAACAAATGGCTCGTGCTATGCTTGATGAATCAGGTACTCCCGCAACTTTCTGGGGTGAAGCTGCACATGCTGCGGTTACTATTCTTAACAAAACAAATGTCCAAGTAAACAGCACTCAAACACCTCATGAGCTCTGGAGTGGTGAGACTCCTTCGGTGAAGCACTTCAAAATATTTGGGAGCAAATGTTATATTAAGAATACTGATGAGCAACTTGGCAAACTTGAACTAAGAGCAGATGAAGGTATTCTTCTTGGTTATTCTCCACATAGCAAAGCATACAAGTGCTACAATAAAAGACTTGGCAGAATTGTTGACAGCATTGATGTAGTGGTTGATGAGAAGGGATATATTCCTAGGCAAGTTCATCATGAAGACATTGAAGAAGATGAAGGCTACCCTCAAAGGCAGAATGATGAAGAAGAAGAACCTCAAGAAGAACCAGAGGAGCAGGCAAGAATAGAAGGGAAGACTCCATCCAGATATGTTCAAAAGAATCATCCAGAATCTCAGATTGTGGGGCAGAAAGAAGCAGGAGTACAAACAAGAAGAAGAATTGCAGAAGCTTCAAGCTATTTGGCATTACTCTCTTCCACTGAACCACAAAGTGTGAAAGAGGCATGCAAAGATGAATGATGGGTCAAAGCAATGGATGAAGAACTTGAGCAGATCGAAAAGAACAACACTTGGGAATTGGTTCCTAGACCAAAAGATAAAAATGTCATAGGGACAAAATGGGTCTTCAAAAATAAATTAAATGAAAATGGAGAAGTAATTAGAAACAAGGCCAGACTTGTTTGTAAAGGGTATGCGCAGCAAGAAGGAATAGATTTTGAAGAGACTTTTGCTCTTGTTGCAAGACTTGAGGCCATCCGAATGTTCCTTGCTCTCTCAAGCTTTCAAAACTTCAAGGTATTTCAAATGGACGTGAAATCAGCCTTTCTGAATGGAGACTTAGAAGAAGAAGTATATATTGAGCAGCCAGATGGTTTCATTCTTGGGAATGATCCAAACCTTGTATGCAGATTGAAAAAGGCTCTCTATGGTCTCAAACAAGCTCCAAGGGCTTGGTACTATCGATTGGACAAATATCTTCACCAACAAGGCTTTTCAAAAGGATCAGCAGATAGTAATCTCTATATAAAAATTGAAAATAACAAATTGCTAATACTTGTTGTTTATGTAGATGATATTATCTTTGGCAGCAATGAAGAGACTATGAGTCAAAACTTTGCCTTAGTTATGCAGAAAGAATTCGAAATGTCACTACTTGGAGAATTGACATACTTTCTTGGATTGCAAATCCAACAAAATGAAGGAGGCATCTTCTTGTCTCAAACCAAGTACCTCAAGCAGATCTTGAAGAAGTATGGCATGGAAGATTCAAAGCCAGTATGTACACCCATGGTTACAGGATGCAGCCTCAGTGCAAATGATGAATCAGCAGCAGTTCATCAACCAACTTATAGATCCATGATTGGGAGTTTGCTTTATTTGACAGGTACCCGACCAGACATCATGCATGCAGTCGGAATAGTTGGGAGATTTCAGGAAAATCCAAAGGAGACTCATCTTCAGGCAGTGAAGAGAATTTTCAAATATCTTCAAGGGACACAAAATTATGGATTATGGTATCCTAGAGATACAGATCTCACACTTCATGCTTATACAGATGCAGATTGGGCCGGAAGCGTGGATGACAGGAAGAGCACAAGTGGTGGTGCATTCTTTATGGGCCCCAGATTAGTATCTTGGTTCAGCAAGAAACAAAGTTCGATTGCCTTATCTACAGCTGAAGCAGAATATGTGGCTGCGGCATCTTGTTGCACACAACTTCTTTGGATGATGCAGACCTTGCAGGATTTTCAAATCACTTGCACTTCACCAGTCTCTATCTTATGTGATAATACAAGTGCAATCAGCATTTCAAAGAATCCAGTCATGCACTCAAAGACCAAGCACATACCAATCAAGTACCATTTTCTTCGGGAACAAGTGCTTGAGCAGAAGGTCAAGTTGGAGTATGTTCCTTCTAAGGAACAAGTTGCTGATATTCTCACAAAACCACTGCCCAGGGAAACTTTTGAATATCTCAGACAAAAATTGGGAGTAATTGATGCTTCATCCTGCTGTTGAAGCTTGTCTGTTCTACAGAAAAGTTGGTATACGTGAGTTGCGTAAGGGATATCCGCGTATATACGCCGATTTATGTAGGGAAAGTCGCGTGTATGGTGTACGCATGTTGCAGAAATTATATCCGCGTACATACGCCGTTTTATGCAGGAGAAGTCGCGTATATGGAGTTCTGAACAGCAAGGGCAGACTCTGGTTGGAGAAGGTCTGAGATGGGTATGCCAGAATTCTTCAGGCACAGGTTCAGGGGGAGCAGCTTAAAGTCTCATAAAGCATTGTTGGCATTTAGATGCTTTTGGTCCTGTTTCACAACTGTTGTTAGGAGAAGGAGCTCAGAAGGAAATCTTAGCTGTTGATATAAAAGATGTTTATCAGATGCTGCTGGTGTCTTTCATAAGTCTTGGTCTAGATTTTTTCGTCTCTATGTCATGTACCTCTTTTGTGATATCTCTTTATGGTGTCAAGGTCATGTAACGGCCTATGTTGGTTTCCCCACTATGCCTGGGATGAATATTGGTTATTATATGTAAATTTCTGATGTATCCCCTCTTGGTTGGGAGTATGGATGTATGTATTGAGTCTTTTGGTGATAGGAAGGTCCTTTATGATGTACAAGTCTTGGTTCTTTTGAAGAACATCTTTTGCAGGTCTTGCCTACAGTCAGAGGGAGCATGTTTCAGCACAGCCAAGCAAAGATATCAGCATGTACTCAGGGGGAGCACAGCCCTTTGCCCTTGATGACAAAGGGGGAGAGTGATTTGATTTGGTGTTGTTGCCATCAAGTCCAAAGGGGGAGATTGTTGGCATTATGAGACAAGTGTTGTCCTTGATGGCAAATCACACTGATGACAAATCATAGTGCAGAAGGATAGCAGCAAGGAATTGATGATCAGTCTACAAGTATGAAGAAAAATATATACACGCTGGTTCGCTATATACCAAGTCGCGTGTACACGCTGGTTGGCTTCAGTAAAAGCGCGTGTATGTGGAAAACTTATCTTTGGTCCACGACGGTTATTCCTTGGAAGTTGTGCCTATGGTTTTGGACCTTGGTGTCTCGACGGACGTGTTGATCCCTAGTTTTTGAAGTTGATGGTATTGGATTTCTATGGTTTTGGCTCTTGGTATTGAACAAGGCCTAAGGCTATATAAGGAGAAGGAAATCATTAGGCAAGAGTATCTGATATGTCTTGAAACATCTGAGGAAGTATTAGATCCAGTATGCAGGTTATGGGTTGATGATGCATTGCTTGATCTGAGCTAAGGAGAGATCTCACCGGTTGATGAAGAACAAGATCTAAGGAGAGATCGGGATCAAATGGTTTGAAAAGCTCTATTATGATATGGTTGATTATGCGTATTTCTAGATCTACATACTGACGCAATGTTATGTTCTGGGTCTAACTGATGTCTGGTACAGCTGCAAGTTAAGAGAATTTATTTTTAGATCTGTACGCAGGTTGTCTTCGGTAAAAGCGCGTGTATACGCGGGTTGCTCTCATTGAAGTAGCGTATATCTTTTGAAGCATGATTTTTGGGTTTGCAGTTGGGTTTGACTGATATTACAGAGTTCTGTAGTTTGCTCTGTGTTCTGGTGATAGGTGTTGACAGGGTTTCAGTGGTTCAGTGATTCAAAGATTGATGATGCTAGTATTGGTTGTTTTACGCTTCAATGATTTGTGAATGAATCATAGTCTTCAGATTGTAATGTTGTGCTTCAGGAATATCCAGTCTGAAAATTGATGAAAAGTGGTACCTGAAGGAAAGAAGATTGTAGGCCTGCACCTACGTACTAGTATCTTAGCTAGTACAAGAGAAAAGGGGGTTGGAGCTCCCTTCCAAGGAAGTTTGGAGAACGAGTGAAGGTTGAAGCCTTCAGCAGGTTGTAGCCTGCGTACTGGTATAAGGCTGCACCAGTACAAAAGATTGTAAACTGAAGTTTCATATTAAAGAAAGATAGAGACAACTTGCAGCAGGTGGTTTTCACCCACATTGGGTTTCCACCTTATATCATGGTGTTCATGTGTGTGTTTTCTGTGTGATGATCTGTTCTATTATACTGCACCTGTTTTACTATCATGGTTAATAATGTCCTGATGCATTTACTGAAGATAAGCTACTGAATCATAAGTTTTCTTGTTATACGCTGGTTTCTTTAGACACAGTAGCGTGTACACGCTGTTTTACTTAACTGAAGTAGCGTATATGTTTCTGAGCATAAAATGAAAAAGTTTTTCTAATAATACTGATTCACCCCCCCTCTCAGTATTATTTCCAACAGGAACAATAGAAACATGGTACGCATGAGGACTAGGAGAACCAACCAATAATTTAGCTGAAGTCTTATCGTTATCGCAAGGATTTAAGATAGATATATCCAAGGGTCTTCGACATGTAAGTATAGTTGGGGAGTCAATGGTAATCATCCAAAGATACTCCAAACTTAGACAATACTCTGATTCTGAACTATTTCCTATATTTATCTGAATAGGGGCCCTCTTAAGCCAACTTGAAGACTACAATATATTTCACGTCAAACGTGAAAATAACAAGGAAGTAGATAGATATGCCAATAGGGGCACTTAATTAGAGCAAGGGGTTCTAATCTCAAATCAAATGAATAATCATTTATGTCATGTCCCATAACAAATCAGACAAGAGCCTTAACTTTGGACACACATCGGCATAAGGAGTGCATTAATAGAGACAGCTCGCTCCAACCCAAGTATTGCTACGAGGTTTGGCAGGATCTTCTTGGGAGTCGGAGCTGGCAGGTGGAATCTACTGAACACAGATGGAGGAGTAATGAAATAGATGTCATAATGATCGACAAGTGGAAGATCAATTGATCCAGGTGGATATTGGTGGCCACCTGCCAAGTCCACCTGGACCCCCACCATTGTCTTTCTCAGCATTTTCAGTTTCCTTAATTGTAGCACAGTTTACTATTTTTAGCAGTTTTTCGGGTCCTGAACTTCCGGAGCCGTTTTGAGGGCCTAAACGACGTTTTTTTGGGAATCTGGGGCAACATAAACCCATGTTGCCTCCCAAAGTGGTAGTACTTGGATAGATCTTTCTAACGAGCTATTGTACACGTCAAACGGAGATCATATGCCAAAGTTACGACCCCGGGAAGTTGATGTACCAATTTACCCCCAAACGGGGCCCACAGTTTGGCGTTTCATCTCCTAGGGTTAGGTTTTGGAATGTTAAGGGTTTTACATTGTTTCTCAACAATAAATAGGCCTTCGAGCCTCATTGTAACACAGTTCAGAGGCATGTAGCCATCACATCTCTTCTCAGAGATAAGCTACCATCGCCCTAGCTGGTTTATTTCCATTTCTGGTTGTAAGCATATTTCAGTATTTTCCATTAATGAAATGAAGTATTATTTCCGCTGCATCTTTGTGTATATGGTTATCTCTGTAATTTGTTGCGTTCCTGTTTAAATCCGGATCAGTGGTATTAGAGCGGTCTGCTTTTTCTCTGTTTTTCTTTGCATGTCCCCAACAAGGTCGGGATATAAGGAGTTAGGGCTTGAACTGGTTGAACCTTTGCAAGACCAGCCTCGCAAATCCCGACGTCCTCCCATGGCGGACAAGAAGAAAGACGAGGGGGCAGGAGATCCCATCAAAATCTTGCTCGAAGAAGCCCTCGAGCGACAACGGAACGCGATGATGGACAGCTTTGCCCAGATCCTTCAGCGGCTACCCAGAAGCAACGCATCGACTTCCAGCAGCTACTCTGGAAACGCCACACCCTTTAAGGTACAAGTTAATTTTGAAATCCCCATATTCGAGGGTCAGATAGACGCAGATGCCGTAGATCTGCTAGAGGGTTATTTTTCTGTTCATGAATTTTCGAGTCGGGAAAAGATTTGTTTTGCTCTTCTTAAAGCAGCCCCCCACGTCAAGGACTGGTGGGAAACCTACTGCGAGCAGAAGGATGAAAGTACTGGCTCACTATTTTCAGCCGCACCCACCTGGGATTCGTTCCGGGATGCCATCAAGGAGCAGTACTACCCTGTCGGAAGCTATGAGGATGAATACATAAAGTGGACCACGCTGCGGCAGGGAAGGGACCAAGACGTGCCGGAGTTCACCAATCTTTTCCATACCCTTCACACAAAGTTGGGTATCAAGGATTCGGAGCAACATTTGATACTCAAATACCGTGGCTGCCTACACAAGTACATCCAGGAAGAAATACAATTCCTAAACATCCCCTCGCTCGGCGCAACATACCGATATGCCGTCAAGGTCGAGCAGAAGTTTAAACAAAAGAAGCGAGACTTTGGGTCTGCGAATCCAAAGCAGGGGAAAGGTGCCCCTAAACCACAGAACAAAGGACAAAGCCAAGGCGGGACAACCCAAGACAACCAGCCGAAGCTGCAAGCAAAGAACAACGCCGCGAAGCCGAGAAAGGACACTGGAAAATGGTGTGAGTTCCATAAGAGCTCCACTCACAACACAAGTGAGTGTCGGGCCAAGCAGTCACTGGTGGCTGAGCTAAAGGTTTCAGAATCAGATGCATGTTCCGACTCTGAGTCAGAACCCGATAAGGGGTATGAAAAAGGGAAGCAGATCATTGATGCGGATCCCAGCGCCACTGTTGCTACCGCAAAGATCCAGAAAAATGAACCTGAAGATCCAGAGGAGGAGGAGCGTCTCTTCCACTCCCAGATGTGGGTAAAGGGCTCCCCGATACAGTTCATTGTTGATAGCGAGAGTCAAAAGAACCTCATTTCGGCAGAGGTCGTGAAGCGGTTGGGCTTACCGACCACAGCACATCCACAACCATACACCATTGGGTGGCTTCACCAAGGACGAGATCTTCGCGTGAGCCAGCAGTGTCGCCTTCCATACAACATCAAGCCCTTCACGGATGAGGTATTGTGTGACATCGCTCCCCTTGAAGTTTGTGATGTATTACTAGGACAACCATACTTGTGGAAGCGACATGCTGTGTATGAATCAAGGCCTCGTGCTGTTATTGTTACATTGGGAAATAAGTTGTTCAGGATACCAGAGGTAGCACCCCCTGCCGCCATCTCTTTGATTACTGCAAAACAATGCAGTAAGATCATTTCCAAAACCAGGAAATTTGTTTTCTTGATGATACGCCCTCAAGGAAAGAAGAAGACAGTGGCTGCGGCCTCCAAACGGGGTCCCTCTGCACGACAACTACAGATGGACAAGGTTGTAGAGGAGTACGAGGACATCTTCACCTCCTCGGCAGGGGTTCCTCTGCACTGTCAAGTCAAGCACTCCATCGATCTGACCCCAGGTGCGCCTCTACCCAATGGACCAATTTATCGGCGCTCCGTTCTGGAGAACAGTGAAATCAAGAGGCAGATTCAGGAGCTCCTGCAGAAAGGTCACATCCGTCCGAGTTCATCGCCCTGTGGGAGCCCGATCGTGTTGGTACAGAAGAAGGATGGGACGTGGAGACTCTGTATTGACTATCGGGCGCTGAACAAGATCACTGTCCGTAATAGGTACCCGATCTCGCGGATTGATGACCTCCTAGACCAACTAAAGGGGGCGAAATATTTCAGCAAGATCGATCTGAAGTCAGGATATCACCAGGTACCAATCGAACCCTCCGATGTGTGGAAGACTGCCTTCAAATCCAAGGAGGGCCTCTTTGAATGGTTGGTCATGCCTTTCGGATTGACGAATGCTCCTGCAACCTTTATGAGGCTAATGGATGACATCTTGCGGCCATTCACCAACTCCTTTGTAGTAGTATACTTGGATGACATTCTGATCTTCAGCCAGAGTTGGGAAGAGCACCTCCAAACACTGCGGCAACACAAGCTATGTGCCAATTTGGAGAAATGCACTTTTGGCATTACCCAGGTTCAGTATCTGGGATACATCATTGATGAACAGGGGGTGCATGTCGATCCAGCCAAGATCCAAGTCATTCGGGATTGGCCCTCTCCAACCACTCTAACAGAGCTCCGCAGCTTTCTAGGTCTTGCCAACTTCTACCGCAGGTTTGTGTTGGGGTTTTCTCATATTTCTTGGCCCTTGAGTCAAGTCACCAAGGGTGGGGCGAAAGCAAAATTCTTTTGGTCTGAATCTCAACAGAAGGCATTCAGGGAGTTGAAGGATCGCCTCTGCACGGCACCAGTGCTCGCGTTACCAAATTTACAACAACCATTTGAGGTCGAGACAGATGCCTCTGACTATGCTATTGGGGCAGTCCTTACTCAACATGGACATCCAGTGGCATATCACAGTGAAACACTTTCAGACACAGTCCGGAAGTACCCCACTTATGATAAAGAGATGTATTCCATTGTACAGGCCTGTCGACAATGGAAGCATTACATTTTGGGGAAGGAAACGGTCATCCACACAGACCACCGACCTTTGCAGTTCATACAGACCCAAGGGAAATTGCAGAATGATCGCCATCAGAAGTGGTCTACATACCTGCAACAGTTTCACTTGAATATCAAATATAAAAAGGGCAGCACCAATAATGTTGCAGATTGCCTCAGTCGGCCACCGATCATGGCGCTAACCACCGTGCTCAACTCTTGTGGGCACGAGACTTCTGATTGGCCACTTCTCTACAAAAGCGACCCAGAATTCGGCCACACATACCAGACACTCTTGGAGGGTCGGCATGTTGCAGATTTTCACCTCCAAGACGCCCTATTATGCCACCTCGGTCACCTTTGTGTTCCTTCAAGCGAGCGTGCCAAGATGATTTGGGAAGCACACTACAGTCAGGCTGCTGGGCATTTCGGGGTCGAGAAAACAGTGGCAGTACTGCAAAATTATTTCTATTGGTCGAATCTTCGACAGGATGTTGGGAAGTACATCCGATCATGTACTGCCTGTGCCATTGCCAAATCGACCATTAAGAAGCACGACCTCTATACCCCGTTGCCTACCCCTAGTCGACCTTGGGAATCCATCTCCATGGATTACATGTCAGGCCTTCCTTCCACTAAGCATGGAAATGACTGTGTTTTTGTGGTCGTCGACAGGTTCTCGAAGATGGCCATTATGATGGCCTGCAAGAAGAATATCACAGCAGAAGCCACTGCTAAACTCTTCTTTGAACGAGTGTGGGTGCACTTTGGGATCCCACAGTCTATCATCTCAGATCGCGATAGTCGGTTTCTCAGCACATTTTGGTCCAGTCTCTGGTCAATGCTGGACACCAAACTCACGAAGTCCACAACCTTCCATCCTCAAACTGATGGCCAGACAGAGGTTGTCAACAGGATGATTGTGCACATTCTGCGCATGTATAACTCAAAGCATCCACGCACATGGGACGAGAGCCTCCCCTATGTTCAGCACAGCTACAACCCACAGAGTTAAATCCAGATTGCATGGAACAAGCTGCAACTGATCGGATCATGGACACACAGATCAAGAACACTCGCCAACAGAATATCCAACTGTATCGAGTTGTCAAAGCAGGCCAACTCCTTCAGCAGGGCAAGTGGCTCACCAGGGAACAAGTTCAGCAGAAGTTTCCTCATCTCATGGAGGAGCTCAACGCAATGGGGACCATTGCTTCCTAAGGGGGGAGGAATGATCCAGGTGGATATTGGTGGCCACCTGCCAAGTCCACCTGGACCCCCACCATTGTCTTTCTCAGCATTTTCAGTTTCCTTAATTGTAGCACAGTTTACTATTTTTAGCAGTTTTTCGGGTCCTGAACTTCTGGAGCCGTTTTGAGGCCCTAAACGACGTTTTTTTAGGAATCTGGGGCAACATGGGTCCATGGACCGATGTTGCCTCCCAAAGTGGTAGTACTCGGATAGATCTTTCTAACGAGCTATTGTACGCGTCAAACGAAGATCATATGCCAAAGTTACGACCCCGGGAAATTGATGTACCAATTTACCCCCAAACGGGGCCCACAGTTTGGCGTTTCATCTCCTAGGGTTAGGTTTTGGAATGTTAAGGGTTTTACATTGTTTCTCAACAATAAATAGGCCTTCGAGCCTCATTGTAACACAGTTCAGAGGCATGTAGCCATCACATCTCTTCTCAGAGATAAGCTACCATCGCCCTAGCTGGTTTATTTCCATTTCTGGTTGTAAGCATATTTCAGTATTTTCCATTAATGAAATGAAGTATTATTTCCGCTGCATCTTTGTGTATATGGTTATCTCTGTAATTTGTTGCGTTCTTGTTTAAATCCGGATCATCAATGGGCCAAAATTAAATGTTAATTCTGGGGAATGCAGGCTTAGTACTACATCTTCGATGCGAGGAGGGATAGCAGATCATTCAGTTTGCAAATCGGCGGTTACAGGCATGGCGATTCGCGTCGAATCTTACCAGCATTTAGGAAGGATCATTCAATTCAAAAGGGTGGATTCACCATTTGACAAGGAGTGGAGCATTATAATAAGGCAATGGGTGCAACAGTTAAAGCTCATAGTTATTCGTGTCCAGGGTAAGATTGCGTTCAAAATGGCCTCTTCTAGCACCAATGGCAAAGGCGACAATGCAGAGCAGTAAGGAATTTGACTCACAGAAGACTTTGCAACCATGGTCGATCAGTTGGGAAGACATGTAGCAAAGGAGGTCCACGAGCAGATGGCAGTAGTGATGACCCACCTCTCAAGCATTGAGAAAGACTTGGTGTTGTTGCAGAAGACGGTGGAGCACCTGAACACTAAGATGATCAATTTTCACTTCAAGGTTGACAGCATATAAGTAAAGGTGGACACTGCGACAGTAGGAGTGTTAAAGGAGGTATTTGGGATAGGAGAAACACCCCCATCCAGACTTCAGGTCACTAGGGAGGGTGCGCAAGAGCATCTTGAGCCTGATCGGAATTTGGCAGCTAGCAACCATGAAAAAAAGTTCCAGGAGGACAGTCCTCTTGGAAAGATGGAAAACAACAGGTAGATTTTCTCTCGTTTCTTTTAATATATGTAGTTGTTATGAAATGTCGTTTTGTTAAACTATATGGGATCTTTTGGCGAAACTATAGTATAACTGTTGTGCGCCTAATAGTAAAAAATAAACAGGGTAGCAATATAATCTCTGTTGAAAACTCTATGGAATTTTTTGAAGCAAGGCAAAATTTGAATGTAAGGGATCTGGTCTGTTTCCAATTTTGATACACATAAAATACTACCCGTTTCTTTTAAAGAAAAAATTTTACAAACATTTTAATATATGAATTAAATATATAAATTTAAAAATATGTGATAAGATTTTAAATTATGGAAATTTGCTTATAGAGATTTTTAATTTGTAAATGAATTTTATTACAATATTATGAAAAACTTATCAATATTACATACCCAAAAAAACCTATAACTTATTTCATAATCAAAATATTTCATATAGTTGTCCACGGGGTCTTGGATACACGATCGGGTGATTTGTTAAGGCACTCATTGATCTGAAGTCACTGGTTCATTTCCTTGCCCTAATTAGGGTTATATATTGCACATGATGAAGATGTAGTCCTACCAAACTTACAAAAAATATATATATTTCATATAGTTTATATTTTAATTTTACGTTATAATATTTTTAAATTAAATTGAAAAGTAAAAGTGGTATAAGTACTTTTAGAATAAGTCTTAACTCTTACTACAAAAAATATTTTGTAGATATTCTATAAAAGTTGAATCTTGTTATCCATCTATTAATTATTGATGATTAAGTTAAAAATTTGGAAGTCTTATTCTAAAATACACACCTATATGTGTAATAATAAAAAATATTTTGTTAAAAATATTTTTAATTAAGAGTTTTTTCTAACTAAATTTAAAAATATTTGGTAAAATTAAAAGTCTACACTTTTATATATCATCATTCTAGAGAGTATGGCTTTCCTTAAATGATAATGATAAGTCAATAACATTTTCCTTAAATAATTAATAATAAAAAGACATGATAGTTGTATTTATCACTAATTAATTGATTTATATCTATTTCAAACCCAAATTTAACAAATATCCACAAAAATGTGTAGCTTTTTTATCATTTAATATTATATCATTATTATTTTTTCATATTAAATCAATAAAAAAAATCATTCATATCAATATATATGTAAATTTTATAATTCTCATAAAACATTTAAATTAAATCTAATTGTTTTTTTTAATATTATTATATTTATACAATTATTAATTTATTATTTAATTTATAATTTTGAATATAATATTAAAAAACAACATCTTTCCATAAAACATTTCACTATTATCTCGCGATTTATTTTTTGCTAAAAAATGTGATGGGAAGAGTGCTTGAATCTTGTTTTTATGGTGGAAATGGATTCAACGCCATCAAAAACCCCTAAGGCACCCAAAATCTTGAAGCTTAACCATTGTACCTAGGATTTCCAAAAAAATTGTCAGATTTTATCAAAATCTCACCAAAAAATCCATTGTTTTTTGGGCCAATTTACTTCATTTTTAGACTATGTTTAATAATTATATAAACTAATTAATCCTTGTATGGACATGGATGTATCTCGGGAATCGGAGAAGTGCCATATGCCGAACCTCATAACATGAACCTCACCCATAACTAAATATAGCACCCATAATTACACCGAAGGTGTTAGGGCCTTGAATTAGCAAACGCCCGAGAGGGTTGAAAAACCGGCAATCGCAGTTAAAGGCAACACAGAGGTAGATGTCGGGGTTATGCGACGAGTCATGTGATGAGGAAGTGCAACGAGTTGTACGATGGAAGGATGCAACAAGTAAGAGCATCAAGCGACCCGAGTTGGGCATTTGGGCGGGCGCGCGCCCGAGCGAGGCACCCATGGGCGAGGTGACACATTGAGCGGTCGGGCGCGCCCACATTTGATACAGGCAACCCACAGTGCAACCGGGGACTGAGCGAAGGTGAAGACCATGTGTGATGTCGTGATTCGAGTTGGGTGAACGAGTAGCAAGGTGTCGTTTGGAGTTCCACCTGTTAGGGCCTAAATCTACCTCAGGCTGAAAAAGGTAGGTCTAGGGTAACATCAAACCACGCTTAACCTGGTAGCTAGCCCTACCAGGTCGGGAGAGGGCTCTCTCCTTGTCAATCTTAGTTAGAATATGGCAATTAGGGTTTGAGATGACTGATATGAATATTAATTTTACGCTAGGTATGTTTGCTCAGAAGAATTTGTTTGATTTAATGGTTGGTTGTTGGATCAGATGGGGAAGACAACTTTGGATTTGGGAAATCAACACAGATTTGCAGAGGTTTTTGTGGGGCGAGGTAGGCAAGTGTTTTAGCACTTTGAAATGAGTGTAATGGTGAGTCTAAGACTGGTGAGGAGTTGGAGAGGGCATGCAAATGACATGAGTCCTCTTCAAACAATAGAAAACATTCGGAAACTAAATAAACCCCAAGGCAGAGCACTGAAACACCAATGGATTCTACCTTTTACACTTGATTCATTTAGTTATGAGGAATAAGAGAGATGATGGCACACATAAACATAAGATAAACTGAATAACTGAGAAGAAAACAATGTTAATTCACATTACCATAAGAATCCCAAAAAATGCTTCAAAACCTTGGTTCATTTCCTTGCCAAACTGTAGAAGTGATGTACAAAGTAGCTCAATGCATCCACAAGAGTCCAACATTGACAAATGACTAAGAAAGTACAAGATATATGCATCAAACCACCTATGCTAGCCATCAAGGGTTGAATCCATGATTCAATGAGCTGTTTCAACAAGATATAAACTAGGAACTGAAAAATAGGCAGTGGAACAGCTCGCCTCTAAAACTATGGAAACTGATTCATTCATCCTTAAACCAACTCTAACCTAATGTATCTACCTCCTCAAGTCATATTTCATCATATTTACATCATATTACATCAAGTTACATCATATTACATCATTAATTGACCAAGAGAGAAGAAAAAGTCAAACTGACAGCAAATTGGGCGAAATTCTGAACAAACAGGCAAAACTGGCAAATTTTTCTCCTATGCATAGCGCCACTAATCCTATGCATAGCGCTTTTTCCAGGCCAGTTTTGGAAGGCTTCCCGAAGTCCAAATCAGGTGCAGAATAGCTCATTGGAAATATTGGTGAGTCTACTTTCTGGGACAACTTGAATTTTTTGATTTGGAGTCCATTTTCCCCTCCAAAAATGAAATCTCCCAAGGCTGCTTCCTGTGTGGCAAAAAAGTGGCAGAGAGGGCACTTTTTGGGTGTTTTTGGCCCTTTTGGAGGTCCAGAACTTGTCAAAACTTCTCAACCATTTCTGAGCATGCATAAATTTTCATGGTGATTCCAAAAATGTAAACTTTTTTGCGAATGGAGGCCTGCACCTGCTGAAAAAAACCTATTTTTTGCTTCAAAATTTTCAAAAATGACAAAAACTTCACCAAATTTCTTGAAATTTGGCATTAGTGATCCTTTTTATGTGCTATGCTAGACCAATGATGCTTCAGCCAAGATCTTGAGTTTATCATGCTCTTTCTTTGCTCCTTAAGGCCTTCCATGGAACTGTCACTAAGGGTTTCTTCCTCCATTTCATACTCACTATCCATCTCCATTGTTTTCCCTTGGTTTTGAAAAATGTGGTTGTATATGGATGTTTTATGGATAATAGTGTGGAAATAAGGTGAAGGAATGAAATGGGTAGAGTGTGTGTGAAAATGTATGATGAACAAAGTTTAAGGATGAGTAGGGTTTTGGGGAGAGTGGGTAGAGTTTGATGATGTGAGTAGGGTTTGGGGAGTGTAGAGTTTGGGAAATTATATGTGGAGAATGGGATTAAGGGGAAAATGTATGAGGGGAATGGGATTAAGGGGATAGGGTATACAACCACTAGTGCAATGAATAAAACTAGGGTTTCACCCTAGAAGCTAGGGTTTCAGTTTGAAGAACACAAAACACCAATCTTAGTAAACAAACCCTAACACACAAGATAGGATTCATGTACTTACTTGTTTAGAGGGAGAAATTGAAGTTTTGAGGCAAAATGGTGAAATTTGCAACAATTTGTAGCCCAACTGCGAGGTGGGTAGTGCACTTTGTATGCGTAGCGCCCGAACAAAACTCAGTGTAAAACCTGCGCCAGGTCATTTTCTCTATCAAAAATCCAATCTCCCAAGATTGGTCAAAATGTGCAAAATGAGGCTACCTAAATGCAGAGTGTTGTCGCAGACAACCTTTGAAGGTCTTCCTCAACTCCAAATTGAGCTCATGATAGCTCATTTGAAAGCTCTTTGTGTCTAGTAATCATTTCACTCATCAATCAAGTCATTTGGCCAACCACGCTAGGAGAAATCTTGATTTTCCTAAGGTCACTCTAGAGGTGCAACAACTCTTCTGAGGCAACTATATTTTTAACATTTCTCTAAAACCATGACACTTGTGTAAAAAGTGAAGGAGATTTTTCTTCCTTGTCCTATTGTAGACAAAAACCTCTCTCATTTTTGTCAAATTCATCTTCTATTTCTTAGAAACATCATTAGAGTAAAACATACCCCGATGTGTGGAACAAGGGATTTGTTGAAATGAAGGGAAATGAAGGGGATAAGGGGCTTCTAAATTCTTGAGGAAATTTTGGGAAGTAGGGAGGGATGTTAGGAAACAGGGGAAAGTGGAATTTCAAAGATTGAGTGAGGGGAAGGGGTCCAAAAGGAAAAAACACAGGCTTAGCCTAGAAAATTGTCAAATTGTAGCAAGAAACTAGGGTTTGTGAAAAAGTGGGGAATTTGAGGGATATCAGTGATGGGAAGTGTTTAATAAGGTACATTAAGGATAGGGGAAGGTGTATGAACATCAAGACACAAGTTTTGTTGATGATTTGACCATCTAAGAGAAATTACCTTCAAAACCCTAGGAGAGGGAAATGAGTCTTACCTAAGCACAACTGAAGCACAAACAAGGTGTAAAATGACCCATTGGAACCTGAAATGATGATGAAAACTCTCTGAATGATGGTACACTCAGATGAATAGTGACATGGACCGACATTTGGACAACTTTGAAAGAAGTGAAAACAAATCCTAGACCTAATACCTAGTGACCAAATTTTACTTGAAAACTCACTGAAATGGCAAAATTTGACTTTGACACCCTAAGATGACTTTGTAAGAGCATATTTGATCACTGGTGGAAGGTTTCAAAGACTGACACTAACACCACCATAGCAGTGACTCATATATATTGGAAGGAGTTCGAGTCACTTAGGACATCAAACTTGGTCAAATACACATCGCAGAAAACAGAAGCAAGAAGGGGGGGTCGAGGAAGACAAGAAAAGAAGGCCGCGGGGTATGGAAGGTTGAAGGCAAAGGTTACAGGTGGTCAGATAGTCTTTTGTAATGTCCCAAATGAAATAAATTTGGAACAAGCAAAAAAAAAAAAAACAAATTCTAACTCAAACTTTCTTCAAATAAAAATTTTATTCATAAACAGAAGATTGCCATGTAAAATTAACCAGATAGAGATTGCAATCTCATAACACAATGAACAAGAAAATTCTCAGCTTTTATATTAGATAAATTGGGGTTTCCATGCACATACAACCCATATAGATGAGATAAACTGGCCACAGACAAATCTACAATAATGCCACAATCAGCCTCTAAAACAAACTGAAAAACAATAAACTACAACCTGTGAACCTTGAATGGATCCACCGAGGGAAGAGATGGGTGCTTTCCCACTCTCATTGAATTACCCAAGGGTTTCCATCATGGGGCTATCACTGAAGTAGAGAACCACGTTCTCAAACCTCTCCACAAGAAGAAATCTCAAATCCAAGATGTCTACAAATGTCCTCCTCCTCCTCTTTTATAGATCTGATGGATATATCTCCAAGCCTCTAGAAACATCTTATTCTATTATTCTAGAAGCTCCTCCAATGACTTTATCAAGTGACCCCTTTAATTTTATTTTATTTCACGTAAGTCACTTTTTGCCCCTTTTCCCCAATTAATTATTTTTCCTTAATTAAATGACTAATTAAAGTCATTTTTAATTAATGAAAATGGAAAATTGCTCACCATACTCCCTTCGACCACTGGAAGTCACTTCTCAGCATCTCATCATGTAGATCTTCTCGTTCTGGTTCCAATGAGCTATTACACTGAGGTGTTCCATAAATTAATCTCCTCGGAATGCCACCTCAAGCATAATTAATTAAGTTAGGCTCCATAATAATGCTAGTTTTTTTTAAAGTTGTCGGAATGCGACGGAACGAAAGGCAAATAGTGTGAATGATGGAATATGCCAAGCGAATGCCATCAAATCCCATAAAAACTCCTCAAAACTCCATCGGGACCCCTGATGACATAAACCTGCTCCACTGACCTGGCCATCCCATGCCCTGGAAATCCACCATGGTTGTACTATGAAGAAGAATAAAATGGGGACATGACAGTCCTCCTGCCCCAAGATTGCTTGCCTTCAAGCAATCCAAATCTGTGGACCAATCTGGTGGCCCAACACAACTGAGACCCAATGCTCGGATCGCATACAAACCACTCGTCCATGTCATCCATCCAAGCTATCAAAACATGACTGGATCCTATAATACCTGGATCTCATGTCCATCTCTGACTCAGCCTGCTACTAGTAGATCCACCTGGATCCCAATGCCACCGTGAAGGAGCATCAATGCTCCATGGCTCCTGTTGTGCTATAGCTCTGGTTGTGAATGATGCCCCACCAACTGCGTACCAGCACATCACCTCTCTCCAACCCAACCTTGGGCATAGGGCAAGGTCTTCCCCACTTTGTTGATGCATGGCTAATGCTATGGAAATACTGGTGAACTGTCGGTCCACCTCCCATTGCTCACTGAAACATATAGTAACTTCCTCATTTAAGTGCCCCTATTGTACTACGCCCCGAACTAAGGTTGATACTACATTAAAAGGATACCAACTCATGATCTCTCGCCAATCTAATGTATGGACACTTGTGTAAGGGATACGTCTGCTAAGCTGAAACTGGTCCATGCTCAATTCCTGAGGCTCTACCTGGTCATTCAAAATATGTCCGAGAAATTTTGCCTTGCTCCCTCTAATGGGAAGAAGTGTGCACACTGTGCTGCAAGCCCTATCTATATACTCTTGGAGAGGGTTTGTCACGCCCCTACACCTGCGGTAGTCTTCCAACCGCTTATAGCGAGGTGCGGCACCACCGAATGCTTTCTTTTCACCAATACTAACATTCACGGACTACGCCTAATTCACTTGTCCTTACTTAGTTTGTGTTTCGCAACCAAGTAAACTTGCATTTAACCTTTATACCAATGGACACCCATACTCATTCATTATCCACAACAATTATAAAAGACAATAACAATTGCACAGTATAAAGGGGAGAGGCAACTCCCGAACAAGTCTGCCCGAGTATATATTATAAGCAATCTTTCTTCATAATACAATCATACAAGTAATGCTTGGCAAGCTCCAAGCCAATACTTAGAATATTTTACAACGTAGGCAAATCAACCTTTTACAATAACATGTGCACACCTTGCACAAAGGATGAGTGCCCACCCGGGTCACCAAGACATCCTTGTCAAGTCCAACACAATTCTACACTTCGAGCGAACACTGGGCACACCTTGCCCACGCCTTCACCCAACCTCCAAGTACGAACTTCCCCTATGCGCATTCAAGACAAGCGCATGAGCTATGCGCTCAACACTTGTTACTTATGCGCCGTAGAAATCTGCGCACTTATGTAGAGCGAAGTTGCTTGATCGAAACTCCCATGCCAAATGAACCTCACGCCTTCACAATATATACATGTATTTGCGTGTGAGTTATGCGACGAGTCATGTGATGAGGAAGTGCAACGAGTTGTACGATGGAAGGATGCAACAAGTAAGAGCGTCAAGCGACCTGAGTTGGGCATTTGGGCGGGCGCGCGCCCGAGCGAGGCACCCATGGGCGAGGCGACACAGTGAGCGGTCGGGCGCGCCCACATTTGATACAGGCAACCCATAGTGCAACCGGGGACCGAGCGAAGGTGAACACCATGTGTGATGTCGTGATGCGAGTTGGGCGAACGAGTAGCAAGGTGTCGTTTGGAGTTCCACCTGTTAGGGCCTAAATCTACCTCAGGCTAAAAAAGGTAGGTCTAGGGTAACATCAAACCACGCTTAACCTGGTAGCTAGCCCTACCAGGTCGGGAGAGGGCTCTCTCCTTGTCAATCTTAGTTAGAATATGGCAATTAGGGTTTGAGATGACTGATATGAATATTAATTTTACGCTAGGTATGTTTGCTCAGAAGAATTTGTTTGATTTAATGGTTGGTTGTTGGATCAAATGGGGAAGACAACTTTGGATCCGGGAAATCAACACAAATTTGCAGAGGTTTTTGTGGGGCGAGGTAGGCAAGTGTTTTAGCACTTTGAAATGAGTGTAATGGTGAGTCTAAGACTGGTGAGGAGTTGGAGAGGGCATGCAAATGACATGAGTCCTCTTCAAACAATAGAAAACATTCGGAAACTAAATAAACCCCAAGGCAGAGCACTGAAACACCAATGGATTCTACCTTTTACACTTGATTCATTTAGTTATGAGGAATAAGAGAGATGATGGCACACATAAACATAAGATAAACTGAATAACTGAGAAGAAAACAATGTTAATTCACATTACCATAAGAATCCCACAAAATGCTTCAAAACCCTGGTTCATTTCCTTGCCAAACTGTAGAAGTGATGTACAAAGTAGCTCAATGCATCCACAAGAGTCCAACATTGACAAATGACTAAGAAAGTACAAGATATATGCATCAAACCACCTATGCTAGCCATCAAGGGTTGAATCCATGATTCAATGAGCTGTTTCAACAAGATATAAACTAGGAACTGAAAAATAGGCAGTGGAACAGCTTGCCTCTAAAACTATGGAAACTGATTCATTCATCCTTAAACCAACTCTAACCTAATGTATCTACCTCCTCAAGTCATATTTCATCATATTTACATCATATTACATCAAGTTACATCATATTACATCATTAATTGACCAAGAGAGAAGAAAAAGTCAAACTGACAGCAAACTGGGCGAAATTCTGAACAAACAGGCAAAACTGGCAAATTTTTCTCCTATGCATAGCGCCACTGATCCTATGCATAGCGCTTTTTCCAGGCCAGTTTTGGAAGGCTTCCCGAAGTCCAAATCAGGTGCAGAATAGCTCATTGGAAATATTGGTGAGTCTACTTTCTGGGACAACTTGAATTTTTTGATTTGGAGTCCATTTTCCCCTCCAAAAATGAAATCTCCCAAGACTGCTTCCTGTGTGGCAAAAAAGTGGCAGAGAGGGCACTTTTTGGGTGTTTTTGGCCCTTTTGGAGGTCCAGAACTTGTCAAAACTTCTCAACCATTTCTGAGCATGCATAACTTTTCATGGTGATTCCAAAAATGTAAACTTTTTTGCGAATGGAGGCCCGCACCTGCTGAAAAAATCCTGTTTTTTGCTTCAAAATTTTCAAAAATGACAAAAACTTCACCAAATTTCTTGAAATTTGGCATGAGTGATCCTTTTTATGTGCTATGCTAGGCCAATGATGCTTCAGCCAAGATCTTGAGTTTATCATGCTCTTTCTTTGCTCCTTAAGGCCTTCCATGGAACTGTCACTAAGGGTTTCTTCCTCCATTTCATACTCACTGTCCATCTCCATTGTTTTCCCTTGGTTTTGAAAAATGTGGTTGTATATGGATGTTTTATGGATAATAGTGTGGAAATAAGGTGAAGGAATGAAATGGGTAGAGTGTGTGTGAAAATGTATGATGAACAGAGTTTAGGGATGAGTAGGGTTTTAGGGAGAGTGGGTAGAGTTTGATGATGTGAGTAGGGTTTGGGGAGTGTAGAGTTTGGGAAATTATATGTGGAGAATGGGATTAAGGGGAAAATGTATGAGGGGAATGGGATTAAGGGGATAGGGTATACAACCACTAGTGCAATGAAGAAAACTAGGGTTTCACCCTAGAAGCTAGGGTTTCAGTTTGAAGAACACAAAACACCAATCTTAGTAAACAAACCCTAACACACAAGATAGGATTCATGTACTTACTTGTTTAGAGGGAGAAATTTGGAGTTTTGAGGCAAAATGGTGAAATTTGCAACAATTTATAGCCCAACTGCGAGGTGGGTTGTGCACTTTGTATGCGTAGCGCCCGAACAAAACTCAGTGTAAAACCTGCGCCAGGTGCATAATGCCAATTCTATGCGTAGTGCCAGCTGATAGGTGCGTAGTGCTTTTTGCAGGACACTTTTGGAGTCCTTTCCGGTGTCCAAATTGGGCGTGTGATAGCTCTTTGGAAAGCTTATTGAGTCTACTTTCCATAACATCTTGCATTTTCCAATTTGGAGGTCATTTTCTCTATCAAAAATCCAATCTCCCAAGATTGGTCAAAGTGTGCAAAATGAGGCTACCTAAATGCAGAGTGTTGTCGCAGACAACCTTTGAAGGTCTTCCTCAACTCCAAATTGAGCTCATGATAGCTCATTTGAAAGCTCTTTGTGTCTAGTAATCATTTCACTCATCAATCAAGTCATTTGGCCAACCACGCTAGGAGAAATCTTGATTTTCCTAAGGTCACTCTAGAGGTGCAACAACTCTTCTGAGGCAACTATATTTTTAACATTTCTCTAAAACCATGACACTTGTGTAAAAAGTGAAGGAGATTTTTCTTCCTTGTCCTAGTGTAGACAAAAACCTCTCTCATTTTTGTCAAATTCATCTTCTATTTCTCAGAAACATCATTAGAGTAAAACCTACCCCGATGTGTGGAACAAGGGATTTGTCGAAATGAAGGGAAATGGAGGGGATAAGGGGATTCTAAATTCTTGATGAAATTTTGGGAAGTAGGGAGGGATGTTAAGAAACAGGGGAAAGTGGAATTTCAAAGATTGAGTGAGGGGAAGGGGTCCAAAAGGAAAAAACACAGGCTTAGCCTAGAAAATTGTCAAATTGTAGCAAGAAACTAGGGTTTGTGAAAAATGGGGAATTTGAGGGATATCAGTGATGGGAAGTGTTTAATAAGGTACATTAAGGATAGGGGAAGGTGTATGAACATCAAGACACAAGTTTTGTTGATGATTTGACCATCTAAGAGAAATTACCTTCAAAACCCTAGGAGAGGGAAATGGGTCTTACCTAAGCACAACTGAAGCACGAACAAGGTGTAAAATGACCCATTGGAACCAGAAATGATGATGACAACTCTCTGAATGATGGTACACTCAGATGAATAGTGACATGGACCGACATTTGGACAACTTTGAAAGAAGTGAAAACAAATCCTAGACCTAATACCTAGTGACCAAATTTTACTTGAAAACTCACTGAAATGGCAAAATTTGACTTTGACACCCTAAGATGACTTTGTAAGAGCATATTTGATCACTGGTGGAAGGTTTCAAAGACTGACACTAACACCACCATAGCAGTGACTCGTATATATTGGAAGGAGTTCGAGTCACTTAGGACATCAAACTTGGTCAAATACACATCGCAGAAAACAGAAGCAAGAAGGGGGGGTTGAGGAAGACAAGAAAAGAAGGCCGCGGGGTATGGAAGGTTGAAGGCAAAGGTTACAGGTGGTGAGATAGTCTTTTGTAATGTCCCAAATGAAATAAATTTGGAACAAGCAAAAAAAAAAAACAAATTCTAACTCAAACTTTCTTCAAATAAAATTTTTATTCATAAACAGAAGATTGCCATGTAAAATTAACCAGATAGAGATTGCAATCTCATAACACAATGAACAAGAAAATTCTCAGCTTTTATATTAGATAAATTGGGGTTTCCATGCACATACAACCCATATAGCTGAGATAAACTGGCCACAGACAAATCTACAATAATGCCACAATCAGCCTCTAAAACAAACTGAAAAACAATAAACTACAACCTGTGAACCTTGAATGGATCCACCGAGGGAAGAGCTGGGTGCTTTCCCACTCTCATTGCATTACCCAAGGGTTTCCATCATGGGGCTATCACTGAAGTAGAGAACCACGTTCTCAAACCTCTCCACAGGAAGAAATCTCAAATCCAAGATGTCTCCAAATGTCCTCCTCCTCCTCTTTTATAGATCTGATGGATATATCTCCAAGCCTCTAGAAACATCTTATTCTATTATTCTAGAAGCTCCTCCAATGACTTTATCAAGTGACCCCTTTAATTTTATTTTATTTCACGTAAGTCACTTTTTGCCCCTTTTCCCCAATTAATTATTTTTCCTTAATTAAATGACTAATTAAAGTCATTTTTAATTAATGAAAATGGAAAATTGCTCACCATACTCTCTTCGACCACTGGAAGTCACTTCTCAGCATCTCATCATGTAGATCTTCTCGTTCTGGTTCCAATGAGCTATTACACTGAGGTGTTCCATAAATTAATCTCCTCGGAATGCCACCTCAAGCATAATTAATTAAGTTAGGCTCCATAATAATGCTAGTTTTTTTAAAGTTGTCGGAATGCGACGGAACGAAAGGCAAATAGTGTGAATGATGGAATATGCCAAGCGAATGCCATCAAATCCCATAAAAACTCCTCAAAACTCCATCGGGACCCCTGATGACATAAACCTGCTCCACTGACCTGGCCATCCCATGCCCTGGAAATCCACCATGGTTGTACTATGAAGAAGAATATAATGGGGACATGACAGTCCTCCTGCCCCAAGATTGCTTGCCTTCAAGCAATCCAAATCTGTGGACCAATCTGGTGGCCCAACACAACTGAGACCCAATGCCCGGATCGCATACAAACCACTCGTCCATGTCATCCATCCAAGCTATCAAAACATGACTGGATCCTATAATACCTGGATCTCATGTCCATCTCTGACTCAGCCTGCTACTAGTAGATCCACCTGGATCCCAATGCCACCGTGAAGGAGCATCAATGCTCCATGGCTCCTGTTGTGCTATAGCTCTGGTTGTGAATGATGCCCCACCAACTGCGTACCAGCACATCACCTCTCTCCAACCCAACCTTGGGCATAGGGCAAGGTCTTCCCCACTTTGTTGATGCATGGCTAATGCTATGGAAATACTGGTGAACTGTCGGTCCACCTCCCATTGCTCACTGAAACATATAGTAACTTCCTCATCTAAGTGCCCCTATTGTACTACGCCCCGAACTAAGGTTGATACTCCATTAAAAGGATACCAACTCATGATCTCTTGCCAATCTAATGTATGGACACTTGTGTAAGGGATACGTCTGCTAAGCTGAAACTGGTCCATGCTCAATTCCTGAGGCTCTACCTGGTCATTCAAAATATGTCCGAGAAATTTTGCCTTGCTCCCTCTAATGGGAAGAAGTGCGCACACTGTGCTGCAAACCCTATCTATATATTCTTGGAGAGGGTTTGTCATGCCCCGACTCCTGCGGTAGTCTTCCAACTGCTTATAGCGAGGTGCGGCACCACCGATCGCTTTCTTTTCACCAATACTAACATTCATGGACTATGCCTAATTCACTTGTCCTTACTTAGTTTGTGTTTCGCAACCAAGTAAACTTGCATTTAACCTTTATACCAATGGACACCCATACTCATTCATTATCCACAACAATTATAAAAGACAATAACAATTGCACAGTATAAAGGGGAGAGGCAACTCCCGAACAAGTCTGCCCAAGTATATATTATAAGCAATCTTTCTTCATAATACAATCATACAAGTAATGCTTGGCAAGCTCCAAGCCAATACTTAGAATATTTTACAACGTAGGCAAATCAGCCTTTTACAATAACATGTGCACACCTTGCACAAAGGATGAGTGCCCACCCGGGTCACCAAGACATCCTTGTCAAGTCCAACACAATTCTACTCTTCGAGCGAACACTGGGCACACCTTGCCCAACCTTCACCCAACCTCCAAGTACGAACTTTCCCTATGCGCATTCAAGACAAGCGCATGAGCTATGCGCTCAACACTTGTTACTTCTGCGCCTTAGAAATCTGTGCACTTATGTAGAGCGAAGTTGCTTGATCGAAACTCCCATGCCGAATGAACCTCACGCCTTCACAATATATACATGTATTTGCGTGTGGGTAGTGTGGGCGGTGGCTCTCCAGCCGACCCCCAAAACAGTCACAAAACACCCCTTCGTGCACTCCTCCATATGTCGGCCTGCCCATATGGTTGCTCCACGCACAAGGGTATCAACCTTCCATCACATTCACTATGCCTTAACCGATTTTTACATGTCGCACTGTTCGTCGCACTTATGTCGCACTTTCGTGTCGCATCGCCCTCCCGTCGTGCAGCTCGCGCCCGCCCGTCGTGCAACCCGCGTCCGCCCGTGCGCCCGCGCCCGCCCCTGCGCCCGCACGCGCGCCCGCGCGCCCGTCGCCCACCCGTGCGCCCATCGTGCACGGTGACTTGCCCGGCGCCCGTTCGCATTCGCGCCCGAAGTCCTTACAGGGTTGCTCTTAGAAAGTCTTGCAGCTTTGCTAGCTACCTATGCATCTACCTGCACCTCATCAATGTGTCAGCCCAAAGATGGATGCACCACCATCTCCAACAACTTCTGTTGTCTACTAGCCTCCTGCAAGACTACCTTGTCAATCTCCAACATCTCCCGAGGACAAGTGTTTGCAAATATTGCCTCCCTCGAGGCTGCTTGCACATATGTCTGCTCCACTCCAATGGTTGGCTCCAAGGGTGTCTGCTCATCCTCCATCATGGGCTCAATATGAGCCACTAGCTCACTCTCCAACATTAGCCCATCCCCAACATTATATGTGTCATCGGTCTCATGCTCCTCTAAGTGCTCTCTACGTTGAATCATCAATCGCTCATCTACTCTCGAATCTCCTTCCCTCATGGGAACAATCTTCTGTTTGCCATACTCCTCTACCACACATGGATGTACATCTAGGCTACTATCATCAACTCCACACGACTACTCGTGATCCTTAGAGCCATCATCGCACGAACCCATGGACTCGTCCAACGAAGAGTTCTCATCCTGACAAACATAAAGAATATCTCCCTGCGCTACCATTGTCATCTCCTCAGTGTCACTCAAACATGAGTGGTCAGGTCCCCAAGGTCCTTTGCAGATGAAGCAAAGTCCCTTCCTCCTTAGCTCATTCTTGCTGCATGATCCTTCGAACCTGAGTAGATCTTCCCTGGTCAACTGTCTCCTGAGCAACCCGATGTTCTGCTCAACCAAACTTTCGGCCAGCTCATAAGCAGCAGGGGAGACCAACTGCTCTCTCCTCCAAACAGACAACAATATAGATTGAAACTCCCGACAAATGGCATCACGACCTCTCATAAATGATGATAAGATAGATTGCATGTGTGCTATGACTGTGTCAGAATGATGTTTCTTCATGTTGAAGAAGCATTGGAACATCTGCAGGATCAAACCATCATACTCAATATCAAACATGATTTCATAAGTCCTAGTCATGGCCATAACTCTTAAAATTTCAAGTTTCTTCCCAAAGGTAGAGCCTGAACTATTGTCCAAGTTTCGAAAACTTTTTATCATTAATCTGAAAACTCTCCTCATAACATCATCATTGGAAGGAGTTGTAGGTGTGGTCAGTCTCATGATGCTACTGAGACAAGATGCAACTGGAAGTCTAACCCCTTCACATGGTTCCTCTAAGAATTTGTGTTATATGAGAGAAAGCATAGATGGGTTTAGAGCCCAAATTAGTTTCTTCCCTTCTCACTGGATCACTTTGGAAAGGAGTGCATCTAGTTCATCAAGTTTGAAAGAACTTTCTAGGTGACCTTTAAACATTTTACATCTGTCCCAAGTGCAAGGATTCTGTGTCCTATTTCCTGCCCCTTTTGTGAATCTTTTGGCGGTTCTTGTAGGAGAAGGGTGTGGATCCCTTTTGAGAATGGTTAGTTGTTCTGCTTGGGTTTTCGGTCCACAGAAGCATCGTGGTTTAAGGCATCAACTGTGGTACTGTTATGTGGGTTTATGAAGTGTTTTAAAAATGTCATTGTTTAATGGTCCCTCATCAACTCACCCTCAACCAATCAACTTGAATATCAATATGTGTTTTCTGCAACCACTATCCACCATTATTCAACAATCAAGCCCTCCACAATACCAAACAATTGTTGTCTATGTTACAAAACTCATTACAGAGCATATAATGCTACAACACACTCAAACCCTACTCTATACACTTAGGTAATTTCCCCAACCTCCAATCAATACCATTATACGAAGATAAGAATGTATAACGAGAGTGCAATCAGCTTCTAGAAAGGCACCTTTAACTCATAAGTAACAAATAACATACATCTTCTTCATCTTAATGCGGCCAAAGGGAACACATTAAGGAACCTAATTTTCACACTATGACGTATCTACCAAGTATAGTAGCACATCATTACTCTGTCTCAGCACACAAGCCACAATTTATTGCCCGCACATAAAACATACGCTTAATGTACTTGTTGTGGGTTTTCCAATGATGCTTTTCATCAATCGGTTTGGTTATATGTTGTGATAATTTATGCCTGTGGGTTATGTATTTAGAACCTCACCTGTATCAACAAACCTTCAAGGCTTATATTTTCAGGAATTAATATATTGTTGTCATACAACAATTTTTTGCCACAAACTAGTCTATTCTGATTAGAAAACTTGAATATACAATGAATAGATGAGAGAGGTTGAACCTAGAGTGTAGTCGCAGCCAATAATAAAGACACACAAAATAAATATCAGTCCACCTTGAGTGAGATGCCCGGCGTTTATTTAAGGACAGAGATACTGCCCGGGTACAAAATATCAAACCAGAACTCCCAGGTACAATAGCGGCATAACCCACTTAATCCGTTAGCTGATAAATGAGAACAATTAGTGGAGTTGGTCACCAGAAAGACACCACAGCATACCCAATTGACCAACAAAGGCTCACGTCCCAACACAACTCCCAACCAATACACACAAAATCGAGCTTCTTTAGAGATCATATGCAGCCTCAACGCGCAGAAATATTAGGATATCCAAACAGTGGATAAACTCATCCAGGTTGGCAGCAAAATAACCCAGAAAGATGCAGCAACACGTCCAACTTTGACAAAGGAAAACACAGAACTCAATTTAGCACGAAAATATGTATCTCGACCTTTGTAACACACAGCGTTCCGGGCTTTTGAAGTGAAAGCGGCCTAGATAATAAACGTAGCTCAAATTAAGTCAATGCTACAACAACCAATTCTACTGAACAATATTTTGATCCCGTGTATTCACCATTACTCTAACCCTGATTCGACATTGGTTGAATTACTTCAACTGCGCAAGTATCAATATTCATGCATGTCGTGTAACACGTTCTTTAGGAAATTTCAGCTCCCTCTTACGTCGTTTAGATGCATGCATGCACCAACAAACTATCATGGTTGCTGGATCAATACGCTCAGTTTCTTCAAAACGCTCAGAGACTCACGTATTGCACCAATCGCTCTCAACAAAAAGGAGATCCCCTTTTGTATTCAATGTGGCGTGATTTCTTTGCCAGCTGAACTCATACATGGAACAAATTCGGTCTTTGCAATGAGTCGCTCGAACTTTGACTCCTGATTTCTAGCAGTGGACTCAATTCTTGAGGCTGAAACGAGTCGCGTCACCCCAATCAATCACCAACATTGTGCGTCTATTACAACGAACCTTCTCCTGTCCTCCGGATGACTTCCTCGACGTATTATTATAAAAGCACGCGCACGATTATGAATTGTCAGCAACACCAGATTATGCGTCACCTTCCCCCTGATAAAATGTGTACCATTTGCCAAATAAATCACAGTGAATTGAGTCGGTCTTCAGAAGTCAATCCCACTGGATAATTTAGCTCCTACGGGGATCTGGTTTTTCCACAGTCGTGGTAGCAATCACGTCACTTCTCTGGCACACTTCCTTTCGCACCGATCACACGACATGCGCACTCAACGCACACAGGTACCCAGCGTCTTGTTTTCCCTCGGTCGATCCACAGATTGCAATATACAACTCTCAACCCGATTTGAACTAGCCGCAACGACTACAACATCTCACACAGTCAGCGTTCTCCACTTGTCATTATCGTCATTATCTCGATGCTTCCGTAGGCTTGCAAATCCGGCCTTTGATAAATCGGATCATAACAAACTCCAATAATTATCTCGATCTCTGACAAGGAAAAATCACTGGCGAATGCAATCAAACTTGATCTCGTCGGGAAATAAATTAAATACCATTACTGCACAAATATATCTGAGGAAAATATGTTTCCCTTTTGGCAGCCATGAACTTTTAAAATTCTAAATTTTATTACATTAGATAAATTGGGGTTCCCATGCACATACAACCTATATAGATTAGATAAACTTGCCTCGACAGATCTACAATAATGCCACAGTTGGCCTCTAAAACAAACTGAAAACAATAAACTGTAACCTGTGAACTCTGAATGGATCCACCAAGGGAAGAGATGGGTGCTCGCCCACTCTCACTAAATTACCCGAGGGTTTTCGTCCTAGGGCTACTGCTGAAGTAGAGAACTACGTTCTCAAACCTCTCCACAAGAATAAATCTAAAATCCAAGATGTCTCTAAATGTCTTACTGCTCCTCTTTTATAGATCTAATGGATAGATCTCCAAACCTCTAGAAGCATCTTATTTAATTATTTAATTATTATTCTAGAAGCTCCTCTATTGAATTTATCAAGTGACCCCTTTAATTTTATTCTATTTCACTTAAGTCACTTTTGGCTCTTTTTCTCCAATTAATTATTTTGCCTTAATTAAATGATTAATTGAAGTCATTTTAATTAAGGAAAATGGGAAATTGTCCACTATACTCTCTTCGATCGCTAGAAGTCACTTCTCGGCATCTCATCATGTATATCTTCTAGTTCTGGTTTCAACGAGCTATTACATTGAGGTGTTCCATCAATTAATCTCCCTAGAACGCCACCTCGAGCATAATTAATTTAAGCTCCATAATAATGCTAATTTTTTAAAGTTGTCGGGATGCGACGCAGCGAAAGGCAAATTGTTGAATTGAGGCTTTTGTGATCCATAGCATTTATTAAGTAGAGTTTCGGCGTAAATCACATGAAGAAAACCTTTGTCGACGCGTTTCGAACCAACTAGTGTGGTTCATCGTCCTGATGATGAACCACACTAGTTGGTTCGAAACGCGTCGACAAAGGTTTTCTTCATGTGATTTATGCCGAAACTCTACTTAATGAAAGACAAATTGTACAGATGATGGAATATGCCAAGAAAATTCTATAAAATTCCATAAAAACTCATCAAAACTCCATCGGGACCCTTGATGGCATAAACCTACTCCACTGACCTGGACATCCCCTGCCGTGGAGATCCACCTTGGTTGGACTATGAAGAAGAATAAAAATGGGGACATGACACGTTTCGGCAGAGTTTGGCATGGCGGGTTGGGTCGCGAAGACCGCACTGTGTGCAGGTCATGCTCCCGCACCAACGAGCGACTCTGAATAGTCGTGTGCAGAGTTTGTCGGGTAGTTCAGGTTTCAACATGGTTCGGGTGGAGTATGGTGTATCGCTAAGTGCAAGCCGCGTGCAGAGTATAGCGGGCATCATGGTAGTGCAATACGACGTTGAACGAAGTGTGCAGAATTCGGGTAAAGCAGAATGATGGGTAGCACGAGTTGTGCCAAAGCTTAAGTTGGGGTTTCCGATAATGCAGGCAACGTCAACGACAATTGCACGGTTGAGGCACAGATTTAATAAATTGTCCAAGTGTGCAAGTCGAATGGTTGGCTGCACGACTTGGTTGTAAACTTGTACACTTGTATATTATTGATTTTTGTTTATAAACTAATCGGGTAGACTTTACGGGAGTTGCCCCTCCCAAGTGTAAATGTGTTATATTTATCTTGATATGGTTTCCACTGCATATTGATAATTGAAGAAAATAACTTGATTAATGTTTATTCTGCTGCATTGTTAAGAACCATTGTTTGGAAAATTGGCTAAGTGTTGAAGTAGGTGTAGGCTATGTATTCTAATATTGGTGAAAAGAAAAAATACAGCACTGCCACACCCCTATGTGTGGTTGGAAGGCTACCACCAAGATAGGGGCGGGACTGTAAGATTTTGAGATACATAGATAGATCTAGATCTGCAAAACAATAACAAGCTTGCAAGAGAAGGAAGGAAGCGAGCAAGAATTGAGAAAAGAATGAAAGTTGATTCTACAATATTAGTTTTAGAATAAATACATAAAAGCAACTAAGTTAAGCTTAGTTGTACATGCAATAACTAAAGCTAACTAAAGCTAAGTGTGCTTTATCTTATGCTAATGTGCACATGTGCCACATGCAAGCAATAAGTTAACTGGAGCTAATCTAGGTGCATGTACACCAACACAGCTAGTCTAAGTGCATGTACACCAACAACTGGAGCTAATCTAGGTGCATGTACACCAACACCCCCCCTTAAGCATAACTTAGGTGAGTGTGATGCAAAATGAATGAGTCTCGGCAACACGACCATTTTAGGTACCCATATACAATGCATAAAAAGGAGGAAAGAGGGAAAACCCAGTGGGAAGAAAATCCCCCCTCAAAATATAATGCAAAAGTAACGAAAAGACAACTGCTAGGCAGTCGTGCCCTTCACCCCGAGTGAAAAATCTGAAAAGTCTCTAGGTTGGGATGAGAAGCCGGTCTGGGGCGAAAAACCCTCATGGGGTGCATCGAGAGGACGCGGGTGGGGTAATACTACCTTCAACGCTCGTTCTGGTGGCTCTCGTGAACGCGAAGTAAACCCCTTCGCCAAAGACTTAAAGGCTGACAACGTCTTTGACCAGGTGAATACGGGTATAAACTTCGATGCATACGAAGACATTCCTGTGGAGACAAGCAGAGTCCATGTACCTCCTCCTGTGAATACTTTTGCTGAAATTGATTTAGGAGAGGCCCTAAATCTGAATATCAAGAGGTGTAAGTTTGCAAAGCCGACTCCCGTGCAGAAATATGCAATACCTATTTCGTTAGCTGGCCGAATCACCGGGTATCCCTTGAACGTTAGCCCGTCATTCAGATATCCATTTCTCGTCTGCACGCCTTGGGTTATTTGGATTTTGGATATGTTGCAGAGCTTACCGTTGTCTCTCCTCGCATAGATCTCTTCTTCGATTTTCCTACTCTGCACAACAGATTGCACTGTCATCGGTTGAAAGGCTGGGTTGGAAATTTTCCCGTTTCCTGAGACGTCAACAGGTATTCTATCCCGGATACCGTACACGGTTTGATGGAGAGAAGGATACCAACTTACATCCCCAAATTCATGGGCTTTAGCGAAGCTCACGAACGATTCTTCCAGATCCGAGTCGTCTTTCAGATCCAGAGTGACTGACCGCTTGAACATTTTCTCCACTTTAAACGTCAACTGTGAGATGGCCCCCAGTACTCCCAGAGACACTCTCGTGGCCTTCAGATCCTCGTCGTTTTCGTAATTCTGTTTCTTGGAAGCTTCGCTGGCCGGTGGAGCCTTAACATGCACCAGCACTGTAAAATTCTCCGAAGCTTCAGTGGCCGCAACGGCTTCGACCTCGGGATGCAATGCTATTCTCAATTTCCGTACATTTGCGGCAGCTCGATCGCTTGTTCTTTCAGGATCGACGACGGAACCCTTGAATTCGAACTCTTGGTCATCATCGGGTTGTAAGCTTGTTTGCCTTTCAATCTCTCACAAGTTCGAAATCGAATCCAGAGGTTCGTCGTCGTCGTACACGGCCGGTTCTAAGCTAAAGCTTTCACGACGATTTCTATAGGTTGTGATCGAATCGTCTATCATTCTAAGCATTTCATCATGTTTTCCAAACAATCCTTCCAATTTTTTCCATACTTCATTTGGAGTTGAACATGATTCAACATGAAATAGCAGTTCCGGAGAAATTGATAAACATAGGATGCTGAAGGCCTCGTCCATGCGATTGAAATATCTTGTTTTCTCCATTGCCGATGTTGGTTCTTCCGTTTCCATGGTTATTCGAAATAAGCCTCTACTTCAGAGATGAAGTTGAATCTTTGGCTTCCATTTGAAATAATTATATGGAGTGAGAATTGCCGATTGTGGAAACTCCAATTTAGACTCCATTCTTTGTTGTTGCTTCAATCTTCTGAACCTGCAAATAAAATTGCTTGTGCACTGATTACAAATCCCTGTGCTCTGATACCATGTAAGATTTTGAGATACATAGATAGATCTAGATCTGCAAAACAATAACAAGCTTGCAAGAGAAGGAATGAAGCGAGCAAGAATTGAGAAAAGAATGAAAGTTGATTTTACAATATTAGTTTTAGAATAAATACATAAAAGCAACTAAGTTAAGCTTAGTTGTACATGCAATAACTAAAGCTAACTAAAGCTAAGTGTGCTTTATCTTATGCGAATGTGTACATGTGCCACATGCAAGCAATAAGTTAACTCGAGCTAATCTAGGTGCATGTACACCAACACAGCTAGTCTAAGTGCATGTACACCAACAACTGGAGCTAATCTAGGTGCATGTACACAAACAGGGACAGAGAGTGTTCCTCTAAGGGATTTGGCTGGGTAAATTTAGCCAATCAGACCTTTTGATTTTCATTTTCTTTCATCTAATCGATTTTTTCCACTTGGCTCGTGTCATCAAGCCCGGCTTAGGTTGAGTCTATGGTTGCGCTGATACTTTGCCCGCCCACATTTAGCCTGAACATGGTTTGTATAACATCAGTTCGTCAACTCGTATTGAAATGTTTGATTGGCTTCTATATCAGAATCAATAAAGATCTTAGAATGAGATCCACACATCAATTGAGGAGGTTCGTGCGAGTGAGAAGTCGAAGAGAATCTTGAATTCTAACCCTAAGGGGTGTTGTACGCTGAAAGGTATCAGAATTGCACAGCTTTATGAGCGTTGAATGCCCGTAGGAAGGGCGCTTCGTCTAAGTTGACTGACCAAGTTGTCATATACAGACAAAGCACTGAGATGTCGTACGCGCCTCAGAATTAAAGGAATTGATTGATATGAATATTGAAACAAAACATTTGTTTACTCAGTTATTATTCATTAAATCTTGTGTCTATTCCTTCAATACCCACATGGAGTTTTCTTTCATTGTGTTCTGTATAGGATTATCCAACTGAATAATTTTATGTTTGAATTGAATATCAAAGGTTTTTTTTCGTTGTGGGTGGTTGTCAATAACACGCATTAAAATTCAATATTGGGAATTTGTATGGTGAATTTTCTATTTGTGAGAAGTTGTCTTGTTGATAATCACATCAAGCATTTTCAAAGTCACGCACGACTAATATACAGGTCGCTTCTTGCAAACCACTAAGGAAGAGAAGGGGAAATGAGTATTCGGTGAAAACTCAGCTTGAGACACGTTTTTAAACAGAAACTTGACAAAACTTTTATTATGTCTCTACGACAAACTTCTTTTATTTTGGGTATTTTTCTATTACCAAGTTTTACGGAGTCATCGAGTTTTCCTCAGTCCCAAATTGGTTGAATTTTTGTCTAATCTAAGTCCCACAACCTTGGACTAAACTACTGCCAGAACTTGGCCTACCATGGTTCCCAATTATTGGGATTATTTATTATTGTCGATAATTTCCAGAATATCTGAGTTTACATATGTTATTTCGAGGATTCTAAATTGAGTTACTCTTAATGTATTGCAGAATGGAATCTGCTTATAGAACGTGGTTACACGATCAAAGTCTTGGTGACTCTAATCTTGTTGACGCAGAATTGGTCAGTTTGATTGAGATACGAAAGAGAGAGTTCATTACTGCTCTTGGTACTGCAAAATGGTAGGTGACTTCCAAGAGAACCAACCTGTTGTGCTTATTCAATGCTTGTTTGTGTTTTTCCTACATAGTAGATATTTTCTTTAGATGGTGATTACATTGTTAATTGCTGCTTGGTTGCAATTCTTCTTCTAAATAGTTAGCGGAATTTGAAAGGGCCATTAGAGTAACAACTTCGACTAATAAGGCATATTCAAAAAGATGCCCCTACAAGGCATATGCAATTTATTGGAGCGATTCGTAATCAAATTACCAGCATCAAGAAGGAAACGCAAGATTCAATAAAAAAAGGATGGCAATCGAAGCCTGCAGTGGGTGGATTTGGATGATAGCGAGAGAGATGATCTAGCTATGTTTCTTTCAGGAGGTGGATCTCTTTAAAATACTATAGAACATGATAGGTGCAGAATATTACTGAACAACAATCAAAAGGAAGTATTGCCACTTCTGCCAATTTGCCGGATAGCAAAGATGTGGTTGAGTTGAGGCTTGATGATATACAACTCTTGCATCCAGCAACTAGGCAATCTAAGTTGCAGTGCATACGGCACTCTAACACCAATGTTTCATGTGCATTGAATACACATCATAATGGATTTACAGACTCTGAAGCGAGCATTAAGGATTATGAATTGGTTGTGGACATGGCTCACAAACTGTCCGGAACAAGAGATGATCATCATAGTGGAGATTCTTTAGAAAGAGAAATAGGGCATAAAAGAAATGTAAGTGCATGTGCTGAGATTGGAGCTTGGAAGATTGTGATTGTGGACAATGACATTGGTAAAAGATGTTACAATGGTAGGTGTGCAAATTTTGATAATGGTTTCAACTTTTGGGGCTTTATAAGCAACCTGAAGTTCATGCCCAAGCTCAAATTTTCCAAGAGCAGCGTGAAGAGATGGAAAGATGGTGAGGGGAGTTCCACTAATCACTCCAACAATGAGCAGATGGCCATACCTTCTTCTAATGGTGTATGTCAAATGTACTTGGCTAGTTTGTCGATTTCTTGTATTCACTGCATTTGTGTTTTGGTTCAATTTTAGTTCTCGGTTTAGATATTGAGAGTAATATTCTATTTTGCCTAAGACTATTTAACCCAAAAAGGTTGCATATTAAGGTATATTATTAACAAGAAGGGAAGCCCTTGGACGACCTTGGACAACCATAATACAAAAGCAGTCTTGCTTTAACTATGCTCATGTCCATTTCCAGTGGATGGCAAAGTTTTGGAGCCTGATCTTCATAATACACCACAAACCTGAAAGTTTTGGTTTTCAAGAATGCAAACGTGAATAATATGTATAAATGAAGAAACTAAATACTTGAGCATCTCCACTAAATACATCACATGGGAGACATTATGAAACAAAGTTCTATTCCATTACAACCGGAAGTTAGGTACAAAGTGGTGAAGGAGTTGTGGCAATTAATTGCTTTGATAAATTTGCATGAAACAATACACAAATTCCTCGGAAAGGTTGAGTTATATATTCCAAAAAGGAGCCTAAATAATTCTGCAAGGTGAATTTATCTACAACATTCATCATAATCTATTTAGAACTTTGTTAATATCATTCTAGATATTGTAATTATATTTTTCATGTTACTATTACTTTTCTATTATTGCCCTTTGCTCTTGAATTATCATTATATTATGATATTTTTGTTACCATAACACTACTTAAAGTATGAATATTTCATCTCTTTCTAAGATGTTTATTTTTGTTGTGGTTCAAATGACCAAGTGAGCCATAAGACCATGTTAGAAGGCAACTGCCACTGAAAATAGAAATGAATCCAAGAGGTGAATAGTGAATTGGTACAAAGCTTAAGGTTGAGTATTTTTATTGAATTCACACCCTTTGGTGAAGAGTCGTGATTAATGGTTATAACTCTTAACAAATACTTACTATTAATTAATTAATAATCGAAAATATGGTAATGACAATTTCTAAATTGTTTATTTTCCAATTGGATCATGGAGGTTGTTGTTTAATTGTGTAGATGTGTGATTAATTATGCATTAAAAAGTCTATAATTTTTATATTTAGAAATTTATGTTTTTCATATATTGGATATTTGGGTTCCCTATGTTAGAGACCCCAATGCCCCTTATGATGTCTCTTGAAATTTTGGTGGGTCTCTCAACATTTCCCCACATCAATACACCATCAAACTTTGTAGGAAATTTTAGGTCCTTGTAGCCCCTCCAATTTTAGTTTTCTTTGCATATGGTTTACTGCCCAAACCCATATTCATTTACTGAGTTAAAACTTCAATATTAAATTGCAACCAAAACACTGTTAGGCTACCACTACATTCACTTTTACATCAGCTGATAAAATAATTACACATGCAAACACACATAAATGAACATTGTGTTTTTGGTCACTCTCTAACCTGTAAAAACCCACAAGGGGAAAACTAGTCTAGAAGGAGTACTTTATCGCTTATCTTGGAGAATTCCCATGAGTAAAGTGAGATGCTTTGCTTGTAAGAATATGGGTCAATATGCCTTTTAGTGTCCCAACAAGAAGGGGAAGCAGAAGGGCACAACAAACTTTAGAAGACGTGTATGAGTTTTCACCAGATTTGAACAGAGTTTGCTTTAGTGGTGAGTCTTGCAACTAGTGTCACATCTTCTAGTGTTTATTTTGTTGGCGAGATAGCTCCTTTGGTTCTAATGTTTGGTTATGGGAGCTTGTGAGGGTGGTGAGGGTTAAGACGAGTCTACACATGCATCCAACCTGTGGATGCTCATTAGGTTTGTTATTCCTAAGTCCAGGACTATTGTAGGTAGGTGGGGTTTATGTTGTGGCTCCACTAGTGCACCAATTCATAGAGTGTGGGATGTTGGAGCAAGGGCTGGTTGGGAATTGTATCACAATTATCTTAGCCTAGAGTAACAGGGTGTTTTTCTTCATTGGTTCGTCGACCAAATCATATTAGATTGGGGTTCTTCTAGAATTAGTCTGACAATCCTTCTGGTATTGTGTATTGGTTTTCAAATCATTACATTTTCAAAAAGATTGGGTGTGCTCTTTTTAAGTTCCACCTGTGTACATAACTTCCATGCCTTACATAAATTCACCTGAGATTTTAAGTGTTAAATCGTAATTGTCGTATGCTTTCGCCCCCTGGTAGATTTGGGGCTTTGGGTGGAAATTTAGAGTCTTGGGTCTTTGGAATTTGTTGTTGTGTGTTATGCCCCTTTGTCATCCAGGGAAATGTACATACGGAGTGTCAATGTAGTTTCGGTGAGGGTGAATATCTGACCTAGGTGGTAGACTATGTGGAGTCGGGGGCATACACACTATTAAAGTTAGAAGTTGGACAAAATTGTGGGTCCTCTATGTTATGGCAAAGAATAGAAGTATTCTGGAGCAAGTAGGGTGATCTTTCGGCAATGTAGACAAGCTAGACGACGGTAGGACCTCAAGGCCAGTCGGCGGGACGTGGAGGACAGTTGGGGGTATGGAAGGTGATAGGGGTGCGGAGGCAGCATTTTAAGGCAAAATGGTTCATGACCATATTCTGTCTCCTAGATGTGTGGATATGCCACCCTCTTTGGATTCCCTGGACCTACAACTGCGTAATGTTACCACGCTCTTGGAGGAACTGGGTCAACACCGTCACGATGACCTCAATGAAGTAATTGTTTTTATGAATGATCTTTATCATAATCAATGGGTTATCCTAGATCACCTAGCTTCTCCTCGATGGGGCCAAAGGAGAACAAACGATTGGCTTGAGCAGATTGAGTGTCACCTTACCCACCTAAAATTCCACATCCATGGTTATCCCATAAGTCTAAAGATACTTGGGGTTTGACAAGCACCGACAATTCCTCCTAAACATTGATGGTGGTGGGTTGCATTCTAATACTAAAAGTGTTTTGGGCTCTTTGATCCTTCTGTTTCTAGGTCCTATGTAAAAGTTGGCTTTTTGCACATAGTTTTTGTGTTTCCCTCCTGGCTAACAAATTTGATAGGAGTGAGGCTGAGAGATAAAAATTTCTCATGCAAATCTAATGTATCTTTTTTATGAATTACTAGAAGCTTGTTGACCGACTTTATATATATATATATATATATATATATATATATATATATATATATATATATATATATATATATATATATATATATATATATATCAATGTTGATTCATTTTAAATCTATCAAGAGATCAAATCTCTCTCATATTTATGTTGTACTCTTTCTTGGGTGGTTTTTGTGTGGACCCATGGGGTTTTGATGTAAAGATGTATGTTCCTCTGTTGAGATACTTGTGGAGGAAATTTGTAGTGCTTTTGATGGTTTCTTTTCACAAATACGTTCTTGTAGTGTATATGTAACTTCATCATGTTATTATGAATGGAATTATGCGTGCTTTTCTTCGGAAAAGAGATTAAATCTCTCAAAGTGTAATCGTTTCCTCAAGTTTAATTTTAATTAAGTAGACATTAATATTTTTTAATTTCATTTAAGAGCTAACATGTACATTTCTCTAATAATGGGTCAGAAAGGAACTCCTCGTGCAACAAGTTGGCTTGCAAATTAAAATTAATAAATAGATAAATGTCTTTATGATTGTCAACTCCATTGAGGAGTTGTTCTTTTTCTTTCATTTCCATGGCCATGCCACCACTTCACACCCTAGAACACAAACATAAAAATAAAGGGAAAAAAAGAAGGAATAAAAATATTGGAAACCTCAAGCAATAAGAGGCAAAATCACAACTTGAAGAAGAAGAAATCAACAAATATCATACAGGTTGTTCATTCATTCGTTTTTCTCACATTGATTTAAATGAAAATGCAAAACACTCAAAGCAAAGCCCCAAAATTTTAATCAAATTTTCCACACAAACCTTACATTAAAACATTAGTTGCACATTGTTGTCAACATTGCCCAAGTGGTAGGCTACAATCTATTTTTTATTTTTTCAACCTCTAAGCAACATATTTTTCCCAACAATCATAAAATATAACAACCAATCGTAATTTTTTTAAAAGTTATAAATCAGTGTAGATATTTTTGAACTTATGATCTATCAAGTGTCAATAGAGATCAAATCTCTTGAGGTGCAAACATTTTTTCAAGTTTTGCATTCCAAAAGAGGTTTGCACCTCAACAAATTTGTTCCTATTTAATGTTTGATAGATATGGGGTTAAGATGGATTTGGGTTGGCTATTTTGTGTTGGATACCTAATGTGTAAGGGTTGGTGTGGATGAATGTGAATAGTCACAGAAGTCCAAGAGACCTCTTGGAATATGAAAACAAAGTCCATGCATGTGTATCAATATGTACATCTTGTGAATAAAATTTAATCACAGGTTTATCTAAATTTTGTCTATCAATTTTATTTGTGTTTTAACATGGTATCAAAGCGCAAGTTCTCTACTTCGCTTTGTAACTCTTATCTGCCAATTTTTTGCAATACCTACCTTTTTGTGTGTTTGTAAACACAAAGACTCGTTAACATTCTCAAGTTTGTAGCGATGTTGACTCTGATGGATATTTTATTTTGAGTGGCATCCATGCCTCGTACCTATTCACCGTGCCATCGTAGTCTCCTCCTATGTGTCCATCCCTCTGTTGAGTAACTGAAATAGTTCTCTGTTAAAATATGCATACATTTTTTCATGGTGTGTGGCATTACTCCATCTCTCCCACCTTGCGTTTCATTCCCAAACCTCGCGCCCATATGTGTTACTTGCTTCGTAGTGTCTCAGTATTTATGCACATTATATGAGAGCCAATTCAAGATATCAAGGTCGTCAAGTTAACGTGGTTTGAGTGTGTCTGATTTTTTTAGTATTTCATCATTGCCAACTAGTAGAACTGGTTTTGTTTGTTGATTTTCCCTCTCGCTTGTTTTCCAGAGCTATAATTCCTTGGCGGACACCATTTTACAGTTTACTTGTGGGGAGTTTCAATATCCTCTTCATTTGCCTTATTCCTAATCCATGAAGTGATGGTTCATTCTGTAACAGCCCCAAGTTGAAAGTTCATGTAATAAAGTTGATAAAGGAAAAATAAGACCAAGGTCATGGGACATGTATTCCAAGTTGAATGTTGGGAAAAAAATCCTAGTGGGCATCACTTGTTGTTTATTATGGCTAAGCAAATTGGCAAAGGCTTTGGAAAGGCAAAGTGGCAATTATTGACATTTATTTATGAAAATAAAGGAAAATAGGAGAAAAGGAAGATGAAATGTTATAGGGGTCATGTGAGGAGGAAATTGAAGGAAAATAGAGGGAAATGAAGAAAATAGAGGCCTCACTGATAAAAAGGCTTTTGAGGATTAGTTCACAGCTTTCGTCAGTTTATCCTTTTGTCAATTGAGTTTTGGAATTGGCTTCAGAGAGGGGAAGAGCACCAAGAGGAGAAAGCAAGCAAGAAAGCAAAGGAAAGTAAGGAAGAGTTGGATCAAGCAGCTTCAACAAGAATTCTTGCAGGTAACAAGTTGCAAGCGTGATTTCCTAGCTCATTTTGGCATGCATGGTACATGCATGTGTGTATTTGATTCATTTGTTGTCATTGGCATGGGTTTTTCCTAGTTTGACAGTGGTTTCATGCATGCATTGCCATTTTTCGAATAGTCATGGTGTAATGTGATTCATTCTTGGTTGAGCTTTGGATTATCGAAAGGTTTTGGATCTACGTGAGGTGGTGGTAGGAAAACCCCAAGGGTTGAGGGTGGAGATGGATTTATCCCATAATCCCTCAACAGGTGGGTGGTGACAGGAAAATTCCTCAAGGTATGGTGAAGGAATTCTGAGGCATCCAAGCTTGGTTTGGTTTTGTGATCTCGGGACAGGTTTAGGTGATATCATAGTAATGTGAGGGTGGAGGTGGTTTAACCTCTGGATTCCCTTGGTTTTTTATGTATTGGTTTATCCCATGATATCCCTCATTCGTGCTTGGAAAATGGCATCGGGGTGATTGGCTGAAAGAAATATTTGGTTCAACCCAATCTATGGTCGGGTGGTACGAGGAAGTCCCTGAATAGGTTGGATTTTGCATATGTCAATAAGAGCTATTTTCCTCTTGTATTTTATGAGTAATTGTACTTGTTATGATGTGGCTTTGATGGTTGTTTTATCATTGTTATTATCCTAGTTATATGTTGGTTATAAGCATGGTTTTATGACAGGTTCCGTTTATGACACTTATCATGTTTTGATTGGTAAATGAATGGTTATTGAATGCATGACATAATATAAGTTATTGCATTTATTGTGAGAAGGCATTAGACCTTCTTGACAATTCTCAGATAAGTTTCAGATCTCTATGTCTAGATATGCATTAGTGACATGTAGATTTCATGTTCACCATGTGTTTGACGGAATGTTTGTCATGGTTAGGTCTGGTTAGGTCCATTTATTGTCTACATTTTGTGTTAATGTCTTTATCCTAGTGTTATTCATAATTCTGGAAAGTTTGATCAAGTTCTGGGTAGAGGTTTGGATCCTAGCCCTAAAAAAGTGGCTCAAAGTTTGGGGTCGCATGCACATAATTAGGAATTCTAGATTGCAATCACTAGGAGGCAGGGTTATCCATGCGACTAGAGGGTTACAATCATTGTCTTGCCTTTTTATGCAAATGAATGATAGTCTAGATCACTAAAAAGGAAAGTTAGCTCAGGGTTTGGGCACCTAGAGTGGTTGTTTAGCCCCTGGGGGTCCTGTAGCTCCTGAGGAAGGTTAGTAAAGTTTTAGTTCGTCGATTCCACTTCCTTAACTCTACTTAGGATTTTGAGTCATTTCATAGTATCCCTCAACTCATGTTTACCCCAGTAGGTTGATGAAGGTGGGTAAATGTGAGAGGTGGTGTTACACATTCAATGAGTGTTCCCTGGTGGTGTGCCTGATTGAAAGCACCTGTGCCTGCACAAGCAAGTAGACCCTCACATACACATGATTTCAGATCATTTAGCTTGATTATATCTAGCATTAAAGTAGTAGCACCTAGATTAAGTAGTCAATTAAGTAGCAGTTAAGATAGACATTCACACCTGCTTTCTCAGTAGCGATGGTAGGGAGTTGGCTAGAGATTTTCCCAATTCCAAATGCATGCATAAATTGACCTAACTCAGCTCAATGTGTAGTGAACAAGGCTTATTCTAGGGTTTTACAATGATGATGGATGGTAATTTGAACACTACAGGTTCCTGGAAAGTCAGTGAGTAAAGGGGGAGGGAGAGGTCGAATGAGTGACATGGTGTTATTGAAGTATTTTCATGTCGTTTGCCTAGTGATAGTCGTGTTGGACATTGCCAAGACCCTCCTGATACCATCAAAGAAAATGGGTAAAACAACGTTGTCGTTGAGAAAGTAGTTGAGTCATGACATCAGAGCAAATGTGATGGCTTGTTTCAGGGTTTTTTCAGCTGTTGTTTTGTGAGCATCTTCAAAGGTATGATAATAACAATATTGCACAACAATTGAGTTTGAGTTCGGATTCTCCAGAACCGCCATTTCTATCTATTTCATCACCCTCCAAGTAGACAATATATCCCCTGGGGATAATTAGTGTAACAGCCTCGGGTTAAAAGTTCATGTAATAAAGTTAATAAGGGAAAAATAAGACCAAGGTCATGGGACACGTATTCCAAGTTGAATGTTGAGAAAAAACATCCTAGTGGGCATAACTTTTTGTTTACTATGGCTAAGGAAATTGGCAAACTGGCTTTGAAAAGGCAAAGTGGCAATTACTGGCATTTATTTATGAAAATAAAGGAAAATAGGAGAAAAGGGAGATGAAAAGTCATAGGTTGCATGTGAGGAGGAAATTGAAGGAAAATATAGGAAAATGAAGAAATTAAAGGCATTAATAATAAAAAGGCATCAAAGCATCAGTTTGGGGTCTTTTGTCAGTTTAGTTTTAGAATTGGTTTTAGAGAGGAGAAGAGCACCAAGAGGAGAAAGCAAGGATAAACAAGGAAAAGTTGGATCAAGCAACTTCACCAGGAATACTTGCAAGTAACAAGTTGCATGTGTGATTTCCTAGCTGGTTTTGACATGCATGGTACATGCATGTGCATATTTGGTTCACTTATTGTCACTGGCATGGGTTTTGCCTGGTTTGGCAGTGGTTTCAGTCTTGCCTTGCCATTTCTGGATAACCATGGTGTGATGGGATTCATTCTTGTTTTAGCTTTGGATTACCGGAAGGTTTTGTATCTGGGTGAGGTGGTCTCAAGAAAATCCCAAGGGTTGGGGGTGGAGACAGGAAAAATCCTTAAGAGATGGTGAAGGAATTATGAGGCATCCAAGCTTGGTTTGGTTTTGTGATCTCGAAACCGGTTTAGGTGAGATCACAGTGGCATGAGGGTGGAGGTGGTTTAACCTCTGGATTCCCTTGGTTGTTTATGTCTTGGTTTATGGCATGAGATCCCAAATTCATGCTTGGAATATGGCACAGGGGTGATTGGTTAAAAGAAAGATTTGGTTCATCCCAATGTATGGTCGGGTGGTATGTGGAAGTCCCTGACTTGGTTGGATTTTGCATATGTTAATAAGAGCTAATTTCCTCTTGTATTTTATGATTAAATGTACTTTTTATGATGTGGCTTTGATGGTTGGTCTATCATTGTTATTATCCTAGTTATATGATGGTTATAAGCATGGATGTGTTATATACTCTAATTATGGCTTGTTCATGAATTGATATGTATTTGGTTGGTTGGTGAATGCATGAGCTAACAAAAGTTATTGCAGTTATTATGGGAGGGTATAGACCTTCTTTATGATTCTCATATAAGTATCAGACCCCTATGTTCAAATACGCATTAAAGACCTAGATCACATGTTCTCAATGTGTTTGACGAAATGACTGTCATGGTTAGGCTCATATAGGTCAAGTTTTTGAACAAGTTCTGTATGAATGGTCTTGTTTTAATGTTATTTATCATTTTGGAAAGTCCCATTAGGTTATGGGTAGTGGTCTGGAGACAAGACCTGAAAAGGTGGCACTGATTTCGAGGTTGTGGGCTTAGAACTGAGAAATTGAGACTGCAGTCACTACCTTACAGGCTTATGCAAGTTACTCGAGGCCTACAATTGCATGGATGCAATGTTATACATCTGATTGGAAGTCTAAGTCGCTAAAAAGGAAAGTTAGCTTAGGGTTTGGCACCTGGAGTGGTTGTTTAGCTCTTGGGGGTCCTATAGCTCTTGAGGGAGGTCAGTAAAGTTTCAGTTTGTTAACTCAACTTCCTTAAGGTGAGCTAGGAGGTCAGGTCATGTCATAGTAGCCCTCAACTCATATTTACCCTAGCAGGCCAGTTAATGCGGGTAAATTTTTGAGGGGTGGTTACAGATTAGTATTAGAGCATGGTTCAAACACTTGGACCAGATGGGCTAGATGCATGTTGTTATGCATGCATTTTCATGCTTTGGTTGTCATGCATGAGATCATAGTATGCAGTTGGTATTTCCAAGCATGATGTCAACATATTGATAAGATTATGATTATACATGTATCGTGCTAATTTTGATTAATTTTGCAAATGAGATAAGCCTCCCTTGAATGTCATTGAGGTATGATTTTGATTATGGTATCTATTTGGTTTATCTGACATGTCATGTGTGCAGGAAGAAGAGAATCAAAGATGACGAGCAAAATGGTGGACTACAATTCACGTGACTTTCCCTACAGATCAACTGAGTAGCAAGGAGATGAGTATTCTCCTAGTATAACAGATACGTTGAGGAGTTTGAGGGCAAGGCAGAAAATGATAGGTTGGTTGAGGCTCAGGAAATACTTGCAAGGGCGTAGGAAAAACAGGTAGAGGTCAATGCAGTCATCCTTCAAAGTTTGTCAGACTTGCAGAGATAGGGATAGATGAGGATTAGCCAAGAATAGGAAGATAAGACTAATGGGGAATATGGTAGTAGGTCTTGGTCAAAATACAGGTTGGATAGAGGGGACGAAGTCAAAGGTGAAAGATCATTGGGTACACCTGACAAGAGGACTTGTATGTATGGGTTTCATTTTAGTTCCTCCTCCAAGAGACATCATCATCGCCATCATCCTTATAGGAGGAGTGAGTACTTACCAGAGAATTTTAAGAAGGCCAAGCCTCCTACACTTGATAGAGAGATGAAGAAGTCAGAAGATACAAAGGCGTGGTTGCTCGGGATGAAGAAATTCTTCAAATTGCATAACTATTCAGAGAACATGAAAGCCAATATAGTTACCTTTAGTATTAAAGGAAAAGTATATATTTGGTGGGAATATGTGAAGAATGTCAGAGGCATTCGAGAAGAAGAGTCGGTTTTGGATGAGTTCGAGAGACTCTCCAAGAAGAAGTACCTATTTGGAAGGTATTATGATGACAGAGCTAAGGAGTTTTATGAGATGTAGATGTGTTCTATGATAGATAATGTATACAAGCAGGTTCCTGGAGCTGTTGAGGTATGTGCCTTACCTCAAGGATGGGAAAGCAAAGATTCAAAGGTTCATTAGTGGGTTGTCAGCAACATATAGAGATCGGATTGAGTTTGATGAGCATTGGTCGTGAGAGGAAGCCATCAGGAAACTAAAGCATTTATATGAGCAATCAAGGCGTAAAGTTGAGCCTAAGCATGATTTGAATGGGAATGAGAAAGTTAAAGGGAAGTGGCCACCAAAGTGGGGAAGACCTTAGGATGCAGGTGAGAAAGAAAATATTACTCATTACAAGAAGTTTAATGCAGTTGAGAAGGGACATGGGTCGCAGCCTGGAGAGCATCAGAATAGAGGTGATGGTAGGGGACAATTATAGTGTTGGATTTGTGGCAAAGATCATCGCAAGAAGGATTTTCCATTGTACCAGGGTGGCAGGCCTTAGATCTATATTGCTCAAGAAGCATGGAAAATTGGGGATGTTGGTCATAACATTCTTCGGATTTATGCAACTATGGACAACAAGTAGGCATATCACCAACATCCATTATTGAGATGGAAGGTAAGTTCTGTGATCGAGTTGTTACTATTTTGATTGACATTGGATCCAATTATAGCTATGTTAATCCTAACTTGGTTGATAAGTGTGGTTTGAGAAAGAAGTGCATGCAGAGTTTTAGTTGGTGTAGTTCGCTTCAGGTACTAAGAAGAGAGTTCATCATTGGGTAAGATCTTATGAATTTGCGTTGAATGGTATGCCTACATGAGCACATCTAAATGTGCTTCCATTGGGATCATATATGATGCTTTTGTATATGGATTGGTTGTACTTCCATAGGACCAAAGTAGATTGTTATGACAAGGCTATTGAGTGTCTGGATGATAATGGGGAAAAGAGAACCTTGCATGGAAAGAAGAAGCCTACATCGGTGAGGGTGGTTATGCTGAGAAATGGAAACAAGAAATTCCAGTTTAATTTGTCCTTGAATTAAACTGTGAATTAAATTAGAATTCTATTCTCATAACAACCTAAAACAATTAAATTAATTTTATTAAACTTACTTAACTTAGGAAATTCGAGTTGGAAGTCTTTTGGAAGTCATTTATATGTTCTCCCTACTTTGTGGGAGTCCAGTGTGAGTTAATTGTGAGTTGTAAAATAGAAGACTCAGTTTCATGAGTTAGTTCAGTTAAATTAGTTCTCAAATTGATTAAGAGAACTAATAGTGAGTTAACAGTCAATGGTGACAGTAATGAACTCCACCAATGCTACTCTAGTTAACTGAATATTTACTCATCAGAAACTCATGCATGTCAATTTTGAGAAAGACTCGGTTGAGATTAGAGTGCAAGGACAGTGTACTATTTGTTTTAGATTTTTCTGAGTTACACTGATAGTGCATGCAATCAGGAACTGATCCTTAAGGGATTGCACTATTTTTAGAGGATTTATTTCCCTTTAAATACAAGCCATCCCTTCATAGGAATTACACATTGGAATAGAGACTTGGAGAGCTTGTGAAGAGGCTAAGCTTTGGCCTCAAACTTGCTTATGAGTTGGAGATTGAATTTGCTGAGTGTTGGGATTGTTCTAGAGAGAACAAGCATTGTAATTTCATCTTGATTTTCTGGATTAATACAAAACAGATAGTGGGGTTTTGAGCTGTGGCTTTCCTCGAATATTTATTGTGTTATGTGCCTTCGATTCTCTTTCGCTGGTTGAAAGTATAAGTAGATTCTTGTCTCTTGCTTTAGCAAATTGCATTAGCTTGTGAATCTACATGATTTTCTACAGGTTACAGCTATGCAGGCTAAGCACAGTTGTAGGAAGTGGTGTGTACTGTTTCCAGTTCATATTTCCAATGAGAAGGGTAAGGATGTTTAGGATGCAGAAGTAATCAAGAGGTAATTTGTCTTACAACAATTTCAGGATGTGTTTCCAACAGAGATTTCAGAGTTTCCTCCTTATAGGGAAGTGGACTTTTCTATTGAGTTGGTACCAAGAATAACACCAACATTAAAGGCGGCTTACAGGATGAGCACTCCTGAGTTAGTGGAATTGAAGTTGCAGTTGAAGGAAATTCTTGATAAGGGATACATTAAGGTCAAGTGTATCACCTAGGGGTGCATCAATATTGTTCGTGAAGAAGAAGGATGGTTCTCTCAGGTTGTGTATTGATTACAGGCAACTAAACAAGGTGATGATCAAGAACATGTATCCATTGCCAAGGATTGATGATTTGTTTGATGATTTGAAGGGATGAACATTGTTCTCAAAGATCGATTTGACATTAGGATAGAATTAGGTACACATCAAAGAAGAGTATATCTACAAGACTGCTTTCTAGATTAGGTATGGCCATTATGAGTTTGTTGTGGTTCCTTTCGGTTTGACTAATGCTCTGACTACTTCATGTGCTTGATGAACAATGTGTTATGTCCTTACTTGGACAAATTTGTGATAGTATTCATTAATGATATATTGATATATTCTAAGAATGAGGAAGAGCTTGCAGAACACCTGGCAGCAGTGTTGTGATTGCTAAGAGAACATCAATTATATGTCAAGCTTAGTAAAGGCAACTTCTTTCAAATAGAGGTACATTACTTGGGACATGTTGTTTCCAAGGAAGGCATAACAGTGGATCCGGAAAATAGCAAAGCTATCATAGAATGGCAAACTCCTAGAAATGTGTATGAGGTCAGAATATTCATGGGGTTAACACGTTACTACATGTGACTCATCAATAACTTATCACAGATTGCCTATACTATTACATCATTACAGAGGAAAAGAAATAAATTTGAAGGGACAAAGAGTGTGTAGCTAGTTTTGAGCAGTTGAAGTAGTTGCTGACAAATGCCCAAGTTTTAAATATTATAGATCCAGATAAAGAGTTTGTGGTATGTAAAAATGCTTGCAAGAGAGGACTTGGTGGATTCCTGATGGTGGAGGGAGAGGTGGTGTGTTATGAGTCAAGGAAACTAGATGAGCACAAAGAAAACTATGTGACCCGTGATCTTGACTTGGCAACTATTATTCATGCCTTTAAGATGTGGAGGCATTCTCTTCTAGGCATGATATTTATTTTGATGATTTACCATAGTGGGCTGAGGTATCTATTTGACCAACCCAATATGAATGTCAGGCAAGCTAGATGGTTGGCTACCCTCAGTGAGTTTGACTTTGAGATCAGATACATTAAAGGAAAGGAGAAAAGGGTTGCAGATGATCTCAGTAGGAGAGTGCATGTAAACCATGTTGCAGCGATGAGCTCTTATGGAACATATTTATAATATTAGATCTTACAGGCATGACAAAGGGATGATAGGTACAAGAAGCTTAAACATAGTTTGTAACAGGTTACAGGTGAACAGGATGTGGATTGTCATCTTATGACAAATGGCTTGGTGAAATTTAGGGACAAGATCTGTGTCAGATGACAATGAGCTCAATAAGCTTATCTTGAGGGAGTTTCATGTCAAGCCATATTTAGGTCACCCGAGATATCAAAAAGCGTTGACAATTATGAAGAAGTTCTACTATTGGACGAATTTGAAGAAGGAAGTGGCATAGTTTGTTGCTAGATGTCTAGACTATTAACAGGTGAAAGCTAAGTGTAAGCACCCAACTAGTTTGTTACAACCTATTCTAATTCCAAAGTGGAAATGGGAGGTCATTTCCATGGATTTCATTACAGGTTTTTCGAGGACATCGAAGAAGCATGATTCCATCATGGTTGTGGTTGATAGGTTGAGCAAGGTAGTTCACTTCATTCCAGTGAAGACTACTAATTCAGCTAGCGAGGAAGCTCATATCTTCATCAGGGAGATGGTGATATTGCATTGTATTCCTAAGACGATCATATCAGATAGATATGCCAAGTTCACTTCTAGGTTTTAGAAGGAGTTGTTTGCAGGTTTGGGTACATAGTTGGCCTTCAGTACAACTTATCATCCGCAGAAGGATGGACAAACAGAGAGGGTTAATAGGTTACTAGAGGATACGCTGAGGATGTATGTCATGCATCAACAGAGGAGGTGGGAGGAGTATCTTCCACTAGTGAAGTTTGCTTACGACAATGGCTATCAGGAGTAATTGAGGATGAGTCTATTTAAGACAATCTATGGGAAGAGTTGTAATACTCCCATCAGCTGGAGTGATACAGTGAACAAGGTATTGATTTGACCAGATATGTTGGCAGAGAAGGAACATGAAATGCATGTTATCAAGCAAAATCTAAAGGCAATGCATGATAGACAAAAGGGTTATGCAGATCAGCATAGGGCATTTAAGGAGCTTTAGGTTGGGGAGCATTTGGATTTGTGCATCAAGACCAAGAAGATATCCTTGAGGATTGGATCATGTGCCAAGTTGGCACCTCAATATTGCATGCATTTTGAGATCGTTAAGAGGATTAGACCAGTGGCCTATAGACTTGCACTGCCTCTGACATTGAAGTCCATGATGTTTTCCATGTTTCATTGCTTAAAATATATGTGAAATATGTTAATCATGTGATTGATTGGTCTATATTGTAGGTGGAACTAGAAGGAGAATTCCAGTCGGAACCTCAGTGCATATTGCAACAGAAACAACTCCTCCTCCCGAACCAAGCAATTGAGCAATTTAAAGTGTAATGGAAGCACTTTGGGCCCAATGAAGCTACAGGGGAGATGGCTGATCAGAGCTATGTATCCTTCATTATTTGCCGGTGGAGGCAAATGAGTTTTTGGTATATGTACATATTTATGTATGGTTGTTATTGTAAATACCACAATGAATTGTGTTATAAATCTCTAATAAGTGATATGGTTGTCATGTTGTCATGTTTGTCATGATGGTTTTGCTTTTGAGAAGGTTGTTCATTATAAATATTGTAACAAGCTAAGTTATAAAGCTTCATGGGTAGTATGTTTTGGTTTCAGTGGTATTGCAGGTTATAGGTGTCATAGAACACCGAGGACGGTGTTCCCTTGAAGGGGAGGGGTCTGTAACAGCCCCGGGTTAAAAGTTCATGTAGTAAAGTTAATAAAGGAAAAATAAGGCCAAGGTCATGGGACACGTATTCCAAGCTAAATGTTGGGCAAAAACATCCTAGTGGGCATCACTTGTTGTTTATTATGGCTAAGGAAATTGGTAAAGGCTTTGAAAAGGCAAAGTGGCAATTATTGGCATTTATTTATGAAAATAAGGGAAAGTAGGAGAAAATAGAGATGAAAGGTCACATGTTGTATATGATAAGGAAATTGAAGGAAAATAGATGAAAATGAAGAAATTAGAGGCATCAGAGAATCAATTTGGGGCCCTTTTTAAGTTTAGTTTTAGAATTGGTTTCAGAGAGGAGAAGAGAACCAAGAGGAGAAAGCAAGCAAGGAAATCAAAGGAAGGACAAGGAAAGCAAGGAAAAGTTGGATTGTGCAGCTTCAATAGGAATACTTGTAGGTAACAAGTTGCATGTGTGATTTCCTAGCAGTTTTGGCATGCATGGTACATGCATGTGTGTATTTGGTTCACTTGTTGTCATTGGCATGGGTTTTTCCTGGTTTGACAATGGTTTCAACATTGCCTTGCCATTTTTGGATAGCCATGGTGTGATGGGATTCATTCTTGGTTGAGCTTTGGATTACCAAGAGGTTTTGGATCCGGGTGAGGTGGTCTCAGGAAAATCCCAAGGGTTGGGTATGGAGATGGGTTTCTCCGCGAAGCCCTCAACAAGCGGGTGGAGATAGGAAAATTCATCAAGGGATGGTGAAGGAATTATGAGGCATCTAAGCTTGGTTTGGTTTTGTGATCTCGGGGTTGTTTTAGGTGAGATCATGGTAGCATGAGGGTGGAGGTGGTTTAACATATGGATTCCCTTGGTTGTTTATGTATTGGTTTATCCCATGAGATCCCACATTCATGCTTGGAATATGGCACGGGGGTGATTGGATGAAAGAAAGATTTGGTTCAACCCAATCTATGGTCAGGTGGTACGTGGAAGTCCCTGACTTGGTTGGATTTTGCATATGTTAATAAGAGCTAATTTCCTCTTGTATTTTATGAGTAAATGTACTTTTTATGATGTGGCTTTGATGGTTGTTCTATCATTGTTATTATCTTGGTTATATGATGGTTATAAGCATGGATATGTTATATACTCTAGCTACAACTTGTTCATGAATTGATATGTATTTGGTTGGTTGATGAATGCATGAACTCACAAATGTTATTGCACCTATTATGAGAGTGTATTGGACCTTCTTGATGATTATTAGATAAGTATCAGACCCCTATGTTCAGATATCCATTCATGACTTGTAGATTACATGTTCTCAGTGTGTCTGACGAAATGACTATCATGGTTAGGCTTGGTTAGACCAAGTTTTTGAACAAGTTTTATATGAATGCATTTGTTTTAATGTTCTTTTTATTCTAGAAAGCCTCATTAAGTTCTGGGTAGTGGTTTGGAGACAAGCCCTGAAAAGGTGGCATTGATTTCGGCGTTGCAGGCTCATAAGTGAGAAATTGGGACCGAAGTCGCTACCTTGTGGCCTTATGCATGCGACTGGAGGCCTACAGTTGCATGGGTGTAGTGTTATGCATGTGTCTAGAACTCTAGGTCACTAAAAAGGCAAGTTAGCTCAGGGTTTGGGAACCTGGAGTGGTTGTTTAGCTCCTGGGGGTCTTGTAGCTCCTGAGGGAGGTTAGTAAAGTTTCAGTTTGTTGACTCCACTTTCTTAAGGTGAGCTAGGAGGTCGGGTCATGTCATAGTAGCCCTCAACCCATGTTTACCTTCGAAGGCTAGTTAATGTGGGTAAATGTGGGATGGGTGGTTACAATTAGCAATCAACAACAAGCATTTCCTATAAATGTCAATGTGAATAGTACAGTGATAGACGTTTGAGGAATAACATTGTGGACCACACACTAAATGTAAGATGGGCCTATCTCATGAGCCCGTCATTCCACTAGAAATATCTTATGCATCCAATTTGACTTGGTCATTCTAATAAGCATAACATTTCTTTTTTATGGGAGCTTCTATCTCACATAATAACTTTTGCAACATAAATGTGAAAGAGCCATGACATGATACAAAGAAGTTTTCATTCTCATTTTTAAGTTTCTTGCCTTATGAAAATATACCAAGAATCATTTGTAGACCTTTAATGTGTCAAATAAGATCATGTGATCTTTTATGAATTCCAATGGTACACCTAATGATTGAAAGTTGACTGTAGCATACATTATGGCGCAAAAGATTTCACACTCTTGGTACAATTTGTTTCTATTATGTTGAAGTAAACTGCATTAGTCCTTGAAGATCTCAATTTTGAGTACCATTGAGAATGTGTTATTCGATATACTTTGAAGCTAGTACTATTTGTGGTTTCTGCCGGATTTCTCCACTAAAGAGAGAATTTCAAACGATTGGTTAACCATCTCTGTGCTAAAAGTTCAAGATAATATCTATTTTCTTTTGAGTTAGGTCTTCCATAATTTGAGTAAACGAGTTTATCCATTGGGTATTCCATAGTTGGAAGTTGAATTGAAACCTAGTTACATTGTACATACTTCAAAGTTGAACAAATATTTCCCTGAAGTCAGTCCCATGGACCAACTTGTACCTTTTTGAAAATATGTGTATCATTTATAATTGCATTCTGAATGGCCCCGATCAGGGTGATCTATTGGACATGATGAAGTTGTAGTCCCACCAAGCTTTAAAAAAAAATTACATTCTAAATGGGTGCATTTTCGTTTGAAGTCAATACTTTTTATTTGTTAAGTTTGAGTTGTTGAAAAAAATGGCTGGAATTGTTGAGTTATTAGAGTTACTAAACACTTTAATAGCCTTTGTTGTTTATGGTATAGTTAATATTGGCAAAGCCACTCTTATTGACATGAATATCTATGTACAACATCCACAAGACAAAATTGAGTTTTTACAGCTCGAATATTAACTCCAACAAGATGAACTATAGCATACAAGTCATCATTCTAAGATGGTTCTTGTTTAGAACAATTATTTTTTTAAAGTTGACTTCTATTAGCAGCCAAAAATTTATCAGAATAACGAAGTCATTCCACAAGAATATTTGCATGAATATGCTTAGTTTCCAATTTCTCTTCCCAAGCCCATCATCATACCTTGGGAATAACTTATCGGTAATCAACACTAAATTGGTCTTGGAAATGACAAGGATGTTTCCTTTCACTTTCTCGGCTACTCTAAACCCATAAGGTTTTTGAGTGTTGGGTTTCTTCCATAAAGTTCAGCTTCAACTGATCCTTTTCCACAGCCAGATCAGAGTGTCAATGCCAACATTGTGATCACGTTGGCCATGTGAAAGATCAGTGCTTTGATCTTCACCCCTGTTCGAAAAATAATTTCCTTCTGCAAACAGAAGCAAGCTCCCAAGATCTGGTGGCTTGATCTAGAAACAATAGAGATAAAAAGACTATGCTTTCCTTAGAGAAGTTTAGAATATGGAAGAAAGACTTACTTTGAGTCCAACACAAGCTCTCCTCTTCTCCTTGCTTGTAAACTCTAGCTCCAAATCCAAATGTTAAAAGTGGAAATTGCAAAACAACTAAAACAAGCAAGAGAACCAAAATATACAAATAGCATATACTAACATCTCTAAACAATGAGTCAAGAAGACATTGTTCTACATATGCATAAATAAGACATATGTATAGGGAAACAAATAACTTTTGTAATAATCAATGTAGGAGAAGATACAACCCTTGCAGATCTTGACCTTGTAGATGTCTCCCAACTATCTTATCCTTCCTTTGAAACAAATCAGGCCTTCAATCACAACTCAAGTGCATGTATGGATAATGGATTCCTAGGCACAAAGCAACAACATGAGGACACAACTAAGAGTCTCCAAAATCCAACCCAAACTCCTTGGTAGGCAGTGGGTTTATAGGGTAAAATAGGTGGTTTCGGATTTATCATTCTAGGTCTTAGATCCACATTAGAGGGAGGATAATCTCTAGGGATCATAGATAAGACCCCAAGAGTAGGAGTTCTAGATCTGATCCAAGGGTAAATAGTTAAACCACTCAAGAAACTTATAGAAAGGGAAGTTTCGAAATTATTTTTTATTTTTACCGAATTCTAGGGGTCATTGCACTTGCAGTGAAAGCAACATGCATTGGTTAGTGCAACTTCTTTATGTACAACTTACAACAGTGTAGTTTGCATGAAGGCTAAGTGTGATGGGGCCAAAAATTAGGGTTTTGAGTTGTTTAACCCAAAATTATTGGAATTTTTGGAGAGAGGATTCGCTTAGCTTTGAAAGGGATGAATGCAAAGTGTCAATGGATGTTGATTGATCCAATTTCAAGGCCGTTTGATTGGATGTGGCAAAGTGTTTTGTAACAGATTGCCCCTTAAAGTACAAATTCATAAGCAGTGACTAAGGATGGAGTGCTTTACCATGTGACAAGTTTGGATTAAGAATAGATTGGTCAAGATCATCAATTGTATGTTACAATACATAATCATCAAGATATCATTGTTGAGGTAGGCATACCCATACTCAGCATATAAGCCAATTTACATGTATATGTACAATAATCAGAATCACATCCATAGATGACAGATTGTGGACTCATGCTTGGATAACTTTCTGAATGATCATAGCCATCATACATTATAATCATGTTAAATCTTGAATTCGTAGCCCAAATGGATGAAACAAGATTCAGGGTCTTCTACCTCATCACTCAATAGTACAAGTCTAACCATGTGAATAAATGTGTTGGAGTCGAACATGGTAGACACCAACTTATTAATAGTCAATGATGTAAGTCGTTAACAGAGGCGAGAGGAACCACCGATAATGATAATGGCCATCAGGCTATTATAGTACAATCTATGCGATGTGAATAAATGAGTTGAAGTCGAACACCAAACAAAATCTTTCGGTCAAAGGCCAATGATGAGAACATGTCACTGAAAGTGAGGAAACTTGCCATTGAGGTACGCAAGTTCCAAGGCACTAAAGGGAGTTTCTAAGTCAACTTATTGGATAATGTGTTGATGTTGACAGGAAGCGACCCGTCGCAAGAGGGATTTGATGTATCCCTTGTCAATGACACGAAACAAGTATCAAGATTTGAGATAGAATGTTAATGATTCATAGCAAATTCAATGGAGATATACATGAAAGAAGGTTTAAGGTATTGTAGCAGATGTCAATTGAGGGTGAACTTTCTCTTGAACATACTGATATCGAGTTGGCAGCATTGACTCAAAGACCCATCATGAAGGCTTTCAATGAGGTATGATCAACATTGACGCAAGTAGATTCCCCAACACAAAGTAATCACAGAGATGAAGTGAAAGAGCGTCATGTTCAACAATGGCTCGCTACCATTAATAGGTTTGATGCCTTGTTTTCCTAATTTCCCAACCATTTTTTTCCAGTACTGCTTTGTTTTTGACAAGCTTGAGGAGGATAACATATGCTTGATCTATAATTTCATCGTTTGGATGAATCCTTCTAAGTATTTTTAACGAACTGCGAGAAGGAGTGGTTTGTTCTTGTCATGCTTGATGAGTCCAATGTTGTTTAATAGTGTTACGAGTCCAGTGAAGGCATAACTTGACTTCTTTTTCATGTTTAGAGTTTAAAAAAGAGTCGAAAAAGAAAACTCTGAGTTCAAAGTCTACAAGCTTGTAGGCCCCTTTCGCAAGAACGCGTTTAACTATATATGAACCTAATCACATTGGTTTAGGTTTCCTGACTCCTTATTTATCGACTTCTTGGTCATACAAAAGGACTAGATCACCCTCTGAGAAGGCACAAGGTTTAACATTTTGGTCATATTGTGATTTGACATGTTTTTTCTTTTAGCTTCATTGGCCATCGCGTTGAGTCTCATCTAAATGAGCTAGGTGTAAAAAACATTCTTCTTTGGCGGAGGTAGCTTGAAGAAGTTCAACAACAAGTTTCAACAATGAAATTTCACATTCAATTGGAAGAACGACTTCCAGACCATACACCAGTTGAAAAGGTGTGAATCCATTCACAGTTCGAACAGAGGTGTTGTGTGCCCACAAGGATGAAAAAAGAATAGTAGGCCAATTCATTTTATGAATCCATACCATGCATTGAATCATTATTTTCGAAATCTTATTAATGGCTTCTACCTCACCATTGGCCCTTAGGTAGTAGGAAGTTTGTTATCATGTTGTAAGCCCAACTTGGCAGTCAGTTCAGACATCATGTAATTTTGAAAATGTTTACCATGGTTCAAAACTATAGCTTGTGGCACACAAAATCTAACAATAACGTGATTAAAAAGGAATAATGCAACACTTTTGTCAATATTGTCATATGTAGGCATCGCTTCGACCCACTTAGTGAAATAATCTACTGCAATGACTATGTAACCATGCCCTTTGGTCGAGCGAGGGTTATAGGCCATGAAGCCAATGCCCCATTTGGAAAAGGGTCCAACAACAATAACTGGATGCAAAGTAGCATGTGGAGCACAAGATTTCCGGTTATGGATCTGGTATGCGTGAAACTTTTGGATCGTTAAAATGCAATCTCTAAACACAGTTGGCCAAAAGTAACTGAGACGTAAATTGTTTTGGGTCGTAGCATAGCCATACATATGTTCATTGCATACTCCAACTTGAAAATCATTCAAATCTTTCTTGTCCTCCTCATGAGTGAGGCACCGTCGAAAGATTGTATCGATACCACGCTGATAAAGGTTGTTGCCAATTATGATATAATGAATTCACATGAACTCTTATAATGCAACTAGCATGATTAAAAGAACTCATTTTCATTGAATGAAGATCTATTTAATGGAAGGAAGGAGTTTCAACAATGATGCAACAAACAAGAACTTCCTAATTAAGATATTCAAATGTAGTATTCCAATTCAATTCAAATCCCTAATGCATGAAGAAAATGAAAATTTTCTTTTCTTCTCTTTTTCAATTTTCAAATGTAATGAAAAATGAAATGCAACATTATTGGATCAAAAGAATTCACACAGGCTAAAACTGTAATATGAAATTCTTTTATCAAATCAATAATTAAGCCAAGTGATAAAAATTCCTAATTGACACCAAGAAACAAAACAAGCAAACTCTCATAAAAATGCAATCACACTCAAATTTAAACAAATTGTTTACTTTATAGAGACATGGACAAGTTCAAAGACTAAGGAAAAATCACTACAACCAAAACAGAACTCAGAGCAAGGCATAAAAATGCAAATTTTTGCATCCTAGAGGACCAATGCAGGTTATATATGACAACCAGTGCAAGTCATCGCACCTACAGAGAGAGACAAGTGCGTTGGGTCGCCCTGTCTTAGAATAGAAAGTATGTTGGGGCTAATTTTGCTCAAAAGATGAAAAATAGACCCTACCAAGCTCATAATTATAATTTCCTCCGACTAATAACTATCGTAACAAATCAAATTGAGTTGTCTTTAAAGGTCTCAAAATACTAGGCAAAGGAAACCACTAAAGGAACATCTCGCTCCCCATTATGGTTGCCAAGTTTTTTGACAGATAATTTCCTTCTGCGAACAAAAGAACACTCCCTAGATCTAGTGACTTTATTTAGAGACAAAAGAGATAAAAAGACTATGCTTTCCTTAGATAAGTTTAGAATATGGAAGAAAGATTTACCTGGAGTCCAACACAGGATCTCCTCTTCTCCTTGCTTGTAAACTCTAGCTCGAACTCCAAATGTTGAAAGTGGAAACTGCAAAATAACTAAAACAAGCAAGAGAACCAAAATATACAAATAACATGTAATAATATCTCTAAACAATGATTTAAGAAGGCAGTGTTCTACATATGCATAAATGAGACATAAGTATATGAAAATAAAGCACTTTTTATATTAATGAATGTAGGAGAAGATACAACCCTTGCAGATACCTTGTAGATGTATCCCAACTATCTTGTCCTTACTTTGCCACAAAGCAAGCCTTTAATCGCAACTTAAGTGCATGGATGGATATTGGATTCCTAGGCACAAAGCAGCAACATAAGGGCACAACAAAGAGTCTCCAAAAGCCAACCCAGACTCTATGGGAGGCAGTGGATTTATAGGGTAAAAGAGGTGGTTTGGGATTTATCATTCTAGGACTTATATCCACATTATAGGGAGGATAATGTAACAACCTCAGGTTAAAAGTTCATGTAATAAAGGATAATAAAGGCAAAATAAGACTACGATCACGGGACACGTATTCCAAACTGAATGTTGGGTAAAACATCCTAGTGGGTGTCACTTCATTTTATTATTGTTAAGGAAAAGAGGCATTAATTGAAATTTATTAATGAAAAATAAAGGAAAATAGGAGAAAAGGGAGGTGAAGGGTCACATATTTGGATGAGGGGGAAAATTGAAGGAAAATAGAGGAAAATGAAGAAAATAAAGGCCTTAATAAAAAGGCTTTTGAGGATATGTTCACAACTTTTGTATGTTCAGTTTTGGAGCTCTCTCTATTCTCTCATAATTTTGCACACTTAGAGCATTCTTGGAGCACTCTATCATTGGGGAACGGAGAACAAAGAAAGGAAGAGGACAAGCAAGGAAGGTTAGATCAAGCAGCTTCAACAAGAATATTTTGCAGGTAATAGGTTGCATGTGCGATTTCCTAGCTCAGGTGTGAATGCATGGTACATGCATTTGTGTATTTGGTTCATTTGATTTCATTGGCATGGGTTTTGCCTGGTTTGATAGTGGTTTCAGCCTTGCCTTTCCATTTCCTAGATAGCCATGGTGTGATGGGATTCTTTTCTTGATTGAGCTTTGGATTGTCAGAAGGTTTTGGAACAGGGTGAGGTGGTCTCAAGAAAATCCCTAAGGGTTGGGGGTGGAGGTGGTATAATCTCTGGGAAGCCCTCGACAAGTGGGTGGAGACACATAAATTCCTTAAGGTAACAGTGAAGGAGGCATCCAATATTGTTTTGGCTTTGTGGTCCCTTGACCAGTTTTGGCGAGATCATGGTAGCCTGAGAGTGGAGGTGGTATAATCTCCTAGAAAGAAGTGGTTCAACCCAATCTATGGTCGGGTGGTACGTGGAAGTCCCTGACTTGGTTAGCTTTTGCATAAGTTAATAAGAGTTATTTTTCTATTGTATTCTATGATCACTTATACTTGATATTATGATGATTTGATGGTTGTTATGTCATGGTTAATAATATGGTTATATGTTGGTTAGAAGCATAGATTTGTAATATGATCTAGCTTTGATTTGTTCAAGATTTGATAAGTATTTTATCGTTAATGAATGCATGGGCTAACAAGTGTTATTGCAACTATTATGAGAGGGCATTAGTGTTAGGATATTCTGGCACAGAGAAAATAGTTAAGTATAGCTTGGTCTAGTGTAGAGTTAGGTAAAGTGTGTTTCTTTACTATGTACTTTTGTAACTTACAATCTGATGGTCACGATATGTAGTGATCCGACGGTTCATTCTCTCCTTGGTATTACCGACACTTGATCTGTGGCTTAACACCTGATTGTTCCATGATCTCTATTTAAGGAGCATGGAGGGTCATTTGTAGGGTAACCATTCATGAGAAAAGCTATGTAAATTTTCATTCTTTTATTAATAAATTGCCTGAAGTGGTCGCGTTGGCTCAGGCCGTGGACTGTTTCCCCCTTTGAGGGTTTTAACCACGTCAAGAATATTGGTGTACTAATCTGTGATCTGTTTGTGAGTAGTGTTCTTTGGTGTTCTATTTGAGGAACTTACCCTATAAATTCCTACATGGTATCAGAGTTATTTGAGGGCCGCATCCGTTGGTGATCCAAATAGGAAGTCGGTAGAACTGCATCCGACTGTCGTTTCCTAGATCTACTATTTCTGATTGCTTTCGAGCCGAGAGGACTGCTCTATTCTGTTAGGAGCATATGTTCCAGCGAGGAACCCCTTTCGTTTCACACAAAAAGGTTTCCGGTAGCCCTGCAAAGTCATTTTTAAGATCTGGAGGTATACAATGTTTATTTGCAGTTTTTAGTTATTTTCTCTCTATTTATTTCAATTTATTTATCTCTTTGTTTTTTATTACCGGATCTATACATTTCATTCCTACGTATTCTCTTTGCCCCATGACTCTGTGCGATCTGGGCAAATGAGAAACATAAAGGAAGGATTTTTCTCATGCGTATGCTCTTTTTCGCCGCGCCTTAGTGTGATCTCAGAAAATCAGAAACATTGAGGAATTTTTTTAGTTTTCGGGTAAAGTTATTTTTTTGTATGTCCGTGTTGGGTTTTGTGGTTTTTGTTTTGTAGGAAAAAAAAGAGCTTTCTAAAGTAAGCACGCACCTCAAAGCTTCAGTGACTAAAAAAAAGAAAAAAACTCCCTTCCTCTTTTCCAAAAATAACTAACCTTTTAAACTAGTTCACTTGTTCCAAAGTTACTTTATGAGAATAGAGGTCTTGGGTTCAAGTCTTTCTTTTTGTTGAGTTACTTTTTCAAAAAAGCACATGTAGCTTATGTTTTTGATTCGAATCGAATCGTAAAACACTCTCTAAGTTTTTATAACTCTGTAAAAATTCATGCCAAAGTTTCAAAGACTTACAAAGGTCGAGCTTATCAGAAATACCCTCGGAACAGTTGTAAATTGTGAGCAGCACGGAGCAACGAGGACCCTCGGTCAAGCATGCAGACCGTTAGCCCATGGTAACGCGCGTTGCCACGAAACAGCGAAATGGGAGGTCTTTTGGAGAAACGGGGGAGGTTTTTGATATGCGATTAGCGACGACAAGTCGCTAATCACATATCACCAAGAAAACCCCTCAGTGAAGGAAAATCCCTGAGCGATCAGAACTGGAAAGTCAAAAATCGTACGAAATTTGCCAATTTCGTTAGAGGCGGGTCACACACGAAAACCGACAGGATATTGGAAGGGCTTCGAGCGGTAAGTGGTTTCAACCGAGTCCCGCCCAATGCCACACACTGGGTGCCATGCGTCCGGTGGAAGAGAGAGAAAACCGCTCACATCAGATGGGTAAACGTCATGCAACTTACCCGCCTGATATGGACGGAGACCGCAGGATCTGGAGGATCTAGATTGATGGCCGACATGTGATCCGACAGATGACTGGATTCAACGGGGTAAACAGGCCGAGTTATATAAAGTTTGAAGTTCGGCATGAACGATGAGTTGGCAGAAGAATCGTGTTCACGGGCAATCTGGGGGTTAAATAGAAATAACGACCGTTCAAACACTTCCACGAGAACCGACACTCAATTCGTTATGAAACACGTGGCCACCTCCCTGTGAAGCGTTACACAGTAATGATGACGCAGAACAGGGGAATTCAAACAGACAAAGGCAGAAGAACCAGAACGCCGAGAAGCGGAAATGAAAAGTCAAAAAGCAGATTGGCTTTAAAGACATGAACTGACAAAGATAAAGTAAGCAGCTAGAAAGCAGTAAAGCAGTGAGAAAAGCGAGTTAAGAAAGCTAAGAGAAAAGAACAAAGAAAGTAAGTTGAGCTGACCTGCAAAGCAAAGGCAGCATCGAGACAGAGCTAGAGAGGGTCAGAGAGTTTGTATACTCTCGAGAAGGGTTGCGAAGTTCAAGCGAACTCCCCGGCATAGGCCTGTCATGTATGAGTCTTAGATTGGGCTCATACTACCGTGACCAATAGAGGTCGAGTTTCAGCAAGGAGAGTCTGTGTACTCCAAAGACTTAGGGGATCCAAGTACAATCCTACTGATTTATATCTAATGAGTGAGACTCAAATTGAGCTCACTGCTGTAAAATTCTGCTTTGAAAACATAATAGAGAGGCCACCACTGAAGGCTGGACCAGGAGATGTAGCCTAGGAGCATTGGGTGAACTCCTTATTAAACTTGTTGTGTTTACATGTTTGCCTGTTATGTTTTCTCTAACTACTTCAGTGTCTGTGTATTTCGCAATCTTATCGACCCGTTGCATAAAGTAACATAGGCACATCCACGCACATGAGTCTGTAATACCTTTAATTCTTTGTCATGGATAAATTCCAGATCAAGTGGTATTAGCGCCTCTAGGTTACTAAGGTTAGAAAAGCTTGTGCTGGATTTTATTGTTGAATGCTAACTAGATCAAAGCTTAAATTAGGAGAAGGAGAATTGGTTGAAACTAACCCTAAAATTGGAAGAGTCTATCCTAAAAGGAAAATGTCAGAAGAAAGTCCCTTGGAATGAGACCCTCAATTCATGGATAGTTTTATGACCATGAGAGCCATGGTAGAGGAAATGTATAGAGAATTTAAGAAAGGTAGAGAGGAAGATTCATCAAACTCCAAATGAGATAAAGGAGCAGAGGAATCTCTCCTCCATGACCACTCTAAAGGCAAAGGGAAAGAAGAAAAACTTCCCACACCTCCTAGTAGCCCTGAAAATAAAAAGAAAACATCTTTGATTAAATTAGACGTTAAATTTGACTTGCTGATATGTGATGGAGAGTTGAATGCAGAGAAGCTAGATAATTGGATTAGATAGATTGATGTTTATTGCAGAGTGCAGAGCATCGATTCTGGCAAGAGTAAGATTCAGCTGGCCAACCTACGCCTTGGAGGCACTGCCTTGGTATGGTGGGAAGGCAGGACACAAGCTGACATGAAGAAGCATGGTAAAATTCTTTCTGTCTGGAGTGAATTTGTTTCTGCAATTAAAAAACAATTCTATCCACTAGCCTATATGCAGCAAGCCATGATGAGTTGGCAAACTCTTCGCCAATTAAAAGGGAAAAGTGTACAAGGTTACACTCAAGAATTTAGGAAAAGAGCTTTGATTCTAGGAATTTCTTTAGACTCACCTGAAACTTTGCTGAAGTATATAGGTGGTCTACACAGCTACTTAAGGCACACTATTCTCATGTTTAATCCCACTAGCATAGATGAGGTATCTGTTCAAGCTACACATCTAGAGGCTAGAGGCAAGAATGTGAACCAAAAAGTTGCGGGATCATCAAAACCCACTGCAAGCAAGAATAAGGAGAAAAGAAAACAGAAATGGAAAGAGAGGAAGACAAATACTGTACAAAAGACCAAATCTTCATGCACTCACTGTAAGAAGAATGGGCATGATGATCACACTGCTGGATCTTGCATCCGGAGTTGAAACCCAAGAAGTACGATGGCAAGAAGAAGAAGATTGTTGCAACTATTCAAAAGGATTTGGGCTAAGACTCAGGAGATGAAACAAAAATTGCAGCCACAGGTATAAAAGGTAAAAATTCTGAAGCATCCACTAGTAATTCTACACAATCAACTGATAATGAAGAAAATGAGAGAAAAAGACATGAGCTTTTTCATATTAGATTTGTTTCCAAGCATCAAAAGATTGATACTTTGTTTGATAGTGGCTCACAAGTAAATTTAATTTCTGAAGCAATTGTAAAGAAGTTGGGATTACTAACCACACCTCACAAAAAGCCATATCCATTAGGTTGGTTATGTGATAAAGCACAGCCACAAGTGACTAGACAATGTAAACTTAGGTTTTCTTTTGGGTCAGCATTTGTAGATGAGGTTGAGTTAGATATTGTTCCCTTGGATATATGTGGAATTTTTTTAGGAAGTCCTTACTTGTATGATAGAAAAGCCATTTTCTATAGTGCTGAAAACAAGTAGCAACTCGTTAAAGATGGAATCGAATATATTGTAAGAGCTCATAAACTCAAAAATAATTATACTCTCATAAACTCAGGGTAGATGAAAAGAATTGTAAATTCATGCAATTTTTTTTTACTGATGGTTGTAAAGGAAAATAAACCTAATAAAACGAATGTATTTGAGGGTTGTAATGCTAAACAACAAGCTGGTTTAGGAAAAGTTGTTTCAAAATATGATATACTATTTCAAGAACCTAAAGGTCTACCGACCAAAAAGGAAATAGTACATGATATCAATTTGCAGCGAGATGCTCCATTGCCTAACATCAGAATGTACATGTTGTCCGCTTTAGAGAATGCAGAAATCAAGAAGCAGGTACAGGAGCTGCTCGAGAAAGGGTTCATATGACTTAGCACATCGCCTTGTGGGTCTCCAATTGTCTTGGTGAGAAAGAAAGATGGCTCATGGAGAATGTGCATTGATTACCGAGCACTGAATAAGATAACGATAAAAAATCGTTATCCCCTTCCTCGCATAGATGATCTATTAGATCAGTTGAAAGAAGCTGTTTATTTTTCCAAGTTGGACTTGCATAGTGACTATCATCAGGTCGGATTTGCAGAGCAAGATGCATGGAAGATTGCTTTCAAAACAAAGCAGGGATTGTATGAGTGGTTGGTTATGCCTTTTGGCTTAACTAATGCTCCTGCTACTTTCATGAGAATAATGAATGATGTACTCAGACCTTTTATTGATGATTTTGTCATTGTATATTTGGATGACATTCTTATATTTAGTAAAACATGGGAAGAACATCAAGCAGACTCTAGATGTTTTGAAAAGAGAAAATCTTTATGTTAAGCTCTCAAAATGTGAATTTGGCAAAACATCTTTGAATTATTTGGGTCATATTGTAGGGGGTGGTGAATTGAAAATAGATCCCTCTAAGGTTGCAGTCATTGTAAACTGGCCTAAACCCAAATCTGCTACAGAAGTTAGAAGCTTCTTAGGAGTAGCACAGTATTGAAGAAAGTTTATTGCTAACTTTTCCCTGATTGCAGCTCCCTTATATGCTTTAATGGGATTGAACAAGGTGTTTCAGTGGGGAGGCAAACAGCAAAAAGCCTTTGACACCTTAAAAGAAAAGATTAGTACAGCACCAGTACTAGCACTGCCCGATTTTTCAAAGACCATTTGAGAATGAAACGGATGCCAGTGACTATGCCATGGGAGCAGTATTGATGCAGCACGGTAAACCCATATGTTATCATTCTGAGACATTTAATTATGCAGTAGTTAATTATCCCACATATGATAAAGAATTGTATGCATTAGTATAGAGTGTGAAAAAGTGGAAACATTATTTAATGGGCAAAGAGACAGTTATACATACTGATTATCAACCACTTCAATATTTACACTCCCAAACTAAGTTGCAACAATCAAGACACTATAGGTGGATGGGTTTTCTACAACAGTTTCATCGAGTCATTAGATATAAAAAGGGCATACACAATAAAGTTGCAGATATGTTGTCCAGACCAATCATAAATGCATCTACTATACTTGAGCATAATTCAGTATTGCATGAAAGCTACATTGAATAGTATGCTCAAGATATAGATTTTAAAGATGTATATGCAACTTTAAGTCATGGAAAACAAGTAGAAGAATTAGATTATCATGTTATGGACCAACTCTTGTATCATTTGGGAAAGTTATGCATTCCTCAAACAGAAAGAGTAGAGATAATTCGAGAAGCACACACTTCTCTAATATCATGTCACTTTGGTGTAAGTAAAACAGTTGCACAGTTGCAAAGATTTTGTTATTGGCCAAAAATGAATGAGACAGTTTCTAGGTATGTAAGAAGGTGTACCATGTGTGCTAAAAGCAAGCCCAGAAATAGAAAAATAGGCTTGTACACTCCACTCCCAGTTCCTTCTCATCCCTGGGAAAGTGTTTCCATGGACTTTGTTGGGGGACTGCCTAAATCTAGAAAAGGTCATGACTATTTATATGTTGTTGTGGATAGGTTCAACAAGATGTGTATTTTAATACCTTGTACCAAACAAATTACAGCTGAACAAACTGCAAAGTTGTTCTTTCAGCTTGTATGGGTTCATTTTGGATTACCCACTTCCATTATATCTGATCGAGATACCCGATTTGTTGGGAAATTTTGGTCAAGTTTGTGGGAATTGATGGACACTAGACTGAAGAAGAGCACAACTTTTCATCCGTAAACAGATGGCCAAACAAAAGTGGTCAACAGGACAATGATCCAATTGCTCAGAGGTTATTGCAGCAAGCATCCCAAGCTTTGGGATGAACATTTATGTTATGTGCAACATGCTTACAACCGAACTAAACATTTTGGGATGAACATTTATGTTATGTGCAGCATGCTTACAACCGAGCTAAACATTCTTCTACACAAAAATCTCCTTTTGAGACCTGTTTTGGTTTCACACCAAGGTCTCCCTTGGATTTTGTCTTTGGTAAAGACATAGCGGTCTATGGACACAGTAATGAGGACAAGGCAACCAAGTTCATCGAACAAATCCAAGAGATTCACTAGGCAGTACAAGAACAGCTGGAAAAGAGCCAAGCCAAGTACAAGGCAAGGCATGATAAGCATCGGATGGAGCCTAGTTTCCAAGTTGGTGATCGAGTTTGGCTGTATATCAACAAAGACAAAATGCAAGGTGAAGGTAAGAAGCTGAAGCCAATAATGTATGGACCTTTCAAGATACTTAAGAAAATTGGTGAGAATGATTTTCGCCTTGATTTACCAGCTTACATGCACATCTACTCAGTTGTTAATGCAGGCAGCTAGAGACTATTTGAACTTTCATTGATTGAAGATCCCAAAGAGCAGAGTCAATTGCCTTCTATTGATGATCTGTTACTTGAATATCTCAATGAGTTGCAGGAAGATACAGTTCTGGACAGGAAGGTGAGAACTACGCACAGGGGGGATGTTGAGTACCTGAGGATTGGACTCAAAGGTTCAAAACCAAGCAGTGCGAAATGGATAGAAATTGGGCAAGCGAGGAATCAATACCCTCACTTGATTGATGCTTAAAAACCAACTTTTGGTGGTCTAAAAGATTTTTCAGTGGGAAGGCCATGATCCGAATTGGATCCTAAAACACTCTCTAAGTTTTTATAACTCTGTAAAAATTCATGCCAAAGTTTCAAAGACTTACAAAGGTTGAGCTTATTAGAAATACCCTTGGAACAATTGTAAATTGTGAGCAGCATGGAGCAACGAGGACCCTTGGTCAAGCGCGCAGATCGTTGGCCCATGGTAACGCACACTGCCACGAAACAACGAAACGGGAGGTCTTTTGGAGAAATGGGGGAGGTTTCTGATATGCGATTAGCAACAAGTCGCTAATCGCATATCGTCGGGCAAACTCCTTAGTGAAGGAAAAGCCTCGAGTGACCGGAACCAGAAAGTCAAAAACCGTACGGAATTCGTCGATTTCGTCAAAGAGGTGGGTCCCACATGAAATCCGGCAGGATATCCGAAGGGCTTTGAGCGGTAAGCGGTTTTAATCGAGTCCCCACGATGCCACACATTGGGTGCTACGAGTCTGTCATAAGAGAGAAAACCTCTCACATCGGATGAGTAAATTTCATGCAACTTACCCATCCGATATGGATGGAGACCATAGGATCTAGAGGCTCCAAATCGATGGCGAACATGCGATCCGATGGATGATCAGATTCAACGGGGTAAACAGGCCAAGTTATATAAAGTTTGAAGTCCGGCATGAACGATGAGTTGGCAGAAGAATCGTGTTCGCGAGCAATCTGGGGGTTAAATGGAAATAACGACCATTCAAACACTTCCGAGAGAACTGACACTCAGTTTGTTATGAAACAGGTGGCCACCTCCCTGTGAAGCGTTACACAGTAATGATGACGCAGAACAGGGGAATTCAAATGAACAGAGGTAGAAGAACCAGAATGTTGGGAATCAGAAACGAATAGTCAGAAAGCAAATTGGCTTTAAAGCCACGAACTGACAGAGACAACGTAAGCAGCTAGAAAGCAATAAAGCAGTGAAAAAAGCGAGTGAAGAAAGATAAGAGTAGAGAACAGAGAAAGTAAGTCGCGCTGACCTATAGAGCAACGACAGCACCGAGACAGAGCCAGAGAGGGTCAGAGAGTCTGTGTACTCTCGAGAAGGCTTGAGAGGTTCAAGCGAACTCCCCGGCATAGGCCTGTCATGTATGAGTCTCAGATTGGGCTCATACTACCGTGACCAATAGAGGTCGAGTTTCAGTAAGGAGAGTCTGTGTACTCCAAAGACTTGGGGGATCCAAGTCCAGTCCTACTGATTTATATCTATTGAGTGAGACTTAAATTGAGCTCACTATTGTAAAACTATGCTTTGAAAACATAATAGAGAGGCCACCACTGAAGGCTGGACTAGGAGACGTAGCCGAGGAGCATTGGGTGAAATTCTTATTAAACTTGTTGTATTTACATGTTTTCCTGTTGTGTTTTCTCTAATTGCTTCAGTGTCTGTGTATTTCGCAATCTTATCGATCCATTGCATAAAGTAACGTAGGCACATCCATGCACATGAGTCTGTAATACCTTTAATTCTTTGTCCTAGATAAATTCCAAATCAGTTTTAAAGTTACTTTATGTAAAAGTGTTCTCACCCATTATAAAAAGTGAGTCATTTATAATTCTAAAATCTCTTTATCTTTTATTTAAGTTACAATTTAGTGGGGAGCTCATAAAGTACTATTGTAAAAGTGATTTTCACTTATTTATAAAAGTGAGTCACAATTTTTTTTTAAAAGTAAGCTAATTAGATTTATGTTTGGAAAGGGGCTCGAATTTTTTTTAAATATAACATTATCATTCATTTCCGCACATTCACGCACTTCGTCGGCATCTTCAACAAATTTTCTTCAAAAAGCCATAACTTCTTCATCTGGAAGCCGTTTTTTTTAATCAGCCTAATTTTTCGAGATCATTCCATTAGAACACTTAGTTTCAACATCTACAACTTCAGTTTCTGTTAAAATGGAAAGTCCATGCCAAGTTATTCTTGACAACAACAACTACTTCTAATGGTGGTCCTACATTATGGATTTACTTAGAAGTAATTTACAGAATAGCCTCAGGCCAAGAAACCAAACCTCAAGATGAAGATAAGGCAACCAAATGGGAAAATAGGCAAGATCAAGCACGTGGGTTGATAGGGATTTCTATTTCTCCAGACCTTAGATTCCATATCGCAGAACTTGATACTCCTAATGAAGCAATGAAACAGCTCACTAAAGTTTTTAGAATTAAAAAATGAAATTAGAGCCCATCAACTTGAAAATGAGTTGGTTACATTAGACTCCAATAATTTTTCTTCCATTGAAGATTTTTTGTCCAAGTTCAAGACCCTTAGACATCTCTTGGAAGGGGTTAAGGTTAAGAAAGAAGATGGTAGCCTTATCTATTCCATTCTTACTAAGTTTGGACCAACATACTCTGTGTTTGTTTCCACCTTCCATTCTACTAGAGAAGCCTTTATTTCTCGAGGACAAGACTACAAGTCCCCCTCTTTTGATGCATTTTGTGATTCTTTAATAAGAGAACAAGAAAAGCTCTTATATCTTGGTCTTCTTAATCTTGGAAACTCTTATAAGAAAGCCTTCGCCGCCCAACAACGACCAAATTCAAAGAATCATAAGAAGCAGTGTCCTAAAAAGAATGGTCCTAAACCAAACAAGGGTCCTAAGCAATTTTAGCTTCAAAATAAAAAATCATTTCAACAAAATGATAAGGCAAACAAAAACAAAGGGAAGAAGACTGATAGACATTGCCACTTTTGTAATTGAGATGGCCACTTAGAATCCAAATGCTTTAAAAAGATGGAATCATTGGAAGAAACAATGAATAAGCATAACATCCATTCAGAACACTCTTCAACTTCAACTTCATCTTCAAGAATAACACTTTCTACATGTGGTTGTCAAGCATCTCGGTCTAGTTATGCACTAAATGTATCTTCTTCTTCTCATTCTCATGAGTGGCTCATTAATTCTGGAGCTTCTTATCACATGGCCAAAAACAAATCCATGTTTTCTTCTTTAAATGATTGTAACACCAAAAATATATATGTTGGTGATGATAGATCTCTTAGTGTTGTAGGGACTGGAACTGTTCATCTAGAAAATGGTCAATTTAATGATGTATTATGTGTTCCAAGCTTATCCTGCAACCTTCTATCTGTATATCAGATAACTCATTCACATGAAGGTAAAATCGTTGAATTTTCACCTCACGATGTTGTAATTAAGGACCTAAGAGATCCTAGACAGATTTTAGCTACTGGCATCGCTGATGATTCTACAAGGTTGTATAAGTTTAACAACTTTGGGTCATCAAATCTTGCCTTAGTATTTGTTGCTCATAATGATGAAGTGAGAAAACTTTGGCATGAGCGATTTGGTCACTTAAACTATCGCTCCCTTCAGAATCTATGTAAAGAAAATATGGTGACAGGTCTTCCAATGGTATCTTGCAGAGATGGTGTTTGTTCTGGATGTGTACTCGGAAAACATCATCGGGATAGTTTTGAAAAATGTGCCTCTTGGCATGCCTCAGCCCCTTTACAGCTTGTGCATAGTGATTTATGTGGTCCACCTCCAGTTGTTTCATTCTCTGGCTACAAGTATTTCTTAACTTTCATTGATGATTTCTCCAGACGCACTTGGGTATACTTCTTAAAGCTCAAGAGTGAAGTATTTAACATGTTCTCGGCCTTTAAGGCCTTTGTTGAAAAACAATCTGGACATCAAATTCTTAAGCTAAGATCTGATAATGGCGGAGAATATGTTAACAACAAATTCATCAACTTTTGCACTGAGAATGGAACACAAATGCAAAATATTGTTCCATATACTCCACAACAAAATGGCGTAGCTGAAAGGAAGAATCGCACCTTAAAGGAAATGGCTAATTGTATGCTTCAATCTAAAGGACTTATTCTTAATTTTTGAGCAGAAGCAATTAACTGTGCAAATTACATAGTAAATCGCACTCCTACTAAGGTTTTAAAGAATATCACTCCACAAGAAGCATGGAGCTCAATTAAACCGGATGTAAGTCACTTTCGTGTTTTTGGAAGTGAAGCATGGGCCCATATTCCAGATGAGAAACATGAAGCTTTAAACCTAAGAGTGAAAAATGTACTTTTTTTGGATATTCTGAAGATGTCAAAGGATATAGACTTATTCCACTTAAGTCCAAAAATGTTATCATTAGAAGAGATGTAAAGTTTGCTGAAAATATATCGGCCTACAATCCTAGTTCAGCGGATGTGTCACCTCTCTCTATCCCTTCTACTTCTGAAAATATTTCCTCTTCAGATGATGACAACGAGGATGACAATCCTCCCCCACCTTCTCAGTATCCTCCTTCAGCTCCTCAGCTTCCAAAATGGGTCTGTGCTACTCGGGATGCAGCATGTGCTCTTGCCGATGATCCTATAGATCAACGAGGTACACGCTCTCAGTTCAATCGAGCCTCTTCTTTACTGGCTCAAGCTTCAGCGAATTATGATCCTGACACCTTTGCAGAAGCTTCAGGCCATCTAGATTGGGACACAGCTAGTAATGAAGAATATCATTCCTTATTGGAAAATGATACATGGGATATTGTTCCTCTTCCAAAGGGACGAAAACTTGTTAGATGCAAATGGGTTTACAGAACCAAGTATGGACCAGATGGAAAAGTTGATAAACATAAAGCTCGTCTTTTGCTAAGGGTTTTTCACAAGTTGAAGGCATTGACTATACTGAAACCTTCTCCCATGTTGCCAAAATGAACTCTATCCGCCTTGTTCTTTCCCTTGCTGCCTCTTTCAAATGGGAAGTCCATGAGATGGATGTTAAATCTACCTTCTTGCATGAAGAAATCTATATGGAACAACCTACTGACTTTATACAAACATACTCCAGTCTTGTATGTTGGCTTAAGAAACCCCTTTATGGTCTCAAGCAAGCCCCTTGGGCTTGGTATGCCAAAATGGATAGCTTTCTTTTAGAAACTGACTTTTCTAGGTGTCATTCTGACAATACTGTCTACACCAAGAAAGTGGGCAAGTCTCTTATCTTTCTTGTTCTTCATGTTTATGATCTTATCCTTACTAGTAGTGATCCCAACCTTATAAACCATGTGAAGTCCAGCCTTAAAAAGAAGTTCGAAATGATAGTGTTAGGACACTTGCATTATTTTCTTGGTCTTCAAGTCTTGCAATCCAAGGAAGGTATTTCCCTTTCCCAATCCAAGTATGCCTGTGATCTTCTACGCCATTTTCACATGGAAGACTATAAGCCAGCCCCTTCTCCCTTTCAGTCTGGAGCCAAACTTTTAGTCACTTGTACTTCCCCTGAAGTTGATGCTACCTTATACCGTCAACTTATAGGAAAACTTTTGTACCTGAACCATACTCATCCTGACCTTTCCTTTGATGTTGGCCTTATTGCTTGGTTTATGCAAAACCCACATGAAAGTCATTGGAAAACAAATAAAAGAATACTTCGTTATGTTCGAGGTACAATTCAGTTTGGGATTCATTACAGTGCAGAAGCATCTCCTCTACTGGTTGGTTTCACTGATTCCGATTTGGGCTGGTGACCCTGATGATCTGAAGTCTACTGCAGGTTATGTGTTCACTCTTGGTTCAAGACCTATTACATGGGCTTGCAAGAAACAAAGTGCCATTTCTATTTCTTTAGCAGAAGCAAAGTATCGTGGTGCCATAGAAGCTAGTAAGGAAGCCCTGTGGCTTCGTCAGATCCTGTCAGAGTTTGGCTTTGAGTAGCAACATCCGACTACACTTTGGTGTGATAATTAAAGTGCCATTCAACTATGCAAAGATCTAGTCCAACATCAGCGCAGCAAACACATTGAACTGCACATGCACTTCGTTAGAAACCTCATTCATGACCATGTTCTTGAAGTCCAATATTGTTCAACCGATGTTCAAGTTGCAGACATCTTTACAAAGGCTCTCACAGAGGCGAAGTTTACTAAACTTCGATTTATGGTTGGAGTTCAGGAAGTTGTCACTAAGGGGGGATAGGCTCTAATGCCTCCTTCCTTCTCCTAGTGTCATATTTGTACATCCTTCAATCCTATCCCAAGTTGCTCTTAAGGGGGGATGTTAGGATATTCCGACACATAGGAAATAGTTAAGTATAACTTGGTCTAGTGTAGAGTTAGGTACAATGTGTTTTTTTACTATGTACTTTTGTAACTTACAATCCGACGGTCATGATATTTAGTGATCTGACGGTTCATTCTCTCCTTGGTATTACCGACACTTGATCCATGGGTTAACACCTGATTGGTCCATGATCTCTATTTAAAGAGCATGGAGGGTCATTTGTAGGGTAACCGTTCATGAGAGAAGATTATGTAAATTTTCGTTCTTTTATTAATAAATTGCCTGAAGTGACCGCGTTGGCTCAGGCCATGGACTGTTTCCCTCTTTGAGGGTTTTAACGACCTCAAGAACACTGGTGTACTGATCTGTGATCTGTTTGTGAGTGGTTTCCTTTGGTGTTCCCTCTGAGGAACTTACCTTGTAAATTCCTACAATTAGACCTTCTTGGTGATTCTCATATAAGTTTCAGACTCCTATGATCATATATGTGTTCATGACCTGGAGCTTACATGTTCACCTTATGTTTGACAAAATGATTGTCATGGTTAGGCCTGGTTAGGTCAAGTTCTTATTCATGTTTTGTATGATTAGCATCGTCATGATGTCATTTATCATTCTAAGAAGTTACAGGCGGTTCTTGACAATGGTCTCGAGGCTAGCCTAGAAAGGTGGCTCAGATCTTAGGACCGCACCCTCTGAACTGGTGATATTGGGCTATAACTGCAGGGAAGAAGCCTTGTGCATGCGGTTGGAGGCCTATAACCACACCGTTGCCTTGTCATGCATGCGATTATGGGCCCAGGTCAGTGAAAAAGTAACTCAACTCAAGTTTTGCTCACCTTGGGTAGTTCTTTGGCCCCTAAAGTGTCATGTAAGCCTTGAGGAATGTTTATGAGTTTCCAGTTGTTGGCTCCACTTCCATAACTGAAGCTTGGAGATCTGACCCAATAGTAAATTGTTAAAACCACTCGGGAAACTTCTAGAAAGAGAAGATTCGAAATTATTTTTTATTTTTACTGAATTCTAAGTGCCATCACACTTGTAGTGAAAGCAACATGCGCTAGTTAGTGCAGTTTATCTCTGTACAACTTTCAACGATGCAATTTGCATGAAGGCTAAGTGCGATGGGGCAAAAAATTAGGGTTTTGAGTTGTTTAACCCAAAATTCTTGGAACTTTTGGAGAGAGGATGCTCTTGGCTTTTCAGGGGATGAATGCAAAGTGCCAATGGATGTTGATTAATCTAGTTTCAAGGCCATTTGATTGGATGTGACAAAATGACATGTAACAACCCGTATAAGTATTGTGGAAAACAAACTCATCATTTTGTTAAATGCTCTAGACATAAGACTCCTGCAACAAAGATTCACCTTGGATGAATTACTTCTTGGAAATTGTCTTTAACATCTAAGAAGATATATCGGTCAGACCTCAGAGTTCAGTCTCGAGTATTTACACGTCTTGCAATGGAGATATCCTCATCTTCTCACCTTGTATCTGACAGGGGAGGGGAATTGATAGTTAGTTGCCAGATTCAAAGATTTATCAAGCAAACCAAAGGCACACCTAAACCATAGCCAATTTCTAGATCCTAGAGCCAGAGACAACCATAGCTAGATTGATATCTGTAGCCAAAGGCAAAGACATGCTCCATGAGCATGTTTCTAGTTGGTGGTATGAATTGAACCACCGCCTATAGAAGACATTAGTTTTTGCTACATCAATTTGTGGTTATCTTAAAACTATCATCAGAAAGAACTTCCACTTCACAAAAGACTTCAATTTCTAGCTAGATTGGGAATTGTTCCAGGAACTGCTTCAAGCTTTAGTTCCAAAGTTGGTTGTTAGCATTAAACCACCACTAGTCAAAACCTCGATTTCTTTTACTTCATTTGGTTTGTGGTCTTCCTTTTTTTCAACTAAATAAATCTTGCCTGGAGCAACTCACAGGCATACATAGTCTTGCTCGGGATTGGGCCACAAGACCTGTGGGGACCAAACCTCCCCACCTAACCGTTGGACCACATTTGCGGGACTTGCTTTGTGGTCTTCCTTAAACCACCATTTGAGATAGCACATCCAATCATTGGTTACCATGGATTTTGTATTTCAACTCTCTTCTTGGACTCATATACACCCCTTTGAATTAATGTGGGGAAATGTTGGACACCTAATCCGTTAGAGTTGGTGTGGACGAATGTGAACTGTCACGAAGGTCCAAGAGACCTCTTGAAATATGAAACCAAGGGTCAAACTTATATATTTATATGTAAATATTGTGAATGATATTGAATCACACGTTTATCTGAATTTTGACTATCAATTTTGTGTGTGTTTTGACAATTTGATATTTAGTTTATAATTTTTTTCCCAATTTTCAATGTTGAATAAGGTTAAGTATAAATAATATTTTTATTATAATTAAAATAAATAAATAAATTATTTGTATGGCATATTAGTGGATTTCAACTTTGAAATCACATTACCAAGGTAGTAATGATATTCTTGCTAATATCATACACATTAACACGTTTGATGTCACATGTTGATTAATAAATTCATTCATGTGTTATTTGATCTATCAACAAATATATTATAAATACTTTAGTATATTTTATTTAAAAATAATTATTGCTCATAACAGACTTTACTATTGCATTTAACATCTATTTATTCACCACCCTTTTCATAATCCTCTCTTCAGAGACCTAACTACAATATGAAACTTACATTCTTATAACCATGTGCTATTACACTATCTATTTATTCATCATCTTTGATGTCTATCTAGTTAACCATTTTGGAGCACACCATTTACAAAGAAGCAATGTATTAGTTTTGCAATGTTTGACGTTAATGCATTTAATATCTAGGCACGTAATATCTAGTGCATGTATAACACATTATCTTCTCTATATAATTCCTTGCACTATTTTTTGAAAACAAAAATGATGACAAACAACACAAGTTAACCTATATGACCTATTCAAATAATCTACCATATCCATGCTTCTATAACAAAATTCATGCCAATTCCCTTTAAAATAAGATTACAAGGACCAACGAACGCTTTATTCCTTCTTGTATGTTAAATGATATTTTTTTTTTTCATATAATAATTACGCGGAAGGCATTTCTCTACGGGCTTGGTATGTGCAAACACTGTTCACTCGGGTGAATCAGAGATCTTAAATGTCGTCCTCCTCACACCTATCCAACCTTGACACATGGCTGGTTTTTTTCAGTCGCCCGTTTATGTTTCTCCTGTTTGGGAAGGCCTAGAGATTCAACACCTGGGGCGAAGCTGCTGCATAGTAAGCAAGCTTCCTGTTGTTCTGCTCGGGAGGCCATCTCACTATTGGTCGAGACGCTCATTATTGACCTGCGGAAAGGGAAATTGCCTTGTTTGCAAGATCGTTTTGCTTTTCATTTGAAGGCTTCAAAAGTGCCACCAGTCTCAGTCTCAGGCTCCGTATCTAGACCTGCTATTCAGGCGTTTCTTGGGTGAGTTGGAAGAGATTTTCGTATAGTAAAGCAAGGGTTTCTTATGTCGGTCAAAGGTTTGATGCCTTGAAGCATTTTTCTCCGGAAAGAATCGAAGAATGAGGCAGCCCGTCGCAATCCTTTGTGTTTCTGCAGCGTCCGCGTCTGCAGCATTCACTGTACCACGAGAGATCTCTCCTTCGGTCAATCAATACTTCATTCTAACGTCAGATTTTTTGGATGCGTTTTCATTTCTTTCTTTGCTTCTTTACAACGCTATCTGAATACTCACCGACAATTAGAAGAGGAACTGCAAGGACTCGCCCCAGTGTCAACACTTCGGCAATGTAAGAAACTTGGGCGCCGAAGAAATCAAATTGCATTTATCGCCATTCTCCTCTGCCTTGGGCTTCCCGGACGCCATATCAGAGACAATTACCCGTTTGTTATCCCCATTTATGTGAATCCAAACCCTGTCACCACAATTATGCCCCAAAGCCTCCGTTCTAACCCGACTTCTGCTTAAATCATTAACGGCTCTGGAACCTATACGTACGTCCTTTACAGGAGAAATGGGCCCAGTTCTGCAATGAAATAAGGATTGGGGAGGCCTGGATGGCGTGGAGATGCCTCTGGGTATATTGCTGTATGAAAGCACTAAAACAACCATGAGTCTGAAGGCCTTGCAGCAAAGGGAAGCCATTCTGGCTGTGTATATCATTTTTGTTGGCTTTTGACGCCCTGATATGTTCTGGTGATAATCGCGAATCATTTACTTAGAATTTCAGCCCCCTCTCCATAAGACCGTTCTGGAATATGACGTTCTCTATCAATCACTATTATATATGATGCATTTTATTGGTTTATTTTTATTTTATTATTGATATAGTTTTTTTTTTTAAATGTTTGGATATAGCAGTATGGTTAAAAATATATATTAATTTATATTGTAATTATTTAAATTATTTTTAACAAGGTTACGTAGATAGCGTTCTTGGCTGCTTGTTTTGGTTATTGGGTTTTAAAATTAGCAAACCCATAAGATAAATAAAACAGATTTTATTAATCAATAGTTTATTATTCTTAAAATCATTGTAATAATATGATTTCTCTAAATCAATTTTAATTTTAGTATCATTAAAAACAATATAGTTTATTTGGAAGGTTGGTTCTCTAAGAAAAGTTTATGTAACCTTAATTATGTTTAAATGGTCATGTGAACTTATTTAGCTTTGTCTTTACCTCTTTTGTATTTTGAAAAAGACTAGGTAAATGTTACAATGATGATTCTTTAACATCTTTGGATAAGTTTTCAATTGACATCATTGTTAAATATACCTTTCACTCATTCCTTACCTTTCATTATTATTTCAAGTATTCTTCATACTTTCTTATCTATAACTAGAAGTAAACATGGTACAAATTAACAAAAATGTGACCAATGTCTATTGAGTTACATGGATAGTTATCTACTCCATTCAGTACAAATTATTTCAATTATCTTTGTTGTAAAATATTTATATTATTAATCTATTATTAATTTGAACCATGGTTTTATTTATTTGGATTTCTAATAAACAAGGAAATTTACCAGGGGCATGTCTCTTCCTATGTCTAAACAAATTACCCTAAGTGGAAAAGAAACTTTTCAATAATTTTGCAAAGTAAAAATATTTTAAATTAGAATATTATGATACATCATTTACAATATGCCATCTCAATAACTATACATTAAATGTGCAAAATATTTTAAGTTTTTACTGTTATGACCATGTTAAGGTGGGATAACTCCATGATAATACATGCAAAATTTCCTTGTAGTATGTCTTATAGACATATATAGATATGACATCACCTGTGATTTCTAAGCAAAGAGGTTATATACTAACATGGACATGGCCCACGTCCATTAATTTTAAGTGGAGTGGGATTTCATTTGTTGTAGAGACCCTTTGTTATTAGTTTCAATATCTTATTTTTTTATAGTATTTGTTAAGAATTTCAAATGAGAGATTTTGTTCTTTTTGGATTTTTTTATTTGTGTTGAATAGCATAACAAAGGGGAATTTTAGAATTAGATTTTTCTTTATGTCCTTCTATTTGTTTGGTGATTTTGAGTAAAGTGTAAGATATATTAATGTGTCATAATGATATATATAAGCTATTAATTAAACATGACTTTTATATTTTATATTCACCTAATATTTTATAAAAAGTTTGGTGACATGAGTTAACTCCACATTCAATGTAGAGGATGTTGCAAATTTACCTCATATTTATATATGGAAAGCATGCACATTATGTTGATCTGTTTTAACTCTAAGATCTATTATGTGGGAAGAGTGATCAAGTCCCTTGAGATGAGACTATTTTAAATTGAAAATAATTGAAGATAAGTTTAAACATTGAGGGACATCTCGATTTTGTTTCTCCACATGAATGAATGTCTTCTTTGTAATGTAAGGAGAAGGAACCTTGAAATAATTTCATCCTAAAATAAACATTAAATTGCACATCTAATTTATATTATAGAATATGATTTCATGGATCATTATTATTCAATAACAATAGGCAAGTGGTAGTTGTTATTAGAGAATATAAATGCATTCATCATTATTATTCATCAAAAATAAGGAAGTGGTAATGTGTAAGGATTTAGATTTTAAGAGTGGAAGCTTCCTCTCAACCCAAGTGAGTTCTTCCTAGATAAGTTGTGGTGTAAAATCACCATAACACATAGCAAAATCAAGTTATTATTTAAGTTAAAAAAAAATAAAAAAAAATAAAAAAATAAATAAAAAATAAAATAATAATTCATGGCCAATTAAAAAAAAAAAAATAGATAATAAAAGTAAAAATTTAACATTATAAACTATGAAATAATCCTTACTTAAAAACAAAGCATCCTATACTAATTATCTTTTTATTTTTGAATACTCATTAAATCATAATTTATTTTATTTAAAAAATTAGTCATGACAAATTTATCATTTTATTTAAAAAATAATATTAATAAATTCAAATTAAGATTTAATGTCACTCAAAATTATTTTATTTAAAAAATAATAACAATAAATTCAAATTTAGATTTAATGTCACTCAAAATCATTTTATTTAAATAATAATAATAATAAATTCAAATTAAGATTTAAGGTTAGTCAAAATTTTAAAGTATGCATGATTTCTTAAGGTACAAGTTGTTGGTATTGTTACACAGTAATTTGTCACCATCCCTGTTACTCCTCTTGTCGTACCTTGGAGGACTCATCCCGGGAGTTATAAGAAGTGACAAAGTCTAAAAACACTTGCATTATGTTCCCCTGAGTATGTACTTCATGTTCCCTGAAAACACCTTCTACAGATTATCCCTGAAAAGTGCTCTTTTTCCATTGGCGCAAGTCCACAGTATCTTACCAGCGCCAATCATGGAGATCCTCAAAAGAGGGCGCGACCATTGGCGCTCTGTCTTAGAGCAGCAGTCGCGCCAACCAAGTTTAGTCATGCTTTTTGCATTAACGCACGTCCGACTGTTGTTTCCTTCATTACATGGAGCTTTTTGAGGATAAAAAATCAGTCTTATGTCGAGCTCTATCCTATCTCCATCTTTAATGGCTTTTGGGGATAATGTTAATCCACAATAGGTGTCCCGGTTCATCGTATCCTCCTCCCTTCTTCATCTATATAAGCTTGTCCTTATGCATTTGACAAGCTAGTGCTAGTCGTTAGTCATGGAGTGATAGTCGTTAGTCATGGAGTGCTAGATGTTGAGTTCTTGAGTTCTTGGAGGAATGCTAGTGAATGCTAGAGAGGTTATGCTGCCGGAGAGGAGATGCATTGCAAGACACATATAGTTACTCGCCCAGCCAGGAGAGGTTCAACGTCAGAACCATGCTGGTAACTTTTCCTGTTTATTATTAATTAATGAGCGACTGCTATTATAGTTCCAATCTCATTGTCTATTATGGTGATGTGTTGATTTATTTCCTTTCTGACTGAAATATAGTTATGCCTTGGTAGATGTTATGTTGGTATCTGTCTCTTCCTTTGCATGTGCAGGTGTTCGTTTATGATCTGCTGGAACGAGAGAGCGGGAATATCAACTCTGCTTCAATCATAGCGTTGGACTCCAGGTTGGTCTTCTTAATTCACCTTTGATGCATAACTAGGAACTTGCGTAGCAGCGTGGTTTGATTGTGGCTAGTTCTGTTTTAGGCTAGTGGGATCGCCTCTGTCCGCAGAGGGGATTTACCTCACCAACAATTTGGCGACTCCGCTGGGGACAAGCTATTTGATCTTTGTCTTGCATGTTAATTTTCTTCTGAATGAGCTTCCTGAGTTAGTTTTGAGTTTATTCTTTACTGTTTGACCCATATGAGCACTGTCAACCCGACCTGAGGTCATATTATTTATTTTTCTAGCCGGCAAGCTTAATTGGCGCGGTTATTACTCTGACAGTCGCGCCAGTTGGCGCATGTTGCTCAAAAGCAACTCGCGCCAATCCTGTGGTAGCGCAAGTTGCAGGCTGACAGTGGCGCCAACCCTGTAAATTTTGCCTGTGTGTGGGTGGAAAGCTCTTTCAGTCTCTTTTTATATCTCTTACAGCCTCTGGAAGTGTGTTGAACCTCTGCTTGACTGGTCTTAGCCTTTATCCTTCAGCTGTTTGCTTATTTCTATTGATTTTCGTCTCAGCCCTAGGACATCTAGTGACTTTGCATGTCTAGCCTTCTGTGGGAAGTTTTGATCTCTTGATTATCCAGTCAACTTGTTGGTTGTGTTCTGCACCTATCCAGTGATTTGTTAAAGCTTGATCTTCTATACTCTGAGTGATTCACTTCTAACCTCTTTGGATTTCACTTGACTTCATTCGAACTTAGATTACATGGTTCAGTGAAAGTCTTTGTGTTTTTCCTTGCTTGCATAGTTCATTTTGGTGTTTCAGAATTGGTTCTATTTCATTGAGTGAACTTGGATTGTGCATATCTCTTAAAATTTGTTTAAATGCATCATGCCATCTTAAAGGAAAGGAAAACAAAAAATCTTTTGCATCATATTAGTTAGCATTTGTTGTTATTTGTTGCTATTAAAAAGAAAAAGAAAAATTTTCATTTCTTGTTATTAGCTGCATTAGGATCTTTGTTGTTTGTTGAGTGATCATTTCGTTTGTGAAAAGATCTCAACCCTCCTGTAGATAGAATTCATCGAATCAAAATGATATAATTTTGGCATATAGTTTGCATTTAAGAAGTTTTTGAGATATCACATACGGTAGGACCAAAAACTGAAACATAATCGAAGATAAACTTTAAAATAAACTCAATGAACATAACAACGCATTGGAACATAACGCAAATACTCTAGAGGTCTAGGTTAGAGACGTGTTCCGGCGTCTTTAAACCTGGTAGTTTATCGTCGAGTGGTTGGGTGATTCCTCCACGGTGAAACGATAGGTGCCAATACGGACTGTGCTCCCACGTACCGTCGCGTATATATTGGGAGACCCCTATAGGAATAAAGCCTTTATCCATAGGAAGCCGTGTCAGCCGCCCTACGATTCGCAATGCAGTGAACACAGCATTCACGAAGATCGACCACCCGTACCCTAAAAAGTATTCTGTGGTTTTGCGAAAAGTTTGGCACACCCTCTACCTAGAATTCTAGAGCAGTCACTTTTGATCCTTTTCGGACTCCTTAAACGAAAAGGTGCCTGTGAGCGTCTTGTCACTTCGTGCTCATTAAATATTCGAAGGAGACTAGAGTCATCTTTTATCCTTTTCTCGACTCTTAAAAAATGAAAAGGTTAAGTTCAATGTCTTAAAATTTATTTGGCCACGATAACATTTACCCAATTAGATTTTGTTTGCGTTAGCTTGAGTAGGATTCTTTCTCGCTCAATGGCATCCTTCCCTGAGTCCACCGGCCAAGGTGTTCCCCCTGATGGAAACCCTAGTCCATTTCCTTCTGTTGGAAATGTCGGTGTTCAGTATATCGCAACTTTGTCTTTGCCTGGGTTAACCATCGGTTTGCCCGTATGGTTGTTTTCAAACTCGGTGGTCTCGAGTGTGATAACTTCTGCTCCGAATGAACCCACCTCCCAGGTAATACCCACTTCGAATGTTACTTCCGAGGTCAATGCCGTCCAAACCACCACGACAGACAAAGCCTCGAAAGCAAAGAAGAAAGGGAAACCGAAGAATAAGCCAGATGAGGGTGTCAAACGCAAACCCAAGTATCCTTGTCTTATCTGTGATGAGGATCACTATACAAAGGACTGCCCCAGGCGGTCCGAAGTTAGTCGTTTGTTGAAAGGCACTCCCGGGACTCCTGCGGTGCTTAAAGAACCCTTTCCCTCACAGCAAACTCAAAAAACTCAAATGGTGGCTGACCCATCTCAGCCTCCCTCTTCCTTTGGTTCTCAAGTGTTTATGGCTGGAACGATACCCATCAATATCAGTACTCGAACAAAAGATTACCCGCCATCTACCGGGAAGGAGCCTGAGATACCCTCTAGTGCTCCTCCGTTCAGTTCGGGTCCACCACCACCTCCTCCACCCGAACAACGTCTTGCTGATTCCAAGGTGGACCCTTCCCCTTCTTCGCCTACTGCTGCGTCCTCATCTTCTACTTCGCCTGGTGAACCTCTGGATTCAAGTAACCAGGTGGCTAAGAAGAAAAAGAAGAAGAAGACAAAGAAGAAGAAGACCCCTAAACCAGAGGTTAAAGGTATAACCCAAGTCGAGCCACCTTGTGCTCCTCCGCGGAAGGTCAAATTTCCTTGTAAGTTGTGCAAGGAAGACCACCTTCTCCGCGATTGTCCTGGCATTCCCAGGGTTTTAGAAGTATGGTCTCATGATCCGGACCGCCCTGCATCGTCCTCTGTAGATCATGGCGATGTTACCTTATCACCTGGAAACGGTAAGGGAAAAGAGAAGATTCGAATCCCTTGTAAACTTTGTGAAGGCAATCATCCCCTTCACCTTTGTCCATTCATGGATCGAGCCTCTATTGTATTGGAAAGTCTTACAACTCCCTCAACCCAACTTCCTACTGGTTATCAACGTCTTTCTGCAATTGCAGAACGTTCCCCTGCTGACAAAGAAATCAACCAAGATTCCTCTCTTGTCCAGCCTCCTCTTCCTGAATCTGGCTCTGCCAAGACTGTTCCAGACCAACCATTGGTCGGAAAGAGTGTCGACTCGAGTTCACCACCCGCCGATCACTCTATTTCGGAAGAGCATCATTCTCATGTTCTTCTCGTCTCCTCAGATTCTCCTACATCTGGAAATACCCCTACATCTGAGAGTCCTACAGCGCTCTCTCCCAAGCAGGGGGGCAATCATACGATTCCCCCACCAAGTAGTTCAGTCGCTTCCTTCGACTGGAGAAGTTTGACTACTTTCCGCCTCCCATCTCATGTGCCTTTTTGGGTCACGGTACACGCCTATGACAAGGTAATACCTGGCACTGTTTTGGATGAGGGGGCATCTGTTAGTCTTATGTCTGTCACTACTTGGCAAGCTTTGGGTTCCCCACAGCTTGTGCCCGTAGCATCGAATCTGACTGCTTTTGACGGAGGATCTAGCCAACCATTAGGGCTCCTTCCAAAGTTCCCTATTACTTTGGGAGGCAAGACCGTCTATATAGACGTATGGGTTACCCAAGGTGCTGTAGACTTCAATCTTCTCCTTGGTCGTGACTATGTTTATGCCATGGGGGCCCTCATTTCTTCACTTTTCCGTGTGGTTTGCTTTCCACACGATGGAAGAATTGTGACTATCGATCAATTATCGTTCGTTAGTCCACGGGTCCCCCCTGCGCAATCGTCATCCCCTCCTGGTTGTCATCCACCAGTTGCATCTGCCCCACCGCAGGTCAACTACGTGGCCACCTATCCCGTGCCTGTATCCAGCGATGCCGCCGTCGTGCACAGTGTCCTGGGGGCATTGGGTCCTGACTTCCGAGATGTTGACCTCCCACCGGGAGAGGCATTCTTGGAAGCCCCAACTTCTTATTCATTATGATGAAGTTCGGTCGGAGCATAGTTCGTTTTCCTATGTCAAGCTCCTTAAAAAATGAAACTAGGTCTGTCGGAGCATAGTTCGTTTTCCTATGTCAAACTCCTTAAAAAATGAAACTAGGTCTGTCGGAGCATAGTTCGTTTTCCTATGTCAAGCTCGCTAAAAAATGAAACAAGGAGCCGAGCATAGTTCCTGATCTCGTGTCAAGCTCATTAAAAAATGAAACAAGGGTTACGAGGATAGTTCTTTTACTGTGTCAACCTCATTAAAAAATGAAACACCTCCCTTTCAAAATCGAGTCTTTTGATTAAGATCTCGTAAAATACAAATTGAGTCTTTCATCGATCTCGAGAGTGAACCTTCATTCCATCCACTTTGTTGAATGCAATGAAGCTTGGGGGGCATGTACCTCGATTTGCGTCATTATACTGGGGGCATGCGAACTTATAACAAGCATAGTTTTCCGTTTCAAGCTTGTGTAAACATGAAACCGAATCCAAGCAAAGTTCTCCATGGTTCAAGCTTGTGTAAAAATGAACCCATACCTGATTTATATCCCGTGATTGCCTTTTATCTGCTAAATTCTGCTAGATGAGCCTTGGTTGTTTCATTCCATCGCCACCATCTCTTCGGCCGATCATATGCTTTCACCTGGTTGTTTATCCTTTCCTGAGGAACCGCAGCGATGAGTGGTCTTATTAGCCAGCCTCTTGACCATTACATGTTTCGAGCAAGTTCCACCATTACCGGAACCAGTTGCTACCCTTTATACCACTCATTCCTTCAGGACGAGTCGCCTTTACGCTCTTTTCTGACTCGTAAAATATGAAAAGATTGCCGAGTATTTTCCTTTTTGACTCGTTAAAGAGAATAAAATGGAGGTCTGCTTTCAGCTCTTTTCTGACCATTTAAAAACGAAAAGATTGCCGAGTTTTCCCTCTTGACTCGTTAAACGTTAATAAGGGGCGGTCGTTTTAAGTTCTTTTTGTCGACCGTTAAAACATAAAAAGATTACCGGGTTCTTGTCGTTTCAAACTCGTTAATGGTTATGAAACGACGTGATTTTGATCACTTTTTTACTTTTTCAGGTCGAAATCACTAATTATGAAAAGTACTCCTCGACCGTAATCGTCGGGCGGTTCTTTCGGGCATTATTTTATACTTTTTCGGGCCCGAGAGACACAACTTTACGAAAAAGGACACCCCTAGAGTTTCCTTTTCTGCTGTCTTTTCAAACTCTCTAAACATGAAAAGACGCCGAGTTCTTCGTTTGTCAGACTCGTTAAAACCTGATGACATCGGATTTTGTCGAAATGACACACCACAAGCATATGCTATCCCCATCAAGCTTGTTAAAAATAACTGGGGTACTCGCCAGAAATGGTGGGGGAAAAGAAAATTTTGGAACCATAATTATTGTTGTGTCGGCAGTATGTCGCTCTTGAACATGGCACTCCTCTGCTTTCGTGTCTGGGTGGGGACATCTCATCTCATCTTTCACTTGCTTCCATGGACTTGGGTACCTTATTTGACCTCTCATCCACTCATTGCCTCGTCATCATGACCTTTGATACATTGATGTCAAATACTGCCGATTCCATTAATGTGCCGCCGATATGTTCAAGAGAAGTTGACCTCTACAAAGAAACAACCTCCCTCTGATAGTTCGCACAATCTTGATTCACAACATTATCTCTCTGTCTCGTGTCGATGATGTGGGAAACATTATGGCCCACCTTCGATCAAAGTCACTTCCTGTCGACTTCAACTCATTATCCAGGAAATTGATCTAGAGACTCCTTTCCGGTGCCTTGGAGCCTGCATGCCTCAATGGCAGGTTCTTCGTGTTCGACGTGAGGTTTTCATCATTGGCCTCCGATCAAATGATTCTACGGGCGTTCGACTTCAGATCATTAATTCACGCACCGTAGATTGTACCTATAGTACCTTGAGGACCATTGTCATTATTGGTGGTACCTCTCACTTCTGTTAACAGTTTCCACTATTGACTGGTAATCAGACGATGTTCATGCATGTTCGACTTCAGCTCATATATTCACATGCTTGAACTTGTACTCTTGTTCGGGTCGAGATGGAGCGCAAGACCCTGGATTGTGTCTGTTGTAATCCAGGCGTGATTCTTGATACTTGACTCATTCACTGGATGGCTGCGACCATACCTGAGTCAATTCATTGATCCTAACCAGATGGCTGCGTCCATACTATGGATCTAGATTATTTATGTACTCTCTTATGGATGGCTGCGACCATACCACGTACATCATGTAATTGAACTATCAGTCATGTCTCTTAACACAGATCCTCGGCGACAGTAACTATATGTGTTCTTATGTGTTCTTGTGTGTTCTTGTAAAGCATTTCACCCCTCTCCACCTCTCGGACTTCATGCTTTAGGGGGCATCTGTTACACAGTAATTTGTCACCATCCCTGTTACTCCTCTTGTCGTACCTTGGAGGACTCATCCCGGGAGTTATAAGAAGTGACAAAGTCTAAAAACACTTGCATTATGTTCCCCTGAGTATGTACTTCATGTTCCCTGAAAACACCTTCTACAGATTATCCCTGAAAAGTGCTCTTTTTCCATTGGCGCAAGTCCACAGTATCTTACCAGCGCCAATCATGGAGATCCTCAAAAGAGGGCGCGACCATTGGCGCTCTGTCTTAGAGCAGCAGTCGCGCCAACCAAGTTTAGTCATGCTTTTTGCCTTAACGCACGTCTGACTGTTGTTTCCTTCATTACATGGAGCTTTTTGAGGATAAAAAATTAGTCTTATGTCGAGCTCTATCCTATCTCCATCTTTAATGGCTTTTGGGGATAATGTTAATCCACAATAGGTGTCCCGGTTCATCGTATCCTCCTCCCTTCTTCATCTATATAAGCTTGTCCTTATGCATTTGACAAGCTAGTGCTAGTCGTTAGTCATGGAGTGCTAGATGTTGAGTTCTTGAGTTCTTGGAGGAATGCTAGTGAATGCTAGAGAGGTTATGCTGCCAGAGAGGAGATGCATTGCAAGACACATATAGTTACTCGCCCAGCCAGGAGAGGTTCAACGTCAGAACCATGGTTGTAACTTTTCCTGTTTATTATTAATTAATGAGCGACTACTATTATAGTTCCAATCTCATTGTCTATTATGGTGATGTGTTGATTTATTTCCTTTCTGACTGAAATATAGTTATGCCTTGGTAGATGTTATGTTGGTATCTGTCTCTTCCTTTGCATGTGCAGGTGTTCGTTTATGATCTGCTGGAACGAGAGAGCGGGAATATCAACTCTGCTTCAATCATAGCGTTGGACTCCAGGTTGGTCTTCTTAATTCACCTTTGATGCATAACTAGGAACTTGCGTAGCAGCGTGGTTTGATTGTGGCTAGTTCTGTTTTAGGCTAGTGGGATCGCCTCTGTCCGCAGAGGGGATTTACCTCACCAACAGGTATGGTTGTGGGGGCTCACATCTTTCTTTTTTTTTTCTTTAAACACGGTCGGATATTAATTATATTGCAAAAAAAAACACAGAGGAGCATACTCCTATTACAATCGGTGAGGTTTGGATTCAAGTAGAAAGATGAAAATGGGAGCGTAGTCCCTGTTTCTAAGCTTGAAATCCAATGTTTTATGTATTTCTTTGACTATCTTGGCATATTTCCTTACATACTGTCCTAAAAGTAAAATAAACTTGTAGTACATTAACTAATTATTCGATTTCTCAATATTGGTTGACTAACTGCTCCTATTGAGAGTGGTGCTTCTTGCTTTGCTGAGCAGAGTTTTCCCCTTCCTGGCTCTAAGTGATTGACTTGATATAGGCTATGGCTTCCTCTAGATGCTTACATTTGTTTTTGAGTTCTAGTATTTCGGCTTTCTGATTATCTATATCTCTCTGTTGATAAATGTTCTCCCTTCTCATTTCTAACCTGAGTTCCTGGAGTGCATCATTGAACCTGCCTATCATGAACTTATTTGCCCTACATGTTAGGCATTTGTCATTTTTTGCAACTCTTTCAATAGGATTGCATTCCATTTTGATCCACTGACTTGCTATATTTTTTGCAGATTTTCTATTCCTCTTGTGTGTTCTCTTACTATTCTTGTTGTCGTATTGAGTGTGCCTTCTGTTGATATTTTTTTGCTCTGATTCTCTATTTTTTGTCGAATGTACTTCTTTTAAAGAGAAGTTTGACTTGGATCAACCTATTACCCCCCAAGAGAGAGTGAAACATAGCCACGCCCAATCTGGAATAGAAGAGATGCTCTGTGGCTGATTTGATGAGATGTCTACAGGAATCTTTGAGATGGCTGAGTGGGTAATGAGGAAAACACAATGGGAAGACAAATGACTCTTCAAGAGGTGATGAATATTTCGATAAGAGGAAGACTCACTAATAGATTGACACAGGGAAGTGAAGGCACTGAACAGAGAGCTATACTGATTCAGTGGAGTGATACACAGGATGGTGTTGAGTACTCTATGCCTGTTGATGATCACGAAGTTGTGATTGTTGTTACCGTGATTAGGGATGGCTGAGAGTGTAATGGAGAGATTGTAGAGGGAAGACTGACTCTGGGGAGGAGTTGAAGATTTCGGGGGAAGGAAGATTCACTGATATATTGACACAGGGAGATGAAAACACATAACTGAGAGCTTTTGCGATTCATGGGAGGAATACGTAGGCTAGTGTGGAGAACACTATACCTATTGATGATAGTGAGGATACGAGTGTTGTTGCAGTAATTGGGGTTGGGCACTCGTTTACAATTTATGAACTCACATTGTCTTTGAGACTTGACACTGATATGACGGATAACAGCTTGCTTCATGCAGAGAATATCTCTATCCTCCTTGGCCTGCGGGCTTGGGATGGAGGCAGATTTGTTTTGGATTTTCTGATTATACACCTGTGGATACCCATTGAGTACATTTGCTAACATATCTACCTTGTGATCTTCTGGTGTACTCTCCCAGTTATTTTGATTTTCCTCACACCTTTTTCCATTGTTTTTCTCTTTCCTCATGGAGAATGAGATAGATTATGGGATGGAGCTGCAATATATTTCTTTATTTTCCTTGATGCTTCTTGCTTCTCGTTCTGTTGCTTTATTAGCGAGGTTATCAGCCTTTTTATTATGTTCTCTCAGAACATGTTTGAAGTTGACCATTCATGAGCCTCTTAAGTTCAATCTTATCCTCTTGTAGATTCTGTTCATAGCTGAAATATTGGGATTTTTACTTTTTATCATTGCTTCAATAACCATTGTTGAATCTCCTATTATTATAGGATCTCAAATTGCTCTTTTTTTTTAATATCCTTGAGCCTAATAGAAGACTGTATGCTTCGGCTTTGTTATTTGTGGTTTCTCCCAAGCCCCATTCGTAAGTAACAATCTCTTTCCCATCTGGATCACTTATCACTCTGCCTGCCCCTGCTTTCCCTGGGTTGTGTTTTGATGACCCATCGAAAAGAAGACTGAATCTATTTTGTTTTTTCCTCCACTCTTCGAATTCTTTTTCGTTCATCCTTAATTTCCAATTTCTTGTTGTAGGGGCTTTCTTTGGTCCTGCTTTCGTAGTGTGTTCCAATATAGCTTTTCCAATCCAATCTCTCTCCTCTTGCTGCAGATTGTTGTGGTCCACTGATGACATCCCTTTAGTGTTTAATATTTCTGAAACTAAACCCCAAGTTTTTGATAAGATTTTACCTGTTCTTGGCTTTTGATCTTTGAATATGCTTTTATTTCTAGTTAGCCAAATCTGCCAGCACAGAACTGTTGGAAGGCATTTCCAAAGCCTGATTATTGTAGCCTTATTCTTTGTAGTGTAAGGGTAATTCTTCTCCCATGTCTTATAAAACTTTGAGAAAGTGTTTGTGAAGTTTAAATTGATTTACAGCGGGCTTGAAATATGCTTCCAGCATTCTCTAGATATCCTACATTCTAGAAAGAGATGATGTATGGACTCTTCTATCTGGCACATGGAGCACCTAGAAGGACACTGAATTCCCCTTTTTTTCTTTTTTTCTTTTTTAAGTTTTTAGTAGTTAGAATTTTTCCTTTGAGAAGAGTCCGTATAAATGCTTTTATTTTAAGGAGGCATTCAGTCTTCCAAGACAATTTCCAGAGGTTCCATTCTTGATGGTTTTAGTGATCTTGAAGTGCTTTATACCCTGTTTTAACCGTTTATCCTCCTCCACTTGGATCTCAAACAAAGTCGTCCTCTTCCTCAATGCTCATGGGTGCTGCCCCTTTGAGATGTTGCTTTAATTTCTCCCATTATCCTTTCAAATTTACAGGGATTGTTGTGATTTGCCACTCATGCCAAGTTTGTTGATCCCATGCTGAAATTGAATGAAGAGTATTCAACCCTCTTTCTATCATCCATATTTGTATGCCTAGGAGGTCCATTTGAAGGTTTAGAGGCTCTTTTCCCATGATTATATCATCCCGGATTGACACTGTTTTCCCATTTCCTAGAGTTTTAGATATATGATTCCTGATTGAGGGGATTATTTTCTTAACGAGTTTCCAAATTTGTGTGCAAGACCTCACAGGGATGTTGTTAGTCAATAACTTTGTTCTTGTTTCATTCAAGTATTTTGTGGCGAGGGATTTTTTCCACCAACTTTCCTTTCCAGTTATCATTCTCCAAATTATTTTCATTCCTAGACCATTGTTCATTAAGCCTGGTAAACATATGGATAAACCCCCCTTTTCATATGGTAGTGTGACTTGATCCCACTTAACCAAGCTGAAATTTTTGTTCTCTTACTTCCCTCCCTGCCAGAGAAAGCTTCTTATGATTAATTCCATTTGCTTGTGCGCGCTTGCCGGAGCTAGAATAATCGCATATTGATATATTGGTAGAGCTGAGAGTAATGCCTTTATCATAATCACCTTGCCTGCCATATTGAGCCACATCATACCCCATTTTTTATATTTTATCTTTCATTTTTTCAACTTGTTTGCTCCATAATTCAGCTTTCACATTCTCTTTAGCTATTGGGAGTCCTAAATAGGTGAAGTATGTCCATCTTGCTTATGTTGGAATCTCTAAGATTTGCGAGATACTCTGCATTATTCTTGGTGGATTGTTCCAACCATATATTCTACATTTCGAGTTGTTTAAAAGCCCTCCGAATACCTGAAGAAAGTCATCCAGAACTTTTTTAAATCTTCTTGCTATTATACTTGATGCCCCTCCCAATAAAAGGGTGTCATCAGTAAAAGGGGAATGGTTGATATTTTTGACTCGTCTTGCAATTTGGGTACCTGTAATATTTTTTTCTCTTCTTTGTTTTTCTAATGCAACACTTAGCGTTTCAGCCATTATAATATATAGGAATGGTGAGAGTGGACATCCTTGTCTCAACCCTCTTGAGCTCTGAAAGAAGTTGTTGGGTCTTCCATTTATTAGAGACGCTATCCAAGGGGTCGAGATGCAGGCCTGTATGGTCTCTATTATATCTTGAGAGAACCAATTTTTTTAAGAACTGTTGTTAGATATGTGTGGCTGACTCTATCAAAAGCATTTGCCATGTCTAGCTTTATGATAATTCCTTTCTCTTTCCTTTGAATGCTAGTGTGAATAGCTTCCTGAACAATAATCACATTGTCAATTATTTGCCTGCCAAGGACGAATCCATCCTGATTTTTAGAGATTACTTCAGGGAGAACTCTCTTTATTCTGTTGGCTATTATTTTTGTTATAATTTTAAAAGAGGAGTTACAGAGAGATATTGGTCTATATCTGTTGAAAGTTGTTGGATTGGAGTTCTCTGGTATTAGAGCCAGATAAGATGATTTGGTATTTCCTCCCATTTTTTTTTTGAATACATTTTTTATCATTCTCAGATTATATTTTTTATGACATTCCAGTGCTGCCTATAAAAGGCGATTGTGAAACCATCTGGCCCCGGAGCCTTGTCTGGATGAAGACTCCATATTTCTACCAACACTTCTTCTTCAAAGATTTCTTTGTTTATTTCTGAATTTTGATCATCACTTATTTTTTTTTGAATGTGTTGTTGGAAGTCCTTGTGATCTGCTTGCTGTTCATTTGATGTTAATAGACCTTTGAAGTGTTTATGGGCTACTTTTTTTAATTCCTACACTCCCTTTATTTCTTGCCCATCCGCTTTAATTTGGTCTATGTGATTTCTAGCTCTTCTCATTTTCATTGTGTTGTGAAAGAAAACAGTATTTTTGTCCCCAACTTTCAGCCATATGCATCTAGATTTCAATCTAAGTTCTTCTTCTTCTTTTCCGTTTTCTCTGTATATTTCCCAAAATAATTCCTTTTCTTTCAAGTAGTCCTGCTTATCCTCCTCTTTGTTTTCCTTGTCTTCTTGTATGCTTCCCATTTTTTTTACAACTCTATTTTTCTTTCCTTTTTTTTTAAATTCATTCTCTCTTGCCCATATTTTTAACTTTATTCTCAGATTTTTTAATTTTGTTTCTCATACATAATGGGGTGATCCTGTAATATTTTGTTCCCATCCCTCTTTGACTTCATTTCTGAAGTCTTCATTGCTGTCCCAGATTGAGTTGTATCTAAAAGGAAGAGGGCCTTGGTTGTCCATTTTGCCCAGTATGATTGTTACTGGTTTATGATCCGATGTTGTTGTATGTATAATTTTGGACTTGACAGAGATGTATTCAGCTGCTATGTTTTCTTGAACTAAAATTCTATCCAACCTCTCCTTTATATTACTCTTTCTCACTCTCTTATTGCTCCAAGTGTATTTCCCATTACTTGGCGGGATATCAATTAAATTGTGTTGCTCCATTATTGCTTCCAAGACTTCTCTTGACGGATCCGCATGATAATTTCCTTCAAATTTTTCTTCTATGTTTCTAACCAGGTTTAGATCACCTACCAAAATTATTTTCCCATTTTGACTTCCTGTTAGAGCTTCTTTTACTGAGTCCCAGCATTGTTCTTTTTCTTTATAATGGTTTCGAGCATATATGTTGATGAAGCTATATTTTTCCTTTGTGTTGATTTCCTTTAAATCAATTTTGATCCAATGCTTATCATTTTTTTGATTTGTCATTTCCCATTTCCCTTTTTTTCCAAAGGGTGCAAATTCCTCCTGAGGCCCCTGTTGCCTCTAGCGCTAGTCCTTCATAATTTTTTAATTTTTGAATCATTTTTCCAGTTTCTTGATTGTTTGTTTTGGTCTTCTGGAACATTAAAATGTCCGACACTTCTTTCATTAGAATGTCTCTCACTGCATTTATTTTATAAGTTGTACTTAGACCACGACAGTTCCAAGAGACCACTATCATTATTTATTGATTTGATGGTGTACAATACCCTTCCCTCTCTGCTAATTTTTCTCACTGTTTCCTGAGCTTTTCCCAAGGAAGGAGTCCATTGGTTGTTGAGTGCCTAGAGCCATCTCTTTGGCTGCTGCTTCATCCCTTATTTCCTTATTAGATTTTCTGCCTACTTTTTTTGGTGTTCATTGATTTGTTGAGTCTCTTTGGATTGGTTTCTGGTTAAAATACGGTCCACTGATGGAGGGGGGAAGGGGAGAGCGAGGATTTGAAGGGAGGGAGGACAAGATGGGGGGGTTATGGGAATGTGAGGGGGATCGGGGTGAGGGTGGATCAAGAGAGTCTTCCAAGGGCCCAAATGATCCAGGTCCGGGTGTGAAGAAGGACCTTTCCAAGACCTTTTACTTTCGTGATGTATTAAAATTGCATTTTAAAAGAACATTAACAAATACAGCTGCGGACTGTAAAGAAGAGGAATATAACAATCATCAGCACATGAAAACAAAAGTCGTTGATAACGGAGTTCGTCCAGGAGGGACTACGTCTCCAAGCCCCGTGTCAAGATGGTGTAGGCCGTTGCATTATGTGTTGTCAATAAAGATGATGTACACAAGAGATGATGTCTTGATCATACAAGTAAGAGTGCCCTCATGCAGGAGTGGCTCTAAGAGATGTTCCAAACTAGAACTCTCAATCAAAAAACTCCTATCAGTATGACACAAAAACAAGCATGGTGCGCATCCCGCCAACATGGGACAAAAGGGATGTCAAAGCAAAAACACATGCATGACGACAACAAGAGTATCCTAGCAACATACAACAAGGGATCTCAGAGCATAACACAAAGAGTTATGATAGAAAGTACATCACATAGAAAGATTCCGCATCAAATCAAGCAAGGAATCATGACAACATGTAATAAACAAGATCCTGCATCAACATCAATCAAGGATCTATGCAATATAATGCAGAAAGAAGTACATGAACACATCATATACCTCACAACCAAGGGCCATCTGAAGAAGTGGATGTCACACTGCTGAAGCTACTCGGACCATCGATCTCATGAAAATGGCTGCTCGCATATGAATGTGGACATCTGCACTGGTAGTTAAAAAAGTGACTAGAAGAAGAAATGAGAGAATAATAAATTTGAAGACACCATCAGATTTGTGGCATCGAGTAGTGCTGAATCGACTGTCCAAAATCCAAATTCTGAGAAGTTGAGAATTCTGGGCTCAAGGAATCTTTTAGATTCCCCCCGGGATTCCTCAAAGATTATGTTCCATGGATGGACTGTAAATCTGCAACCAGATGATGAATATGATCTCGCCATTGTGATCCCTGTGGAAAACCATGAAAAGCAAGTATAAACTTGACTATATTCTAACATGCAAAAATTTTACCTCCTTGGGAAAATTTCAAGGCTCATGGTTCTGCCTCCTGTTTTTGCTGAAATCATGGTTCCAAGTGCATTTTGGAAATGAACGAAAAATGCAAAACTGTGATGGAGAAACGAACAACACCATTGTGCTCGTGGCGACGAGAGGTGTAAAAACCATATGTCAATTTCTGACAAAGTGAAAAATTTTCCCTCTTGCAAAATTCATGGTTCCTACATTAAAAAATAATTAATCCGTCTGAAATCCGTGCCCACCCTCTGGTTCCTCCATCTGCCCCGTGCACTAAAGAAATTCGTGTTAATATAACTTTTCTGGGTGGATAAAACAAGGATTGCTTTCTTGGCGTGTTGGTTAAGCGAATAGTTTGAGGTAGGGAGGTTAGGGGATCAAATCCCGCCCCATGCCAAATATACATGCAGTGTTTTAATTTTACACAATGGCACGTTTAGCTTTGCATTAAAACTAGCTGTGAGTTGGTGCGCTATTTATGACTGTTTCATTAATTGAGTTTTGGGTTGGCACATTTATGTTTATGTGTGAAGCATAATATTTTTGGTTTAAGTTGGTTATGGGGCCGGCCCGCGTGGCCGAGCGGGTTCAACTCCCGCCAGCCTCACCATTAATAGTACGTAGGTTGGTTGGGGGGTGCTGGGGTTGGTGCCCCCCACCCCCTTTTAATATTTTTGTTTTTGTTTTATTAAACACATAGCACACTTTGAAAATTTCAGAGTTTTAGGTCGTGGGAGTCAAATTAATGACCCCACAATTTCACCCAGAATTCGGCCGGCGCTGGCTGGAATCTGGTGGCCGGGTTCGGTCGAAATTGTGGCCTCCTTAAGCTGCTCAATGATAAAAAAGTCAACCCAACTTTGACTACTTCTAACTTTCGCATCCGGACTCGGATTGACGAACCATTCGCACTGCCGTGATCAGGAAGACGAGATCTACGTTCTAGTCCTGGTTTAGGAATAATCCAAACACTTTGTGTTCTGAGCTTCCCTGAGTCCTCTTTGTCTTGTGTGTCCCTCTGGAGCCACCTAGATCACCAAAGGGGTTTGAATTTGTGAGGGTTGGAGGGAAGACAATGGAAAGAGATGGAGGAGAAGATTCATTTGAGACCTGGGGCTGCGATGAAGGGGGGGGAGGTTTCTTGTTGGTGGATTTCTTCCTTTTTACTTGTTCCCATTTATTTTCTGGTTCCTCAACACTTTCAATTTCTTTTTTTTAGAACGTCTATTTTCAAAATGACCATATTCGTGACATACTTTGCATTTGAATGGGCTTTGCTCGTAATCCAACTATTGTATATGCGTCCATTGATCTACCTTGATCTTGATCGCTTATGGAAGCCCTTTTCCTAGATCCACTTCCACGCATATTCTGGCACATGCATGCATGTTGTCCTTCGGTTCACATCTGCCAATATATTTCCATACTGCATTTCCTATGGCTTTTACTGACTCATCTCCCCAGCAGTGTAGAGGGAGATGAGGTAACCTGACCCACATTAGCACTGCACTTGGTACATCCATTTCAGGATCGAAGTCTGGAGTCCATCGATTTAAGTATAATCCTCTGGTATCCATGAAATATGGACCATTTCTGAATATTAGATCTCTGTCTTCTTTTGTTTCAAAATGAAAGGTGTAGTATCCTCTTTCGCAGAACCTTATTGAGATTTTCCCATTGATGGTTGAGCTCCAATTTCTTTCGACCCATTTTTGAACCGATTTGGGTGACAACCATAGGCCAGTGAACTGTCCAACTAAACCACGTTCAGTAAGAGACAACGCTACTCTGCGAGGGAGAGTAGGGGGGAGAGAGAGATTTCTGGATTATCATCGAGTTTTTTTGACAAACTTGTTTACTATTGGCCTGATTCTTGGAGGTCCTGTTGCAGTTATAAGAGAGGCAAACACATTGGCTGCATCTTCATTTCCATGTAGTCGTTCTGGAGGTGGTTCACCCTCATCTAGAGGATCCATTGGCTCTGAGATCTCAGCAGTAGGAGGCCGCTGAGTGGCGGCTGCGAGTAGAGTGAGGACCAGTTAGGTCACGCAGGGCAGCAGTAGAGGCGCGCGATTCACTCTTAGTGTTTAGCAAGTATATTGATGTTGCAAATGCCACTTAGGCTCACATCTTATTAACGATATAAAAATCAAGATATTATTTAAGTTAAAATTAATTTTTAATCTAATTAATAAAAAAATTATAACCAAATTAAAGAAAATAGATAATAAAACTACATGATAAAAGTAAAAGTTTAACATTATTAATTATAAAATAGTTTTTACTTAAAAACAACAAAGCAACCGAGACTAATTATCCTTATTTTTGAATACTCATTAAATTATTGAGAGGACAGGCTCATTCTACAACCAGTATGAGGGGACGTGTAAATTTGTTTGTCAGTGTGTGCCCCTTTAAAATAAAAATAAAAATAATGTTTTAAATAGAAAAGTAATGTCAACTATAATTTAAAAAAAATGAATATGTTCTAAAGTAATTAGAAGTAAAAAAATGTGTGAAAGCCTGTTTACCATGATCTCAAACAAATCTGAAGCTGCCATTCTGAAAATTGATTTACAAAAAGATTTTTATTGTTTAGATTGGGGGTTCATTAGATGCTTATTAGCAAAGATCGGCCTAAAATCAAATGTCATAAACTGGCTCATGGCGTGTGTAGAGAACGTGAACTATGCTGTCATTATAAATGGGATTCCTTCTCCTTATTTCCCAGCAGAGAGGGGGCTGTGTCAAGGATGCCCTCTCTCCTCTGCTGTTCATTCTAGCAATGAACTCTCTAAGCCTTCATATTAATAAGGCAGTTTCTGAAAATAGATGCAGGCCAGTGAAGATTTGCCGCAACAACTATATCTCGCACAACTTATTTGTCGATGATGTTCTCATTTTTGCAATGTTGTGCAGGATCTCATGGATATGTCTCAATGACATTCTAAATAGGTTCCAGAATGCTACGGGTTTACAAATTAACAAATCTAAATCCATTCTCTACCACAATGATGCCAATATGGAAACAGTGGAATGGATTGCTATGTTGTTTGGAGTAGAGACGAAGTCTATTAAGGATGGTTTAAAATATTTGGGTTTTCAGCTAAAGGCAAAGGGTTACTCTAAAGAAGATTGGCAATGGTTAATAGATAGATACTATAAAAAGATCTATGCCTGGGAATATAAATGCCTATCTATGGTAGGGAGAATTGTTCTAACTCAAGGAGTTCTAACTCAACTTGCTGTATATTGGGCACACATTTTCTTTCTCCCTGCAAGTATTATACAGAAAATGAACAAGATATTCGCAAACTTTATATGGGGCGGAAAGTCGGAACAGGGAAAATATCATCTTGCTAAAATGGAAAAAATCTCTATGCCGAAGAATTCAGGAGGATGGGGTTTATTGGATTTGAGGGTTTTCGGAAAAGCGCTTCTATGCAAATCACTGTGGAGAGGCATTTTCGGGGAAGGGCCGTGGAGCACTACTATTAAAAAAATATATATGAAAGGCAAAGGAATGGAATACTGGTTCAGATTAGGTAGGATTGGAGTCAAGTACGGGTCATGTATTTGGCTGAGTCTTCATAAAATAGAGCAATATTTCCTAAAGAACCTAAATTGGCGCTTACAATCGGGCAGTAGAATCCTCATTGGGATAGATCCCATCATGTGCGGGAAAGAGAACATCTCCATCCCTGAAAGGCTTCTATTTTTCCTCCATAGCAAAGGTCTTTTTAAATGGGATAAGCTTATAGCGGGATGGAATGGCCCTCTTCCTTTATGGAAAGAGGCCTGTGATCTAGGTATGTCAAAACCTATGTCAAGGCAATGGAATGCTGTCAGGGATGTCTTGAGATGCTGCAATTTTCATCGGTCCAAACAGCATGATTATCTAACCTGGAAGGCGCAAACAGCGAACACACAAGTCTGTGTAAAGGATATCTATTCAGATATGATTGGTTTTAAGACCATGCATTCCAATCCTAAATTCCCATCAGCTTTTTGGAAAACTGGATGCTCTCCCAAACTAATTTACTTCTCGTGGCTGGTGTTCCACAATAAAAATATTTCCTGGGAGAATCTAAAGAAAAGGAATTGGCATGGGCCGAGCAGATGTTTAATGTGCGAATCAGAAGAGGAATCCAATTTTCATATGTTCTTCCAATGCCAATTTATTAAGCAAATATGGCATGAATTGGCAGTTTTATATGGCTTTCCTCTTGTTTTTCATGCTTCAACACATACAGCTTTTGAATGGTGGAATGGGCAGAGAAATTCTTGGATATCTATCATTATTATTGTCCTATGGTGTGCATGGAGATGGAGGAACAGGAAGATCTTCAAAGAAGTAAAAGAGCCTCTCATGGATATTTTACAACACATCATATCCATCTATGACTCTGCCCCGAAAAAGCAGCCCAAAACGAAAGCTGGCAACAGATATGTGCAAGAAGATGATCTCTCTAGGACTCCAAGGGCGTTTTTTGATGGCGCTGCTCAGCAAAACTCTTGTGGCTGTGGGTTACACATTATAATGAACGAGAATATTCAATATTTCATTTCATGGCATGTAGGAAAGGGCACCAACAACATTGTTGAGGCGTGCGCCCTTGCGGGTCTCTTCGCTTTCTGTATTTTTTTGACATACAATCCATTTCTATTTTTGGAGACTCCAAGATCATGGTAGATCATGTCAAAGGAAAGTGCAATATCAGGATCCCACACCTCACTAGTTGGATGGACAGGATTATGTTTTACTGGGGAATTATGAGAGACAGATCCATTCAGCATATTTTCATGGCTCAGAACCAGCAAGCGAACTGCCTGTCAAAGGATGCTCTTCTCCTACCAACAGGTACCTGGTCCATGAAGGTAAGATTTGGCGAGGAATCCTATGTCATACAAGATTTCTCTCTCCCTGGCTTTTAATCTCCTTTCAATTATCCCACAGGTCCGCTTTTAATCTCCTTTCAATTATCCCACAGGTCCGCTTTTTTGCCCCCTTTCTTTTTTCATCTCGGCATCTATATGGAATATGATATGTCTTAAACAATCTCTGTTTTCATCTCAGAATCTGTATGCTGTAAGATCAATTTGGAACACAACTGTACAATCGCCTCCTCCTCATAGAGGGACTCATCCTCTAGTTTTTGTTCCTTTTGTTATTTGACTCTCCAGCTTCATATGCTTGTCAATGTACTATCTGAATCCTTTATTTAGTCTCAATATAGTACAATTACGCTTTTTCTTCCTGGAAAAAAAAGATGTTCAAATCTTATATTTTTGAAAAATATTTCAATAAGAAATTTAAATAAATTATTTGAAGATCTGAGTTAACAAAAAAAAATGTGTGAATTAGATGTTCAAATCTTATACTTTTCAAAAACATTTCAACAAGAGATTTAAATAAATTATTTGAAGATCTATGTTAACTAATTTATATCGATATCAACTTCATATATATCTATATATAGAAATAAAATTTAAGTTTTTATGGTTAAAATTTTTATTTGGTCCTATATATACTTTATTTAGCATTCAAAAATACAGTTTAAATAATGAGAAATAACACATTGTATTTTGCACTCTAAAAAAGTTTGTACATGAAGAAATTTGATACCTCTCGGTTCATGTTAGATCCGTACTTAAAATGGATCTATGTTGGTTATTAATTTTATCCTTTAAAGTGTTTCACAAAAATAGTAAAGACAAATATTTACAATTCCTCCATTTTGCTTCTAAATATTGTCATTTACATTTGAAGCAAAATTACATCTTGTGAAAAATATTTCAATAAACAATCCAACTAAAATGAATTAGACATATTTTAAATAAAATAAACACACACAAAAATCAAAATCATTATTATTTTTAGTTTATGATTACTGAAATAGATTGGACAGTTTTTAAATAAAATAAACACACAGAAAAATCAAAATCATTATTATTTTTAATTTATGATTATGAAAACAATATAATTGTCTTATAACCTACCAAATTTAAATTAATATAAATTATTTGAAGAAAAATAAAAACATGTTTTTTCCAAAATAATTTCATATAAAAAATTATTCCATAAGTTGAGTAAAGTGAGAATGTTGAAAAAATAAGCATGTGTACGTGGGGACAAGTAGTCCAGACTCGTTAGAACTCTTCTTGGATTTTGCAAACCTCGCAAGGTATTTTCTTATTAATTTTTCGTGGTTGGTCAGAAATCCCCTTTGATTTTGCAAACCTCTCATATTAATTTTTCGTGGTTGGCTATGAATTTATTATCCAGCACCCGCCTTTTGACCCGCGCCCTGGGCAATAATCGGCCAATAAATCTGTGATATACCTTTTGTTTTCGTAATTAAGGAGACATAATTAAGGAAGACCCAGTTCGTGCAGCGAGTTTTTTTGAATAAAATTTAAATAAAAAAACTACTATTTACTAGTCATTGTCCCAAAAGGTACAAAGAAAGGCCGATAGGATTATTAAATTGGATTATTAAAGATGGTTCGTTCGGCATCAGTCAAAACAAAGAAGCAAAATTTAAACCAAAATGAAGGGAAAGAAAATAAGATCTGCGACTCAACAATTGCAACGAGCTCCTCCCTGAGCCACTTCCGATTTGTTGTGCATAGATCCTGAAATAATTCAAAATACCAAAAATAATTAAGTATCAGTCAATCATAATACCAGTGTTGAATCTTGAACATGAGATTCAATGAATCAGCAAAGTGACCATAAATAATTTCAAGATTTGACAAAAGTCTGACATAGGAACCTACAGCTGGCATTGATTGAGTAGCAAAACAAAACGTCCTAATGTTTTCCAAAACTATGCACAACCTAGTAAAAAAGGTTAAGAAAACAGATAAGGAACGTAGAGTTGTACTAAAATCTTTCAAGATGCAAACAATGACAGAAATTAACGCACCCTGAAAATGATAGACATATGCCACAGTCTGAATATACTCTTTAAGATTATGAAGAAAACAAACAACTGTTATAATCAGTCAATGACTTCAGTCATAACACGGCCGTTTAATGCTGAACATGAGATCCAATGAATCAATAAAGTGTCCATGAATAATTCAAGAAGCCTACATCTGCTCCTGATAGAATGTCAAAGGTCTCAGTCTTTTCCAAAACTATGCGCCAACTAATAAACAGGATGAATAAAACAGATTAGGCTCCACTCCCCTAAAAAATGAAACAAGCCTAATAGAGGCAAAATATATTAGGAATGATTTTCCGAACAGAGACCCGTCTAGGTAGCTATGTAACAAATTTATATAAGTAAAAAAGGCATGCTGTAAAAGGAATTTAGACAAATTATACAAGAAGCTTTTAAGATGCAAACAATGATAAGAGTTGAGACGTCCTGAGAAGGGCAGACAGATGCCACAGTATCAATTCACTATAGAAGAGTACAAAAGAAGAAAACGCTATTGATGTATGTGTCAAGGACTTCCGTCATAATTCCGGTGTCCAAATTCCGGTGTCCAATGCCGAAGATGAGATCTGATGAATCAACAAAGAGACCACAGTAAATTCAGGAAGTGGACAAACTTCTGACTAAGAAGCCCACATCTGGCCCTGATAGAGATTAGAGTGGCAAAACAAAAGGTCTTAGTCTTTACCAAAAATATACACCACCTACTAAACAGAATTATGAAAGCATATCAGGATCCATTCCCCTAAAAGTTGAAACAACCGCAGTTGACCTGGAGATAAATTACATTAAAAAATGACTCACAAAAACACAGACCATCTATTCAGCTATCTAACAGACTTTAGTAAGTAAAGCAAACATTCTAGAAAATGAGTGTAGCATTTCATCAAAATACCTCATGTGAATTTATTTCAACAGTCCACTTGTCAATAGTCCAATTGTCAACACCCTTGGCACCAAAGTATTCCGCTACTTTGAAGTGGCTGTTTAATTTAATCACCTCGAATTGCTGCATATTGCATAGAAAAGTCCCATTAGGCTGACTTTCTCCTCTTCTCCTTTTCTTCCCAAAAATATATTTCTAATGTTAAAGGTGGAATATGCATTACCTGCTCGACCAAGCTAACGGTGGGTGCTAGGAAAATTATAATTCCTTTTTCTTTTCGCTCAATCAACTCACACCCAATTTCCTTTATTAGCAGGACTGCGATCAATGTCTTCCCGCAGCCTGTTTCCAGATAAGCAATTGTATTATTCTCCGTGGCCAGCGCTAAAAAAATTTAATATAGTAAAACATAAAATATAATATAAAATATTAGTTTCAAATCTTATTAAATAATAAATCGATCCCAACTACAAACGCTCGTAACTGCACTCAAAGATATTAATCTGTCAATCTATCAAACCCAGTACAAACCCCCAAACTGTGCTTAGAGCTGTCAATCTGTGAAACTAAACGCCAAATCATCATCAAACCCAGTACAAACGCCCAAACTGCGCTTAGAGCGGTCAATCTGTTAAACTAACGATAGCCATCATGAAACAATAAAACTCAAAGTTAAGTTGCTCAACCAGTTACATTTTAGATAAATAAATTTAAAATATTTTTGAAAAATAATTTAATTTAATTTATAATTTTTGTATTCAAGCTTTTTGATCCATAATGAATTAAACAAAGGTTTTTTGGTAGAAATTACATCTTTATATTGCTCTCTATTTTAGTCTTTGCCATAGTCTGTCACTTCATCTGGTCCTAATGATAAACCACACTTGTTGGTTTGAAAAGGATCGACCAAAAAATTCTCTCATATAATTTCTACCGAAAAACTTTGTTTAATTTATAATGTTAAACTTTACAAATAATTGTTTGATTTTTAATTAATTGAAATTTATTATCAAAAACAATAAATTGTGAATACATTATTACCTTCTTGCCACACAGAATAATAAGTATTAATGCACATATTAATGTGCAAAGACACTATTTTGTTTGGAAAATTATTTTTCAATTAAAATATATATAAATAACACTCTCACTGACACTGACGTTGACGTAGGCATATTTTTCTTTAGGGGTTAGAATTTAAGTTCCCTTGGTCACGCTTCATTTTGAAAATTTTTGAACATACCAAAATTGCGTAGGGTGTTTTAGCGGAATCCATTTAAATAAATAAAATAAGATAAATTTATGAAAAAGTTTATAAACCTATTTTGTTTTATAATTATTATTTTATATTTAATTAAAATCTATTAAAATTATATTATATATTTGAGTTGTACGATTTATATAATTATTAAAAGTTTAAAATCAAATTTATTTATATATTTAAAAACATATTTTACATAATTGTAATTTTTAAGAAGCCAAAAAGAATTTGTTAATATTAAGTAGTTAGAAAACAATTTGGTAAGGACCAAACTTTTGAATCAATGGATTAAAATAAATCTTTTCGAGGAAGAGGAAAGATTATTTGAAAAAGAAACATAAAAGAATGAAATAATACCTATTCTAATAAAGAATTGACAACTTTTCCATCAACCTATCCTGATCATTGTCCTAATCTAAAGTTATCATGAGATCAATCTCCTAATTGAAACTTATCATGAATATTACTTTACTATCATAAATATTCACTTGTATTAAAAGGTGTATGGTTACTTTTAGCATCTAAATTTGACAAAGTGTTTTTATAACATTTAATAATTACGTGGTTAGTTCAATAACTATGTTTTTTCCTATCTTCTATATATAAGGCCAAATATATTTGATTGGTCTTTGAGGTACTCTTGAGACTGAATAAGAATTTTCAAAGTCATCAGAACAAAGTTGATCATGTCATTTGTGGGAATTAAACTTAGATGGAGAGAATAATAACCATTTTTTCCCAAACATCAAATATAAATACAATTTCTCTTAAGAGGTCACAGGTTAAAAACTAAAGTAGGGTAGGAAAGAGCATGTATGCCTTCTTAGGCTTTAGTAATTAAATCGTAGAGATGGGTCCCTTATCCCATAAATAAACAAGGGGGTCTCATACACCAATCTGATGCCTAACTTTGTCATGACCTTAAAATTGAATTATGATTAAAACGAAAATTAACACATTCAAAATATAATAACCTTACATATATGACCATGCTAAAAGCCTAAGTAAATCATGCTCAATAAATAATAAGCACCATGTACTAAGCCAAACGTTTGACTCATTGCCCTTCAATCTTCTTTGTTGGATGTGAATAAAGTGATATTCAATGGATAGGATAGAAAGGCAGTAAGCCAATTATTGGCTTAGTGCATGGTACTTAATATTTAACATGAATGCCTTTACATCTCTAAGATCACAAATAGAAAATTCACCATACAACTCCTCAATAATGAATTTTAATGTGTATTATTGACAACCACCCACAATCGAAAATTCACCATTGACAACAATAGAAGAGCATTAATTTATTCTATCTCAATGCATAGAAGTACATATTGCACACTATCTCTATAAAGTTCAGGTTATCGAGTAGAGAAAGCAAAGAGCTCTACAATCGGGAGAGAAGCAATGTGCTCTCAGTGAAACCAAGTAATTGAAATCGTTATTTGGGTATCCCTGATATTCAATTCAAACATAAAATTCTTCAGTTGGATAATCTTGCAAATAATACAATGAAAGAAAACTCCATGTGGGCATTCAAGGAATAAATGCTTTAATGAACAATAACTGAACAAACAAATATTTTATTTCAATACTCATATCAATCAACTCCTTTGATAGCACAATGTCTGATAATTTTGACAAGCGTACAACATCTTAGTTCTTTGTTTGTATATGACAACTTAGTTAGTCAATTGAGACGAAGCGCCCTTCCTATGACCATACAATGCCCCTAAAGCTGTGCAATTTTGATTCCTTTGAGCATACAATACCCCTTTTTGGATAACAATATGAAAGCAAAGTTTGATAATGCAGACGACAAAGCATGGTAGGCTATAGTTACTGAGATTTGGTATTAAGTTTCAACAAAGACCCCTAAAATCACAAGTCATCTTGCAATGTTGCAATCACACAACCACTCTATCGACATCCAAAAACATTAAAAAAGGAAAGGAACATAATCTTACCATTTTGCTCCATCGAAACTATCATTAAAGAATAAATTTAGCATATACATGGTCATTGATCTATTCTTTCCCAAAACAAAATGAATGTAGTAAAAAAAAACTATGTCCCATATGATAATCACATCAAAAGAAACAAACCTAATTTCTCATATTTGTTGCATAAAAATATACATCCTTACAATGTTCTTCCTATGCTACTACAGTTCTAGATAAACAACCCAGTGTTTCCAAAATGGGTTAGTGCTATATCCTTCTTTCTATATTACTACAATCCTTGATAGACAACCCAATATTTGCAAAAGGGGTTAGAGTTATATCATTCTTTTCCTTAAATTGGTTGAGTTTGATTAAAGTAGAAAACAAGTGAAATGTAGGAGGCCCAAAGCTAAATCAAAATTTTGAACAACTTGAAACTTGAAATTGGTCATCTAAGGCTCACACATTAATCATGCTCACAGTGGTTGCGATATCACCTTGCACCATTTCTTTTGTATTGCTATAATCTTCTAACACATACCTCATCAATTCTCGCATGTGTACCTAGTTTTGCATAAACATAGGGACACATGAAAAATATTACATAGATCCCCTCCCAAAAAAGCCATTCAAAATCTATCATCCGTTCTTCCTTTCAAAATGCCCACAAACTCTCGTCATGGTTTTTGTCTAGAGGACATGCCATTGCTCTCACTAATTTTCTTCAATCCCTCTACATTTGCAGCGATGTATCTGATTGAGGATTTTATGAACTTTGTAAAGTATCATCAAGTGGTCACGGAAATTTTTATCATGGGTTTGAAGTTCCCATCATGATATGGATTTCCCTAAGGTTGACACTTCAATTTTTTCCCTTGTGTTCATGTTCTTGGCTTCTTGCGCTTTCGGCGTTCCTTTGCACCTCTCGGTGCAATTGCTAGTCTATATTATAACTTTCTATGTAAAGATGTAAATTGGAAAAGAAGAAAAAAAGAAAAGAAAAATAAGCCAATTTAAAGTGGTTATGTCCATTTTGAAACTTGATTCTCCATATTTATTTAAATAATGTGATTTTTTTTTTTTTTTTTTTTAATTTGACGCATGTACATTTCTTTTCTTTTTCTTTGATCCATATTAACGAGAAAGGCTATGAACAATATTTAATAAAAATAAGTGAAAAAATATTATTTGAAATGTTTTGACATGTTAGCGCTGCTAATGTTGCTTTTTAAAAATCTTATTATCAAGTGTAAAGCACACAAACATCCATTTTTACTTTTATTCAATAGAGATGAATCATACATACATATAGACACTAGCACAACCATATTAGAAATGTGGTTGATATACACTGAAAACATCATTTTCCATCATTTATATGCCAATCAACTTTTATAAATGTGACATAATTTAATACTATTCACATATAATTTAAATTCAATAATAATTCACATATCATTAAATTCAATAATAATTCACATATCATCTCTATTTAAAATTTGATATACATTCACATAAACATCGTTATCTTATAATATTTTAGCCCTAAAAGTTCATATAAAAACCAATATTAGATACAATATGAATGTAGCTCTCTAAAATGAATTGGGAATATTTCATCACGGCAAATGGAACTTAAGTGAAAACAGAGTTTTTGGACCTCTCCCTCGTACGATATTGAAACCATGAATTTTCAATGAAAAATATATTGTACTACTGATATCTTACATGTAATTCTCGGTACTATTTAAATCATGAATCTCCATTGACTGATATCTTACATGTAATTCTCGGCACTATAAAATATATTATGTATCTTATAAATATAATAATGAGCTAATAGTTCTATGGGATATTGTATAAACATGTGAAGTTTTTTTTAATACAGGATTAAAATCAAAAGAATTTGAAATAATGGTTCCATACTGGTGATAAGATTCTCAATTTTATATGATTCTTGAACATAATAATTTCCATAAGGGATTTCTCAATTATTCATTGTTATAGATTCAATTAATAGGAACAAATTCATATTTAAAAAATTCCGTTGTTGCAAATACTAGGAGAGTGATTGAGCCTGAGCTAAGGGAAAATTTCCCATCGCAGTTGTCCCGCATACTAGTGGCACAGTAGGATCTAATCGCAGCGATAAACACGAGGGCAGCATGTACTCACGGTATCCAAAACGATTATGAGGATTAATTGGAACCATGGAATGAAATTGATGGATGGAATTGGAGATTGAAACAAATGAAACGGCAATGCACCCGTTTAGCATTATCGACAGGCAGGACACATGGCTTCATTCACGCTAGGATGGAAGTGCCAGTAAGGGAGGTGGCTTGGGCTTTGATAGTAATTGATCGATTGATTGATACTTAATGTCTTATGAGAGGGGTGCACGAAATGAAAACAATAAACACATGAGGGCGGCATGTACTCACGGTACCCAAAACGATTATGAGGATTAATTGAAACCATCGAATGAAATTGATGGATGGAGATTTAAACAAATGAAACGGTACGAAATGAATGAGACAAGAAGCGACACCTATTTTAATTTTTAATAAATTAAATAATGAACAAACCAACGAAACTGAAAAATTATTCACATACTTTCTATATTATTTTATATTATTTGTTGGATCGAAAAATATTCTGAGATTATGAAAACTGAGCCCCTCATAATTAGAACTTGGAAATTCCTCAAGATCAAGATTGTTGTTTTTCAGTGTTATGTAAGATTTGTATGATAATACATGTATCACTAATGATTTAAGGTGCTCACCCAGATAAGAAAACAAGTTGCTAACTAGACATTTGTCAAGGTCTCTTCTCCACGTCTATGTGCAAATAAACTGTTAATCATAGAATATGTTGAGATTTTTCTGTTAATTAATTTTGGGAAAAAATCTCATGTATGTGACAACAATAGGATTAGTTACTATATTAGCTCCAATATTTTTTGAGGAGTTAATGCATCCTATATTTGTTGTGAGGGAATTTATGATTCAGTTTTATGCTCCAGCTATATAGAAATGTAATCCCGTAGAAGATTGTGAGTGTGTATAGAAAGTATAGAGAAAATAGGGTGAGCTGAGAGTATGTGTGAGAATTAGAATTTGTTGTAATCTTCTGTTGAATAATAAGATTGCCGATGCCTCTGTTCTGGTGGACGTAGCCCAGATTGGTTGGGTGAACCACGTTAAATCTGTGTGTTATGGTTTTGTGTTTTTTAATGTGCTGTGTATGTTTGTTTAATTTTATTTCCGCTGCGCATTGTTTAGTCTAACAAGTGGTATCAGAGCGGCGCAACGGAAGTGTGGAGGGCCCATAACCTACAGGTCTCTGGTTGTGGAGCTGGTGCGTGTGACAGAGCTTCTAAAGGTGGAGTTTTGGCGATTGGCGCGGTTTCGACAGAGACAGTCGCGCCAATTTATAACAGTGATCGAGTTGGTGCGTTTTATTTTGGAACAGTCGCGCCAGTGGCGCAGATCCGAGCTTAATACTCGCGCCAGAGCGCCAGTATCCCGATTGGCGCGGAATCGACGGGTTTAAGTGCGCCAATATTTTGTCACTTACACCATTTTTGTTCCGGCGCGGATCGTCTGTTGTCAAAGAAGCGCCAACGCGCCAAGCGAGGATCGCTTTGGTAAAACTGCAATTTTTGTTATTTGTTTTCATTTGCAATCTGCAGTTTGTACAGCAGAGAGATTGTATGATAAGGTAAACGCAGCACATTAGAAGGCAAAGGCATTTTTTGTTAGATATTAACTTTATTCATTAAGTTGGAATTGGAGATTCAGTTTGTTACAACATGGAAAAAACTCAAAGTGCTCGCTTTGAGATCGAGAAGTTCAATGGCAAAAATAACTTCGAAATCTGGAAAGTAAAGATGCATGATCTGCTTGTGCAACAAGGCGTGGCGAAGGCGCTGTTGGGAAGATCCAAACAACCTTACCCAATGACAAATGATGAATGGAATGAATTGGATGGAAGAGCTCTGAGCGGTATTCGACTGTGTTTGGCCAATGATGTTTTGTTTAACATCGTGTCAGAGAAAACTGTTGTTGGTTTGTGGACAAAGCTTAAGAAGCTGTACATGACAAAATCCTTGACCGATAGGTTTCTTTTGAAGCGATAATTGTATAGTCTGCGCATGAAGGAAGGTACAACTACTGATCATTTGAATGTCTTTAATACTCTCATGGTGCAATTAGAAAGTATAGAAGTAAAATTTGAATCAGAAGATAAAGCTATAACTTTATCATGCTCGTTGCCTGAGTCATGGGATCATTTTGTTACTTCTATAAGTCTAAGTATATCAGAAACCCTTGAATTTGATGATGTTGTTGGAGCTTTGTTGTCCGAAGAGATAAGGAAGAGGTCAAATTCAGAAACCTCTACATCAGAAGCAATGATGGCTAGAGGTCGTTCTAGAGAAAGACGCTCCAGTAAGCACAGCGACTCGCGTTCAAAATCGAAAGGGAAGAAGAGTAAGGTAAAGTGCTGGTTTTGTGGAAAATCGGGACACTTGAAGAAGGACTGTTGGAAAAGACAACAAGCATCCAAAGAAGACTCTTCACCAGCAAAGCAAGAAGCAAACACGACAAATAGAAGTTCGACATCCAAGACAGGTATGAGTGATGAAGTGTTATCAATTGATTTGTCTAGTCATGATCAACATTGGCTGTTAGATTCTGGTGCATCAAATCACATGTGTATTCATAGGGAATGGTTTAAAACTTATAAACCAATCAATGATGGAGTAGTTTACATGGGAAACGATGTCACATGTAACATTGTGGGAATTGGAAGTATACAGCTTAAAATGTTTGATGGGACAAATAAAATTTTAACTGATGTAAGACATGTACCTGAACTAAGGAAAAACCTCATTTCATTAGGAGTATTGGACACAAATGGATATAAAACCTTTATTCAAGGTGGAGTAATGAAAATTTATAAAGGAATTTTACTAGTAATGAAAGCAAAGAAGGTTGGAAATCTTTTTGAGTTAGAAGAAAGAACAAAATCAGATCATGTTTCTATAGTGTCTGAAAATGACAGTAATTCTATTCGTTTATGGCATCAAAGGTTGGGCCATATGAGCGAAAGAGGTTTAAAGATTTTATCTGATCGTAAGTTACTTCCTAGTCTAAAGTCTGATAAGTTAGATTTTTGCAAACATTGTCTGTTTGGGAAACAAAGCAAGCAAAAGTTTCAAACTGGAAACATACTAGTAAAGTAATCCTTGATTATATCCATTCTGATATTTGGGGTCCGTCTCCTACAACCTCATATGGAGGTTTGTCATATTTTGTATCTTTTATTGATGATTTCTCTAGAAAAGTGTGGGTCTACATGTTAAAGAAGAAGTCTGATGTGTTCACAGTTTTCAAACAGTTTAGAGCATTAGTTGAAAACATCACTGGAAGAACTATTAAATGTTTAAGAACTGACAACGGTGGTGAGTTTACTTCAAAGGAATTTGATAATTATTGCAAGGAAGTTGGGATCGAAAGACATAAAACCACTGTATATACTCCTCAGCAAAATGGAGTTGTTGAACGCATGAACATGACTCTTTTAGAGAGAGCAAGAAGTATGCTAAGTAACGCCAATTTGTAGAAGGAATTGTGGACAGAAGCGGTTGCTACAGCTTGCTATTTGATAAATCGATCACCATCAACTGCAATTGGATGCAAAATTCCTTAAGGGGTATGGAAAGGTCATCCTTGTGATTATTCTAAACTGAAAATTTTTGGTTGTGATGCATATGCTCTAGTTCCAAAACAACAGCGTTCTAAATTAGATCCTAAATCAGAAAGATATATCTTTGTTGGATATGGTGATGGGAATAAGGGATACAGATTGTGGGATCCTATTGAAAAGTGTGCAACAAGAAATGCTTGTTGAGAGTGCAACAAGATGATGGAGCTTAGTGAAAAGAGTCGCCTTCACTAAGTGGGCCCGCAGGCTATTTTTGGCGCAAGTCTATTTTTAGACTATGTCTATTTTTAGACATATGGATCATGTCTATGGATTGCAGGTTGCTGTTTATGGATGATTGGTCAAGTTGGGAAAAATAGATGGACTTCTATTTTTGATGAAAGTGTGAGTGATCAAAGTCTATTTTTAGACTGGCTGTCAAAAATAGAAAAGTCAAATATTATTGTCTCATAATAATATTTGGACTATAAACTTGATCTTATTCTCTTGGAGCACTTCAGGATGAGCTACGGATGTGGTACATGCAGATCCTAGAGGGAAATACGTGGTTACCTATGGGATGACTAATATTTGCATGCAGGACTTCAGTTAGAACTCAAGTGAGTTGAGTTTAGTGGACTGGAGGTGCAGTTGATGGAGTTATGTTTAGTTTAGCTTTGTTAAACTAGTTGTATTTAGTCTAACTGATCAATAGACTAGAGATGAGTTGGGTGAATTAGTTATTAATTAATTCACAAGTTATTAACTCATAATACAACTATAGAATACATCAGTTAACTCAGTTGCATGTCAGTGCATGTTCAGTTCAGCAGGGACAGGTGGTAGAGAATCAGATTGCTATCAGTTGTGACTATAGTTGTGCACCAGATCTTGCACAATCAAGGGATTGAGTATGCCAATGAGTTTGCTCACGTATTTGCCCAGTATTGTAGCCTTTGCTCATGTCCAACAAAGTGTGAGTGATTATTTTGAGGTGAAATACGAGTTTGGGAAGTCATTCTCATCAGTTCTTGAGCAGGTATTGAGTTGGAGAGGCAGGCAAGCAGTGGAATAGATTTGGAGATCAGATCTGAGCTGTATTGTGTGTAACAGGTGGAGCTGGTACTAGATTGCTTGTGATAAGCATTGTACTTTGTAATGTTACATGATTCAATCAATATAATATACAGATAGTGTGGGGTTTTTAGCGAGATGCTTTCCCCGGGATACATACTGTGTTAATGAGTTTGATTGATGCTTCTATGTGTGCCTGTGAATGTTTCTGCTTCTGTAAATTGATGATCAACGTAGAGGAGATTATGTATTATACATGTTCCACTTATAATTGTATGATCAGGATAATCTCTGTGAATATGTGTTAAATTATTCAAAATTTCTACATGGTATTAGAGCTAGATAATTGTAGAAAAAGTTTCTACATGGTATCAGAGTTGCTTGATTTGTAGAAGAGATTTTTACAGGATATCAAGCGAGGATTGATCATCAGATCTACTATTCAGGAAGTGTTTACATTCTATTTCTTCAGGCAGAGTCTGTAATCGGGCCAGGTAGCCTCTGGATTCATCCTTCCTTTGGAAGGTGAGATATCCGGTGAATGCCCATACAGTCAATCTCTGTACGAGAAATATTGTGTTCTCACGAATTCTAGATCAGAAGCGGTTGAGTTTTGAGCTGGTGGAATTCGAATTTAATTCCAAAGCAAGAGATAAACTCAGAAACATTCAGTGTGAGAATGGAGACAGTATGCCTAGGTATCTCACAAAGTTCACCCAATGCCGGGATGAGCTGGGAAGTGTGGGGGTGACTGTCGGATGAGGATGGTGAGTCTAGCACTCCTTGACCTTCCTAAGAGTTGGCATAGCTACCAGGACTCGGTGAATGGAAGGGAGAAACTGCCAAATTGGGAACGACTATGGTCGGATTTGATGCAGGAGGAGATTAGACGGAGCACCAGAGACGGTTCTTCATCCATGCAGGATGAGGAGAACTGTGCCTTAGTGAGTAAGGCGAATAAGGGGAAGGAGAAGGTTTCTCTTTTCGAATCTTGTTCTTCCAGTGATGGGAAGAAAGTTGACAAGTCGAAGGTGCGATGCTTTCGTTGTCATGAGATTGGTTCATGGGTCAGGAACCTCTATGCTCTTGAGGTTCAAGATGCATGCAAAGCCTTGAGCAGCGAGGCAACTGATGGAGACTTGGTGGTTGAGAGGGAGCGTATATTACCTCTCAACATGCAGAGCCAGAAGAAGTCTCAGACAATTGTGGAGGAGCCACGATTGGTGCATCAGCTTCAGGAGGTTGTGGAGGAGCCACAACAAGGGAAGCTGAGAGGAGATAGAGTAGAGACATCTACTCATCCAGAGACCTCCAGTAGGGGGAAACTTCGAGCCAGATGGGCTGAAGGATCGCATGCGGGCATACCTCCAGGTAGGAGGTGGGGTGATGTGGATTGATCGTCCCAAGGAGGAGGGGCAAGATCCTTGAGGTACCCAACTTCTTGGATGAGACCTTGCTACAGGAGCCCCAAATGTGTAGTAGCAGGAACTAACTGATTGGGTAGAGACAGATGCGGATGGAGCGGCAGAGAGAGCGACAGTGCAGGGAATCCCAGGACAGCGCATAGCTAGCAGGCTGTAGCAATGCGAGAGGCACAAGTGTTTTGCACAGTGCTAGGTGGCACAAAGAGGTGTGCAATGGTGCGAGATGCATGGAGATGTTGCAGTAGCGCAGATGTCAGAGAGGGAGCACTTGTCAGCAGCAGGTAGAGCTTCAGCATCAGAGGATGTTTCTATCCCAACAGGGAGGTCAGTTGGGAGGTGCAGTGCGGATGCAATGCTTGGAGATAGAACCAGCAGCAGCACGGATGCAGTCAGAGATCAAAGTGACAGAGGCTAGAGCAGTCAGATACTGAAGAGCACAGAGATGCAGAGTTTCAGTCAACAGAGGCAATAGCAGTCAGAGACTTTGATGACAGAGCAAGTGGACCAGCCAGATGTGTTGCATGGAGAACATTCCAGAGTTACAGGATCGGGTTTGAGAGGAAGCCTTTCTTGTTGAGAGGGAGTGTTGAAAAGTGTGCAACAAGAAATGCTTGTTGAGAGTGCAACAAGATGATGGAGCTTAGTGAAAAGAGTCGCCTTCACTAAGTGGGCCCGCAGGCTATTTTTGGCGCAAGTCTATTTTTAGACTATGTCTATTTTTAGACATATGGATCATGTCTATGGATTGCAGGTTGCTGTTTATGGATGATTGGTCAAGTTGGGAAAAATAGATGGACTTCTATTTTTGATGAAAGTGTGAGTGATCAAAGTCTATTTTTAGACTGGCTGTCAAAAATAGAAAAGTCAAATATTATTGTCTCATAATAATATTTGGACTATAAACTTGATCTTATTCTCTTGGAGCACTTCAGGATGAGCTACGGATGTGGTACATGCAGATCCTAGAGGGAAATACGTGGTTACCTATGGGATGACTAATATTTGAATGCACGACTTCAGTTAGAACTCAAGTGAGTTGAGTTTAGTGGACTGGAGGTGCAGTTGATGGAGTTGTGTTTAGTTTAGCTTTGTTAAACTAGTTGTATTTAGTCTAACTGATCAATAGACTAGAGATGAGTTGGGTGAATTAGTTATTAATCAATTCACAAGTTATTAACTCATAATACAACTATAGAATACATCAGTTAACTCAGTTGCATGTCAGTGCATGTTCAGTTCAGCAGGGACAGGTGGTAGAGAATCAGATTGCTATCAGTTGTGACTATAGTTGTGCACCAGATCTTGCACAATCAAGGGATTGAGTATGCCAATGAGTTTGCTCACGTATTTGCCCAATATTGTAGCCTTTGCTCACGTCCAACAAAGTGTGAGTGATTATTTTGAGGTGAAATACGAGTTTGGGAAGTCATTCTCATCAGTTCTTGAGCAGGTATTGAGCTGGAGAGGCAGGCAAGCAGTGGAATAGATTTGGAGATCAGATCTGAGCTGTATTGTGTGTAACAGGTGGAGCTGGTACTGGATTGCTTGTGATAAGCATTGTACTTTGTAATGTTACATGATTCAATCAATATAATATACAGATAGTGTGGGGTTTTTTAGCGAGATGCTTTCCCCGGGATACATACTGTGTTAATGTGTTTGATTGATGCTTCTATGTGTGCCTGTGAATGTTTCTGCTTCTGTAAATTGATGATCAACGTAGAGGAGATTATGTATTATACATGTTCCACTTATAATTATATGATCAGGATAATCTCTATGAATATGTGTTAAATTATTCAAAATTTCTACAGATCCTACTACTCACAAGATCATCATTAACAGAGATGTTAAATTTAATGAATCCTCACTTGAAAGTTCATATGTAGATGATAAAGTGAAACAGGATAATGTATCTAAGCTTCAACACATTCAGTTTGAAACCAGTCCAAATATTGATGATGATCAAGATGAACATGGTTCAGATGTAAGTCATGAACAAGTTTCAGATGCAGGTCATGAACAAGTTTCAGATGTAGATCATGAACATGATTCAGATGTTGATCATGAAGAAGTTCCTACAGATAATAATCAGCAAATTGTGGAAGTACCAGAAACATCTTTAAGGAGGTCCACAAGAATTAAACATCCTCCTAGAAGGTATGATGATTATGTTACTTCAGTTGCTTTAACCGCTAACGATGATGAACCTTTGTGTTATCAGGAAGCTGTAGAAGGTTCTAAAAGTGAGCAGTGGAAAGAAGCTATGAAGGACGAGATGATGGCATTACACAAGAATGACACATGGGATATGGCAGAACTTCCTAAAGACAAAAAAACTATGGGATGTAAATGGGTGTACAAATTGAAAAGGGGTGTTGATGGTACAAAGGACAGGTACAAAGCAAGGCTGGTCGCGAAAGGTCTTTCTCAGAAAGCAGGCATTGATTTTCATGAAATATTTTCACCAGTTGTAAAAATTGATTCAATTCGAATTGTATTAGCATTAGTTGCCTTACTTGATTTAGAATTACAGCAACTAGATGTTAAAACTACATTTTTACATGGAGATTTAGATGAGGAAATTTACATGGAACAACCGGAAGGGTTTGTTCAAGATCGCAACAAGAAATTTGTCTGCAGGCTCAAGAAATCATTGTATGGTCTAAAGCAGTCGCCTCGACAATGGTACAAGAAGTTTGATTCTTTCATGTTGAGTCAAAATTATATAAGAAGTGAATATGATCATTGTGTTTACTTTAAGAAATTAAGTAATGGCATGTTCATTATCTTAGTGTTATATGTTGACGATATGCTTTTAGCAAGCAAAAGCATAACAGAGATCAACAGGTTAAAGGCTCAGATGGCTAGGACATTTGATATGAAAGATCTAGGAGCAGCAAGACAAATTTTGGGCATGGAAATTTTCAGAGACAAGAGCAATGGTAAGCTGTGGCTATCACAATAGAAGTATATTGAGAAAATACTCTTGAGGTTTGGTATGAACAATGTGAAGCCTGTTTCAGTCCCTTTAGCTTCCCATTTTAAGCTTTCTTCAAGTTTATGTCCTAGTACAAATAAAGAAAAGGAATATATCTCTCGAATTCCATATGCCAATATAGTAGGTTGTTTAATGTATGCGATGGTTTGTACTCGACCAGATATTTCACATGCAGTTGGGGTTGTCAGCAGATATATGGCAAATCCAGGAAAAGAACATTGGTCAGCAGTGAAATGGGTGCTCCGGTATTTGAGAGGCACAAGTGATTATTGTATCACTTATAACAGAAGTAGTGAATTTGTTTGCGAATATGTTGATTCCGATTTTGTAGGTGATTTAGATAAGAGAAGGTCAACTTCAGGGTATGTATTTACTCTTGCAGGTGGAGCTATTAGCTGGATGTCAAAGCTATAGAATATTATTGCTTTATCCACTACTAAAGCAGAATACATAGTTGCTTCGCATGCTTGCAAAGAAGCGGTTTGGTTGAAAGGTTTGATTGGTGAGTTTGGTAGGTTGCAGGACAACATCAAGTTATTTTGTGATAGTCAAAGTGCAATTCATTTGGCTAAGAATCCGGCCTATCATAGTAAATCAAAGCATATATCTATTAAGTACCATTTTGTAAGACAGGTTATCACTGAAAGGGGTGTTTCTCTTGAAAAGGTGCATACGAAGGAAAACTGTGCAGACATGTTCATGAAACCAGTTTTGTTAGAGAAGCTACGTTGGTGTCTAGCTTCTCTTGGCTTGCAGAAAAGATAAAATAATAAATGAACAGGGTATCAGGCTAATTGTTGTCAAGGTGGAGATTGTTGAGATTTTTCTGTTAATTAATTTTGGGACAAAAATCTCATGTATGTGACTACAATAGGATTGGTTGCTATATTAGCTCCAGTATTTTTTGAGGAGTTAATGCATCCTATATTTGTTGTGAGAGAATTTATGATTCAGTTTTATGCTCCAGCTATATAGAAATGTAATCCCGTAGAGGATTGTGAGTGTGTATAGAAAGTATAGAGAAAATAGGGTGAGCTGAGAGTATGTGTGAGAATTAGATTTTGTTGTAATCTCCTATTGAATAATAAGATTGTCGATGCCTCTGTTCTGGTGGACGTAGCCCAGATTGGTTGGGTGAACCACGTTAAATCTGTGTGTTATGGTTTTGTGTTTTTTAATCTGCTGTGTATGTTTGTTTAATTTTATTTCCGTTGCGCATTGTTTAGTCTAACAGAATACAATCTTCCATTCATAACATGTAAACAATGGGCACTTGGCGTAGTGCATTCAATAGACACTTGGCATGGCTGTAAAAGTAAGGCCAATAAGTATTGCAACACTGAAAGGAGCTTCTTAACAAGTTTTTAACACTATATACAATGCATTTGACAAGTGTTGATAAGCCTTCACTCACTAGAGGATATTGATGGTGTTTCACCACCCATGAGCATGATATTTTTTTAAATATTATTTGATGTTGATGTAAGTTTATTTGTGTTTAACTTTTAATTTTTTATTGTGTGAATCACGTGGTGCGATATAAGTTTTATGAATGTTAAATAATTATATTTGACATTTTGAATTTTTTTTTTGGCAAAAAGTGTTGTGCAAGTATGGATGAGGAAATAATGTATAAAATAGGTCACAACTACTTAATTTTTAAAGGTGAAGTCTAAGTATTCTATATATATATATATATATATATATATATATATAATTATTTTTTTCTCGCTAGAATTAGACAATACAATTATTGGTGAGATTGTTATTTTTCATTAATTGAAATGCAATTTTGAATGTATAAACATATTCATATCATTAAAAAAACCCTAGGGCACTTAGTTTGTATAGATTTAACAACTCAAAACTGTCGTTCCAATAATTTTTGGCTAGATTTTGGGCAAACCTCATCAAGCCTGAGAATGGGCAAAAACATAGAATGTTTAAACAACACTACTTTTAAAAATTCATTCAAGTGGGATCCTAGTATCCAATCAATAAATTCTTTATCATGTGTGTAGGTTTTAACCCTGTACAGAAATCACCTGCATAGGAATTCTAAAAACAAAAAATAAACAATGGCGAGAACATAAAACATAAAATAGATATACATAGAGATTTCCCCCTGGATCTCAAAACCAACACTACTAGATTGATTTTTCATTATGTTCCTTTCAATGTTACAACACTTATATATATACATGATGAAGCATTCATAAACCCCAATCCATTAACCCTGAATTAGAACATAAATGTAGTTCCCTTGACCAGATCTACAAAATATCATGGGCAGAAAGCCATCATTCCCAAAACCATGTGTAAAACCCATGCACAAAACCATAAGTAGGTATGCTCACCCAATGTAGGGTCCAAAAAAAAATTCTTGGGGTGTTGCCTTTGACCCCGTACAAGGACTACCGCGCATGCGACTAGTCGTAAAAAGAATATAACACACCCAACAATGTGGGCATGGATGAAATTAATTTCATTTATTATGATTTGATTTTAATCAAAATTAAGATGACAAATTCAATTAATTTGATCAGGTGATTTAATTTGATTTGTTATGATTTTATTTTGATCTAAATTTCCATAACAACTTCATTTGATTTTATCCAATCAATATCCACATGAAAATGACAACACCCCTACTATTAAAGAGGATGTATGAATTGATATATGGATGACTCGAAGATTTTTTATGTGTTAAGAGTGGAGCTTGGTTGAAATTTATGGCCTACCGACATGATAGTCCTAGCCCTTAACAATTTTATTAAAATTTAAATAAGGTGTTTTCTTAAAATTTATACACCATTGTGTAGGCATTCCAATGAAAAATAAATCGAGCAATTGAATATGAAAACCATGAGGTAAGTTTCAAAAGGTTTGAATATGTGTTGATAATGAAGCTCAAATCAAATCACACTCTTGCATGTTAATAATTGTTCACATTCCAAATCTAGATACCATTTTGAATTTTAGATACATGTCAGTGTCGACGTGTATGTATATATATATATATATATTCCTTAAGGTAATTTGAATTATTTGGTACCCGGATGCGGGTGACATTCAATGCAATTTATGAAGAACAAGATGGATGGCGGCGAGAGGACGGGCCACTTGGACGATGGCACTTCACCCCACACCAGCCTGAGTCGAATTCATGACAGACCGCAGGCAGCATTTAATGAATGCTTGGGTCGAGAAATGGCTATATTTTTCCCAAACATGGACTCCCCTCGTCTCATTGTGTCTCCTTCTCCCCTGCTCCACTGCAACTGCCCGCCCCAAGCTACTGAACCCAGCTCCCGCACAGTTACTGGGCGTCGCTGCTGGTTAGCGAGCTGTGTTGATTTCGGTAATGGGCATCACCATTCCCATTCCAGGTTCTGCCAGTTAACCATCGCCCAGCCGATCCTTGTTCCCCTTCTCAATCCCTCCGCCATCGCTCCCACTGAACACTTGGCCAGGCATTCCGTCATGGTTTGTCATCGCATGAGAAGCCGAAGAGGAGGGACTCGGGGAGGTAGTGCCCGCCCTCAGACGGAGCCGAATCCTGAGCCCGCTGCCTCCTCTCCTTCCCCTGAACTCTATCACCCCCACAACTATGTTTTGGGAAGGCATCCCAATACTCGCAGTGGTTGGGGTCGTGCTCTATCTCTAGGTGAAGGTCGCAGAGATTTCGCGGTTCACACTGCCAATTTCCCTTTGCCCCCTCACCCCACTCCCCACTCGACCCAATTCAGATTTCGTAGCAACCTGAACAGACCAGTGATTACTGCTACAATCACCATCCTTTTCACTGAAGATAATGAGCTGCCAGCTACCCAGGCGGAAAATTCTGAATTGCGGCAAGAGGAGGCTCACAGACGCAGAAATGGCCGTGACATTGGAAAGAATCTGCTGGACGAGGAAAAAGCTGCTCTGCATGGCCAAACCATGGGTGGCGGTCAGCATGCTGAGGGTGGTAGTTTTGGCGCCACACGCTCCCCAGGTGGAACATGGATTGAAGGGTTAGCTCCGCAGGCGACGACTAACAGCCATGGTGGCGTCCAACTTGCGGGTGGGCCACATGGCGGAGCGTCATCATCAGAGGAGGATGACTGGACGAAGTATGTGTGTCCGGTTGTAGAGGATCCCATCCCAGACGAGTTCAAATGATATTGCGTGGCTGCCAGGTGTCGCAAGCTGAGATCTCCTGTACTGACTGGTCTTTTCTGATATGTTTGCTCTACTGGAATTTGTCTATCTGGATCTATTTTTGTCCTGGGCTGTCTGGATCTATTTTTGTCCTAGTGAAACTTCTCTGGTTTTTGTTTTTTCTGGTCTTAAAGACTAATATCCCATCTGGGTATTTTTGTCTCTGCGGACTGGTTTCCCCAATGTTGGGGCAGTCAAGATATTCTCTGATACACTATGTTAAGCACTGCTGAGGCCTGAGCCTCATTGTACATTTTTGTTACATATTAATAGATTAACTTAACTTAGAAAAAAAAAATGAATTATTTGGTACCCAAGTTTCTTGGATTATGGATATTTGTTGGTCAAGTTTCTTGGTTATCTTCTTCATCCCAAGAACTATAAGTTCATGTTAATAGTAGGAAATCATGAGTAAACACTTGGAAGGAGACTTAGGAGACCTAAATTGCAGAAAAAAAAAAATGAAAATCCTTATATATCTCATAATTATTTTGCAACTAATTCATGTGTTGATTAATGCATTGATTAAGTTGTTGCCTTTCTACAACAAAAGGTTTGGTCAAGTAATTGTTGGACAATAACATTCACGTCTTACAATCATTTTCTCTATCCAAAAGTCCAAGTCATTATTTCATAATAACATTTTAGATTACAAAGTTTTGGATGGAAAAATCGTCACTTTAATATTTGAGATTTGATTTCTCAAAAATACATAAATTATTTTAAACAATTATTGAAAATTTCTTGCTTTTGTTTTGATTAATTACCATCTCCTTTGTAATTGTCCACAACCCTAGTAGTAATACAAATCCAAGATAGTTTATTAATCATTATTTTTTAGATCCATTAAAATGTTCAAAGCACATTAAATTATTTACATGCAAAACTAGTTGATAGCAAATAAACACAACAAAAACATAACTATGTAAATGAAATAACATAACCTTTTTGTCAACAAATACCCTATCTATTTTGAAATTATTTGTCATTCATTCATGGCAAGGAGATAGCCACTGTTGTGACACTTATTTCATTTTGGTTATATTTTGTTTGGATAAATTTTAACTTTTGGATGGTGTGATACCTCAATATTGATCCCTAGATTAACAAGGCGAGCTGCGAGCTGCGAAGCAAGCAAGTCCCCGCCCATGTCAAATAGGTTGTATTGTGATTTTGGATAATAATTCCAATTCTAAGTAATCAACTCATTCAGAACACCTAAGCGAAACGGTATAGGATTAAATTACACTAAGGCAGAAAGGCTGATAAATTGAGGAGCAGAAATGCACAAATATCACCGCTGTATCATAGGGAAAAACAGAAGCAACAATGGCGGGCTATGTAGTCTGCTTAATGGAGTAAATGTCGCTTGATAGGTAATTTTAGGGCTTTATGTAATGACAATCCTTTCAGCCCTCAGGAAAAGATGACACAAACTTCATGATCCCATTAAATGAGTACAGTCAGTAATGAATGTATTATAAAGAGACGCTGCAGCCAATTGTACAAGTATACAAGCATCATCAAGGACTATGCTGAGACATTTTTCTGTTGTTGTTTTCTGGCAACAACAGAGTATACCTTACTTGAATCTGCCTTACGGTCCTTCCAATCGTTGAGAAAACATAAGTCCAAGTTTTTGTGTTGTACCCGCTTGCTCAGGTGAAATTACACTTACTACAATTTTAGTCTTGAGCTCTTTAGACGGATGTAACCTTAACTCAGATGCACTTACAGGGTCCTTTTTTATGCTGGATAAATGAATGTGGGTCTTTCCATCATTTAAGAGAGGAGGTTTGGCGTCTGTAAAAAACGTAGTGAATGTAATTGTTTCAGTACTCAGGATGGTGAGGAGGATCAAATAGAAATAACAATCCAACACTAGTTAAGTTAAATTGAACACATGCTGAGATGTAAAATTGAATTAAATATAAATCACCACGTGCCACCCTGTGGGACCACAATTTTTGCGACTTGTGTATGTGGGCCCAAACCTTACCACATTTTCTCTTGTCATAACCCAACTTGCATGTCAGAAAACACAAAGAACTACTACTAGACCCTTTGCCTAGGCCACACTGCGATTTCTCTGCAGCCAAATGGATTTTCAAAAGTAAGGACAGGTTGTTCAATGACTCGGTCCATGAGTGAAGGAATGGCATGACGATGACGAAATTCTAAGTCTAATTACTACTTGTCTTGTGCCTCGCACACACACTTCATTTTCTTTTTCTATTTCGTTGTCTTGGTTGTTTACTTTGAAGAGTGAAGCCCTCATTCACTCTGTTTCATTTCTGCCATGGAGAGTGAAGAGTGAAGCCCTTGTTCACTTTGTTTCTTTGTCGCGATGGAAGAAGATGCAGGCGCATCCAATGCGGCCTTCCATTGTCTGTCATTCGCTTTGTTTCTTGTCGCGATGGAAGAAGCTTATTTAGGCGCACTGAACTGATCTTCAATGTTTGGTTATACACATGAATTGCAAGAGTTTTTAATTGTTGACGAGGAGCTCATTAGATTCTTAACAATTTCGCCACTCAGGTAAGCATTTGAACTTCTTTCTAACAATCTATGGAATTTTATTTCTTTCCCCTGGTTCATTAGCTGAGATTTCCATTATTAAATCAAATTTGATATTTTAGTTTTTTTTAGATGTTCAAGTGGGGAAGATAGGATAGAAGTAGAAGGGCCTTTTTTTTTTTTAATTTGTAGGTTAAGCAAGGAACTAACATACATACCTGGTATGGTTGCAACTAATAGCCAAAATCATGGTATGGTTGTTGTTATCACTCAGGTTGTCCTTAAGCTCCAAAAAGGATACGGCCGAGGTAACCACAAACCAACTTTGGACTGCAGGTTCTAGCCCACCTGCAATCAGAGAGGGCTCTCTCTTTCTGATTTAGCTTTGTTGATGATGATTTTAGGCTAGCTATTGAGTTCAGGGGTTTTTGTTTGTGTTTTGTTTGTGTTTTGGTGGGAAGATTGATGTTTTCAGGTAAAGAGGCAGGTATAGTGTGAAAGTTTCAAACCATTGGGCATGGAGTCAAGGAGTAAGACTGCTGGTGCGTTTTCTTGGTCACAAGAGGAATAAGGAGCAAGGTAGCTGCACATGGAACAATTTTTCAAGTTTAAAGGATGGAAAGAATGCTAAGGAAGGAGAGGCAATTAAGAATCTCTCAATCAGCTTAACAGAGAAGAGTGAATGAGCTCTATCTAGGGGCAGTAAAGAATCCCTAGATAACTGTCAAACACATGTGAATTAGGGTAAATATGAGCCACGGGGAATTCATATTCATGTCCAATTCATTTCAGATGAAAACATAAAGAAACAACAGAAATTGAGCCTAGAGTGCAGTTAAACAAATTCTAAGCTAATCTTTCTTTTTGCTATTTAGATGGTGAAAAATGAAAAAACAGAGGTAAGAAGCACTTATTGAGTCATGTTGCAGCACAAGAATTCCATCATTCAGTCTCCAGAGACCATTAACAACACATTATACAGTCATTCCTCCCACCTCTTCAGCAATCTTTGATTAAAGAAAAGTATCAGACATACAGTGCAAGTCTCTAATGAAAGTTATTAATCAACCAACCCTTGAAACAATACAGAGGGTGGTATATATAGGGAAAATTATCCAAAATTGTTTATTACAGCTGTGACCTAAACAGGTCTGAAAGTAAATGATTACTTTAACCTAAACCTATCAGGAATAAATGCAAGAAAATATCTAAGGGCTGCGCTGAGGGCAGCCGTATCAAAATTGAATTAATGCGTTGTCCTCGGTGGCTTGGTGCAGTGCTTCTGCAATAACTGTGCATGGACTTCTGCTTCATTGTAGTTCGGTGGCTTTAAGTGCTTTAACTGTGATTTGAGAGCTGGGATGGGCATACACCTCCTGATTTGACTTTGCTGGAGGCCATTCAATGCTGACCTGCTTTGGGAACTGAAGATTTCCATTAAAAATTTAACTGATACTCTTTGCCGCTTCCTCTTTCCTCTGATACTCTTTGACAAATGAATCGGACCGGTTCTCTCCTTCGCTGTGGGTCAAATCAAAATTTAATGGCCGCTGTTCGGACCTCTGTTTCCTTTAGAACTACCTTTTGATCCTTTCTGCATGCCTCGCGGAAAAAAAACGGGTCATTCGGCGCCTTTCGGGCTTGCTGGGGGCTGCGTAATGAGGGGTTTTCCATTTCGGCCCTTTTCCCGTAGCCATGCGCGATTAGCGCTAGATGAAAAACTGCCTCAGAATTTGAATCCGGGCTTCCTAAGCACGATTTTCGCCTCTTGCTCCAAAAATTGATGATGACGTCAGCATGTGGGACCCAGTACGACGGATTACGTCAGCATGATGACATCAGCAGGATGACGTCAGCATGTACGGCGGGTTACGTGGCAGTGGCGTGGCAAGGGTGACTCGGCAGGAGGCTGATGCTGTGCAGATGACGTGGGGCGCGCGTACAGAAGGCGGAAAGCGGTTTCATCGGACCGCTTTCTGTACGGGAGTGGTATCCGTCAGAGCCCTTCCGATGCAATAGAAGGCGGACAGGTGTCTTTGGTACGACGGAGAAACCGCCTCGCCATCGGAAGCTAACGGCCGAGCAGCGGGGCGCCTCCGAAATCGCCGAGAGCCGTCAGATGGGGAGGGCCCGATCCGACGGTGGACGGAACAGGTGAATCGGCGGGGGAATAATGGATGGGCGCGCGAATATTCGGATTTTGATATAGCGCGGCGGGGAGGGTAAAAACTTTGGTTTTGTGGGTTTTGGGGGTGTTAAACGAGCGGGGGTTGAATGTATATGAACAAAACTTTAGGATAAGGGCGAAGAAGTGGGTTTTGTAGGTTTAGGGTTAGGGGAAAAGGTTGTTAGCATGACCAGGTGTCACACTAACTCCTGTTAGGACACGGATGGGTTCATGATAGTCCCAGGTGGACTACTATGTCCCAAAACTGATAAATACATAGCTATAGTGCTATAGGGTGGGGTATGTATATAGGGGAGTTATTTAGCATAGGTTTAGTAGGGGAAGGGGAAATAGATAGGGGGCTATATAATACAGTCGGGAGTTAATATGGAGATGATGAGAAAGCGCTAAGGTAAGGAACCTTAGGCTATTTTGGGGAAATAGAACTTTATAAAAGAAGAATGGAAATCCTTGAGTGAGACAGATCTTCACCAAGGCCAATGTTATGGAACATGATGAGACTAAGAGGCTCAAGCAGATCTTGACCTCTCTTGGGAAAATTAGTGAGTGATTTGGGGGATAAGAAGAAAGGGGAGTTAGTTATGCCTAGCTTGAGCTTTTCCAGATGAAAAATTGCATCACAGTTGTGATCTGAAAAGATATAACACTTAGAAACACAAAATTGATCATGAATCATCATTCTGCAACCTCAAAAACTACCTACCCAACCTACTTTCCTAGCATTTTTCTTCTTTTTGGTTTGGGTGCACTTAGACTTGCAGACCCAACTTTACAATTTTTTTCTTTTTTCTGTTCTCCTATCTAAGCCTACACTTATTTCTGCCAAGGACCCAGATTAAGCAGTTGGGCTCCTTTGATTCTCTACCTATCTACAAATCTGCCAAGATTAAGCTGTTTGGACAGATATCATTCTCTATATTCTAAAACAGGAAATTGGAACCTAGGGAGACCAAGGTTAAGTTGTTTGGCCCTCCCTTAACTGAAATAACTCATCAAAATTGGATTACAGCAGTGGCATTTGGACTAGCACTCTCTCATAGTATCTTCTTTGACCTCTTTTAGAAATATGGAACACTGCAGCATGCAAAGTATGACATATTTGGCATGTAAAAATGTCAATCATGAAAGATGAACACCTATTGCAACAAGAGGCTAACAGTTGCAACTAATAGCCAAAATCAAAGGGACAACGACACTTCACCTCGTTCTTGTTGCCTGGTCTGCCTTTGGAGTTATCGATACTCTTTTCAACGCTGCAAAATAGGTCACTATCAAAATACTTGAGGTATTGCATCTCCTTCCATTGCAGTCTTAGTTTTGCTCATACGTGTCTCAAAAAATTTATGCTCATACCTATGTTAAAAAATCTGCACAGAGCTTCTACTTCCATTAGGTTCTCAATTATGTTGATACTTACGACTCTACTTCCATTGCGGTCTTAGTTATACTCATACTTGAAGACAAGTGGAGTAGCATGCAAACTGTTTATCCCTGTAAAACCTCGTTGACCTTTCCTTCTAAACATAAAAGAGATGTATTTAATTTGTATGCATTTAAGATGTATTTAATGTGTAAACATAAAATGCGTCCCAAGTAATGTTAGCATTACTTAAATGAAAGTGAGATTCTCCATATGAATTGGCGTGAGATTCTCGACATTTATCCTAAGTTTGTCTACATTTTGCCTGGATATGAGGCCAAATAAGACCTACATACGGCCTCTGGAACCACAATGTTTGGAGGGAAATGGCTATGGCCGGCCCTGCAATATCGCCTCTAGAACCACAATGTCATATGCTTGTTTAAAAAAAAATCAATAATAATTATACTTTCATTCATACATTTCAAATGAAATGCATGCTTCAGAATTGGATTTTGAAGGCATAATTCAGTAAATGCTCAGAATTGCTTCATAATTGGATTTTGAAGTCAAAATTTAGTAAATGCTTCATAATTAGATTTTGAAGGCAGAATTTAGTAAATGCTTCATAATTGGATTTTGAAGGCCTAGGGCCAAAATAGGCAAATAGGGTAGGTTGCTTGCCTTTATAGACCACGTAAAGACCAGAACAAAGGCCACAGACAGAGCAGAACACCAACACATAAATTTGCATGTATACGTGTTTGCATGTGGTTGTAAATTTGCATGTATATGTGTACATTTGCATGTGATGTATTATTGTACTATGTGGAAACTTATGTTTTGTGTCTTACACTTAATGCTAATGAACATTAACGAGCATTATTTGATTATGAAAAAAACAGGTTGACAACATGCTTTTTTAACCCAAGTTTTTCCTACAGTATGTGTCTCTCTGCCTCATCTGAGGCCAAATAAGATCTCAAATATTTTTATTAGATAATAAAAAGTAGTGTCAATATTTAACGGGCTGAACAAAAAATACACTTAAAAAGCTTTGGGTTTGAAAAAATAATTGGATTTAATCATGCGGATTTTTTAATATCAGTGCAGATTTTAAGGCATTTCGCTTACAATAGTCCCTGCTCCCTTATGGCAGGGACTAATAATATATATTCGACTAATAATATATATTTGTATACGGTAAAAGGCTGGAGATACTAGGAATATAATAACTTTTTAATATTAATTATAAAAATACATCGTCAAATATAGACAAACAAGCACGAATTCATAGGGGGTTATGATTGCACAAGGAGGAGTGGGGGATGAAGGGGATAGACCATATTATAATATTTTATTAAACCTATCTTGGAATTACTCGGGAAAAGGAGTTAGGCAGCTTCTTAAGGAAGCCACATGGTGGATTGTGAGCATGCATATTACCATATTTCAATAGTGGAGCTCATTTTTCTTTATTCTTCATTCATTTTGGTTCTTGGTTTTCGAGGAGAGAAGATAAGTTTTTTGTTGTAGGGAGCCATTGCTACTTTCTTGTATAAGAAGACTCATTATTTCCAACAATGCAAGGATGCTTGTGGATATGGAAGGAAAATTGTCTACAATTGAGAACCTTTGGAGCTTCCGACATTGAGATTCCTTGGCTAGTTTGTACCAAAGCTATAGAAAATGGGGAATAGCCTAAGGGTCTACATTGCAAAAAAAGGGATTCCTTTTTTTGGGTTGTGTAAGCTGAAGGGGAAAGAGGGTTGGTAAGTTGGGATTGTTGTGTGATAGACTATAATATCATAAAAAAATGGTTGTTTGTGTGAGATTAGAGTTATACTAAGCAGTCATCCTTGTGTATCCATAGCCTTATCTCAAGGTTGGCTTATTGTTAATATATTTAGAACGACAATGTTTATAGTTGGGTGGAACATTTGATGTCGGCAACTAGCCAATGTGGTTGTTTGATGAAGATAAATGCTCTCTATGTATTATATTCATGCTATGTTCATACTATTCTTGTTCACTATTTAATCTTGTGCACTGTGTGGTAAATGTACTCTTGTGTGTGTGTTAGTGATGCATGAACTATTTTTTATGCATGCTTCTTTATTATTTATTAGAAAAGTTATCGATTTCAAATCATTTGAATATTGTGAACCTTGAGGTACCTATAGTGTTTGGATATGCTATAATGTGGTATTAGAGCAAGATTAGTAGTAACATAACCCAACTTCAAAGATGGGTACATTACAAATTAGTATAAGAGTGAAGGTTTTAGCATCGAACCTGTATGGATGGAGATCAATGTTAATTTCTTAAATTTGTTGTTGCAAAGTTTGATCCACATTGAATTGGAGATAAATCTCCCTTTTATAGATGCATCCAATGTGTCCTAGGTGTGGAAATGTTAAATGGATGAGCGTAGGTTCGAAATCAATGATGCAAGCTAAGTCCTTAGTTTCCATGGTTGCTATATGTAAATTTCCTTTAAAATTTTACATATACCCATCAATGGCCTAGATTACTTTTGATTTTGCAATCGATGGTCCAAATTTACCATGAATTTGGTCATAATTTTCTAAGTTAAAAGAGATTTCCAAACGGAGAAGTTTTATACACTTCTTATTTCAAACAAAAAAATAAAATAAAAAATTGCTTAGTCAATCAATGGAAGAATTTTGAAGTCTATCGATGGAACCAATTTGAATTTTGTCAATAAAAGAAATTTCATGATTGTCAATGCAAGAAATTTGAGTTTACTAATGGAAGAATTTTTTAGTCCATTTATCAAATAAATTTGAGGTTCATCACTCAAATAAATCTTTGGATCATCGACGAAATTAAAAGGATGGTGATATGGCCATGTCATATGGTGCTCCCATGTGATGTATTTAGGACCATAATAGGTCCTCTATATGTTTACTAGGCTTATGGATATGTTCATAAGCACTTTGAATTTTCAATCTATGATTGTAATGCTACCCCCTATCACATCTACCCACTTTCACTGGGCAAACATGAGATGAGGGGTTAATATGATATGACTCAACCTCTTAGATGGCTTTAAGAAAATGGAGTCAACACAACAAGACCTTGTCGACTTCTCTCAGGTGCCATAGAACCTCCAGGAGTAAGCCAACTCCTCTAAGTCTCCAACCCTTGAGACAACTCACCTTTTCCCTGACCTAAAGCCCCAATCACCCCCTTGCGAAGGCCTCCATGTGACTATGGGTTCCCAATTGCTCCCATAGGCCCGCATCTGTGCGACTTTGGCCTTTTTCTGCCACAGTTCTGCCAGCAATTACGATAATTAAGCCTAGTTTCCAGGGTTGAGGCTTAGCCTCTGCCCAGAAAGTTATGAAACTTACAGAACTCATAAAAGACATGAAAACAATGCTTGTATACCAAAAACTAGAACGAGGACTTGACCTAACCATCCCCAACTGGGACTGACATTATGTCAAGCATTGGTAGATATGCACCCTAAAGGTCATGAATGCAAGTCTGAACATATGGGATTGAATACTTATACGAGGTGTAAAAAGAAGGGTCACTACCTTCTCCATTAGCTGTCTTAACACGAATTAGGTCTTGCATTCATTATTTATTAAATTATGAGTAAAAACATGAAAAGGTCCATGACTAAGATCTATCATAAAACCATGCTTATAACTAGTATATAACCAGATAAATAACCATGAGATAACAACTATTAAAGCCACATAATAACCAATACATTTCCTTACCAAAAGAAAGATAAACTTAGCTTTATTAACCATAGGAAATTACCAACCGAGTTCAAGACTTCCAATTTCCACTCGGCCATATATTGGCTAAGCTAAATCTCTCTTAAACTAATCACCCTCGTGTCATATTCCAAGCATGAATGTGGGATCTCATGTGATAAACCAATTTGAAGACAAGCAAGGGAATCCAGAGGTTAAACCACCTCCACCCTCTCCATACCGTGATCACACCTAAACTGATGTCGAGATCACAAAACCAAACCGAGCTTGGATGCCTCAGAATTTCTTCACCATCCTTGAGGAATTTTCTTGTCTCCACCCTTAGGCTTTACCATGTATCCTGCCATTACTGGTCAAGGGATTCCTAGGCCTTTGGGAATTTTCTTGAGACCACCTCACCCCAGATTCCAAAACCATCTGGAAATCCAAAGCTCAAATTGAGAACAATCCCATCACACCATGGCTATCTGGAAATGGCAAGGCTAGGCTAAAATCCATTGTCGAATCCCGACAAAATCCATGCCAATGACAACAAAAGAACCATATACCAACATGCACATACCATGCATGTCAAAACTAGCTAGGAAATCACACATGCAATCTGTTACCTGCAAATATTCTCACTGAAGTTGCTTGATCCTTTCCTTCCTTTGTTTTCCTTGCCCTTCTTTGCTTTTCCTTTCCTTTCCTTGCTTGCTTACGTCCTTTCTCCTCTTGGTTCTTTCTCCTCTCTAAGACAAATTCTAGCACTAAACTGACAAAAGGCTGACAAAAGTCATCAACTGATGCTCTTAGGTCTTTTTATTGATGAGGCCTCTAATTTCTTCAATTTTCCATTATTTTCCTTCATTTTCCTCCTCACATGCAACCTGTGATATTTCACCTTCCTTTTCTCCTAATTTCCATTATTTTCATAAACAATGTGCCAGAAATACCTTTTTGTCTTTCCAAAGCCTTAGCCATTGTGTTTGCCAAAAAACACAAAAAGTGATGCCCATTAGGATATTTTTCCCAACATTCAACTTGGAATAAGTGTCGCTTGCCCATCGTCTTATTTTACCTTTATTAACTTTTATTACATGAAGTTTTAACCCAAAACATTTTAGGGGAACACTGTCCTTGGTGTTAAACCACACCTAGACCCAGCAAAATCGTTGAAGAGAAAAAACACACTGCCTATGGAGCTTTATAACTGAGCTCATTGCAGTATTTACAATAACATCCCGCTCAAAGGCAAAGCCATCATGTAAAACATGACAACATGACAACCATACCGCTTATTGGAGTTTTATAACTTAGCTCATTGTGGTATTTACAATAGAAACCACACATAAATATGTACAAATACCAAGAATCATTTTCCTTCACCGGCAAACAATGAAGGATACATAGCTCGAATCTGATCAACCATCTCCCATGTAGCTTCATCGAGCCCAAAGTGCTTCCATTGCACTTTAACCTGCTTGAGTGCTCTGTTCTGGAGCACAAGATGTTTCCGCTACAATATGCATTGGGGTTCTAGCTGGAATTCTTCTTCTTACTCCACCTGCAATATAGACCAGTCAATAACATGATCAACATCCTTTACATATCTTTTAAGCAATGAAACCTGAAAAACATCTTGGAATTTCACTGTCAGAGGCATTGCAAGTCTGTAGGCCACTGGTCTAATCCTCTCAAGGATCTCAAAGGGTCCGCAATACCGTGGTTCCAACTTAGCACATGATATGATCCTCAAGGAGCTCTTTTTGGGCTTGATGTGCAAATACTCATGGTCCCAAACATGAAACTCCTTAAATGTCTTGTACTGTTCCGCATAAATTTTTTACATGTATTGTGTTGCCTTTAGGTTCTTCTTTATAACCTGCATTTCTTGTTCCATGTATGCCAACATGTCTAGTCCAATAAGTACCATGTTCAATAGATCACTCCAGACGACTAGAGTGCTACCATAGGCTCCATTAATTTTCTCTTTCTGCTCTTGAATAATCCTTAGTTGTCCCTGTCTCTGTAACTCTGACAAACTCTAAAGGATTGCTTCATTAAACTCTACCTGCTTCTCCTGAGCCATTGCAAGTCATTCCTGAGCCTCAACCCACCTGTCATTATCTGCTTTGCAACTTCTGATCTTTGACCTCAAGCTCCTCAATGTATCTGTTATACCAGGAGAATACTCTTCTCCTTGCTGCCTAACTGATCTCTAGGGAGAGTCACGGGAACTATAGTTTATCATTTTGCCTGTCGTCTTTGATTTCTCTTCTCCGTATAAGTATACCATGTCAGATAAACCAAATAGATACCAAAACCAAATCCATACCTTAGTGATGTTTAGGGGAGGCTTATCTGATCTGCAAGATCAGTCCACATTAACATGTACATGTATAATCATAAACATGTCCATGTAATAACACAACATCACAACAACATCATGCATCATCATACCAACTGTATACCCTAATCCCATGCATGACAACCAAAACCTTGAAAACCTTATACTTACCCAAAGAGAGCGAAACCACGCTCTGATACCGCCTTGTGGTATCAGATATGACCCAAAGAGAGTGCAAACTGGCTCTGATACCACCCTATCATGATGCCTCCTCTCACATCTACCCACTTTTACCGACTTACCCAAGGTAAACATGAGATGAGGAGTTACTATGATATGACTCAACCTCCTAGATGGCCTTAAGGAAATGGAGTCGACACAATAAGACCTTGTTGACTTCTGTCAGGTGCCACAAGCCCTCTAAGAGTAACCCAACCCCTCCAAGTGTCTGATCCCGAAGACAACTCACCTTTTCCCTGACCTAAAGCCCCAGTCGCTCCCTTGCCAAGGCCTCCATGCGACTATGGGTTCCCAGTCGCTCCCATAGGCCTGCATCAATGCGACTATGGCCTTTTTCTGCCAGTTTTGTGCCAGTGATTGTGATAATTAAGGCTACTTTCCAGGGCTGGGGCTTAGCCTCTACCCAAAAAGTTATGAAACTTCCAGAACTCATAAAAGACATGAAGACAATGCTTGTAGACCAAAAACTGGAACCAAGACTTGACCTGACCATCCCCAATCGGGACTAACACACTTGGTAGATATGCGACCTATAAGTCATGAATGCAAGTGTGAACATAAGGGACTAAATACTTATCTGAGGTTTAATAAGAAGGGTCACTACCTTCTCCCATTAGTTGTCTTAACACCAATTAGGTATTGCATTCATTATTTATTCAATTATGAGTGAAAACATGAAAAGAGCCATGACTAAGATTTGTCATAAAACCATGCTTATAACTAGCATATAACCAGATAAATAACCATAAGATAACAACCATTAAAGCCACATAATAACCAATACATTTCCTTACCAAAAGCAATATAAACTTAACTTTTATTAACCATAGGCAATTACCAACCGGGTTCAGGACTTCCATGTTCCACCTGACCATAGATTGGTTGAGACAAATCTCTCTTCATCCAATCACCCTTGTGCCATATTCCAAGCATGAATGTGGGATCTCATGGGATAAACCAATCCAAAGACAACCAACAGAATCCAGAGGTTAAACCACCTCCACCCTCTCCATACCGTGATCACACCTAAACCAATGTTGAGATCACAAAACCAAATTGAGCTTGGATGCCTTAGAATTTCTTCACCATCCTTGAGGAATTTTCTTGTCTCCACCCTTAAGCTTTACCATGTATCCCGCCATTACCAGTCAAGGGATTCCTAGGCCTTTGGGAATTTTCTTGAGACAACCTCACCCTGGATTCCAAAACCATTTGGCAATCCAAGCTCAAACCGAGAACAATACCATCACACCATGGTTATCCTCAAATGGAAAGGCTAGGCTAAAATCCACTATCGAATCTCGGAAAAATCCATGCCAATGACAACAAAAGAACCATATACCAACATGCACATACCATGCATGTCAAAACCAGCTAGGAAATCACACGTTCAATCTGTTACTTGCAAGTATTCCTACTAAAGTTGATTGATCCTTACCTTCCTTTCATTTCCTTGTCCCTCTTTGCTTTTCCTTTCCTTTCCTTGATTTTCCTCTGCTTTCCTTGCTTTTCCTTTCCTTTCCTTGCTTGCTTACTTCCTTTCTCCTCTATGAGACAAATCCTAACAATAAATTGACAAGAGCCAGCAACTAATGCTCTGAGGTATTTTTATTGGTGAGGCCTCTAATTTCTTCAAATTTCCATTATTTTCCTCCTCACATGCAACCTGTGACCTTTCACCTTCCTTTTCTCCTCATTTCCATAATTTTCATAAATAATGTGCTAAAAATACCTTCTTGCCTTTCCAAAGCCTTAGCCATTGCCTTTGTCAATTTCTCCTTAGCCAAAAAACACAATAAGTGATGTCCAGTAGGATATTTTTCCCAACATTCAGCTTGGAATAAGTGTCCCTTTCCCGTGGTCTTATTTTACCTTTATTAACTTTTATTACATGAACTTTTAACCCAGGGTTGTTAAAAGGATGTTGGTTAACTCCACCCAAAAATCCCCTTCACGCTCCACCTAGATCATAGTCCAATCAATCATGTGGTTAGGATTACACGCATACTTCTTCAATAAGGACAAATGAAACACATTATGAATTTTCATGGATGTGGGAAATGTAAGCATATATTCAACAAGGCCTATTATTTCAAAGATTTAAAATGACCCATAATATATCACTACCAAGTTTTGGAAAATCCCTAATTTCAATGAGCTCCTCTTGACCTTTCCTTCCAAAATAAATGCTCACCATCTTTAAATTCTCTATGTTCCGTACCCTTGTTTTCATAAATATTTTGCCTTCTTATTTAGACTTCAAATTTTGCTTGATCTTTAGCATTTTATCTTCCATTTATCTTAATTATTCTAGTCCAATAACAATTATATTTACTAGGTTATCCCAACTCATTGGCGTGTTGTAGTTCCTTCCAAACAAAGATTTAAATGGGCTCATGTTCAATGATGCTTGATACTCATTGTTGTATACAAACTTAACCAAATGAAGATAGTATTCCCATTTTGAAGGGTTGTTCATTACATACATTCTTAGAATATCTTCAATTATTTAGTTAGCCTTCTTTGTTTTCCCATCTAACTCTAGATGATAAGCTATACTAAAATTCAAATTTGTCGCAAATCCCTTAAACATCCCCGTCCAAAATTGGAAGTGATTTAGGATCTCTATCTAAATTTATTGCCTTAAGCTCACCATGTAGCATAGAAATTTATTTCATATATATCTCTATTATTTTTTATTCCTTATTATTCATCTTAATTGGAATAAAATGTGCATCATTTGTGGGCTTATCCACCACTACCATGATGGAATTATGTTTCCCTGATGTCCTTGGAGACTTTGACAACTTGGTGATAAAATATATAGTAACTACTTTCCATTTCTATTCAATAATTGGCAATGGTTGTAAAAATATTGTTGATATATGTTCTTAACCTTTACCTTCTAACATTCCATACATTTGGCTATATAATCATCTACATCCTTCTTCATTCTAGGCCAAAAATACTATCTCGTTATTATTGCAATACTTTTCTAGTACTATGGGTGTCCAATGTATAACACATTGTGCATTCCTTTCAACAATAATTTCATAACTCTAGAGAATCTTCTATGAGAGGATTCCATCCTCTTCTAGCCTATAATTTTTATATTTATCCTAAAAAATAGCTTACTCTAAGCCTTGTTTAATTGGACATGTTGTTGGTATGTTGTTACAACCTCTAAAATTCTACTCTTTAGATCTAAATTGTACATAATGATGGTCATACCATGCATTTCGTTCACCCTCCTACTGCACCCATTTTGGTTTCTTTTCCTTTGATTTGCTTGATTTCAAAGTCATATTCATTGAGGAATTCCAACCATTTAGTTTGTCTTGCATTAAGTGTTGGCTATTTGAACAAAAATTGCTAACTACTATCGTCTATCATTGACTCAAAGTTTCTTCTCACAAGATAATGCCTCCACATTTTTAGTGCATGGACAATAGATATAAGCTCCAAGTCATGGGTATCATTTTTTATTTCAAGCTCTTTACTCTTCCTTGATTCATAGCAGATAATGAGCCCATTTTGCATAAGGAATCCACTCTTACATGCACATATGCACACTATAAATCCTCATTTGGATCATTAATGTTTAAAAACAAGTGCATTAGTTAATAAGTCTTCCAATTGCTAAAAATCTTGTTTACGTTGTAGTCCATTCAAACTTTATCCCTTTATTTTATTATGAGGTAATTGGACGTGTAATATTGGATAAACCTACAATGAATCTCATGTAATAACCAACTAGATCCATAAGTGACCTTAGTTTTATAATATTTTATGATGCTAGCCATTCTTTAATTTCCTTAATCTTCTTTGGATCCACTATTATACCCTCCTCTAAGACAATGTGGCCCAAACAATGGATTTTCTTCTAATGGAAAGTGCACTTGCTCAACTTAACATGCAATTCATGCTCTCTCAACTCTTATAGAAAAATCCCAAAATGTCGCTCATGCTCCTATTTTTTGTCGGAATAAATAAGAATATAATTCAGGAAGACAATAAAAAACTTGTCCATGTAGTCCTTGAACACTCCATTCATTAGAAATATAAAAGTAGTTGGCACATTTGTCAACCCGAATGGCACCACCACCTAGTAATAGTGATGCAAGAGCATCTAATCTTCAAGTCAAAAAATTGTAACTAGACCTAGGGGTTTCATTTACCAAGGGAGTTGGTTCCCTAAATAGGATTTAATTATTTAGTTTAAATGTATTTTCCTATGTTTTTAGAAGAATTGTACATGAGTGATGAGAGTGAGGAATATTGTTATCAAATCTACTTCTAAGGAGAGATCTTGGGAATAGTTGAGTGAGTTAGTGAGATTTAAGAGTTAGTTAGATCTCTTGAGAGATGTGTGGATCTAGAGGATCTAGAAATAGGGATTTGATGAATAAATAATGGATTTGAACTAATTATAGTTCAAAATCCTGTTTGTATAATTATGTAACCAAAGAATAGAAATGTATGTAGAAGTATGGAGAGAGAGTCAATAATAGAGGAGTAAGGCCAAGTGTGGCCATAAGAGCTGAAAGGGGACAATTTTGCGTATATCAGGCCTAAGAGGACATAAAGGACTTTATAACTATCTGTATATAATACAAGAGAACAATTTGTTCGATTTTTTGAATTTTTCTGAATTGGGCCTTTGTCTAGTATTGTGATTCTCTGTTATATGTGTAATTGTTCCTTTTAGTCATGAGGAATTGAGGTTTATTGTGGGATCAAGTGAGATTTAAGATTAGGAGGGAAATTTGAGAACGACCATTAAAATCAAAGCATAAGCGACAAAATCTTTTTTAAAATAATTAATCAACAACAAGATCAATGATCGAGGGGCAAATAAAGATTGGAGAGGAACGTAAGCCTATTGCAGAGATGTTGTAGAGGTGATAACCCTATGACAGAGCCATTTTCAAAAAATATCAAAGTGGCGCAGAAGAAGCAGTGGAATCCATAAATGCTAAAAACAAAGAGATAAGGGTGCGAGAGTGGTGTTGAAGTCCATGTTAGAACATCCTCTTTTCATAATGGTTGAGCCTTAAGGGAAGCTTGCAGACAGAGGGTCAAGATTAAAATAAAATGGGTTGAGGACAAAGAAGGAGGTTGAGATTTAGTGTAATTAGAGCATGCGAAGTGTGTCAATTAACGAAGGCCAAGAACAAAACTGAAAGTTATGTCGCAATAATCTCATCCAGAGACAACATCGAGATGACGTGTCCCAAAGGGTCTTCCCTAGGAGATCAAAAGAGGAGCACACAAGGGAGAAGTCAGGGTGACTGCGTGTTGGGGTGACGTGTACGATCGGCAACGTGGAGAAGGACGAGATGATCTGGAACCAATACATTGGGCACACAATTGATAAGGACCCCATGAAGGATTTTTTATTCCTCTTAAAGGTTAAGTCCTTGCGCACTATTGGAAAGTGTGAGGATGATGTAGGTCAGGATGACATTGAGGTTTGATGATATGGAATAGGTCTTGGTGACGTGTATTCCTTTCCTTAGTGTGAATATTGACAAGTGATCACGATGGAGTGCTAACTATTCTGAGAGGTAAAAGGGTGTGCTTGTTTCAATAAAGGATCGAGATCCACTTTAAACGAAGATTGTGCGCGACAATTGATGGAAATATTCACTTCCTGGAGTTTGTCTCCTGGAAGGAAAAGCTTTTGTACATACTTGGGAAGAGTTGGGGTGATAAACAACTCGAGTGACGTGTAAAGTTATTACGTGGAAAGGTGGGAACGAATGACCAATAGAAAACATGAACGAGGCCATAATGTATGTCGAGTGATTGTTGAGTTACCTCAGGAGATTAAAGAAGCGTGCACAATAGAAATAACTAGGCAACCTAGTTATGAAGTATGATCGTGGTAGTTATCTCAAAGGAGCTTCAACAATAGAAAAATGGCTTTACATTATAATTTCCCCTCGCACACTTGTTGTATAGAAGAGTTGAGGCCATAGTGCTTCTGTTTATGTTTGGGTCATGCATATTATATGAACAAGGCTTGAATCTGGTGGTTTTTGTATTTCCCTTACAATCCTCCCACTTAATTTTAAATAAGGATTAAAAAGGGATTTATCTCCCTAAATTTTAGGTTAAGGAAGCACCTTTTTTACGATAAGTTTGGCACTGTGGGTTTTAGGCCGACATCATTTAGCATCAAAGCTAGACATCTCTTTAATTTAAAAGTCTTCAGTGGAGGAAACAAAAATATCTTTGAAGAAATAGAATTTGTTGAAAAACAGGTTTGGAAATTGTTCTAATTTTTTAACTAAAGCAGAGGATAGATAATTGCAAAAGGAACACTGATATTCTTTAAAGCATAAAGAAAGTTTAAAATTTACTTTTTGATTTGGAGGATATTTATTTTGGGATGACAGAAATTTGAATAGGAATTTGGTTTTTCCTGTAAAGTTGATTTTGGAAGGAATTTACACACAAAGGTTGCAAATAATTCTCTTACTTTTCGAAGAGATTGGAGCATGTTGAAATGATCTTAAAATGGGAGAATATATACAAAAGAATGCATGAGGAAAAGACAAAGGCGATATGTAGAGGATTGTCAAAATAGTGAGGTCTTAAAGAAGATCTTGACAAGTATTGTTGTTTTTATGTGAACTCTAGTCATAAATATTTGTGTTTGCAGGTAGCAACCATGCAACAAGTACTGTTGTGACAAAAGAAGAAGGAGAAAACAAAGCTCTTAGAAGGAGAATTGTGACAGAACCCTAATAACAAGATGAAATTGTTGAAGTGATGATAGTAAAAGAGAAGAGAGAGGTCAACATATGAGATTGCATAACCTTGACAACTTTGAAAGTTGAGGAGAAAATGTGCTCTAGAAGAAAGAATGATAAGAGGTTCTACTGTAGAGAACTAGGAAGAGGATAACTTCCAACAATTGTGATTGGGTAGAAGTTGCCAAAGGTAGTTCCATAATGAGTGTGGGTAGAATTTCCAAGAGAAAGGAAAGTGAAGGATACCAAGAAGAAAACTTGGTACTGCGACAAGTGCCAGACATGTTACAATATGGAGAAGGCTTGTTGCAACTCACAAGTGGACAAGGAAAGTTCACAAAAGAAGGAAAGGATGGCTACTAATAGTCATGTCAAGGGTTCAAAGAGGAGAAGTCACAATTAGATGAAAAATAATGCCAATACAACTAGCATAAATAGGATAAGTGATGAGGAATTTGAGAAGGAGATGGTTGAGTTAAGAGTAGAACTCAATCACGTGAAGAAGTTGCTACAGAAAAGCCATGAAGATGAAAGGTATGGTTAGAAAATGAAGAACAAGAAGGTAAAATGGTCTCCACTGCAAAAAGAATCAAGGTAGAGAATGTATGAAAAAGTGAAGGAAGAACTCAAAGAAGCTAAGTATAATTCAATTGTTTATGGACATTGATGAAAAAGAAGCCAAAGATGTTGAGAAGAGATTTATTGATAGTCTGATGAACTATTAGATTAGTTCATATCAACATGAGGATGTGCTGACAGAGGCATCAAATGAGGCTAAGGAGACTTATGTTTTTAAAATTAATGATTTGTGTGTGATTGCAGGTAATGAACAACACTCAATTAACATGATTATATAGATTGATGAAGAAATGAAGCTGTTAGGGGAGATGGTAGAGATTGAGGATGTTTTATTTAGACATGTGTTTATAGATATTAAAGATGGACAATTATTGGAAGGTTCCATGAATGATGATGATGGTGCAAAAATTCGTCAAGAATATAATGCTATGGAAAATGGAATAAGGAGAAATATTCTCATGATAAATAAATTAGAGAGTATGATTGATCAAGAACATGTTAGTGATCTCGCAACATAGCTCAAATTTTTAAAGGATTGGTTGGACTATCCAAAGGCAAGTGTTGAAGAAAGTACAAACATGACAAGTTCCAACAATTTGAAGGAAGATAAAGGCAAGGTGCATCAACAATTAATGAGGATCACTAGTAGCAAAGTTCAACAAGAAAACAACATATATTTGTAGAATATGAACTAGCCAGATGACAAGCTGGACATAAAGATTGAAGAAATGAGGAAGTTGATGGTGAATATGTCTTAGAGGAGGAGGCATATTGCTGCAAGAATGAAAGTTAATAGAAAATTGGAGATGACTAAACAAGTATACATCAACAAAGAAGGAGGATAAATACAACATAAAGTTTGGAAGCATAGAATAATGAAGAAGAAAATAACAGATTAGCAGTAAGATGATAGAGCAAATGATTAGAAACAACATAAAGTTTGGGATCCACAAGGATTTGCATCAACATATGAAGGCACATGGTTAGGAGACCATGAATTTTTTTCACCTTGGAAGTATTATGTAGGAGCATCTAACCACTAAGTGAAAACTCCTTTTGACTAGACCTAGGGGTTTCATTTACCAAGGGACTTGGTTCACTGAATTGGATTTAATTATTTAGTTTAAGTGTATTTTCCTATGTTTTTAGAAGAATAGTCCTTGAGATTTGTCTACTTCTTCCTGGTTGGTTCTTCTAGATGTGTTTCATATATTTGGAAACTTTTTCTAAACCTCCTTTTTATCTACAACATGAAAATATCTCTAATAGATATAGGCCTTGGAATACCTCAAACTATCCTCAAATTCCCTTCATAATCAAGGCATATAAAATATTTGTTGTAAAAATTGAGGACATCGTGATGCTTATCCCAATAATCCATACCAATAAAGCGATCATCTGATCCAAGTGGTATGATGTTCAAGTCTATTTTGGTGTTGACTACACTCATGTTTACTAGGAAATCCTTGACAAGCTCATTAATTCTTCTCTTGGTTCCAATGGCTAGTTGGACCAAACAAGGATTTGCATTCTTACATGTTATAAATTTAAATATTTCAACCATTTAATTATTTATATAGTTATGAATAGCTTCTGAATCAATCAAAATAGTTATGGGTTGGTTATCAATCTTACCTTCTACTTTGATCATGTGGGATTGATAACCTACTTTTTTGTTTTCCAAAGTCACGTAAATAGTTATCATACTTCTAGCCATATCCTCCATTGTATCAACTTCTTGGTGTTGTGTATAGTCTTTATTCTTTCTCTCTTGTGAGTATGATTGTTATGTTTGTGGTCTCCCTTACATTCCCATCATTACATATTGGTCCCTCAACCTCTTTCTCAATGAATTTGTCATCTAGGGTTCACTTAATGCTAGTTGTTCATGTTGATAATATTAAGAACCATTCCTAAAGAAGGTTGGATTGAAATTTTTATTCTTCTAATCCTTCTTTCCTTTATTCTCGTCATCTGAAGCTTTTAAAATGCTGATTTGCACTTATTCTACTCATACAAGTGTTTTTCCTTCCTTATGACCTCCTCCTAAGTCTTTAGCTCATTAAATTGCATTTTTTCCTTGTGGAATGATGGAATCCCACTCAAACCTTTGAATTTTTACCTTTTCATCTCCAATGATATCTATATAACTCAAAATCCACAGGAAGTTTCTTTCATACTCTTCCATAGTCATGTTTCCTAGTTTGAGCTCAAATAGTTCTTACATCTTCTTGTCATAGGAATGCTCTGTTGACGGCGCTGGATACCACCAAAATATAGGGGATCTCCCTGATATAAGGTCTCAATTATACCTCACATCGTTTGTTGTAGGAGTCCCATCTGAAATACAGATCGATTGTCGTTTACTTAAAGGCATTCCTCGGCTTTAGTTGTTAGCACGAGAGATAAGTGTGTATGTTATTTTTAATGAGTAAGGGAGTGTGCCTTGTGACTTTCTGATTGCATATGCATCAATATTGTTTCACCGCGTGGGGGGGCACGAAATAAACTTAGCCTCTAAGAGATAAGTAATAGTACTACCCTAATGGAGACACACACAAAAAGAGAAAGGCTCATCTAACATCAAGTGAGATAGTTCACATAGATGTGACGATTGTTATGAACATTACAACACAATTCAAATAAATTAAGTACAGAAGTCACCAAAATAGTTCAATTACTCCAATACATGTCAAAGCAAACATGAACCATAAACATTCAAAGAATAGTCTCAGAAACATTCACAATCCAAGTTTGAAATTGTGGTGGCCTGAAAAGGCTTCAATATTAATTAAAAGTTCCAAGATACATAAATACAATGGACATCACTAGCTCCAATAGTGGAGCGTTAAAGCCACTACTTTCTCCCCAAAAGTATTAACTTTGTCTCTCTAATGCCTTGTGAGAGAAGCCAAGGTTAAAAGTCCTTTACATGAGCATTCTTGGAATTAGTGGGAGGAAGTGTTCTTGGAATTAGTTGCATTTCTAGACTTACTTTGTGTATTTTGAGCAGGATTAACCTGTGGTAAGACCCTTATGAAACCAGCTCAAGAAAAGATAGAAAAGATAGATCAACGCCTTAGAATTCAGCCTCTTCGAGGGGGCAACCTCCTTTACATTACATAAATGAACAATTCTTGGATGATACAAATGACAAAACCTCCTTTCTATATATAGGAGTCTAAGGAGTCACAATATAATCCAGCCGACCTAACAATAATAATATAAAGCCACAAAAATAACAATAAAGGGATTCTATGGGGCACAGAAATAACAATATGGGGGTAATAGGGGCACAACAATATAAATAAGGGGTATAACTACAATAGTAATGGGGTAATCACTAGTATTATAGGGACCCAACATGCCCCTCTCCTTCAAAAAAGTGTTGTCCTCAACGCTTGAGTAGTTTTGGATACTTCTGCATAAAATTCTCATCCTCCCATGTGGAATCTTCAGCGGATAAGTTCTTCCACTTGATAAGATACTCTGAAATTGATCGATTTCGTAGCTGTCGAGTTCTTGTTTCTGTGACTGCTTCCGGTTCCAATATAATTTTTCCTTCCTCGTCAAGTTCTGGCAATATTGTTTGAACTGGGAGCTTGTCGCCTATAACCTTCTTTAAACATGAAACATGGAAAACTGGGTGCAATCGAGAAGCTGCAGGAAGCTCCAATTTGTATGCCATAGTACCAATCTTTTCCAACACCTTGTACGGACCATAATACTTTGGTGATAATTTATTATCCTTCTTAGCTTGCTTTAGGGACATTTGCTTATATGGTTGTAGCCGTAGGAATACCCAATCACCTACATCAAAACTTCTTTCACTGCGATGTTGATCTGCCTGTTGTTTCATTCTATTTTGTGCCAACACGAGGTTATCCTTTAAGAGTTGGAGGACTTGTTGTTGATGTTCGATGTGATGTTCCACTGCTTGAACCTTAGAATTTTCTCTTAAATATGATGTGATTGATGGTGGTTGATACCCATAAAGTGCCATAAATGGGGTCATTTTTGTTGCTGTATGGAAGGAAGTGTTATACCACCATTCAGCCAGAGGCAACCATTTGACCCATTGTGTCTGTTTATCAGATACAAAGCAACGAAGATATCCTTCCAAACATTTGTTTACTATCTCAGTTTGCCCATCAGATTGAGGATGATAAGATGAGCTATGAGCTAACTGAGTACCAAGACAAGAAAATAATTCTGTCCAAAAATTTCCAGTGAAAATGGGATCTCTGTCACTTACAATAATCTTTGGGTTTCCATGTAGCTTTTGAACTGTTTCCATAAATGCAGTAGAAACTGTACTGGCTTTAAATGGATGTGATAATGCACAAAAGTGTGCATACTTGGTAAGTCTGTCAACTACCACCATGATGACACTCTTTCCCTCAGACTTGGGTAAACCTGTGATAAAATCCATTGAAACCTCCTCCCAACGTTGGCTTGGAATGGATAAAGGTTGTAATAGACCCGGTGTCTTAATTGTTTCAACTTTATTTTGTTGGCAAACCAAACATTCTGCCACAAACTTTTGAATATCTGATTTAAGGCCATCCCAAAAAAATTCCTTCTTAACCCTGTGGTAAGTTTTTAAAAATCCTGAGTGCCCTCCTAAGGGAGAAGTGTGCAATTCCATAAGAATCTTTTGTTTTAGCTGGGAATTCTTACAGAGGTATAAGCGATCTTTGTACCATAACGAATCATTTTGCCAGCTAAATGTATCAGAAGTACTGGAATCTTGTTGTAGCTTTCGAATAAGTGCCCACACTTCTTCGTCATTCTTCCATTCCTCCTTTGCTTCGTTTATCCAATCTGGTTGGATAATAGAAATGGCACACAACAATGCTTCCACATCCTCATCCTTTCTTGAGAGTGCATCTGCCACCACATTTTGCTTCCCTTTTTTGTAGATGATTTCAAAGTCATAACCCAACATCTTTGTGACCCACTTTTGTTGCTCTTCAGAGGATAATCTTTGTTCTAAAAAGTATTTAAGGCTATCATGATCCGTTTTTACCTTGAAGTGTCTTCCCATTAGGTAGGGTCGCCATTTCTTAAGTGCATGGAGTATTGCCAACATTTCCTTCTCATAAATAGCTTTGCTTAAAAACTTTCCCTTGATTGGACGACTTTCAAAAGCAATGGGTCTTTCATCTTGCATTAGAACAGCACCAATTCCATTTCCTGAAGCATCACATTCCACAATAAAGGTTTTTGTGAAGTCCGGTGTAGCTAAGACCGGTGCTTGGCACATTGCCTCTTTAAGATGTTTAAAGGCCTTTGTTGCTTCCGGAGTCCATGAAAATGAATCTTTCTTCAATAATGTTGTTAGAGGTGCTGCTATTCTCCCATAATTCTTAACAAACTTGCGATAATACCCTGTCAACCCAAGAAATCCTCGCAGATGCTTTATGGATGTGGGGATTTTCCATTCCTTAATGGCTTTAATTTTGCTAGGGTCTACCTTAACTCCTTCATGAGATACAATATGACCCAAATATTCCACCTCTGGACTCCAAAGAAACATTTGGATCTTTTTGCATATAATTGTTTCTCCTCCAATAGTTGTAGCACCTTGTCAACATGTTCAACATGATCCTTCCAAGACTTGCTGTAGATTAGTATATCATCAAAAAATACTAACACAAATTTTCTAAGGAATGGTTTGAAAATTGAATTCATCAAACCTTGAAATGTTGAAGGTGCATTGGTAAGGCCAAAAGGCATGACCAAAAATTCATAATGACCCTCATGAGTTCTAAATGCCGTTTTTGGAATGTCTTCAATCTTCATTCTGATTTGATGATATCCCGAACGAAGATCCAACTTGGTGAAGTAAATTGATCCATGCAATTCATCCAGTAATTCATCAATGACAGGAATGGGGAACTTATCTTTAATAGTGAGCTTGTTGAGCTCCCTATAATCTGGACACATGCGCCATGATCCATCCTTCTTGTGCACCAATACTACTGGAGCTGAGAAAGAACTTTGACTCGGTTGAATTATACCAGCCTCTAGCATTTCTGCAACCATACGTTCAATTTCACTTTTTTGGACATATGGATATCTGTACGGCCTGATGTTTGGAGGAACACTTCCTGGAATCAGATGAATAGCATGATCATGATCACGCATAGGTGGGAGACCTTTGGGAGTCTCAAATACCTTGGAATGATTGTCCAGGACTTTTTGGAGATCTGGAGAAATAGATGATTCCAATGTGGAAACATCTAGCGAACATAATTGTGCAATTACACCTCTTTGCTCCTTTTTTAGAAGCTTTGTCATGCCATTAGAGCTGATTATCTTTCCTGGTTTCCCTGCAATACCCCTTAATTCAACTTCCTTTCCTTCCACAGAAAATTTCATGAAAAGTTCTTGAAAATTAAAAGCTATTGTACCCAAGGATTGTAGCCATTGGACTCCTAGTACAACATCAACACCTCCCATTGGAATGGAAAGCATTGGGCTAGTCAATACATATTCTCCCATGGATAGCTTGATATTATGGCACTTTCCAGAACAATTTATTGTTCCTCCATTTGCAATCATCACTTGACACTCTGGTGCTGGATATAGGAAGCAATTCAATTCTTTTGCTACCCTACAATGAATAAAATTGTGGGTGCTTCCTGAATCAATCAACACTATTACCTTTTTCTTCTTGATTTGTCCTTCTATCTTGATGGTTTGAGGAGTGGTAATTCCCGCCAATGCATTACAAGATATGGTCGGATTTATTTGTTCTTCATCTAGGCTTTGTTCCTGGAATATATTCTCTTCTTTTGACCTTTCTTGCTCCTTTTCTTCTTCCTCTTCACAATCTATGTAGAATAATTTCTTCTCAGCACACTTATGACCTTTTGTGTATTTGCTATCACAATTGTAACAAAGCCCTTTTGCTCTTTTTTCTTCCAATTGTTGTGGTGTCAACCTTGTAGGTTGTGGAAGACTATGGGCAACAACACTTCCGTCTTTATAGTTGTGAATGGTATGCTTCCTAGTTGCCATAATTTTGCTTTCCATTTTTCTTGCTAACCTGAATGCCTTCTCTAATGAATCAGGTTCCCAAAGGCGCACATCATGTTGGATATTATCCTTTAAAGACCCTATGAACACATCAATCCTATGCTCCTCTGGAATATCTTTTACCCTTATGTTCAATTTTTGGAACTCCTCAATGTGCTCCATTATTGAACCCTTTTGTTTGAGACTTATCAATTGGCTAAAAAAAGTGTTGCTTTTTGTATCCTCATAATGTGCTATCAATTCTTCCGTAAAAATTGCCCAAGTGATAAATTGTTTACGAGAACAAAGCCATTGATACCATACAAACTGATTTGGTTCCAAATATAAAGTTGCCATACGTACCTTTTGTGTGTTTTGCACATTATTGAGATCGAAGAATTGCTCCATCTGTAATATCCATGTGGCGGGATCCTTGCCATCAAACTTCCTCATATCGATTTTTGGAATGTGGTGATTCTTCGATCCAACATTAGCGTCTATGGAATCATGATTAACATTTCTTTTGTTCTCATCATGAGTTTCCTTTACTACCTTTTCACCATTAGTAAGTATTTCTTGTAGAAAATTAGTCAAATCTGTCTTCAAATCTGCCATGCCTGTCTTCAAATTTGTGTTCAAATCTATCTTCAAATTGTCCATCTTAGCTTCCATGCCATTCATCTTAGCTTCCACGCCATTTATCTTAGCTTCCACGCCATTTATCTTAGCATCTGTTAACTTTTGTGAGCGTGACATTTGTTGCACTTGTTCTTGTAATTTTGATATATCATGTAGCATTTCTTCCTCTTCTTCATGAGTCATGCTAGAGCTTTCAGGTTCCTTACTAGGTGTTTGCATTTTCTTTCCTCGGGGCATCAGTTACCGATAATAATGCTCTACTATGCCCTTTGAATTCCTTCAAAATAAATTTTCAAACCAAGCTTAAGCAAAAATTTAAAAAAATCTACACACCTTTTTTCACTTTGTAGGAGCTCGATATTGCCTCTGATGTATCTCTGTACTTTCCAGTCATCTAGTTCTGAAATTGTGACCTGTAGTAGCTCTCTGTGTCCTCTTTCCAATGCCACAAGTCTGACCCAAATTGGATTCTCCAAGGAAGAGTTATGCGAAATCTCCCACAGTGACTTGATTATAGACTAGTTCAGTAGAGCTAACTTGTACAACGTGCCGCGAGTCACTGTTTGGACATTTGGATCTAAAAAACACCCACAAGAAACTACAGTCCGTCCTCTTTCTGTACCTTTTTACGAAATTTCAATCCGATCCTCAGAGAGAAAGTTATGATGATTTTCCCCAGGTCACCTGTTTTGAATGTAATTCAGGAGTCTGCAAAAAGACCAACTTCCTCAGATCATATCTCCGAAAATATCGCGCGAAAAGCTCTGAAACTTGGACCCAAGGTTCAGCACCAATTCTTCTCAAATGGGTTTTTTTTGCGACTTCTGAAATGTCACAGAAAAAAAAGTTATAGCGAAAATTCCACGATGACCTGTTTGGAGCAGCGAAACCCTAGAATCCAAAGCTCTGATACCAAATGTTATGAAACCAGCTCAAGAAAAGATAGAAAAGATAGATCAACGCCTTAGAATTCAGCCTCTTCGAGGGGGAAACCTCCTTTACATTACATAAATGAACAATTCTTGGATGATACAAATGACAAAACCTCCTTTCTATATATAGGAGTCTAAGGAGTCACAATATAATCCAGCCGACCTAACAATAATAATATAAAGCCACAAAAATAACAATAGAGGGATTCTATGGGGCACAGAAATAATAATATGGGGGTAATAGGGGCACAACAATATAAATAAGGGGTATAACTACAATAGTAATGGGGTAATCACTAGTATTATAGGGACCCAACAGAAACATTCACAATCCAAGTTTGAAATTGTGCTGGCCTGAAAAGGCTTCAATATTAATTAAGAGTTCCAAGATACATAAATACAATGGACATCACTAGCTCCAATAGTGGAGCGTTAAGGCCACTACTTTCTCCCCAAAAGTATTAACTTTGTCTCTCTAATGCCTTGTGAGAGAAGCCAGGGTTAAAAGTCTTTTACATGAGCATTCTTGGAATTAGTGGGAGGAAGTGTTCTTGGAATTAGTTGCATTTCTAGACTTACTTTGTGTATTTTGAGCAGGATTAACCTGTGGTAAGACCCTTCTTAACAATTTCTCTTTCAATTTCTATGTCGTCACCTCGTAATAAAAAATGGGCCCTTTACTCCTGAAATTGTATCGACCATTTTGCTTTGGAGGAGGGGCCTCACTTTGTTGTGGTTCTTTGACATCTTTCTTGTCTGCGTTGTAGACATAGCGAAACACATTCACTACATGTCCAATACCTTTGCTTTCTTCAGCCATTGTAGGTTTGTCTGTTCCTTCTATTTGTTCCGCCTACTCATTTGCTATTAGGGAATCCACAATATGTGCAGCTAGAGCATTTATCTTGTGGTTCTATTTTGGGCATATCTCTTCTGAGTGATATTCCCAATGGAAAGAACAATAATTATCCATGTTGATACTTTCTATGTTCATCAGAACATTCGAGTTTTGGGAAGACTTGGCGGGATGATTTTTGTGGCTATTGTTATTCCTTTGAAATAGGAAGGACTTGGGAGGCTTGATGCTCGTAGAAGTCTCTCTTGACCTCTTCTTTAACTCTAAAATTTTGTTGGTAAGTGTTTTCACCATCTTGGTCAAGCTTTCAATATCTGATGATTCCTTTTCAGCCTTACTAGAAGAACATTGAGACTTCCTACTAGTTTCATTAGGGTCCTTTCATTCATCATCGTAAGTAATGACTCTGATAGTACGCAAGTCCTTCTCGACGGTGATGGCTTCTGCAAAATTTAATGCCAATGTTCCCTTTGCAACTATTTTAACAAATTGGGAAATATTAGCAGGCAAGGCAGTATAGTAATCAATAGTAATCGAATCATGCGGTTCGATGCCTGGGGGAAACTTATTCAATATATGGTTGAATATCTGATTAAATTATTTCACTTTCTCTTTTTCCTCCATTTTACTATTTCCAAGATCTTTTAGTAACATGGCAGGAGTTTTGTCATCAACAAATTTCTCCAGAAATAACTTCTTTAACTCCCAAAAACTATGGACTGAATTGACATGCACACCATGGTACCATGTGGTTGCTCTACCTTCTAATGTATAAGGAAACAATCTTCAAGCAACATCATCATACCTGTAACAGCCCTGGTGAAAATTCCATGTAATAAAACTTAAAAACAATAACCACGGTTGATGGCACACTTATTCCAAGTTGAATGTTGGGCAAGACATCATAGGGGATGTTCATTTGGTTGTTTATGGCTAAGGAAATTGGAAAAGGCAATGGCTAAGGCTTTCGAAAGGAAAAATGACATTTTTGGCACAATTATTTATGAAAATAATGGAAATTAGGAGAAAAGGGAGGTGAAAATCACAGGTTGCATGTGAGGAGGAAAATGAAGGAAAATAATGGAAAATAAAGAAAATAGAGGCCTCATTCATAAAAAGGCTTTTGAGGATCAGTTGGTAACATTTTTGTCAGTTTATCTTTGGAGCTCTCTCATTACTCTCTCTCTCTCTCTCTCTCACTCTTGGACACTTAGAGTTTCTTGGAGCACTTTGGCATTGGAGCAACAAAGGAAAAGATGACAAGAGGAAGCAAAGATCAAGTAGGGAAAGGCAAGATCAAGAAGCTACATCATGCTTCATTCCAGGTATCAACTTGCATGTGTATTTTACTTTTCTAGATTTGGCATGCATGGGATTGCATGTGTTTCTTTTCTACCGTGGCATGGAATTTTTCAGGTGTGACAATATTTTCAGCCTAGCCTTTCCATTTCGTGATAACTTTGATGAGATGGCTTCTCTGATACAGTTTATGTGGGATGACTAGATTGGCTTCGAAGCTTAGTGGGGTGGATCTCCAAATTGACAAACACATGGTGTAAGTGGTCCCTAAACTAGACTAAGGATAAAAAACAAGCTGGCCTAGTAACCCATGAACCAGACTGTGGGTTGCAGTAAAGCCAAATTGTGTGCCTCGTTGGGCCTAGGAATCCTTGTCGGTGAATGGCAAGATATACGGTAAAGCCAAGAGGTGTATTTTCTCTTTGTTGGCCTTAGTGATCCCGGGATGGGATGCATGATAAATTCTGGAGAGTATGTCTAGGTGTAGGGCCTAGTGATCCCTAGATTAGAATGTGGATGCACGGTAAAGTCTGAGAGACTAGGAGGCACTCAAATTCCTCACGGTGTAGACGGAGAACTCTGGTGGCATCCAGGTTGATTGGTGTTTTTGATGTGTTCTATGAGTCCCACATTCATGCTTGGGATAGGCATGGGGGTGATTGGATGAAGAGAGACTTGGTTCAGCTAATCTATGGTGGGGTGGAACTTGGTAGTCCCATCTCCGGTTGGCTCATTGCATTCATTAATGAGAAATTCGTTCCCTTTATTTTCATGTGTAAATGTATTGATGTATGTGTGGATTTTGATGGATGATATGTTTATGGTATTTCTTTTCCTATTATGCTGGTTATATGTATATTTTATGACAACATCTATGTATGGCTCTTAGCATGTTTTTACTTGTATATGAATGGATAATTTGTCTATGACCTAATAGAGGATAATGCAACAATTGACATGAGGGAACAATGGTTCATAGCGATTCTCAGATAAGTATGAGATCCCTATACTTAATTATGTTGTTTACACATGTAGGTTACATGTTGATGATATGTTTGACGAAATGACTGTCATGGCTAGTAGGGGTTTGGTTATGGTCTTATTCAGTGTATTGCTTTTGCATCGTTGTTTCCCTATATTTTTACTGATTCTGAGTTATCACTCCATTCTGGGTAGTGGACTGGGCTCTGGGCCCTGGGCCTAAAAAAGTGATTTAAATCCCGAGGTCGCTGGCACAGAGCTGGAAATTTTGGTCTCTATTCGCTGGCAGGGAAGCCTATGAGAGCAACTTTAGGTTTTTGGTCACTCCCTTTCCCATAGCATGAGAGTGACTATGGCCTAAGAGATCCAAAACAACAGCGGGATCCAGGGACAGACTGTCTGAGTGGCTGACTTGTCTCTTAAGGTTTTTGTTGATGATGTTGGATGATTGTGTGTGATGTTCTATCAATTCCAATTCCTTAAGGTCACATAGGAGGTTGAATCTGATTATAGTAGCCTCTCGTCTCATGTTTACCCCGGTTGGCATGGTTACTTGGGTGGATGTGGGAGGAGGGTGTTACAATACCTTACCTCTAACATTCGTAGATGCATGTAGAAATCGTCAATGTGATCTTTTACCTTTGTCTTCTTTTCTGGATCAAACTTTTATAACAACTTTTCTAGATATCTAAGCATTTTATGAAGAATGTTTGGAAGAGCAAGAGGCCATTGGGCCATCCAGTCCAAGTCATGTTTGGCCATGTCTTAATATTTTTGCTCCTCTTCCTTTTTAGAATATGAGGAATCTTCTCCTTCATTGTCTAAAACGTCAAAGATGTCGTCACAAAGAACAATGTCATCCTTGTACCCTTCGTTAATAGGTGGAATTTGATATGTATGTACTATATTTTCTGCGGATTCTGCTAACTCTTCAAGAGTTGAAAAAACCAAATCTTCCATTGTAGAAACTAATATGTTGGTATGAGTTGTTTCTTTCCTCTTCGGAAAATGTGGGAGATTCTGGGCTCCGGGAATTAATCTGATAGCCTTTGCAAATCGATGGGTTATAGGTCGAATTTCCCATATTTGTTTGTATGTAGCCTTGTATGTCGACTTTGGGTTAGGCTAAGAAGACCCTGTTACTTCAGGAATATGGGTCGGAGTAGTGCTTGGGATATTTCTACCTTGTCCAGAAGACAAATGATTTGGGTGTGCAGAATTATCAGCCATAAAAACTACCTGCCCTCCTTCTAGTGCCAAAATGTTGACGACTTGGATACCACCAACATATAGGGGATCTCGCTAATATAAGATCCCAATTATACCTCACACCATTTGGTGAAGGAGTCCCTTTAGAATACGCCCCAACTACCGTTTACTTTAAGATATGCCTTGGATTTAGCTGTCAGCACAAGAGAGAAGCGCGTATGTGATTTTGAATGAGAAAGCGAGTGTGCCTTATGATTGTTTGGTTGCAGATGTATCAAGGTTATTATACTATGGGGGAGGGCGGCGGTGGAATAAGTGAGTCTCTAAGAGAGAAGTAATAGTACTACCCTAATGGAGAAACACACAAAAAGAGAAAGGCTCATCTAACATCAAGCAAAATAGTTCACATAGATGTGATAATCATTATGAACATTACAACACAACTCCAATAAGTTAAGAATCGAAGTCACCGAAATAGTTCAATTACTCCAGTACAGGTGAAAGCAAACATGAAGCATAAACATTCAAAGAATAGTCTTAGAAACATTCACAATCCATGTGTGAAATTTTGTTGGCCTAAAAAGGCTTCAATATTAAGTAAAAGTTCCAAGATACATAAATGCAATGGACATCACTAGCTCCAATAGTGGAGTGTTAGAGCCACTACTCTCTCCCCAAAAGTACTAACTATGTCTCTCTAATGCCTTATGGGAGAAGCCAAGCTTAAAATTCCTTTGCATGAGCAATGAGGATACTTTATAACTTGGGGCATGAATTTTCACGTCCCCTTGACTCTTGACTTTCCAACTCCTAATGACCTTTAGACTTCTACGGCCTTTGGTATTACATGTCCTTTAGACTTTAATGACTCTTTTGTCGATACATGACTCTTGGACTTCCACTTATTTGTCCTTACAATAATTACAAAAATACATCATGACTTCCACATCATCATATGATGAGACTTGACATGTCACTATCTTTGATGACTGGGACTAATAGTGATTGATGACATGGAATTTCTCTAGTGGTGACATGGATGCCACTTGAATCTTCATTCTTCGTGCAACTTCAATCATTGATGGCTCTACCCTCCAAAGGGGGGGCGGTGGAATAAGTGAGTCTCTAAGAGAGAAGTAATAGTACTACCCTAATGGAGACACACACAAAAAGAGAAAGGCTCATCTAACATCAAGCGAAATAGTTCATATAGATGCGATAATCATTATAAACATTACAACACAATTCCAATAAGTTAAGAATCGAAGTCACCGAAATAGTTCAATTACTCTAGTACAGGTGAAAGCAAACATGAACCATAAACATTCAAAGAATAGTCTTAGAAACATTCACAATCCATGTGTGAAATTGTGTTGGCCTAAAAAGGCTTCAATATTAAGCAAAAGTTCCAAGATACATAAATACAATGGACATCACTAGCTCCAATAGTGGAGTGTTAGAGCCACTACTTTCTCCCCAAAAGTACTAACTATGTCTCTCTAATGCCTTATGGGAGAAGCCAAGCTTAAAAGTCCTTTGCATGAGCAATGAGGATACTTTATAACTTGGGGCATGAATTTTCACGTCCCCGTGACTCTTGAATTTCCAACTCCTAATGACCTTTAGACTTCTACGGCCTTTGGTATTACATGTCCTTTAGACTTTAATGACTCTTTTGTCGATACATGACTCTTGGACTTCCACTTATTTGTCCTTACAATAATTACAAAAATACATCATGACTTCCACATCATCATATGATGAGACTTGACATGTCACTATCTTTGATGACTGGGACTAATAGTGATTGATGACATGGAATTTCTCTAGTGGTGACATGGATGCCACTTGTATCTTCATTCTTCGTGCAACTTCAATCATTGATGTCTCTACCCTCCAAAGGGTCTTTGATCTAATGGAGTCTTCAGGGTGCTTTGATCATCAAGATTCAATTGTGTTCTATGTTATCTAATGCTTCCGTGTTTGTATCCTTTGCTTGATATTCCTCATGTGTGCTTTCCATTCTTTCTCTGGAACGCCTGTATCTCCAATCACTCATGACAAGCAACCATCAACCTAAAAATATCCTATTCTACCATGTTTTATGCAAATTTTATGTTCATTCCTTTTCTATTCACTTAAAAGGGACAAGGGGAGATTTTGTGTGCACTGGCGCACTTCGAAGGGAAGAAGGGTTGAAGAGGGAAGGCTTCAAGGTATCTGCATGCACTCATGCACTCAAGGGAGTGAGACAGTTAAGGCAGGGCACATGGCACAAGTCAAAAGGACGAAGGGGAAGGCTCTAGGATTCCCAGGGGAGAGAGGAAGGGCACAGGGTGCACTCTTGAAGGTTGAAGGATGAAGGCTTCAGGCCTTCGAAGTGCGCCCATGTGCTCAAGAGGCCCAAGAGGGTGCAGGGCACACTCCTGAAGGTTGAAGTTTAATGCATCATGCCTTCGAACTACGCTCATGCACTCAAAGGGTCCAAAATGGTGCATGGCACATTGTGGAAGGATGAAGGGTTGAGCTTAAGCCATTCTAGGTGCACTCATGCAGTTAAGGAGGGAGCACTTCTTCAATTCGAAGGAGTGTGCTCAAGGAAGTCTTTGTCTCTTGGAGGGCACAATTCGAAACAAGGAATGGGAAGAGGCTTAAGGATTTTTCCTTGTGTTCTTGGAAGGTGCATGGTGAAATTCCGAACAATAAAGGATTCTCGATCAAGGCTTTAGAGTGCACTCATGCGCTCTTGGCCTCGATGGGTTTCTTTTGAAACCAAAATTTGTCTAAGTATGGAAGATAGGACAAGGGGTGAACATGATGATCTATGGGCATAAAAACATGTGTGACACATACCAATTCATTGAGAAAATTTATATGAACTTGAACAATGATAAGTGTACATCAAAACGCCACTTTGTACACATTCCCCAAGTACAATGAGTGAAGTGTGTGCGACTGCGACCCAAAAGTGTCGTTTTACAACAACAAAGATATTACAACTATGAGATGCACCTAAATATATTCTAACCAATGAGACAACACTTGAGACCATTCAAGGACACTTGAAAAACGTAGAATAACATGGGATGAGACTTGATGATCAAAGTGCCACTAGATATGACAATGGTAGTAGCCTCCAAAATTTGAATGTGGTGAAATTTTAGAGGGTGTTGTAGCAGCAATAACATGCTCCAAAAAGTATTGCTTCCAAAATTACTTATTGAGATGTTTTCAATAATTTCTCTTCCCATCGATATTCATGGCCTCTTTAGTTGACCCCACCACATGGATGTTTTTCGTTGTGGATAGTAAATATAAATCCTTGCTTGAAGCTTTAATGAGTATCCATGAACTTGGAATACTTTCTCATGTCGAATAACAATGCTTTGAGATCTTTGCCCTTTCTATGCTCTCCATCAAATGTAGGTGGCCTTATATTTTTTAGCTCTCCTTGTAAACAACCAACTTAGTCCTCCTTTTTTTATGTCTCATAGTAGAAAAACTTGGACTACTCTCTAATATTGAGAATGAATGAGATTTTTTGGTTGAATTCCTAGGTGAATGATGGTTTCTACTAAAAATCCTTGAGCTCTTAGACCCCCTATAATAATTTATTTTCACATGAGATCCATGAATTTTTGCATGCCCTACAATAGTTGCATGTATAGTGCTAGATTCCTTGAGCGAGCGTAGGTAGCGCAGCGTAGGTAGGTGGATCTATTTCAATTACTTAAGCAAGCTACTGAGAGTTAATTTGATTCTACTTATCTTGAGATCTTATCAAAATTTCATTATCCACTTTATAGCATTGTGCTTACTTTGTGATTTCTTCATTCTCTAAACCACCACTACAAGCTTCAGTTTGCTCCTATGTCCATTGGACTTTATTCTGCATTGCTTAGGCTAATGTTAAGCCCTATGATCTCATATGCATGGTTATTACTTTTCCATACTTCATCTATGTAATCCTTGTTTATGAACCAAAAACTTTCTTCTATTCTCCTTAATTCTACAAAATGTGCATACAACAAATAATTTTAGAGAGGCATATTACCAAATATTTCATTTATTACGATACATGTGATTCTTAATCTCAATTCAAGATGAATGTGGATGCATTAAACCAAATTTGTATTCTTTAAACATAACATGCTCTAACTTAGCTTTCTAACAACTATACTCGTGCTTCCTTTTGACTTCTAAGTTGAACACTACATCTCTCTAAATATACCACTTTTCCACTTTAAGGTTACTAGTGACCATCTTTTGTGTTTTCTTTGACATTTATGCCACCAAATCAAAATTTTCGGGTTGATAAATGAATTATTCTCTTCTTAATATTGATGTAGACTACTCATTTTCTCATATTTGAGCTATTAGATGAGATTTACAGTTAGTTGAAGTTTGTCCCATTTTTCCAATTTTTCCCTTTAGGCTTACCAGACATATTTATGTTAATTCCTTGAGATTGAGATGCTTAGATTCCAATTTTAACTCTTGTCTAGATTACAGTAGCTAAGATATTTCCATTGACTACTTTTATGTCCCAATCAAATCTTTAAGGAGTTATGCCTCCTTGAAGTGGGCTCACATCCTTTTTCTCTTCCTATATTGTTTCAAGTGTAACTTTCACATGTTGACTAAACCAATCTGTGCTCAAAATATCTCATTGGAAAGCTCTTGTTGGGATATTTCATTTAAGTAGTAAGGATTGTGTGTAACTAAATATAAAAAATTCCTTAATATTTCTAAGAAAAAAATGTTGTTTAGGTCCTCAAAACAACCTTGGAAGTTTAAGACTAATAAAATAAGAAAATTGTAATAAAAGTTGGAGAATGTAATTAGATTCGGTCTTCATATTTATATTTGAGCCAAAGAATGAAAAAGAAATTTTTATTACTATTACAATGACTTATTAAAGCATGGGTTTCATGCTTAGGTCATCATTTTATAGATAAAAGTCCTCACTTAGGACTTATAGGTTTTATAGTGAGTCATTAGAGTCATTATCCAATTAATGAGACCCTTCTTGGGCTTTTGAATCATGTAAAAAGAATTATTATTGAGTCAAAAATGTAAATTTTCACCTCCACACTAAGTCGACACTTGCCTGATGAAGTCTGTCTACAAGAGGACAATTCGACCCACAAAAGAGGTTATATATACACAAGGAATTTGATCTATTTGGACATCAACTCAACAATTTCGATACATATCAAGGAAGTGCATAAAAAGTGTGAAGTTCAAGGAAAAGAAGTAAGAATTGCAAGTAGAAGTTTCTAGGCTATCTCTCTCCCTTTTATGCAAAGTTAGTGGGCTATTTGCTTGATAGAAGTTCAGTTGTTGGGAAGTTCGAAATTCTGAATGTTCTGGGTCTAAATTCTGGATTTGTTGGGTCAAAGTGCTGATGCTGCAAGGTTGAAGGTATAGATCGAGGTTATTGGAAGGAAGGGTTGACTTGGAGATTGGAGGAGGTTTGTGTCTAGGTTGAAGCATCTTGGATTATCTCATCTTAACTACTGAAGGAAGAAGTTTGACTAGGTTTTCCCCTAGATAGGGGTTTTTCCATGGCAGAGTGCCTACATCTTGTGTCTCTTGTTCTTGTGATCTTCATACACACATAATTTGGCAATTTATTGATGAAAGACAATATAATAAAGAAATAAAAGAAGCCAACATAATTCACAAGTAATTATTAAGGAAGAGAAATCTAACCCTAATTCTACTAGCATTGATTTCTCAAAATGGTATTAGAGCTAAGGTACTTGGGAATGAGATTCAATATACCTAAAAATGAGATTCAATATTGTAGGAAGTTGGATCAAAAGAATCATCTACTACTTATTCAATAAGGTCAAAAGCAAAGGGTTTTTGGTTGCACTCACAGGTTCACTCAATCATGATAATTCATGGATTATTGATAGTGGAGCAACAAGAAACATGGCAGGAGATAACAAACAACTTCACACTCTATCAAAGGAAAAATATTCTCATGCAGTGGAATTGGGAGACAACAAAAGCTATTTTGTTAAAGGCCCATGATCCACTTCTTTGAAGTCGAACAATGGAGCAAAGCTACATCTCAACAATATACTTTATGTTCCAAGTTTGAAAAAGAATTTACTTTCAATTTCTTGCTTAGAAGATAAGGGTGATAGAATTGGTTTTATAGATGGAAAATTTTTGGCTTGGGGAAAATATTGAAGCATTGATAAATATAGGGTTATTGGAATTCATGAAAGAAGTCAATAAAGAGTAATAACACCATCTCCTCAATCCCTAGTTCACATGGAAATCAATCCCATTGAATTGTGGCATAGAAGATATGGAAAATTACATTACAAGGTTATTCCCTCTCTCAATAAATTGGTAAATGGCATTCCCAATATTAAAGAATATCGTGAAGGAATATGCAAGGGATGTGCCTTAGGAAAGAATACAAGGAAACCATTTACAAGTAGTGAAACAAGTTCTAAAGAAATATTGGACCTCACTCATTCAGATGTGTGTGGGCCTATGTCTGACAAATCACTTGGAGGTCATCTTTATATTGTAACCTTCATTGATGATCACTCTAGAAATACATGGCTCTATCTATTCAAAACAAAGGACGAAGTATTTGAAAAGTTCAAGGAATTTAGGTCTGAAGTAGAAACCTTAACCGAAAGAAGAATAAAAACTTTGAGATTCGATAATGGTGGAGAATACACTTCAAAAAAAATAATTTCATATTGCGAAGCAAGAATTAAGAGGGAGCTTGCAAAGAAGCAGGAATCCCAAATAAAATAGAGTCGTAGAAAGGAAAAATAGAACACTTGAAGAGTGTATACGGACAATGATTTTTGATCAAGATATACGAAAAATTCTATCGGGAGAAACAATAATGACTGTTGTATACATACAAAATACAATCCTCATAGAATCCTCGATAATACAACACCTGAAGAAGCATTAATAGGAAGGAAACCATGTGTGGACCATCTCTGAATCTTTTGATGTCCTGCCTATATCCACGTACCAAAGGACAAACAAAAGAAGCTAGATTCTACAAGAATTAAAGGGATTTTCATTGGCTACAATCTTTCTTCAAAGGCATATATAATCTACATCAAGGAAGGAAGACATATTGAAGTAATCATGCACGTTATATTTTATGAAAATCATGCCTACAAAATATCCAAAGATATTCCTATATATTTCGATGACGAAGACATACCAATATTTTAATAAGAAGAGCATCACGACAATCCTACCACAAATCAAGAAGAAGAAGAAGAAGGACCCAGTGAGCCCATTCAACCTGTGATCATACCCGAAACAAGAGGCCAAATTGGTTAAAATCTACTCTTGAAAATGCCAAAGGACAGAGAGATGCAAAAGGAACTTTTAGAGAAAGCAAAACACCAAAAATATATTATGGATATGCTGCATTCATGACAAAACTAATAGAAGTTTAACCAACTACATTTGAGGAAGCTACTCATCAAGAAGTATGGAATAAGGCTATGTAGGAAGAATATCAATCCATCATGAAGAATGGGGTTTGGGAAATCGTTCCTAGACCAAGTGACAAATCGGTTGTCACTTCTAAATGGATCTACAAGATCAAGCATGTTGTTGATGGAAGCACAAACAAGTACAAAGCTAGATTCATTGCAAGGTGTTTCTCTCAAAAGTAAGGCATAGACTATGAACAAACCTTTGCACCTACTGCAAGATATACTACTATAGGTTCTTTGGTTTTGTTGGCTGCAACAATGGGATGGAATATCCATCAAATGGATGTAAAAACAACATTTCTGAATGGAACCATTGATGAAGAAGTATACATTGAACAACCTGAATGATTTGAAATAAATGGCAAAGAAACTCATGTTTGTAGACTCAAGAAAGCCCTATATGGTTTGAAGAAATCTCCTAGGGCATGGTATGCAAGAATGGATGCATACATTCTAAGAATCGGGTTCGTCAAAAGTTTTGTTGATCCAAATCTCTATATCATGGTTGTGGATAATGAGCCAGTCATTATTCTACTATATGAGGATGATCTATTTATTACAGGTGTATAGTGAAGGATACAAAAATGCAAGAAGATTTTGGCAACCGAGTTTGAGATGAAGGATATGGGACTGATGCATTATTACATTGGTTTGGAATTATGGAAGAAACTTGGGGAGATATATTTGGGGCAAGGAAATTATATAATTAAGTTGTTGCAAAAATTCAGTATGATGGATTCCAAGCCCATGACTAGTCCCATGATCACTAATCTCAAGAAGTTGATAAGCTCTAACTCAAGTCTCATATATCCTACCACCTATTGAAAGTTGGTCGGTTCTTTGATGTATCTGGTAAACACTAGACCAGATCTATGTTTTGTTGTAAACATTCTTAGTCAATTTCATTTGGAGCCTCATCATGATCATTGGATAGCTGTCAAGCGTATATTAAGATATCTACGTGGTACTATTCATGACTCCTTAAAGTATGATACGAAAGAATTCAAGATGACAGGTTTACAAATTTTGATTGGGGTGGCAGTGAGACTGATGGAAGAAGCAATACTAGTGGATGTTTTAGTTATGGATCTACAATGATTTCATGGATAAGTAGAAAGCAAGATCATGTTGCTTTAAGTAGTGCTGAAGTTGAGTATGTAGTTGCATGTGAAGTAGGAAATGAGGTTGCATGGTTGAAGAAACTTCTATCATATTTGTTTAAGAAACTTCTAATTCCTACTGTGATCAATTGTGATAATTAAAGCAACATTAAGATGTTTGAATATCTTGTGTTCCATGCAAGGACAAAGCATTTCAATAATAAGTACCACTATGATTTTGGTAAAATATGGGATCGTTAAGCTACAATATGTTCCAATAGACGAATAGGTAGCTGGTGTGTTAACAAAGTCTCTTCCTAATAAGAAGTTTGAATATTTTATAAGCATCCTTGGTTTGGTTGATATCATTGATTTCGTTACCGAAAAGTGTTTGAAAGAGACTTGGGGAGGCATATTGTGTGATACAATATGCTTGGGAGGACATTTGGCCGACACATGTATTGATGTATAGTTCCCAAAGTAGGGAGGGTGGCATTGGTCATAGAGCTCCGACCTTGCATTACACACCTAGTTCCCTGGGTTGATGATTAACAATTAAGCCTAATGGTACCTAAAGAGGCTGAAAACTTTAGTCCATCTTAGTCCCACCCAGATAGATTTCCCTGGTTAAGAATCTAGTTCGTGGCACCGTGTACGCCTAATTTTTTTTGTAGTTATTGTGTTTTGAGATCTTCCTTGTACTTGTATATACGTGTGTAAATTATGAATACCTCCCTAGTTAAAAGGGACTGTTGAAGAAGGTTCGACCTTCATATTTATATTTGAGTCAAAGTATGACAAATAAATTTTTATTATTATTACAATGACTTATTAAAGCATGGGTTTCATGCTTGGGTCATCATTTTATAGGTCAAAGTCCCCATTAAGGACTTCTAGGTTTTATATTGAGTCATTAAAGTCATTGTCCATTTAATTAGAGCCTTCTTGGGCTTTTGAATCATGTAAAAAGAATTGTTATTTCACCTCCACACCAAGTCGGCCCTTGCCTGATGAAGTCAGCCTACAAGAGGACAATTTGACCCACAAAAGAGGCTATATATACAAGAATAGTTCGATCTATTTGGACATCAACTCAACAAGTTTGATACACATCAAGGAAGTGCGGAAAAAGTGTGAAGTTTAAGGAAAAGAAGGAAGAATTGCAAGTTGAAATTTCTGGCTACCTCTCTCTCTCTCTTTTATGTGAAGTTACTAGTCTATTTGCTCGATCGAAATTCTATTGTTGGGAAGGTTGAAATTCTGAATGTGTTGGGTCGAAGTTATACTACTGGGAAGGTCGAAGTTCTGCTACTGCGATGGTCAAAATTCGGGATTTGTTGGGTCAAAGCTCTGTTGCTACAAGGTCGAAGGTCTAGATCGAAGTTGTTGGAAGGAAGGGTTGACTTGGTGGTTGGAGTAGGTCTGTGTCTAGGTTGAAGGGTCATGTATTATCTCATATTAACTACTGAAGGAAGAAGTTTGATTGAGTTTTCCCCTAGATATGGGTTTTTCGCTTGCAGAGTGCCTACATCTTGTGTCTCTTGTTCTTGTGATCTTCATACACACATAATTTGGTAATTACTTGATGAAAGATAGTATAATAAAGAAAGAAAATAAGGCAACATAATTCACAAGTAATTATCAAAGAAGAGAAATCCAACCCTAGCATTGATTTCTCAACAAAAACCGCATGGCTTGGTCGTTGTCATAGTAATATAGTTATCATGGCATGGCGCATAGATGCTAACATGGCACCAATGTCCACCTGTCATCAATGTAATGAGAAAGAATCGTCACCCTATCAACAAACTAAGAAAAAAATCCAATTGGCGATTACTCCCTTCCTCCATCAATGGTTATAAAAAATGTTTAGCATTGGTCTCCCAAAAACATCTTTTATTGCACCTTTTAGCCAAACCTCAATGGTTATTGAGCATCACTTAACCTTATGGAGGAACAACATTGATTTCTTGCCTTTATTTCTAATGTTCAATGCTCATTTTACTTCAATGAGTAACTTAGGTGGTCTAAGAAAACACGCCCTTCCAAGAATTGACACTGGTGGATCTTATCCTCAATCACCAACACTTAGGCAACCCTTTCGTGAAGTGTCATTAGACTAAGAAATGTACTATCCCTATCATTTTCCATATTTTCACATCACCACTACCATGTGGCTATGCCAGGTCAGGACTATATGGCCACCTAATCATCATTCATACTACCATGTGTACTCTACACTATTATCATTTGTATGGCTTGAAAGAAACCAAGCCACCTAATCATCATTCATACTACCATGTGTACTCTACACTATTATCATTTGTATGGCTTGAAAGAAACCGAGCCAAGTGCCAAAAAGGAAAGGCTTTTGAGCATAAATATGATCCTTCATTGACCCATTAATGATTTCACTGCAAGTATTCATTGACAATAACCATCAAAGGTCTTCATTGGCGAACTAGTGAATTTCATTGAAGTTCTTCATTGACCCATCGAAGATTTGATTACAGGTCCTCATCAACCCATCAATGATTTTATTTAAAGTCTTCATTGACCCATTAATAGTTTTTTAGAAGGTATTCATTGATGATTTTAAAAAAGGTAGCTAATTTCTCCTTCACCAATTTCACCTAAATCCAAATTTCTCCTTTAATAATCAATCAATTTATTTCATTGACAACATATGAACTCCTCATTTTCAGTTGATCCCTAAAATTCCTTATGTTAATCTTGTCCATTTGATCCAAAATTTACTAATATTGATCATTCGATATTGAAACTTCACAAACACCATAAATTGATGAAATTTGACTACTATAGGTTCAATTTGACTTCTCAATTTATAGATCGACTACTTTAGTCATATTATTAATGATTTTGATGACAAACCTACCGTGAATTTGCTAAGAATTTTGGGATTTTACCCCATTTACATTAATTTCTCTAAATTCAACATAGAATAAAACTTTGTAGCAGTGTTTTGTCAAATTTCAAGTTGGTCTCTAGCCCATATGGTTCCCACTATTGAACCATAAATTTGATACAACTCTTTAATGAATTTTTATCCCCATTTGGGTAATGTTATCACTAAAGACGACCTCTAACATCATTTTCCTCTAAATGCATATGCACAACATACTATAAATGTTCATGAATGATCGAAGTGGATATTAGTGGCCACCCACCTATTCCACTTGGACCCCCAACACTGTTTCTTTTCAATTTCCTTAATTCTAGCACAACTTTCTATTTTTTGCAGTTTTTTCGGGTCCTAAACTTCTGGACCCGTTTTGAGGCCCTAAACAACGTTTTTTTTTAAACACGCTAGGCCTACACCTCATATTGTAGGGGTTGAATGAGGTATCGTGTGTGCCAAATGGAGATCATATGCCAAAATTACGGCCACGAGAAGTTGGTGTTCCAATTAATCCCAAAGGAGCCCACAAACTTTTGGCGCTTCATCTCCTAGGGTTAGGTTTTTGGATGTTTATGGTTTTTCATTATTTATCAATAATAAAAAGGCCTCTGAGTCTCATTGTAACATAGTTCATAAGGCATGTAGACATCACATCTCTTCTTAGAGATAAGCTACCATCACCTGAGCTAGTTTATTTCCATTATGCATTTAAATAGTTTCAGTATTTGTTATTAATTAATGGAATTTCAGTTTTTGCTGTAGCTCTGTGTTTTTGTTTAAAACATGTGTCTCATTTTGTTCCTGCATAAATCCAAATCATTGGTATCAAAGTGTTCTTCTCTCTCTCTGTTTTTCTATGCATGTCCCCAACGAGGTTGGGGAATAAGGAGTTAAGGATTGAAGTGGTTCTCCCATGGTGGAACAAAAGAAAGATGAGGGCGTAGGAAATCATTTCAAAGTTTTTCTTGAAGAGGCCCTCGAGCGACAAAGGAATGAGATGATGGATAAATTTTCATAGATCCTTAAGTGGGTATCAGCAAGAAAAGCATCTTTATCCAATACAATTCAGAAATACCCCACCTGCAGTAAAGAGATGTATTCCATCATGTAGGCTTACCAGTAGTGGAAACATTATATTATGGGGAAGGAGATGATCATCTACACAGATCACCGACCTCTTCAGTTTACACAGACATAGGAGAAGTTGCAGAATGACCACCATTAGAAATAGTCCACATATCTACAACAATTTCATCTAAACATTAAGTACAAGAAGCATGACACCAATGATGTTGCAGATTGCTTCAGTCGGCCACTAGTTGTGGCACTAACCACTGTTCTCAACTCCTATGGGCATGGGGCTTCTGGAGGGACGCAACTTTACAAAAATGATCCAAAATTCGACACCACATACCAGATATTGATGGATGACAAGCCAATTCCAGAATTCCACATCCAGGATGCACTATTATGCCACTTGGGACACATTTGTGTTCCTTCAAGTGAGTGTGCCAAGATGATTTGGGAGGTTCACTATTGTTAAGTCAGAGGAAAATTCGGTCTAAAGAAGACAATGGTAGTACTAAAAAAGTATTTTTATTGGCTAAATCTTCAACAGGATGTTGGAAAATATATCAGATCCTGCATTGTCTATGCCCTCACCATGCAAACCATTAAGAAGTAAGGCCTGTATACTCCTCTACCTACTCCTATTCGACCCTCGGAATCCATCTCCATGGACTGTATGTTTCGCCTTCCTTCCACCAAGCATGGAAAAAACTATGTGTTTGTGGTTATCAACAATTTTTTAGGATGGTCATATTGGTTGCTTGCAAGAAGAGTATCACAACAGAAGCCACTGCCAAACCCTTCTTTGAATGAGTGTGGGTACATTTCGGGATCCATAGACCATTATATTAAATTGAGATAGAGATTTCCTAAGTCCATTCTGGTCAAGCCTCTGATCATTGTTGGACACCAAGCTCACCAAGTGATGGCTAGATAGAGGTCGTCAATAGGATGATTGTGCACATACTATGCATGTACAACTCTAAGCATCAACGAACATGGGATGAGAGTCTTCCTATGTGCAACACAATTATAGCAGAGCTCTCCATTGCTTAAATGGACACAACCCCTTTGAGGTGGGCCTGGGATTTCAACCATTATGTCTCATTGATGTTGCACTAGCTTTTGCAACTACACAGGAAGAATTTTCCCATGTTCAGTCTGAAGTTGGTAAAGCCACCAAGTTTATTAAACACATTCAACACATCCACCAGTAGGATCATGACATCTTAGATAAATCCAATTCCAGGCACAAATAACAGCATGATCAACACCGAGTGCCACATAAATTTCAGGTGGGTGACAAACTGTGGTTGCATTTGCAGAAGGAATGCCTTTCCAGATCCCATGTGAAGCTTTGAACACTTTGATACATTCCTTACATCATCACCAAGGTTGTAAGAGACAACGTTTTTGAGATTAGTATCCTACCATTCCTTGGCTTTCACCCTGTATTCAATGTGAACCGCCTTTGGCCATACTTTCCACCATTGTTGGACACATTTGAAATTGCTCAGCAACTGACACCAATAGATCTCAACCCAGACTGCACCGAAAGGGACACAAATGATCAAATCATGGACACACAAATCAACAACACTCACCAACAGAGGATCCAACCGTATCGGGTTGTCAAAGTTGGTCAGTTCCTGCACCAGGGTAAGTGGCTCACCAGGGACCAAGTTCAATAAAAGTTTCCCCATCTCATGTAGGCACTCAATGCAATGTGGACCATTGTTTTCTAAGGGTGGAAGACTAATCTAGGTGGATATTGGTTGTCACCCGCCTATTCCACTTGGACCCCCAACACTATTTCTTTTCAGTTTCCTTAATTCTAGCGCGACTTTCTATTTTTGGCAATTTCTTGGGTCCTAATCTTTCGAAGGCATTTTGAGGCCTTAAACAACGTTGTTTTGAAAACACACCGATCACATTACCTATTGGGAAAGGACTTGCTAGTAAAAAATGTTTCCCTTAGATAGATATTTCTAATGAGGTATCGTGTGCGGCAAACATAGATCATATGCCCAAATTACAACCCCGGGAAGTTGGTGTTCCAACTAATCCCAACACGGTCGACAAATTTTTGGCGCTTCATCTCCTAGGGCTAGGATTTTGGATGTTTAGGATTTTCCATTATTTATGAATAATTAAAAGGCCTCCGAGCTTCATTGTAACACAGTTCAGAAGGAATATAGCCGTCACATCTCCTCTCAAAGATAAGCTACCATCGCACGAGCTAGTTTGTTTACCTTATGCATGTAAAGAATTTTCAGTATTTGTTATTAGTTAATTGAAGTTCATTTTTCGTTGTAGCTTCTTGTTTCTTTTTAATTTTTTATTTCATTATGTTCCTGCATAAATTTATATTAGTGGTATCAGAGCAGTCTGCTCTTCTCTACGTTTTTGTACATGTCCCTAATGAGGATGGGGTATAAGGAGTTAAGACTTGAACTGGTTGAACCCTTGGAAAACCGACCTCACCGACCCTGACATCCTCCCATGGTCAAAGAAAAGATAGATGATCGAGCAGGAGGTCCTTTAAAAATGTTGCTTGAAGAGACCCTTGAGCGAAAAAAGTAACTAAATGACAGATAAATTTTCCCAAATCCTTCGGCGGGTATCAAAGGGTGAAGCATCTTCATCCAACAATCACTTCGGAGGCGTCGTCTCCTTTAGGGTACAAGTTAACTTTAACATTACCATATTGGAAGTCCATATATATGCAAATGTCATAGATAAATGGTTAAAGTTGATGGAACGATATTTTTCGGTCCATAAGCTTTCTAATATGTAAACAATTACTTTTTTACTCCTCAAAGCCACCCCCATGTCAAGGACTAGTGGGAAACCTACTGTGAGCAGAGGGAGGAGAAGGAGCCCTCATTGTTTTTAGTTGCACCCACTTGGAATTCTTTTTGAGACGCCATCAAGGAACGATACTAACCTGTCGAGAGTTATGAAGATAAGTACTTAAAATGGACCACAGTACAATAGGAAAGGGGTCCAAGTACTTCAATAAGATTGATTTGAAGTCTGACTATAACCAAGTTCCAATAGAACCCACAGATGTATGGAAGACCGCCATCAAATCCAAGGGGAGCCTTTTTTAGTAGTTAGTCATGCCTTTCGGTTTGACAAATTCCCTTGCAACTTTTATGACATTGATGGATGACATCTTTTGGCCCTTCACCAACTCATTTGTGGTTATATATCTAGATGACATCTTGATCTTCAACAAGAGTTTAGAAGAGCACTTGCAACACATTCAGTAGGTCCTTCAAACTCTACAACAACACAAACTATATACCAACTTGGAGAAATATGCCTTTGGCATGAACCAGGTCCAATATCTGGGTTACATCATTGATGAGCAAGGCATGTGGATGCAACTAAGATCCAAGTCATTAGGGATTGGTCAGCCTCAACCACTCTAACAGATATTTGCAGCTCTCTAGGCCTTGCCAATTTCCATCGAAGGTTTACGTTGGGATTATCTCATATCACTTGGCCTTTGAGTCAAGTTATCAATGGCATAGCGAAAGCAAAGTTTTTCTAGTTCAAGTCCCAACAGAAGGCGTACGTTGCGCTGAATCACCGCCTTTGCTCTGCATAAATACTCACATTGCCAGACTTGGAAAAACCATATGAAATTGAGACAGATGCCTCCAACTATGCTATTGGTGCAGTTCCACTTGACAAGGGTGATCCTAATGGAAAATGGCATCTACCCATGGTATTGATCCACCTGTTGAATTTACCCATGGTATTGTAAGTGGCATCCACCCATCATATTCATTCACCCATGGTAGTTTCCTATGTTATTGTATGGGACATCAACCCATGGTATTCATTCACCCATGTTATTTACCTAGCCATGGAATTTACTTGTGCTATTGTAACAAAAAATAGCTATAAGTAACAAGTCGCATTTTGTAAAAAGACAGATTGTACACCACAATGTAGCCTTTGAAGTTATTATATGTTTTAATAAATAAAAAAATCTTTGTGGTTTCGTTATAGTGTGTTCTCCACTTTTCTTCTGGAATTTCATTTTTCAGATCTTGGGGGCTCCCCTCCCAAGATCCATTTCAGTGTTTTTTCAGATCTTGGGGGCCTCCCCGTAAGATTTGTATCAATGGTATCAGAGCAAGTTACAAATCCATGGGAATGATGTTTTGATGCATCTTTCAGTTTCAAAGTTTTGCAGAAATATTCAACAATCTTCATGCATGTGCTATGACCTCCACAAAGCACTTTCTTGGGCAAAGTGGGAAGGATATTTTTTTTTCCCATTTTTTTGCAAGAATTTTTTGGGTGGCGAGTTTGCAGAGTAGATATGAATTTTTTCGGTTAGAAAATTACAAAAAAATAACATATCTGGATTCCTTGCGAAAAAATACCCAAAAAAAAAAATAATAATAATAATTAAAAAAATAAATAAATCAAAAATCGGCCAAATCGGAGTCCGGATGAGGGAGATATCGTTCATTTAAAATCAATTGTGTTGCAGAAATATTTCTGACGACAATTCATGAACGGTGACTCTCCTATCATTTTTTGTGCAGAATTTCAGAAAAATGGTTGTAGATCTGAACTCCTCGTAAAAAATCACTCAATTGAAAATAAACAAATATATATATATATATATATATATATATATATATATATTGGACGAATCGGAGATTGGATGAGGGAGATATTGCTGATTTAAAATTAGTTTTTTTTTTTCAGAACTTTTGTGACAACAAAACAGTTGCAACGCGAATTTGAGTTTCCAGAGTGTCTAGATAGTGATTTCAAACACATGGGAAGATGTAGAATGGTCATTATGTTTCCCAAAATAGGTTATAATAAATATTATGAGTTATATTGACCGAGTTATGTCAAATTTAAATCTGAAGCAGCATTTGGAGTGGGTTCCCTTTGGAGACTTGCGCTCCCACCCCGCTTTAGTAGGCACCTACTTCACATTCATCAGTTTCATCATAGCAACGTCCATCTTGGGTTATTTGGAGACATGCCCCCCCACCCCAGGCTATATAGGCACCGTCTACTTCATCAACAATCAACATCACGATTATGGGTCATCCACAAATCCACACTTCATCCAAGTCCATTTACTAAGCCGCACATTGTCAATATCACAGTTGGTCACAAGCATTACAGGGTATCTCTATCTTCAGATCTTCGTTTGTCATGGTTATGGGTCATCCACAAACCCACACTTCATCAAAGTCCATTTGCTAGGTCGCACACTATCAGTATCACAGCTGGTCACAAGCATTACAGGGTATCTCTATCCCAGATATTCTTTCATCGTGGTTATGGGTTAACCACACAAAACCCTTCTCTTTAGTGGCTCTTCATATTCAACACATGTGTCTCGGGAGGGAAATTCACGCAATGGGGACCATTGCTTCTTAAGGAGGGAGGAATTATCCAAATGGAAAATGACATCTACCCATGGTATTCATCCACCCATGGAATTTACCCATGATATTCATCCACCCATGGAATTTACCCATGGTATTCATTCACCCATGGTATTTGCTTATGGTATTGTATGTGACATCAACCCATGGTATTTACCTACCCATGGAATTTATCTGTGGTATTGTAACAAAAAACAATTATAAGTAACAAGTCACATTTTGTAAAAGGACAGATTGTCCACCACAATGTAGCCTTTACAGTTATTATATGTTTTAATAGTTAAAAAAACCTTTGTGGTTTTGTTATTGTGTGTTCCCCATAAGATATGGATCAGAGGAAATCTGGTGGCCTATCACAGTGAGACACTCTTTAGTACAATTTAGAAAATACCCAACTTATGATAATGATATGAAATTGGATTAGGTGATTTCTTCCTCTTTTCCAAAATCAAATAAAACAAAAATTAGGACCGTTTCAACGCTTTGCAAGGTAAAATTGGGTTTTGAAACAAACAGTCTTCCAATATCTCTTCAAGTCATGAATTAGTGTTCATATGTAACTTAACATAATGAACATAATATCACATAATCCATGCAGGCATAATGAAGTGCAAAACAAAGGTTTGTTGACGGAGTTCACCCCTCCTAGGCTATATCTTCGGTCCTGTCAACATGACTAGACCACTCATATATTCAGTATCAAATGAAGTACATAAAATTTTGCTGCAGGTAAATATCTAGCTATTACCCCTATAAGGTAATGTTCTCCTACAAATAACTCTCACAAGCAGCAACAACTCAAAGCATCTCCAACAAAGATTACATACTTAACTGAAAAGAGATAAAAAGAGTATGTGAACACTTCAATTCAACATTGAAGCATACAAACAAAAATTCATGTTAAGAGAAGTTGAACCTGAGCTGAAATCTGCTGGTTACATCTGCTACAGTAACTTCTGGAAGTGAGAATACCCCTACAAGGTCTTCTCCATGCCCAAATACCTTCCACCACTGCTTCCAAACCCTGATTGATCCATACACCTTTAGTCTCAAACCTGCAAAAAGGCTATATAGATTTGTTCAAATCAGAAGCTAGAGGTTACCAATAGATTTAAAACATCCCAAAACTCCCAAGTGCACTCTTTCTGAGCTCCATTTGGATAAAAACTCAGAAAGATATGAGCTTCCAAGATCTCTCATGAATTTCATTGTTAACTATCCTACAAATTCGACCTTTTGTCTATCGGTTCTACAAATCTGCCTCAAAATACATTGACGGACTGACAATTTAGCTACCCACCGGTGCATTCTGTTGGATGATTAATTTAGCCTCGGACCCCTTAATCCAAAAAACACGTTCACATGGGCCACATAGGGCAGAGGGTTGGGCCTTAACATCCGCCCTGCCGGTTAAGCCCCTTAATTCTTGGGATAAGGTCGTGTGGGGTGCCTCAGGTTCAAGGGTTGGACCAATGGTCTTGCCTAAGGTCGGAGCCCCTAATTTTTTAGCACGTCATTCTGTGGTCGCATATGACCTCGGGGTTTGCCACCTGCTGTAAGCTCCTCCACATAGCGCCCTCCAAACTCCGTGTTGTGGTCACACTAAGGGCCATATGGCCTGAGATGGGGACATACCTTAGTTCCCATCGCAAATCTCCATCGAGCACCTTAAACCTTAGCGTGTGGTCACGATGATGGTGATAAGACCTGGGGTTGGTTCCCAACTCCGTCCCCAACTATTTACACTCCGCCCTCCATGGCATATTGTCTTGTGGGTTATAACTGGGGTGTCGGAACCGTGGGTCAGAGCTAAGTTCACGCCCTTGGATCCCTCGCCTGCAGTGCTGTTGGCATGGGGTGACCGGGGGCTAGGGCTTAGCCTCGTCCCCATCCCCCATTGAAAATCCACATACAGTTCAAATATAATTGTGCCACGAACTAGCCAGTGGCATGGTGGAAAGGTGCTGTGTTGCTAGACCATAGATCTCACATTCGATCCTTCAAGGTGAGGCCCATTCGGCCATAACCAAATTTTGAGCAATACCGGGATGCCATGTGGCAGCCTCCCATTGGGCCACGTGGCTCCCATTCATAGGTCCAACTCAAAGCTCATCCACCAATAAAATGTGCCCATCAACCAACGAATTAGATGATGCCACTTGTCAGCTTTTGATTGGAACGTACATGTACGGTCACCGTGCGACTCAGCAATACGACCAGCCTAGTCAACTTCCCATTCAACAGGCCTACTCAAATTTTGCTTATTTGGGAAAAAGACCAGAACATGATATTGAGAGCATACAATATGGGTTTTGAGCGATTCAAGTTGCGTTGGATTCATATCGGTGAGCTCTTCTATTTGGTGTTGGTTTCAAGACTTTCTAAGCACTTTCATTTTGAGCATTAAATTGATCACCTTATCAGATAAAGATATGTATTCCATCATGTAGGCTTGTCAGTAGTGGAAACATTACATTCTAGGGAAGGAGATGATCATCCACATAGATCACCAACCTATTCAGTTTATAAAGACACAAGGGACGTTGCAAAACGACCACCATCATAAATGGTCTACATATCTGCAACAATTTCATCTGAACATGAAGTAAAAGAAAGGTATAACCAATAATGTTTGCAGATTACCTCAGTCGGCCACTAGTTGTGGCGCTGACATATGTTCTCGACTCTTGTGTGCACGAGACTTATCGATGGCCGCAACTTTACAAGAATTATTTAGTATTCGCCACCACATACCAGAAGTTGATGGATGGTAAGCTACTTCTAGCCTTCCACCTCTAGGATGCATTGTTATGCCACTTGGGACACCCTTGTATTCCTTCATGCGAAAATGAAAAGATGATTTGGGAGGTGCACTACATTCAGATCGCAAGAAACTTTAGTGTAGAGAAGACAATGGCAGTATTGCAGAAGTATTTTATTGGCCAAATATCTGACAGGATGTTGGAAAATATATCATATCCTACATTTCCTGTGTCATCGCCAAGGTAACCACTAAGAAGCATGGTTTGTATACTCCTCTGCCTACTCCTAGCCTAACCTAGGAATCCATCTCCATGGACTATATGTCTAGCTTTCCTTCTACTAAGCATGGAAACAATTGTGTACTTGTGGTCGTCGACAGATCTAACATGGCCATATTGGTTGCTTGCAAGAAGAGTATCACAGCAAAAGCCACTGCCAAACTCTTCTTTGAAGGATTGTGGGTACATTTTGGGATCCTGTATACTATTATATCAAATCGGTATATCAAGTTCCTAAGCGCATTCTGGTTGAGCTTTTGGTCATTGTTGGACACCAAGCTCACCAAGTCGACATCATCCCGCCCCCAGACTGATGGCTATATAGAGGTCATCAATAGGATGATTGTGCACATACTATGCATGTACAACCCTAAGCATCCACTAATATGGGATGAGATTCTTCCTTATGTGCAACACAGTTATAAAAGAGCTCTCCATAGCTCGACTGGCCATAACCCCTCTCAAGTGGGCCTGGGATTTCAACCATTATGTCCCATTGATGTTTTACTACCTTTTGCAACTACCCAAGAATAATATGCCCATGTTTATTCTAAAGTTGATAAATCCACCAGGTTTATTGAATGCATTTAGCACATTTTCCAGCAGGTTCATGACATCTTGGATAAAGCCAATGCCAAGTACAAACAACGACAACATTAGCATAAGGTGCCACATAAGTTTCAAGTGGGTAACAAAGTGTAGTCGCATTTGTAGAAGGAACACCTTGCCAGAGCCCATCATCACCTTCGACCACTCCAATATGGGCTTTACACCATCACCAAGGATGTGGGAGACAATGCTTTCGAGATTAGTACCCCCCCATTCCTTGGATTTCACCTTGTATTCAATGTGGACTGCCTTCACCATACTTTCCACTATTTTTGGAAACATCAAACATTATTGAGCCACTGACACGAACAAATATCAACCTAGACTGCATTCAACAGGCCACAAATGATCATATCATGGACACACAAATTACAAACACTCGCCAATAGAGGACCCAAATGTATGGGGTTGTTAAAGATGGCCAACTCCTGCACCAAGGCAAGTGGCTCATGAGGGACCAAGTTCAGCAAAAGTTTCCCCATCTCGTGGAGGCACTCAACACAATGGGGACCATTACTTCCTAAGAGGGAAGGACTCATCCAAGTGGATATTGGTGACCACCCACCTATTCCACCTTGAATGACAACACTAATTTTTTTCTTCAGATTCCTTAACTCTAGCATAACTTTCTATTTTTGGCATTTTTTCGGGTCATGAATTTACATAGCTGTTTTGAGGCCCTAAATGGTGTTTTTTTTTAATTTGTCGATCCCATATTCCTTAAGGAAGTTGCTTTAGGTAAAAAAAAATTCCTTGGATAGATCTTTCTAACGAGGTGTCGTGTGTGCCAAATGGAGATGATATGCCCAAATTACGACCCCAGGAAGTTGCTGTTCCAACTAATCCCAACAGGGCCCAAAATATTTTGGTGCTTCACTTCTAGGGTTAGGTTTTTGGATGTTTATGGTTTTTCATTGTTTCTCAATAATAAAAATTCCTATGAGCCTCATTGTAACATAGTTTATAAGTCATGTAGTTGTCACATCTCTTCTTAAATCTAAACTACCATCACTCGAGCTAGTTTATTCTTGTTCTGCATGTAAACAATTTTCAATATTTGTTATTAATTAATTGAAGTTCAGTTTTCTTTGTAGCTCAGTGTCTTCTTTTAAATTTGTATTTCATTTCATTCCTACATAAATTTGGATCAGTGGTATGAGAACAATCTGCTCTTTCTTTGTTTTTTGTGCATCGCCCCAACGAGGTCGAGGTATAAGGAGTTAAAACTTGTTGTCACTCCTAGAGATAGTCTTTGGGTTGATAGGAGACCAGTGCCTAAGACATCCTAATTAGTGTTGTCAAATTTGTCTTAAGGACTTGTAGCACCATAGTTTTGCATGTAATTCAAATAAGATTGATTCAAAACCATTCATAAAGATACAATGTATGAACCAACACACACATAGGAATACACAGGAAATGATCCTCGATCAGTGGTGGCCAAATCAGATTGAGAGCTTGCAGCAAATCAGTTGTTAAGACATATGTAATTGTAGAAGACAGTAGAGGAGAAATCCATCATACAAATCTTAAACCTTAAGAATTATGTATATCTGGATTTAGAGAGAAACGAGAGAAAGGAAATGTTTATGGAATGCTAAGATACATGGAGTGCTTTTTAAAGACTTAATTTCCACATCCATACATACATTATCCATCAATAACTTGATCAAAATGAATCTTATACAAGCATTATCCATCAATAACTTGATCGAAATGAATCTGCATCTAATGAGAAATATATCTGGCAGCTACTTGACATGAAATCTGAGAAGAATATTCAACATATATGAAAACACAAAGGGAGATGAACATACTGCAATCCAATAAGTTGGAATCACCAAAAACTCACATTAATTTTTTGAGAAACATACATACATCGAGATTCATAACATTATCTTCATGAAACTAGGAAAAGGTCCTTTCCAAGAGTTCTTTCCAAAAATTCTGAACCTTATTTAAGTGTTTCTTCCCTCTTTTTATAAGGAGAGGGGGAGCTTGAGAAACAGTTACAAAATATCTTAACCGAGCTCCAGCTGTCTGATCGACTAGCTGTCTCTGCATGCGAAGGCTCTGTTGCCCAAATCATTGCAACAAATTTGATTCCTTTCTTTAAAATACATAAAATTACAAAAATAAAAAAATGGAACAACTGAATGATGTCCGAGAAAAATATCTCCATGCCATGCCTGTGAGTGCCTCCGATCAGGCCACGTCTTTTACCACAATGTTCCTCTTTAGTTACTCGACCGGTTCGCCTGTCGCTTTCCCCTTAACCGCTTGAATTCCCCACTTTCTAGAGCCGGAAGCGATCAATCATGGTGCCCTTAGTGGTGTTCCAAATGCCATGTGCAAGCCCAATATCAGAGCCCCTCTCATCTAAAGTTTTTCAAACACCAACTGTTCTAAAGTTCTGACGTCCTCAACCTCTAATATGCCGACCTACGATATGATGTCATCACTGCACATGGCACCTCATGAGTGGTGACATCATCCAAATTTGTCCCCTTAGGCCCCTAAAAATACCAAAATTGCCTGCAACGTGTCCTATCGTAATGCCACATCATGATGTTTAGTCAATTTAGTGTTCCTAAATTGATGTCATTAATTGTCAACCCGGGGCTCGTAAGCTGATGAAGTGAAGGTGTACTATATGTACTTAAGCAACCTCTTAGAGCTTTTTGTCGTTTTGGGGGTGTTGTTTATGGACAGTTTATCTTCCTAAGATGGAATGGAGTTTTTATAAACAGATGAGTGAGTGTGTGTGTAAGGTGATTTCTAACTACTTGCTGAAAAGGAAAAGCTTGAAAGAAATAAATAACTTGAAATAAACTGAAAGCAAACAACCACTTTCTAATGGCACTAGACACCATTCATGCTGCTGCAAATAAAAAGTAAGAAAATCACTTTAAAAACCAATGATAATGTTTATCTCTTCCTAACTCTCTGTTTCTAACACATAGTACCGTGTAAAACACGATTAGGAAGTAGCTAGAGATGAGTTTAAAAAGTGATAAAAAATGAGAAAAATCTACTTTAAAGACTAGTTATAGTGTTCAGCTCTTTCTAACTCTCTGCTTCTATCATATGGTACTATGTAAAGCACGATTAGAAAGTAGTTAAAGATTAGTCTAAAAAGTACTCAAAGCCAGCTGTAATTTATCAGTGTTCTGATCTCTAAAAGATAAACAATTTGTGATAAAGAGACCATTCATATGTTAGCAGACAACTTTGAGAAATTAAACTAAAAATCAGCTATGAAAATAAAGTAAAGGCAGCAACTTTGAATCTGTCAACTAAAAATACCATCAATTATAAAGCAAATACATAAACACAAAAACAATCCCGGGTTAAAAACCTGCAAAAGAACAATACTGATCAGCTTAAAATAAAGGCTGGAAATGAAATAACATGGAAGTGAATCAAGCTGTACATGTTTCAAAGAAAAGGAAATGCTGAATGGAAAATAAGGAAATGCTGAACATAAAAATACTATACAAGGGCAGTCATGAACAGGGGCCCTCCATTCATGCAACCCAAAGAAGACTCAAGGAATTGAAAACGTCAGAACAGCACTGCTTCTATTACTCCATATGCAGAAAATTACAGTCAAGAGTGCTAGAACAGCACTACCAAAACAGAGTCTTGAAATGCACTAAAATTATAACAAGTTCATAAAACACAGCAACTAAAAAGTAACATTAAGCGTACACAGACGCAAGTTTTTATAGGCATCTAAACGATTGCCTAATGCGTACAGCTAGAAACTGAAAATTAACTAATCTGTCATGCGTAATAAAGGTTCAACAACACGTCATAAGCCTCGTGGATGAGCTGGAGGTTCTGGTCGTTATGGGAATTGAATCCAGAGTTGGATTATGTTTCCCACAACCTGCGTAACACGGACAAATCACCAGTTGTATTGTCGTGACCCAACAGCTTACGCAACACCGTTAAGCTGCCTTTGTTGACCGTGGCTTGACCCTCGTTGACCGGAGGTGTAGATGATGTGGCTGATCGAACCAATGGCACAGGAACCTTGAGCACCTTTATTCCTAAATGCCCATGTGGCTTGTTTTGCAAAATGACACGTGGAACCTTGAGATTAACAAAAAGGCTGCGGAATCATCAGATGGCTGCGGAATCGCTGAATGGCTGCGGAATTGCCAGACAGCTGTGGAATCTCTGCAAATATGTCAAAATCTAAACAAAACAGTCACACATTAGCAAAGTTCACTTAATCATGCTTAAAGACATAAAATGTAATGATCTGGGTAGGAAAATAAGGAAAATAAGGCAAAAGATAGAGATGAGTGAGGGAAAACTGTAGGTAATGATGGATAATCAAGTGCAAGATAGAGGCTCTACATACCCCCACTACGAGGGTGTTGCATGTCCTCATGCAACGAAAACATTGTTCAATCCACCCGCTGAGATGCCTCCGCTAAGACATCTAGCCTTCTCTTCTTCCTCTGTGTGGCCACATTGACTCTTGGTCTTTTCATCAAACATCTGAATTTTAAATTGATCAAGGCTCTGTTTAACTTCCTGCATCTCTTCTTGAGCTTTTTGTTTTCCTTTTGCCAAAGGCCCATATGAAGCATGGTGTTATCTTGGACCATCTTGTCCACATTGCTCTGTTCCTTCAGTCTTTCATTTTCTTGTTTGATGTGGCGATTTAGTACCTCTAGCTCAAATACTTCTTGCTTCAGTGATTGAACTTGCTGCTCCAAGGGTTGAACAGTGCTTGGACCAGCAGCTGCTTGTTCCAACGTTTCCAGGTAATTATAAACTTTCTGCTGATCTGGGTCAACCTCTGGTGACTTCTTTGAACTAGGCTCATACTGAAATTCGGATCCCTGTTCATATTCAGGTTCATGCTCAAAAGGACTTTCCTCACGTGGAGGACTGGTCTCAACATACTCAGCGTGTGGAGGGCTTTTCTCAAAGTCAGGTCTTGTAGCAACCTTTTCAGGTGTGCTCAAGTCAATGATGAGTGACTTTTTACCCTTTGTGGCCCCCACTTTTCTTTGTAACCTGCTGCTCCTTCTCACGGTGGTGATGCTCTGTTTTTCTTTTTGTGCTTTTTGCTTTTGTTTTTCCACCTTCTTGGAAAGGGCAGTTTCATGGAGTTGGGCCAACCTTTGTGCTAAGGGCTGAGTATCTTCTTCACTAGAATTCTCAGGAGTAAGGTAAGTTTCTTGGGCTGCAGCTTTGCCTTTATCTTTCTTTTGTTTCTTCCTACTCTCTTTTCTCTTTTGAGCAACTTCTTGGGCAAGTTCTGAAAGGGTTTGTGTGGTGATTCTTTGAGCTGTTTGATCAATGTCCACAGCAGGCTCAGGGTCAATTTCATGTTCAGAATGATGTACATCAGTTTCTTCTTCAATCTGTTCTTGGACAGTTTCCTCTTGGACAACAGTTTCAGGGGTAGCCTCTTCTCTTTTTCTTCTACTTTTTCTAGGCACAGAGGTTTCTCCTGCTTCTTCAAAATGGTTTCTCACAAGAAATCTCTCCTAGGTATCTCTTTTTGCTTTAAACTGTTCCTCAACTAGCATCTTAACAAGACCATGATGATACAGATGTGGTTCAATGTTTCTTGGGTTCCTTTGGACAATTGAACACATTTTTCTAAGACTTGAGAGTAGAAAATATGGAAGGTTAATATCATCTCCTAAGAAATGCATCATGACTTTGGCATGGTAAACATATAAAACTCCAAAACCTTCCATCACAAGTAAAGAATTTTTGCACTAATAAAAGTAAAGTTGTCCATTCTTCCTTGACATAAGTAACAGGAATCCCTTTTGTAAAAATGCTGGTATCCATACCTGGATTCTTTAAGATTTGCTTCCACTGTTGGTCTTGTACTGATCTGTTTTTAAACCATCTTTCTCCAGTTTGTGGGAGTGAAGTGGCCTGTGCTATACTGCTCTCAGTGACTGTAAACTTTAGGTCCCCTATCTCCACTTGATTGTCTTTGTCTCTGAAGGAACGTGCAAAGGCCTTCGTAACCTCTTTGTGGTAACCTCTGAATTTCTGGATGCATTGGAGCCAGTTTGCTTTCTGCAAAGCCTCTTTAACTTGAGGATATCCCTCCAGAAATTTTGAACCCTCTGGTTCTGCTCTTAAGAGTTTACCCATTGGCTCTACGGCTCTGTTCTAAAACTTTTGGAAAAAAGGTTACACGGCTTCAACAGTGGCCTTAACACAGTAAATTTACGGCTCTAATGTAACAGCCGTAACATACGTTCACTGTTAATCAGAATTAGCAGAGAGGAAGAAGTAAAACAGAGTATGGCTAAGGTAGCAGCGTAGTGAGCACAGCGGAATAAGGGAATTGTGGAAATGAAACAGCGTGAATGGAATGATACGAGCGTAGGAGGGTTATGAAATGATGGGTAGAAACGGTTAGGTCCTTAGGTTTCGGTCATGGGTTTACACTTGGCTGCGGGATTATGACTTAGAGAGACGTAGTACAGTAGTCTACGTCACTTAGGTACGAAAACCTTAATGGAGGATCAGCCGCACTTGAGTTTCAAAATCGTGATGAACAGGACCGATAAGTGTGGGGGATACGTGGATTTTTGGTCGCATGATGGGAAAGACTGGTAATCATTACATTAAATGGCAAGAAACATAACCCGGAAACTTTGCAAAATGAGATAACCGTAAGTTTAGGATTTAGATCATACCTCATATCCGCGCTTGGATTGCCTTTGATCATTTGCCACTAACCCTTCATTGTTTTATTGTTGTTGCATGACTCTTTTCCACTTATTGTTGATGACTTCTGAACTGTAAAAAATTTTCAAACAGACTGTGTTTCTTTTATGCAGGTGCAGAGAGCTGCGGAATGGCTGAATGGCTGCAGAATTGCCAAACAGCTGCGGAAACTGCAGTGGTACCCTCCGGCTGCACAAAACAACTTTAGTTATCTAAAAAAATAACTTTATTGATGGAATGAAATGTAATGAATGGATGGATGGATGGATGGAAAGAAATGAGGTGAAGTGAGAGTGATTAGATGAATGAGATGGTGAATGAAGTGAATGGAATGGCGAAATGAGATGGAAGAGAGAGATTTTTTTTTGGAAAACATGAGGTGTCAGGTGACCCTGATTTTCACCTCAGGTTTTCTGCATAAGACTGCCAATCAGAGATTGGTTTTCAGGCTTATACATTTATTTATTTATTTATTTATTTTTATTTTATTTTTTTTCAAAAACCAAAGATTAGGCTGATGGAGGAGAAGAATCCTTCTCCACCAACCTGATTGCAGAATCTTCTTTAAACAACTTTACAAACTCTTCTTTTGAGAATGGCTTTTGGTAGATTTTCAAGCGATGGCCATTCACAATAAGAGGAGTATGAAATTCATCAATAGTTTTCACTCGAACTGCTCCATTGCTAAAGACTTCATCAATCTCATATGGCCCAAGCCAATGAGTTTGAAACTTTCCTCTGAAGTCTTTGAACTTTGAATCAAACAATAGAGCCCAATCTCCTTTCTGAAACTTTCTTTTTTTGATATGACGATCATGCCATTTAGATCTTTGGTGCTGAACTAGATCAGTCCTTAGAATTGCATCTTGCCTTATTTCATCTAGCTCATTTAGCTGGTCCATTCTGTGTCTTTGGGCTTCTGAGAGGCTCATTCCCAATTGGACTGCCATCTTGAAGGTCTTGATTTGGAACTCAATGGGGAGCATGACTTCCTTCCCATAAACAAGTTCATAGGGAGAATGTCCTGTTGTGTTCTTCCATGTAGTTCTATAGGCCCATAAGGCTTCAGGAAGCCTTTCCGCCCAATCTCTTCTATGAAGATGAACAGTCTTGGTGATAATGCTTTCAAGAACTTTATTGGTAGATTCCACTTGGCCATTGGATTGCGGATGGTAGGGAGTAGATGTTCTGTGCTTGATCTTATATTCCTCCATCAGCTTCTCCATCAATTTAGATGTAAACTGGTTGCCCTGATCTGTTACAATTTCCCTTGGGACACCAAAACGAGTGAAAATATCCTCAAAAAGAAATTGAACAACTGAATTTTCAGTGGCAGAAGGCAATGCTTTCGCTTCTACCCACTTAGTAACATAATCAGTACAAACCAGTATATACTTCTTTTGCTTTGATGGTGGATTAATTGGTCCAACGAAATCTAGAGCCCATTTCTCAAAGGGTTCGATGCATACCTGAGGCTGTAGAGGCATTTCATTTGAAGGAGTTGGTTTCCCAACTCTTTGGCAGCTGTCACACCTTCTAACATACTGCTTTGCATCTTTAAAGAGAGAAGGCCAATAATATCCTAGAGAAAGGATTTTATAAGCTGTCATCTTGTCAGCAAAGTGCCCGCCGCATGGTTCATCATGACATGCCTTAAGGATGTCAGGCATTTCATCTTCCCGAACACATCTTATGATTATACAATCTGGCCCTGTTTTGAACAATTCATTAGAAATCCAAGAAAAATGTGAACTCTCCTGAATGATTTTCCTTTTCTCATTAGGAAATAAGTGTAGAGGAAGCTTCCCTGTAACTAGATAATTAGCCATATCTGCATACCAAGGGGTCTTGGTAGTCACTGCAAACAAGTATTCATCTGGAAACTTATCTTCTACTGGAGAATCTTCATTAGTGTTTTGGATTCTAGACAAGAAATCAGCTACTGTGTTTTGTTTTCCAGGTCTATCTAACACAGTAATGTTGAATTCTTGTAAAAGTAAAAGCCATCTTGTAACTCTACCATTGGTGACAGGTTTGTTCATTAAATATCTTATGGCAGAGTGATCAGTATGGACAAAGGTTTCATAGCCGGTTATGTAGTGTCTAAACTTATTGATGGCATGTACCACAGCTAAGAACTCTTTTTCTGTAACAGTATAATTTAACTCAGTGGGAGTCAAATTCTTACTTGTGTAATAAATGGCATAAGGGATCAAATCCTTTTGTCCGAAAACAGCTCCTAGAGCTGTATCTGAAGCATCAGTAGAAATGTGGAAAGGGAGTTTCCAATTTGGCCCCCTTAAGATGGGTGCTTCAGATATTCTAGTCTTTAAAGCTTCAAAGGCAGATTGACACTCAGGATCCCATTTGAACTCACAGTCCTTGGTAAGCAATTTGAAAAGAGGGGATGCTATCTTAGTGAAGTTTTCAATAAATCTTCTGTAATACCCAGTAAACCCAAGAAAACTTCTAACATCCTTCTGGCAATTTGGAATAGGTAACTTAGAGATGACTTCAACTTTGGATCTATCAACCTTAATCCCATCTCCTGAAATATGATGTCCTAAAACAATCCCTTCAGTAAACATCATAAAACACTTTTCATGACTTAAAGAAAGATTTGTTTCCTTACATCTTACCAGTACTTTTTCCAAATTTTCCAAAGCTTCTTCAAATGTATTACCATAAACTGTGAAATCGTCCATGTATACCTCTACACAATCATGAATCAGATCTGAAAAGATTCCTAGTACAGCCCTTTGAAATGTAGCGGGTGCATTGCACAATCCAAAAGGGAGTACTCGGTAGGCAAAAGTTCCCCAAGGACAAGTAAATGTGGTTTTGTCTTGATCTTCAGGTGCTACCTGAATTTGATTATACCCACTAAAACCATCCAAGAATGAGAAATACTTTTTACCTGCTAAAGTGTCTAGTACCTGATCAATAAAAGGTAAAGGGAAATGATCCTTTAAGGTTGCCTTGTTCAATTCTCGATAATCAATACAAACTCTCCACTTACCATTCTTTTTGGGCACTATAACCAAGGGAGAAACCCATTGGCTATCTGAAATGGGGTAAATGAAGTTTACCTTGAGCAATTTCTGGAGTTCTTCTTTCACGATTTCCCTAAGGTTTGGATTCATCCCTCTTTGTGGTTGCCTAATAGGTCTGCTGTTTTCTTCAATATAGATGTGATGAATACAAGTCTTAGGATCGATTCCTTTCATGTCAGTGTATTCCCATGCAAAGTCAGTGGAATGTTTTTGCAACAGTTTAGTTAATTCTTCTTGTTGTGGTCTTTCCAAGTTTTTGTTAATGTTCAATGTTTTTCCTGGAAGGATTTCAACTGTAGAACTACCAAACTCTTCCATTGAGAAGAGAGACATCTATCTAGAGGAGAGATATTCAATGTCTGCATCTAACTGAAACTGTGTGGAGTCATATTCTAAAGGTATTTCAAAATTTTCTAATGTATTTAGAATTTGACTATCCTCACTGATTTCAGAGATGGTTAGAACAGGTTGAATGGTATCCTCATCATCAACCCACTCATCTTCTCCTATTTCTGTTATTGCCTTTGCTGGAGGATACAAGTTGAATTTCTTGGTGGAGTTACCATCTGATATATACATGTCCCCAGACCTACAACTGATGAAAGCATCAGCTGTGGCCAGCCAAGGTCTTCCTAAAATAAGAGGATGTCCTCCTAGATTGTTCTTGGGAGTTAAAATCATAAAATCAACTGGATATTCCCAAGAATCTAGAGAGACTGGAATATCTTCCAATACACCATCAGGTTTAATGATTGATCTATCTGCAAGCTGCAGCAAAGTAGGTGTAAAGAGAAGGTTAGGAAGCTTTAACTGATCCATGGTCTGTCTACTCATGATGTTGATCGCGGCTCCTAAGTCAATCAAAGTATTTGGGATTTCAACCCCATTAATATGAGTCTTGACAATAGGGCTACCGGGGTCCACATATTTTTGCATGGTAATCTTACCCATCATTATGTCTGCAATTTTTCCAACTAGATGTATCTTTTTAGTATCTCTGGTTCTTTTTCCTGTTTTCTTCAAACTCAACTCCTTTATTGTCTTCGCTAGAATGGGAATTTCTTTAATGGCTTGTAACAAGGGGATCTTGATACAGACATTCTTCAATTCATCTAGGAAACTATAGTCAGGCACCCATATTTGCTTTTCCACTCCTTTGTCAATTTGTAATCTTTCAGGAAAAGGAGGTGTAGCCAAAGGTGTAGGTTGCTCAACTGTGGGAGTTGTGGAGGTTGATTCTTTTTCTTTTTCTTTTTGGATATTTTGGTTTTGAAGTGATACTTCAGAACCTTTATTGACTTTGAGAGATTCTTCCTCAGAAATGCTTGGTTGTTGAACACTTGTAGAAGGTTGATCTAAGATTCTACCTGATCTGAGTTGTACTTCATTGAGAGGAACAACCATATAGGTAGGAAATGGTTGACCTTCCATCATGTAAGCATTTTGAGGGTTCCTATTATTTGGATTTGGTAATGGCTGAGAGGGAAGTTGATTTGATTTCTGCTGGGATTGAAGCGATAGTTAAGAATTTTGATTTTGTGGAGGAGGTTGTTGTTGTTGAGGATATGGCAATGATAGTTGTTGACCTTGATTTGGAAGTTGTGGAGCCTGTTGATTCTGAAATGATGGAGGATATTGATAGAATTGAGCAAATCTCCCATAAGGATTTTGCATGCTTTGCATCCATGCTTGAAAAGTATTTTGAGGTTGAGGCCAAGGTTGTTGCCAAGGATTCCAATTTGGTTGGGATTGAGAATTCATAGAGTTGTTAAACCCTTGATTCTGTTGTCCTTGCCAAGGTCTCCTTGCAATAAAACAGAGAGATTCAAGTGTATCTGGATCCTCTTGAAAGACTGCTTTGAGGCCAGGAATTGAAGGACAATCCTTGGTCTCATGAGTTTCTGAGCAAATTACACATGTTTCTACAACGTGTGCATCTAAGGGACATTCCCTTAAAGCATGTTTCTTTCTACATTTCGGGCAAAAGATAGCCAAAGCCTCAGCTTCTGCTTTTTGTTTATTGTGAATCTTAAGGGTATCAAGTTGTTCACTAAGACTCCCTAAGATGTCAGTTTTAAATTCATCAAGCATATTGTCGATTTCAGCCCTACTTACTAATCCTGTTGCAGATTTATTTGCCCTAAGGAGAGAAGGATCTCTAGGCCCTTTTTGAGTTTTTGATTTGCCCCTTGAGAGATGGATACAGAGTTCTGCTATATCATTGAGTGAAAGTTGAGAAATATCCCCTTTCCCCATCATGTTTAAGATATCTATCCATTCATCCCTAATGGCTTTTAATAAGAGGGCTTTTAAGGTCTCTTCATCCAAGGTACTCATTTTTGCTCTTTTCAAGTTATATTGAAATCTTTCAAGTAAATCTTCTAAGCTCTCATCTTCTCTTTGTATCATTTTAAAAACCTCGTCCTTGTGATTAGTAGGCATACAATAGTCCAAATACCTATCCAAAAATGTCTGTTTCATTTCATCCCAAGTCCTAATGGATTGAGTGAGTAACCCCATGAACCATTTCAAGGCTTGATCCTTCAGTGTTGAAGGGAATAATTTGAGTTTCTGAGAATCATCCAGGTAGTCATAAGTTCGACACACCACTTCAAACTCAAATAAGAATGTTTCAGGGTCCTCAGTCCTTAACCCATGGAAATTAGGAAGGACAGATGGTGATATGTTTTTCATAGTGGCTCGGGAATCCTCATTAACAATGGGAAACCCAAATGAATTATCCCGATCTCTATTTCCTCCCCCAAGGGGACCTCTACCTCCATTATTGTTATTGTTGTTTCCTCCTCCTCCTCTACCTCTACCTCTACCCCTACCACCTCCTTCTTCTTCTGCCATGATGATTCTCCTAGGGATTTCAAAATCTTTTGGTTCCTCTACAAAAGGTGAATGAGAAGAGATTTCTCCTTCTTCTTCAGATGATTCCACTTCCTCAATTACAATTGGTCTTTCTGTAGGAGAGAGAGAAGAGTCTCTTCCTGGTTCAAACTCAATAGAAGGTGTAGGAGAGTCAACTCTTGGCTCTTGAATTCCAGGAATTCTAGGACTAGGAGTGTCGGTTGGAGATAAGGGGGGTGTCTCTTGTCTATCCCTTGAAGCAGATGGACTTGTAAAAATTGAACTTCGAGCTCTAGCTAAAAACCTTCCTCTAGAATCTCTAGCTCTATGCATGTCATTTTTTATTATTTTTCTTCAAGTCAAGTCAATAGTTCTTTTTCTGATCTTCCAGTTCACTCTAGGTGCAAGAAGAGAGCATACTCAAGAAACTACCAAATCAATAACTTTCTCTTTTCTGATCCTCCAGATCACCTTGAAGTGCAAGAGGAGAGCATACTTTGATAGGTTATCAACTTCTTTCCTTGAAATTTTTATGTTTTTTTTTTTCTAAGAATATGGCTACTTAATTTCACTTCCCCGGCAACGGCGCCAAAATGTTTAGTCAATTTAGTGTTCCTAAATTGATGTCATTAATTGTCAACCCGGGGCTCGTAAGCTGATGAAGTGAAGGTGTACTATATGTACTTAAGCAACCTCTTAGAGCTTTTTGTCGTTTTGGGGGTGTTGTTTATGGACAGTTTATCTTCCTAAGATGGAATGGAGTTTTTATAAACAGATGAGTGAGTGTGTGTGTAAGGTGATTTCTAACTACTTGCTGAAAAGGAAAAGCTTGAAAGAAATAAATAACTTGAAATAAACTGAAAGCAAAGAACCACTTTCTAATGGCACTAGACACCATTCATGCTGCTGCAAATAAAAAGTAAGAAAATCACTTTAAAAACCAATGATAATGTTTATCTCTTCCTAACTCTCTGTTTCTAACACATAGTACTGTGTAAAACACGATTAGGAAGTAGCTAGAGATGAGTTTAAAAAGTGATAAAAAATTAGAAAAATCTACTTTAAAGACTAGTTATAATGTTCAGCTCTTTCTAACTCTCTGCTTCTATCATATGGTACTATGTAAAGCACGATTAGAAAGTAGTTAAAGATTAGTCTAAAAAGTACTCAAAGCCAGCTGTAATTTATCAGTGTTCTGATCTCTAAAAGATAAACAATTTGTGATAAAGAGACCATTCATATGTTAGCAGACAACTTTGAGAAATTAAACTAAAAATCAGCTATGAAAATAAAGTAAAGGCAGCAACTTTGAATCTGTCAACTGAAAATACCATCAGTTATAAAGCAAATACATAAACACAAAAACAATCCCGGGTTAAAAACCTGCAAAAGAACAATACTGATCAGCTTAAAATAAAGGCTGGAAATGAAATAACATGGAAGTGAATCAAGCTGTACATGTTTCAAAGAAAAGGAAATGCTGAATGGAAAATAAGGAAATGCTGAACATAAAAATACTATACAAGGGCAGTCATGAACAGGGGCCCTCCATTCATGCAACCCAAAGAAGACTCAAGGAATTGAAAACGTCAGAACAGCACTGCTTCTATTACTCCATATGCAGAAAATTACAGTCAAGAGTGCTAGAACAGCACTACCAAAACAGAGTCTTGAAATGCACTAAAATTATAACAAGTTCATAAAACACAGCAACTAAAAAGTAACATTAAGCGTACACAGACGCAAGTTTTTATAGGCATCTAAACGATTGCCTAATGCGTACAGCTAGAAACTGAAAATTAACTAATCTGTCATGCGTAATAAAGGTTCAGCAACACGTCATAAGCCTCGTGGATGAGCTGGAGGTTCTGGTCGTTATGGGAATTGAATCCAGAGTTGGATTATGTTTCCCACAACCTGCGTAACACGGACAAATCACCAGTTGTATTGTCGTGACCCAACAGCTTACGCAACACCGTTAAGCTGCCTTTGTTGACCGTGGCTTGACCCTCGTTGACCGGAGGTGTAGATGATGTGGTTGATCGAACCAATGGCACAGGAACCTTGAGCACCTTTATTCCTAAATGCCCATGTGGCTCGTTTTGCAAAATGACACGTGGAACCTTGAGATTAACAAAAAGGCTGCGGAATCATCAGATGGCTGCGGAATCGCTGAATGGCTGCGGAATTGCCAGACAGCTGCAGAATCTCTGCAAATATGTCAAAATCTAAACAAAACAGTCACACATTAGCAAAGTTCACTTAATCATGCTTAAAGACATAAAATGTAATGATCTGGGTAGGAAAATAAGGAAAATAAGGCAAAAGATAGAGATGAGTGAGGGAAAACTGTAGGTAATGATGGATAATCAAGTGCAAGATAGAGGCTCTACACATGTTGATGTCAAATCTCACTGTAGCTTTATCAAAACCAATCGTATGCTACCATGTCCCGCTAGAGGAGAGAGAAAAGGGCACGTCAACCTTTGGTTTTGCAATGAAATCCTTTGTTAATCATTTATCAGTGTTCCTCGACGCTTTCTAATACTATCAGCACTTTATGATATCACAAATTTTTAAAGGTTCTCACTTTAAGAAGTTCTGATTCTGTGATACGTCGATGTTCCGATGTGTTGATGCTCCTCCAACCTCTGATATTGCTGGCTTCGATTTATTTGACCTCCGATATTCCAATCCACAGATGTTCTAATGTCCTGGACCTCCAATATTGCGATGTGGCGATATGCTAGACTTCTGATATTGCGATCTCCGATATTCCTTCCTTCCTAAGGCTTCAAATCCTTGAAACTTTAGTAGACCATATCTTTTGATCCAAGAGTCCATTTTTGGACTTCCACATATCATTGGAAAGCTTATTCAAAGCACTTTCCAATGGAGAGGGTTTGATGTAGGATTTGAGTCCTTATGCTGCCTAGAAGATGACTGCAAAATTCTCTGCTCATTGACTTTTTGGACAGATGAAATCACACCCACCATGATGATCCTCCACATGAAGCCTGCAGCTACCATAGGAATCCTTCTAAGCCATGCATTTGTTGCAACACACATTCTTGCCAATCTGGTTGACATAAGTGACAAGAGGACCTGAATTGGTTGAACCCTTGCAAGAATGGCCTCGTCGACCCCGACAACCTCCCCTGGTGGAAGAAAAAAAAGATGAGGGAGCAAGAGATCCTTTCAAAATGTTGCTCGGAGAGGCCCTTGAGCGACAAAGGAAACATATGAAGGATAATTTTTCCTAGATCCTTGGGGGGGTATCAAAGGGTGAAGAATCTTCATCCAAAAGTAACTTCGGAGGCATCGCCCCCTTTAAGTTATAAGTTAACTTTGACATTCCCATATTTGACAGCCAAATAGATGTAAACATTGTAGATGAATGGTTAAATCTACTAGAAGGATATTTTTAGTCCATAATTTTTCCAATAGGGAAAATATTACTTTTTCACTCCTCAAATCCACCTCCCACATCAAGGACTGGTGGGAATCATATAGTGAGCAGAGCGATGAGAAGGAACCCTCACTGTTTTCATCCGCACCCACTTGGAATTCTTTCCAAGACATCGTCAAGGAACAATATTACCCTGTCGGGAGCTATCAAGATAAGTACATTAAAAAATGACCACACTGCGACAAGAAAGGGGCCAAGTACTTCAACAAGATTGATTTGAAGTTTGGTTATCACCAAGTTCCAAAAGAACCCATAAATGCATGGAAGACCACGTTCAAATCTAAGGAGGGCCTTTTTGAGTTGTTCATCATTCCCATGCAACTTTTATGAAACTGATAGATGACATCTTGCGGCCCTTCGCCAACTCGTTTATGGTTGTATATCTAGATGACATCCTCATCTTTAGCAAGAGTTAGGAAGAACACTTGCAACACATTTGGCAGGTCCTTCAAACCCTGCGACAACACAAACAATGTTCCAACTTGGATAAATGCACCTTTGGCATGAACTAGGTCCAATATCTAGGGTACATCAATGATGAGAAAGGTGCGCATGTGGATTCGGCTAAGATCTAAGTCTTTCGGGATTGGCCAGCCCTGACCACTCTAACAAAGCTTCGCAGCTTTTTAGGTCTTGCCAATTTTAATGGAAGGTTCATTTTGGGATTCTCTCATATCACTTGGCCTTTGAGGCAAATTACCAAGGGTGGAGTGAAAGTAAAGTTTTTTTGGTTTGAGTCCCAACAGATGACATTCATTGAGTTGAATCATTGCCTTCGCTCTACACCAGTACTCACATTGCGATAACTAAAACAACCATTTGAAAATGATACAAATGCCTTTAGCTATGCTATTGGTGCAGTTCTCACCCTACAAGGGCATCTAATGTCCTATCATAGTGACACACTCTCTAATACAATTCAAAAATTCCCCACCTACGATAAATAGATGTATTCCATCATGGCAACTTGCCAACATCGGAAGCATTACATTTTGGGGAAAGGGACAATCATCCACACAATTCATCAACCACTTTAGTTTATGCAAAAGAAAGGGAAGTTACAAAACTACCGCCATTAGAAATGGTCCACATATATGCAACAATTTCATTTGAACATTAATTACAAGAAGGGCAACACCAATAATGTTGCAGATTTCCTATGTTGGCCACAAGTTGTGGTACTGGACACTGTTCTCAACTCTTGTGGGAACGAGACTTATGGATGGCCACAAATTTACAAAAATGATCCAAAATTCACCACCACATACGAAATTTTGATGGATGGAAAGCCAATTCTATACTTCCACCTTCGGGAGACACTGTTATGCCACTTGGTACACCTTTTTGTTCCTTCAAGTGATTGTGCCAAGATGATTTGGGTGGCGCAAAACAATCAAGTCGCTGGACACTTTAGTGTAGAGAAGACAATGGTGTTACTGTAAAAATATTTTTATTAGCCAAACCTTTGATAGTGTGTTGGAAAATATATCAATTCCTACACTTCCTGTGCCATCTCCAAACCAGTCATTAAGAAGCAAGTCTTGTATACTCCTTTTCCTAATCCTGGTCGACCCTAGGAATCCATCTCCATGGACTATATGTTTGTCCTTCCTTCTGCCAAGCATGGGAATGACTGTGTATTTGTGGTCATCGACAAATTTTCTAAGATGGCCATATTGGCTTCTTGCAACAAGAGTATCACAACAGAAGCCACTACCAAACACTTCTTTGAATGAGTGTGGGTATATTTTTAGATCTCGTAGACCATTATATAAAATCAAGATAATAGGTTCCTAAGTGCATTTTGGTCTAGCCTCTGGTCATTGTTGGACACCAAGCTCACAAAGTCGACCACATTCCACCCCCAGACTGATCGCCAAAAAAAAGGTCATCAACAAGATTCGACTAAGATCCAAGTCTTTCCGGATTGGCCAACCCCGACCACTCTAACAAAGCTTCACATCTTTCTAGGTATTTCCATTTTTTATTGAAAGTTTGTTTTGGGATTCTCTCATATCACTTAGAATTTCAGTCAAGTTACAAAGGGCAGAGCGAAAGTAAAGTTTTTCTGGTTTGAGTCCCAACATATGGTGTTCGTTGAGTTGAAGCATTGTCTATGGTCTACACTAGTACACACATTACGATACCTACAAAAACCATTTGAAATTGAAACAAATTCCTCTGGCTATGCTATTGGTGCAGTTCTCACCCTCCAAGGGCATCTGATGGCCTACATAGTGACACACTCTCTGATACAATTCTCAATTCCCCAACTACGATAAAGAGATGTATTCCATCGTATCAGCTTGTCGAGAATGAGAACATTACATTATAGGGAAGGAGACAATCATCCACACTGATCATCGACCGCTTTAGTTTATATAAACACAAGGGAAGTCATAGAACCATCACCATTAGAAATGGTCCACATATCTCCAACAATTTGATTTGAGCATTAAGAACAAGAGGGAAGCATCAATAATGTTGGAAATTGCCTATGTTGGCCACAGGTTGTGGTACTGACCACTATTCTCGACTCTTGTGAAAATGAGACTTCTGGATGGCCCTAAATTTACAAAAATGATCCAAAATTAACCACCACACATAAGATGTTGATGGATGGCAATCCAGTTCCAGATTTCCACATCCAAGACACATTGTTATGCCACTTGGGACACCTTTTTGTTCCTTCAAGTGAGCGTGCCAAGATGATTTGGGTGGTGCAGAACAGTTAGGTTGCATGACACTTCAGTGAAGAGAAGACAATGGCGTTACTATAAAAGTATTTTTATTGGCAAAATATTTGACATGATGTTGGAAAATTTATCAATTCCTACACTTCCCATGTCGTCGCTAAGCCAACCATTAAGAAGAAAGTCCTGTATACTCCTTTGCCTACTCCTGGTCGACCCTAGGAATCCATCTCCATGGACTATATGTTTGTCCTTCCTTCTACCAATCATGGCAATGACTTTGTATCTGTGGTCATCGACAACTTTTGTAAGATGGCCATATTGGCTTCTTGCAAGAATAGTATCACAACAAAAACCACTTCCAAACACTTCTTTGAACAAGTGTGGGTACATTTAGGGATATCGTAGACCATTGTATCAGATCAGGATAGCAGGTTTCTAAGCGCATTTTGGTCGAACCTCTTGTCATTGTTGGACACCAAGCTCACTAAGTCGACCGCATTCCACCCCCAAAATGATGGCCAGAAAAAGGTCATCAACAAGATGATTTTGCACATACTACGCATGTACAACTATAAGCATCCGAGAACATGGGATGAGATTCTTCCCTATGTGCAACACAATTATAACAGGGTTCTCCATAGTTCGACTAGCCACAACCCTTTTCAAGTGGGTCTGGGATTTCAACCATTATGTCCCATTGATGTTGCATTGCCTTTAGCAACTACACATGAAGAATTTGCCCATGTTCAATCTAAAGTTGATAAAGTCGCCAAGTATATTGAACATATTCAACACATCTGCCCCCCGGTTCATGACATCTTAGATAAAGCCAATGCCAAGTACAAACAACGACATGATCAACATTGTGTGCCACATAAGTTTCAGGTGGCCAACAAAGTGTGGTTGCATTTGTAGAAGGAACACCTTGTCGTAGCCCATCGTAAGATTTGACCACTCTAATACGGGCCTAAAACCATCACCAAGGCTTTGGGAGACAAAATTTTGAGATCAATATCCCCCCATTCCTTAGCATGCAATCCATATTCAATGTTGACTGCCTTCGGCCATACTTTCAAACATTGATGGACACATCAAACATTACTGAGCAGCTGAAACAAATAGAGATCAACCCAAATTGCATTGAAAAGGCCACAACCAATCAGATCATGGACACAAAAATCAAGAAAACTCACCAATAGAGGATCCAACTGTATTGGATTATCAAATTTGGCTAGCTCCTGCACCAAGGCAAGTGGCTCACTAAGGACTAAGTTCGGCAGAAGTTTCCCCATCTCATGGAGGCATTCAATGCAATGGGGACCATTGTTTCATAAGGGGGGGGCACTGAGTCAGGTGGATATTGGTGGCCACCCATCTATTCCAATTGGACCTCCAACACTATTTCTTTTCAGTTTCCTTTATTCTAGCTTTCTATTTTTGGCAGTTTTTTGAGTCCTGAAATTTTAGAGTTGTTTTGAGGCACTAAAAAATGTTTTTTGGGAAAATGTGCCAATCCCAATGGGAATTATTATGTTGAGAGAATTTGTTGTCCTCATATAGATATTTCTAATGAGGTACCATGCACACCAAACGAAGATCATATGCCCAAATTACGACCTTGAGAAGTTGGCATTCCAACTAATCTGAATGGGGTCCACAAACTCTTGGCACTTAATCTCCCAGGGTTAGGTTTTTGGATGTTTACGATTTTCCATTGTTTCTCAATAATAAAAGGGCTTGTGATCCTCATTATAAAACAATTCAGAAGGCATGTAGCCATCACATCTCTTCCTAGAGATAAGCTACCATCACCCGAGTTAATTTATTTCCATTCTGCATATAAACAATTTTCAGCATTTGTTATTAATTAATTGAAGTTCATTGTTCATTGTAGCTCTGTGTTTCTATTTAAATCTATATTTCATTTTGTTCCTGCATGAATATAGACCAGTGGTATCAGAGTGGTATGCTCTTTCTATGTTTTTCTATGCATGTCCCCAACGAGGTCAGGGTATAAGGAGTTAGGACTTGAACTGGTTGAACCCTTACAATACTGGCCTCATCGACCTCGATGGCCTCTCATGGTGGAAGAAAAGAAAGATGAGGGAGCAGGAGATCCTTTCAAAATGTTGCTCAAAGAGGCCCTTGAGCAATAAACGAACGAGAGGATGGATAACTTTTTCTAGATCCTTTGGTGAGTATCAATGGGAGAAGCATCTTCATCCAACAGTCACTTTGGAGGCCCCACCCCCTTTTAGGTACAAGCTAACTTTGAAATTCCTATATTTGAAGGCTAGATAGACGTAGATGTCGTAGATAAATGGTTAAATCTATTGGAAGGATATTTTTCGCTCCATATTTTTTCCAATAGGGAAAATATTACTTGTTCACTCCTCAATGTTTCCCCCCACGTCAAGGGCTGGTGGGAAACCTAATATGAGCAGAGGGAAGAGAAGGAACCCTCATTATTTTCAGCCACTCCCCCTTGGAAATATTTTTGAGATGTCATCAAGGATCATATTACCCTGTCGGGAGCTATGAATATAAGTACATAAAATGGACCACACTGTAGTAGGAAAGGGGGCCAAGTACTTCAACAAAATTTATTTGAAGTCTAGATATCATCAAGTTCTAATAAAACCCATATATGAATGGAAGACCGCCTTCAAATCTAAGGAGGGACTTTTTGAGTGGTTGGTCATGTCTTTCGGGTTGACAAATGACCCTGCAACTTTTGTGAGGTTGATATATTACATATTGCATCCCTTCACCAATTCATTCATGGTTGTATATCTGGATGACATCCTTTTCTTCAGTAAGAGTTGGGAAGAGCACTTGCAACACATTCGGTAGGTCCTTCAAACCCTACGACAATACAAATTGTGTGCCAACTTGGAGAAATGAGCTTTTGGCATGAACCAGGTCCAATATTTGGGTTACATCATTGATGAGCAAGGTGTGCATGTTGATCCAGTTAAGATACAAGTCATTTGGGATTGGCCAGCCCCGACAACTTTAACACATATTTGCAGCTTTATGGGCCTTGCCAATTTCTATCGAAGGTTCATGTTGGGATTCTCTCATATCACTTAGCATTTGATTCAAGGTACCAAGGGTGGAGTAGAAGCAATTTTTTTCTAGTCTTAGTCCCAACAAAAGGCGTTTGTTGAGATGAAGCGCCACCTTTGCTATGTATCAGTATTCACATTACTAAACCTGCAACAACCATTTGAAATCGAGATAGATGCCTCCGACTATGCTATTCATGAATTTATCACCAAGCAAGGGCATCTGATGGCCTATCACAGTGAGACACTCTCTGATATAATTCAGAAATACCCCACCTCTGATAAAGAGATGTATTCCATCATTCAGGATTTTCGGTAGTGGAAACATTACATTTTGGGGAAGGAGACGATCATCCACACAGATCACCGACCTCCTTAGTTTATACAGACACATGGGAAGTTGTGGAACGACAACCATCATAAATGGTCCACATATCTGCAACAATTTCATTTGGACATTAACTATAAGAAGGGAAGACCAATAATGTTGCAGGTTGCCTCAATCAACCACCAGCTGTGGGACTGGCCATTGTTCTCAACTCTTGTGGGCAGCAAACACCTAGATGGTTGCAGCTTTACAAAATGATCCAGAATTCACCACCACATACCATATGTTGATGGATGGAAATCCAATTCCATAATTCCACCTCCTGGACACATTTTTTTCCACTTGGGACACCTTTGTGTTCGTTCTAGTGAGCGGGCCAAGATGATTTGGGAGACACACTACAGTTGGGTTACAGGACACTTCGGTGTAGATAAAATTGTTTTAGTACTGTCGAAGTATTTTTATTGGCCAAATCTTTGCTAGGATGTTGGAAAATATATTAGATCCTGCAATGCCTATGCCATCTCCAAGCCGACCATTAAGAAGCAAGTCATATATACTCCTTTTCCTACTCTTGGTCGGCCCTGGGAATCCATCTCCATGGATTATATGTATGTCTTTCTTTTTACCAAGCATGACAACAATTGTGTGTTTGTAGCCATCGACATATTTTCTAAGATGGCCATATTGGCTGCCTATTGTTGCACGTCATTTTGTCACCATTAAGAAAATGATCACAAATATGGATCTCTCACTGTCTAATGAACTCTTACAAGCAATCCCCTATAATGTTAGAAGCAAAACCATTATGAAAACAACAAGAATCATGGATTACATTGCTAAAAAATCTATTTTCAAGCAGTGTCACACTTTCTTAGCAACTATCTGCGCAAACGTAGTTTTAATGATTGTGGCCTGTGTAATATGTTTCTTTGTTTTCCATTAAAAAGTGTGACAAAATTTTAACATAGGTAAAAATAAAAAAGCAATTTCTAGAAGCCCTTTTGGCGAATATTATACCAACAGGAAGGACACGAGCTCTTACCTATTTGGGCCTCATCCTATGGTTCATGAATCTATTCCCTCTCATTATGGAACCCTAATCCCCATATTTGTGGATTTGATCCTTAGAAAGAGGATCTCTAACCCTCTCCTCTTGTCTTATAAATTCACTATAGACCAGAGGGAAAGAGGTTGACTTTTGATGTAAATGTATGTTGTTAATTTGAGGCTAAAAGATTGTCACTTAAGGCAGGATTGGAGACTATTGGAAAGAGATTTGCCAACATGAAGGCTAGGTTATATCTCTCCTTTTTGTTCATTTACAATACAAAAAAAATATTTCTTACTCACTATATTGTCCATTGAATCTGATATATTGTATGCTCACTTTCATTGTCCATTTTTATGATATTATGTTTTAGTCTCCTTGATCACTAGTATAGGTTGTATCGAATCATTTATATATCATATGCCTTTGATCCTTTGTTTGTTAGTGTGTTTCCAGATCTGGATTCTGAGCAATGAAAGTTTGTATCAAATGATAGCAAGGATCTTCAACAAGCATCTCGATCAAAAGGTATGGATTCTATACCCCATTACTCTTGTTTATGATTCAATAAAGATGAACCTAGAGAAACATTTATAGGTTTGTTTTCTTGTTACTGGATTCAGTCATTGAGTCTAGGGAGATATTGTCTTGTCCGCAAGACGAGATTTGTCTGCCTAACACTTGCAAGAAGAGTATCACAACAGAAGCAACTGTCAAACTCTTCTTTGAATGAGTGTGGGTACATTTCGTGATCCCATAGACCACTATATCATATAAGGATAACAAGTTCCTAAGCACATTTTGGTCGAGCCTTTGGTCATTTTTGGACACCATGCTCACCTTGTCAACCGCAACCGCATTCCACCCCCAAAATAATGGCCAGACATAGGTCGTCAACAAGATGATTGTGCACATACTATGCATGTACAACTTGAAGCATTTGCGAACATGGGATGAGAGTCTTCCCTATGTGCAACACAGTTATAACAGAGCTCTCCATAGTTCGACTGACCACAAAACCTTTTAACTAGGCCTGGGATTTCAACCATTATGTCCCCTTGATGTTGGACTCCTTTTTGCAACTACATAGGAAGAATCTGCCCATGTTCAATCTGAGTCTGATAAAGCCACCACATTTATTGAACACATTCAACACATCCACCATCATGTTCATGACATATTGGATAAAGCCAATGCCAGGTACAAATAACGACATGATAAACATCAAGTGCCACATAAGTTTCAGGTTGGCGACAAAGTGGTTGCATTCTCAAAAGCAATGCCTTGTCGAAGCCCATCAAAAGCTTCAACCACTCCGATACGGGCTTTACACCATCACAAGGTTGTGGGAGATAACACTTTCAAGATCAGTATCCCCCCATTCCTTAGCTTGCACCCTGTATTCAATGTGGATCGCCTTTGGTCATACTTTTCACCATTGTTGGACACATCAGACATTGTTGAGCAACTGACACCAACATAGCTCAATCTAGACTACATTGAATAAGCCACAATTGATCGAATGATGGACACACATATCAAGAACACTAAAAAACAAAGGATCCATCTATATCGGGTTGTCATTAAAGTTGGCAAACTCCTACACCAAGGCAAGTGGATCACTAGGGACCAAGTTCAACAAAAGTTTAACAGTCTCATGGAGGTACTCAATGCAATGGTGACCATTTCTTCCTAAGGGGGGAAGACTGATCCAAGTGGATATTAGTCACCACCCACCTATTCCACTTGGACCCCCAACATTGTTGCTTTTAAATATTTTCCTTAATTCTAGGACAATTTTCTAGTTTGGTAGTTTTTCAAGTCCTGAACTTTTAATGGAGTCGTTTTAAGGCCCTAAACAACGTTTTTTTGAATGCCAATCTCGATTTTTGTATGATTGGGGCATGATCGGATTTTTTTTGTTCTCAAATAGATCTTTCTAACGAGGTATTGTGCATGCCAAACAAAGATGATATGCCCAAATTACAACCCTGAGAAGTTGACATTCCAACTAATCTGAACAGGGCCCACAAAATTTTGGCGCTTCATCTCCTAGGGTTAGGTTTTTGGATGTTTATTGTTTTTCATTGTTTCTCAATAATAAAAAGTCCTCTAAGTGTTAGGTCCCTATAATACTAGTGATTCCCCCATTACTATTGTCATTGTAGCCCTTATTGTTATTGTTGTGCCCCTATTGTCCCCATATTGTTACTATTGTGCCCCATATAAGACCATTATTGTTATTGTTGTGCCCTTATATTATTATTGTTATGTCCGCTTGATGCAGGAGCATTCAGCTCAACATTATAATTGTATTTTAGTAGACATAGGGGGTCTTGTGTTTCAAGGAAGTTGGTTTCCTAAGTATTGAATTAATGTAATTATTAAGAGTTTTGAATGATTTTAATGAGGTAAGCTAGAATAGGATTTACTTGAATATTGTGAGACATATTTGTAAATATTCTCGAATATAGGAGAATATGAGAGATTTAGGATAGTTGAGAGAACTGAGCGATTTGAAAATTGATTGTAAAATTTAGATTAGGAGTTAGTTCATGATTTTGTGGATTTGAGAGAATCCTTAGGGATGAGGAAGAGATTTTAGGATTTTGTTGAGAGGTTTATGGATCTAAACTAGGAATCGGTTTTAGAATCCTTTTGTATAAATGTAAGCCAAAAAGGCATAGACAGAGGAGAGGTTGGATAGGCTAGCCAGTTAGAGGGTGACTATAAGCCTACAGGCAGATTGTGATAGAGGCCACTGATATTAGAAGATTAGGCCAAAGATAAAGAAACTGTGTAAATGTTTGTATATATATACAGAGATTAAATTCCAAAATTGTGTAAGTGTGTGTTTCGAGTATTGAATGATGAATTATGAGTGAGTCAGAGGATTCTGCATAATATATGTATGTAGGTAGATTTTGGACAGAACACAAAGAGGATAAGAACGACACAGAGGATCGTAATGGATCATTGATCTGATTGAAGGATGAAAGTAATGTTCTGAAGCAATCGTGATTAAAGAACTCATAGAATTAAGCTCAGGAGGAGTTGCACAGCGGAACAATGGAAGGACGGGAACCATTGAAATAAACCGAAACCACAAAGAAACCACTGAAGAAATGGTGTAAAAACCAAGTGAAGAGAAGAGCGGAGAAGTGAAGCATTAATGCACAGTAGCCATTGGATCTCACAGATCAACGGACAGGATTAAGTCGCAACAAATGGAGTAAGTAATATCCCATTGCAACTTATCACAGGAGTAATGAACCCCGGCCTTAAGTGTTTGTGATTGCGATATGCAATCTTCTTGTTAACTGTTGGATCGGGTGCTCAGATCAACGGTGGAGGATGACTGTTGAATCTTGCATCGCAATGTTTTAATTATGAGGGACGAACTTTCAGCCACAAGTAAGTGCGGTGTGCGATATGCAATATCCGACGCGATCGAAGATTTGATCGCATCGCAAATATTCCATAGTAGATGTGCCATGACCCTCAACCCTTGCGATATGTGACATTGCAATGAGCAGTATTGATCGGCGAGAGGAATTGCAACATGCGGTATAGAGCGGACCCAATAAGGTATGAATGCGATCTATATTACATTGAAGTCCGATTGTGTTATCATATTCCGGATGCGAAAGGAGCCTTAGGAGGTATGATAGTGAGACTATGATTGCGATAAAGCTAAGCCTCGAGAAATGTGCAGAGACAAGGAATAAGCGGAAAAAGGTATGGTTATGTGTGTTTTGCGTGATTTCCATTATAAAATATTCATAATAGATATGAAGTGTTGATAGATGGTTTTATGTGGAAAGTCCGATATAACCAAAGTACAAGTGTGGGATTTGGTTTATATGTGTGGACATAAAGTTTAATGAAGCTTTATGAAGGTGATTAAGTCTCGATGATGAAAGGATTGATTAAGGGCATGAACTGTAGTTAGTTTATGGAATTGTTTCCGCAGAGGTTAATAAATAAATGTTTTCACATGAGAATTAATAAAAGGGGCCTTAACCATTAAAAATTGATGATTTGACTCGGCAGAGAGTTGAATTTCCTGGGGAAAATAAGGATATATGCATTAGACATGCATACTGAGGGTATAGCAAGGCTTTCCTACGTCAAAGTGGTATCAGAGCAGAAGAAGATTCTGTATACAAAAGAAGGGACAAAGTATTGTTGACAGTTGGTGATTTCGACTAGGGTAAAGCTGGGAGATTGGTAAGAGGAATATTAATCTTGTAATTTTTGCATTTTGATAGAATGTTTAGATTTTGAGAAAAGTAGAGCAAGTGATTTATGGCCAATGAATCCGTTTAATTGGAATTGTGAAATGTTTGAAATCAAAGTTGGAGAAGAACAATTAAGTTCTTAGAGGTAGGTGAGTAAGAATTAAGAAGAGATTGCAGAAACGTAAAGAATCCACACCGATGTTTTGAAGAATGGAGATTCACTCGAATGTGAAGAGTGGATGGAGACTACTTGTGAAATCACGTGGGTTATTTAACTCTGATTTGAGTTTTGCTGGATAAAGAAATAGATTGAAGATTGATAGTTGCAGCTAATGAAGTATCTCAGCAAAAGAAGATCAAGCCTTAAGAAGCAGTAATGAAAGAAACTAGTAAGGAATTCTGAGTGGAAGAAAACTCAGCAAAGGAGAAATTGTTGCTGATAGTTAAGCTTTGCCAAGATAAAGCTGGAAGATTGAAAGAAAGAACCAGATTCTAAATCTGATTGACAGTAGCTGAATGTTGAAATTTTTCACAGTGGAGGCATGAAGATCTGTTGAAACAGATTTACAAGAGTGGTGAGATCCTGAAGATAGGTGAAGGTATGCAAATTTGTCTAATGATTAGCAGATATTGAATAAGTGAAATTTTAGAGCAGGATTACAGTAGTCAAACTATAAGAGGGATGTTTGTAAGTTCTTGAAGTAACAGAGTTTGAAGATACAACTGAAGGCTAGTGAAAAGAACAGTCCATTCAAAGTGTAGGAGAATGGGGAGACAAGATCAGGCAGAGATCTTGAAGGTGAGATGAAATGGTTTTATTTTAATTTGATTTGAAGATTGGAAAGTTGTGATCTTTGTATTGATGCAACTCCCAAAGGCAATTCCACAGAGGATGTGGGTAGAATTGTTAAGAGATAAAGGAAGCTGGTAAGAGTTTCTAAATGAAAGCAGAATGTGGTAGAACCTTGAGGAATTCCAACAGAGATTGGATAAAGAGGAAAGTTGTGTTCTTAGAAGATGCAGATGAGTTGAAGCCCAGAAGGAGTAAAGAGAAGTGCTCAAAGGAGGTTCTAGAGATAGAGAACCAAGTGCTTGCCAAAAGACCAAGTACAGAGGAGAGCTTGGTGAGGTAAGTGGCAACAGGGAGGACTTGCTGTTGTAGAGGCTTTAGTGCAACTCATAGTGAAGTGAGTGAGGAACTCATAGAGATGGAGAGGATGATGACTAGTGACGGTCATAACAGAGATTCTGAAAGAGATCATAGAAAAGGACAAAAGGAGGAGGATACTAAGGCAAATGGCATGAGAATGAGTGATGAAGAATATGATAAAGAAATGACTGAGATAGCAGTTCATCTTGAAGTGTTAATGGAGATGTTGCAGGGAAATGAAACGGACTAGAAATATGGGTATGTCATGAGAAAGAAAGTGAAGTGGCAGAGGCTACAAGAGAAGAGGAATAAGCAGGTGAATATGCAGTTAATAAAGGAGCTGAGGGAACTTTAACAGATTTTAGATGCCAAATTGGAGATAGAGAAGTTTGAAAGAGTTGAGCTACAGCAAAAGGGAGATGCTGAAGAAGATGTTGACGTTTTTATATGTGAACCAGAACGTGGACCATTAATTTTTGAAAGTGATGAAGAGCCAGCGAAGTTGGATCATATGAATGATTCAGAGCAACCAGAAGACTTGATGACTAAAGCATCAAATGAGACCGTAAGGTCTTGTGATTTTAAAACTGATAATTTGTGTATGGTTGCAGGTTTGGAAGAAAATAGGTAGTCTTTTAAAGTTGTCAAAAACATGAAAGAATACCTTCCAGAAAATGAAAGTTTTGAAGCAGAATATGACAAGGAGACTGGAAAAGAAACAGTTTGGTACAGTGAACAAGTGTAGAGAAACATCATTAAAATAGATGGTGTTGGAACGAGACTTGCTGACAGTCTCAAGAGTTCTTTGAGTTTGAATCAGCATACTGATGTGCTAACAGAGGAGCTAAAGGAGAGATCATAGCAACATACTGAAAGGTTGCCAGGAGAAGAAGAAGAGGTACAAAGACCTTATATTTTTTATTTTGATAATTGTCTTATGAGTGCATATTTTGTTGCAGAAACTAGAACACATTTGGCACAGGTGCACAGCCAAATGAAAGAAGAAGAGGAAGAACATCTACTGAAGGATGTTAAGAAAGATTTAGCAGAGGAAGAAGGACCATGTGATGATGGGTCAATAGCAATAGAAGAAATGGGAGATTGTGTAAAATTTCCAAAGTTTACTCCAAGAAAAATCATTGAATTATATAGAGAGTTAGCCTTTCAAAGGAGGAAGTTGGAAGGGCAGAGGATAAATGTTTATGATAAATTGCTGATGAAGGGTGACAAGGAAGTTGTCATAAAGACAAGAAGAAGTTGACAAGTACGGGAAACAGAAGCAGAAAATTGTCTTAAATGATAATGTGGCAGCAGTTGAAAAGGTGCAAGACTATAGTGAACAAGAGGGTAAGGATGAAAGGGAGGCGATCAGAATAAGTGAAGAACAAGCAAGAATGAGAGTTTAGCAATCAAGAGTTGAAGACAATCAGCAGACAGAGGATACACTGGACAGATAGATTGAACTGATAAGAAGGTTAATGATGAAAGTGTCTCAGAAGAAGACTACAACAAGAAAGGAAAGAAGCGATAACAGAGGAAGACAATAGTAGACTATGAAAGAATGGAAAGTAGAGCATTACAACATAAGGTATGGAGACATGGAGAACAGTAGCAAACAACAGCAGCAATAGAACAATTGACAAGCAAAGATGGATTACAAAATAAAGTCTGGGATCTAGGAGGAACCAATTATCCAAACTTATGACCAGGTGGTAATAAATTCTTTTACATGGGGAGTCTGATGCAGGAGCATTCAGCTCAACATTATCATTGTATTTTAGTAGACATAGGGGGTCTTTTTTTTCAAGGAAGTTGGTTTCCTAAGTATTGAATTAATGTAATTATTAAGAGTTTTGAGTGATTTTAATGAGAGAAGCCAGAATAGGATTTAATTGAATATTGTGAGACATATTTGTAAATATTCTCAAATATAGGAGAATATGAGAGATTTAGGATAGTTGAGAGAACTAAGGGATTTGAGAATTGATTTTAAAACTCAGATTAGGAGTTAGTTCATGATTTTGTGGATTTGAGAGAATCCTTAGGGATGAGGAAGAGATTTTAACATTTTGTTGAGAGGTTTATGGATCTAAACCAAGAATTGGTTTTAGAATCCTTTTGTATAAATGTAAGCCAAAAAGGCATAGACAGAGGAGAGGTTGGATAGGTTAGCCAATTAGAGTGTGACTGTAAGCCTACGGGCAGATTGTAATAGAGGCCACTGATATTAGAAGATCAGGCCAAAGATAAAGAAACTGTGTAAATGTTTGTATATATATACAGAGATTAAATTCCAAAACTGTGTAAGTGTGTGTTTCGAGTATTGAATGATGAATTATGAGTGAGTCAGAGGATTCTGCATAATATATGTATGCAGGTAGAGTTCGGACAGAACACAGAGAGGATAAGAATGACATAAAGGATCGTAATGGATCATTGATCCGATTGAAGGACGAAAGTAATGTTCTGGAGCGATCGTGATTAAAGAACTCACAGAATTAAGCTCAGGAGGAGTCGCGCAGCGAAACAATGGAAGGACGGGAACCATTGAAATAAACTGAAACCACAAAGAAACAACTAAAGGAATGGCGTAAAAACCAAGTGAAGAGAAGAGCGGAGAAGTGAAGCATTAATGCACAGTAGTCGTTGGATGTCACAGATCAACGGACAAGATTAAGTTGCAGCAAATGGAGTAAGTAATATCGCATCGCAACTTATCACAGGAGTAATGAACCTTGGCCTTAAGTGTTTACGATTGTGATATGCAATCTTCTTGTTAACCGTTGGATCAGGTGCTCAAATCAACAATGGAGGACAACTGTTGAATCTCGCATCACAATGTTTCAATTATGAGGAATGAACTTTCGGCCACAGGTAAGTGCAGTGTGCGATATGCAATATGTGATGCGATCGAAGATTTGATCGCATCGCAAATATTCCATAGTAGATGTGCCATGACCCTTAACCCTTGCGATATGCGACATTGCGATGAGCGGTATTGAGCGGCGAGAGGATTTGTGACATGTGGTATACAGTGGACCCGATAAGGTATGAATGCGGTTTATATTACATTGAAGTCCGATTGTGTTATCGTATTCCGAATGCGAAAGGAGTCTTAGGAGATATGATAGTGAGACTGTGATTGCGATAAAGCTAAGCCTCAAGAAATGTGCATAGACAAGGAATAAGTGGAAAAAGGTATGGTTATGTGTGTTTTGCGTGATTTCCATTATAAAATATTCATAATAGAGATGAAGTGTTGATAGATGGTTTTATGTGGAAAGTCCGATATAACCAAAGTACAAGTGTGGGATTTTGTTTATATGTGCAGACATAAAGTTTAATGAAGGTTTATGAAGGTGATTAAGTCCCGATGATGAAAGGATTGATTAAGGGCATGAACTGTAGTTAGTTTATGGAATTATTTCCGTAGATGTTAATAAATAAATGTTTTCACATGAGAATTAATAAAAGGGGCCTTAACCATTAAGAATTGATGATTTGACTCGGCAGAGAGTTGAATTTCCTGGGGAAAATCAAGATATATGCATTAGACATGCATATTGAGGGTATAGCAGAGTTTTCCTATGTCACCGCTTTGATTAGATTGTGACTCCTTAGACTCCTATATACAGAAAGGAGGTTTTTTCATTTGTATCATCCAAGAATTGTTCATTCATGTAATGTAAAGGAGGTTTCCCCCTAGAAGAGGTTGATTTTGAAGTCATTTATCTATCTTTTCTTCTATTTTGTGAGCTGGTTGCATAGCATTTGGTATCAGAGCTTTGGATTCTAGGGTTTCACTGCTCTAAATAGGTCATAGAGGAATTTTCGCTATAACTTTTTTTCTACGACGTTTCAAAAGCTGAAATTAAAACCCATTTGAGCCAAAATCTCGATGAACCTCAGGTTCGAATTTTAGATCTTTTCTTCTATTTTGTGAGCTGGTTGCATAACATTTGGTATCAGAGCTTTAGATTCTAGGGTTTTTCTTTTAGAGATATGATCCAAGGAAGTTAGGGTTTTTGTAGGCTCCCAAATTACATCCAAAACATGTGACCTTGGTAAAATTGTCATAACTTTATCTCTGAGCATTGGATTTAACTTTTGTAAGAAGTTACAGAAAGAGGATGGATTGTAGTTTGTTGTGTATCGTTTTCAGGTTCGAAGGTCGAAACAGTGACACGTGGAACGTCATACAAATTCTCTCTATTAAAACAATCTATAATCAAGTCATCGTAGGAGATTTGGAATAACTCTTTCTTAAAGAATCCAATATTGATTAAACTAGTGGGGTTAAAAAGAGGACTCAGAGGGCTACCACGGGACATAATTCCAGGCCTTGGAAATCCTAAATTACAAATATACAACAGATTCAATATCAAGCTCCTACAAAGCAAAAAAAGGTGTGTAGTTTTTTTTTAATTGCATAAGTTTGGTTTGAAAAATTAGTTTGAAGTGATTCAAATGGAATAGTGAGGCATAATTATCATTAATTGATTCCCTAAAAAAAGAAAATGGAAACACCTAGTAAGCAATCTGAAATCTCTACCATGACTCGTGAAGAAGAGGAAGAAATGCAACATGCCATATCAACATTACGAGATCAAGTGCAACAATCTTCACTCTCGCAAAAAGTAACAGAAGCTAAGATGGATGGTTTAAAGAAAGAGATGGAAGCTAAGATGGATGGCATGGAAGCTAAGATGGATGGCATGGAAGCTAAGATGGATGGCATGGGAGCTAAGATTAATGGAATGGAAGCTAAGATGAATAGCATGGAAGCTAAGATGAATGGTATAGAAGAAAAACTTAAAGACAACATGGAAGATTTGAAGATGGATTTAACAAAGTTGCTACAAGAAATGCTTACTGATGGCAAAAGGGTAGTAAACAAAACTCATGATGAGAACGAAATAAATGTTAATCATGATTTCATAGACTCTAACGTTGGATTGAAAACCAACCATGTTCCAAAGATCTATATGAGGAAGTTTGATAGCAAGGATCTAGTAACATGGATACTACAGATGGAACAATATTTTTATCTCCATAGTGTGAAAAACACACAAAAGGTACGCATTAAAACTTTATATTTGGAACCAAATAAGTTTGTATGGTATCAATGGCTTTGTTATCATAAACAAATTGTCACTTAGGCAATTTTTCGGAAGAAATGATAGCACATTATGAGGATACAAAAAGCAACACCTTTTGTAGCCAATTGATAAATCTCAAACAAAAGGGTTCAATGATGGAGTACATTGAGGACTTCCAAAAATAATATAAGGGCACAACAATAACAATAGTGGGCTTCTATGGGGCACAATAATAACAATATGGGGACAATAGGGGCACACCAATAACAATAAGGGCTACAATGATAATAGTAATGGGGGAATCACTAATATTATAGGGACCTAACATTGAGCCTTATTTTAACACAGCTCAGAAGGCATGTAGTTGTCACATCTCTTCTTAGAGACTTAGAGATAAGCTACCATCACCCAAGCTAGTTTATTTTCATTTTGTATGTAAACAATTTTCAATATTTTCTATTAATTAATTGTAGTTCAGTTTTCATTGTAGCTTTGTGTTTTTGTTTAAATTTGTATTTCTTTCCGTTCCTGCATAAATCTAGATCATTTAAACTAATAGTAGCTCTTAAAATCATGAATGTAAAGGAAATAAATGTGCATAGTAACACTTAACTAGGTAGAACATTATTTAAACACGACATTCAAGCATTTCAACATAGTATTCAAACTATAAAATAAGATAGAGATAAAACACTAATCTTTAAAATGATTTACATAACTAGCAATAGGTGTTTGATGTTCCACCCAATCGTAGACTCTACTTTTCTAATTCTCTTATCAACAAGTCACCCCTGAGCTATGGTTATGATTCCGGAAGGACGAGAAAGATCTTATGGGTGTCTACTATCCACTCTCATAGCCCAATACCTAGTACAAACAAGATGACATGACTCCTACGGTAATTCCAACTACCCATCTCTATTCCCCATTAGTATATGCAACCCAATGGATGAGATTTCCATCTTTGTACCATAGTCCCTTAGATAATCTCTATCCTCTCCAAGGCTCCAATGCAATACTAACCAATATGTTTTCATGTAGGGTCTCCATGAACTCTAGTTGTCACATGAGTGCTTGCACAAACTTTAGATAGACCCTTAGGTAATTTCTTATCGATAACTTACCCTAGGCATAAAACCTATTTCTTATCTTATTTACTAGCTTCGAAAAACCATCTTTGGCACAAAAATATGGCTTCTTAATATTCCCATCACTCCACATTATTTTCTTTTCTCACTTCTTATTGTTGTAAAAAAACTTCTTACACCTTTCCACTCAAATTACCCTTTTCGCATGCATGATTTCTTGATTCTAACTCTCCCCAAGGATGATTTTACTTATCCCCATATTGTCATAACTAAGTGGGATGACTTACCTCTAATATGAGTTTACATACACCCATGCTTAGATAACTAGATGAGATGAATCTTCTACCAACCTCACATATTCATTCAATGATTGGTATTTAGTAAGTAAAATGGGGATTACATGGTAATGACCCTTAATTTAGGAAAGCGACATGGGATTATGGTCATTTAGATTCTCCTTGGATAACCCTTTTCTGCTCCCTCTCTTGTGGAATCCTAGCCCCCCTATGATTATGTCTATGTCTATCTTATAATTGGTCGTGTCTTTCATTTTATTATTTTCCATATACATTATTTACAGATTAAATTGCTTAACCCTTAGCCATTCGTTATATATACAATTACAAAATGGTATTCCATGGATGAAATAGAGTGTGTTACATTGATAGTTACAAAGGTGTGATATCAAGGCATTATGTACAATTATATATTGTTGTTTTTATCAATAAAAATGAACATATTTCTTCTTTACCTCCTCCAAATACAAATTTCTTGTTTAGTAGATGATCTCAATATCAGTTTGTTTGCAGAACTTGCTTTCTCAATTAGCTAGTTAGAATTAAATATCTATTTTGCTTGCATCATTGACATCATGTGCATTGAGAGAGCTTATCACTTACTTACGTGCAAATTTCATGGCTTGATTGGGTTGAAGATAAGTGAATCAAAATAAACATAGAGGATTCATCTCAAAGCAACCGTCAAAACAAGGAATGTCCTCTCTATAACAAAAAGTTAGTTACAAGAAGTGGTTAGTGTCTAATTTTAAGGAAATAAGTTTGTTATTCTTTGAGTACACTTTGTGGTAGTTCCACTTTAACTATTAGGATAACTTTATCTACAACAATTATTTGTTTTAGAAATAAAGGACATCAAAGGATCATAATCCATCTCGTACTTTAAAAGGCAAGTGATATCAAGGTTGAGACTAAGGTAGCATGATCATAGTAGTCATAATAATATTATGCTAGTTGTTGTAGTCATGCATTCCTCATCTCCATATCAATATCCATTTCACTATACTCATACACTTTCCAATACTTGTATTAATTACATTTTCTTCTTGAACGACACATGACATCTAACATTCTTCTTTGAATGGGTAAAATGTTGCACAATTCTTGGTTGATATTTATTGTATGTAAGGACCATCAACCAAGAGGGACTATAGGTAGTCCATGTATTGACCATTAACTAAGAGGAATTATACATAATTTAGATCTAAAAATGTTAGCAATGATTTATTTTTTGAAGACAAAAAATTGATCAAAACATAGAACAATTTTTTTCTCACCCTATCCTCATGATACTTCATCTTTCCAACATGAATTAAGTCTCCTATGAGAGCTAATTCATCATATTAAAATGAATACTATTGTTAATGTTGTTAAGGCAACTTAGAGAATATGCTTGCATGTTGGTAATCTATTGTTTAGAGCAATTGGCTACAATACATAATTTTACAACACAATAAGGAGAAAGGAAGGGAACTTATTATTCAAGTGTGGGCACGTTATGTAATCAATACTGAAATGTTATGAGTTGTCAAAGGCATCATGTTTCATTTGACCAAGAATATGTTTTTCTCTTTGATGAACTTGAGTCTGGATAGGTTTCATATATATTATTGTGCTCATGAAGGTGGGTAACATTGAATTTGAGGCATTGACAACATGATCACATTATTTATCATAATTTTTTGTTAATTGTTGTAGCCGTTATTTGTCATCTCCATCTCCATTTTGGTACATTCATGAACTTGCCAATCATTTGTAAAAGTTACACCATCTTTGTGAAGGGAACATGAAAACTAACATTCCTTTTTAATTGGATCAAATGACATGCAATTTCTTAGCTCATATTTAGTCCATATATGCAAAATAAACTAGAGTGACTATAGACAATGTAGAGATATCCAACACCCTTATCAATCAACTTGGTTGCTAAATCTCAAACATTGCTTAAATCATATGACAATTTGCTTTGTCAACACCTTGAAAAAAAAGTAGGAGAGAATGTAACTCTATATTCAATGCCATGTCCTTGAGGCCTTGTTTCATTTAGATCCAATGAAATAGGAGAATAACAAAGAATACAATTAGTAATTGGATAAGTTAATACAACATTATTCCAAGCTATTCTAATAACCACACAAAATGGCCACAAGCCACCCAGTTGAGCACTTCCCTAACCTATAGCAAATAATTGCAATGTTGAATGAGTCATTGAATAATGTATTGATGCTGGAGAATGAGGTGATCAATAGGCACATTCAAGTATTGTTGGATAAGGGTTGTATTTTCCTAGCTAGCTCATCATCTTCTAGATAAACTATTCTTTTATGTCCAAACAAAAAAAAAATCATGGGGAATGTGTGATTTGTTTCTATTGTAAAATATTTTGATATCCATCACTAGACGTTGATATCTTTTAAGATGAAACAAGGATTTTTTCAATGGCTAGTGATATTATTCAATGTTATTAGCAGCCTTGTGATGTTCACAAAAATGATGAATAAATTGGCAATGCCATATCTTGACTCATTTGCAATCGTGTATCTAGTTGAATTTCTTATTTTTATCAGATCTACGAAAAACACTTGTAGAATTTGAACCAAGTATTTGTATCCTAGAAAAGAGAGAAGTTTTTTTTATCCAAAGAAAAATTTGAACTTTCTATTAAGGCATTAAAAAATTACATAATATATGCACAAAAGCATTCAAAATATTGTATGTTCATTGATAAAACATAGAGTGTAAAGCTGGGCTGGTAAGCAAAATACATACTTCTCCCACCCCAATGTATGCAAAAAATCATTGATTCAATTTCCCGGGCCTCCTCATATGTGAGGAAAACAACCCAAACAGGGAACGAACCAGATACTGTTAAGTTGCAAATGTTTTATTTTTTAAAGCATAGTAAAATAACACATTATTTAATTGTTTCTTGCAATAATCCCTCTTTACATCTCCTAGAGCATAGATATTGGGTACCATGAAAAAACAAAAAACCAAAAAATGAGTAACTTGATATAGAGCTTCAAAGCACAAATGATGGTTGATCTGACACACATATCATATCTAGATATGTTTCTTTTATACTCCAGTCATCCACGGCCTGTTGTAGACCCTCCTTAGATAGGAGGTCTGCAACCATGTTCTGTTCCCTGTAAATATGGCACACAGTAATTGAATTAAAATGTTGTTTCAAATTTAACACTTCTTCTAACAAGGGACTCAACATATAGTTTTGACATCTGAAATCTCCATTAAACCATTTGATAACATTCTGTGAGTCACCAAAAATCTGAACCGATCTCAAACCCAGGTGTATAAGCCAACATAGTAAAAGTTTTAAGGTTTGAAGTTCTGCATAATTGTTGGTTCTTACTCCAAGGCCCACTGAGGCTTTTAAGGTTTTTTGTGCATTTAAATGGATTACTATTCCTGCCCCACATATATTCCTATGATCAGAGGCACCATCGAAATATGCCCAAGGAATATCTCCCCTGATCTGTTCCTCCCTAATCCCCCTCTCATTTGTTTTTGGGATTGGTAAGGGGATGCTCTCATAAATTGAAGCGCATTCAATCGCAATGTGCTCATGTGATGGTTCCAGGTCCTTGAATATACTCCTGTTCCAGGCTAGCCAAGTGCCCCAAGATATTATTAGAGGTAAATTTCTCAGATTTTCCTCTGGAGTGTCATTCCACCATTTTTGCCATACTTCTCTAATAATTTCTCCATCCCACCTCTGGGTTTTCTCAATCAACCTCAAAGTATCGAGCCATACTCTTTTGTTGAAAGGACACTTTAGGAACAAATGTTGCACTAACTCCTCTTCTTTCTTGCACAACGAGCACCAGCCTGGTCCCATCTTATTTCTTTTTTGAAGATTGTCCCATGTTGGTACCTTATTCCTTAGAATACACCAAAAGAACATTCTTGCTTTAGCTGGACATTTTAATTTCTAGATGGATTTAGACCACCACTCCGGCTCGACCCATCCTTTCTTTGACATGAGATAGTTGTATCCATACTTTGGTGAGTATTTTCCTGTGGGTGCATGAACCCATCTCAGGATGTCTAGACGATTTTTGAGGCGTACATTCGATCTCTGAAGTTCCTTGATAAAATTCTGCCATTCCTCAACCCATTGGGGCTCCAAATGTAGGTCCCTCCCTATAAGCCAAGCTTGATGCCAGATTGTTGATTGTCCTACCTTCTCTATTTGGCTCAAGTTATAAACCCCTCTCACTTTCAAATGGTTGATGATCTCCTAAGATAGGGCATATCCTTCATTACATCCCACCCATGGGTCTTGTCCCACCCGTATTTGCTCTTCGTTCCCCACATGCCAAGAGAGCTCTTGTTCAATGGTCTTGATCGAATCCAGTGTTGCTTTCAACACAACAGAGGCTTGGGGGTATCTCTTATCTGACTTTCTAAGCCACTCATCCATTGAGATCAGATCAATATGTTTCCTTTTGACCATCGTCTTCCCTAGATTTTCCATTGATATGAGCCTCCATCCCAGTTTTGTTGCTAGAGATGGGGTGAAAGTCGTGAGATCTTTTATACCCCAACCCCCCATTCCTTCGGGCTTGCCACTTTCTCCCAAGCCACCCATGGAAGGATAGAGTCCTCTTTTGAACTGGCCCACAAGAATCTGTTGCATACTTTCCTTACCCTTGCAAGAATTCCTTTGGGAACCCATGTTAAGGCAGTCCAGTAAACCAGGATTTCCATGAGAACTGACTTGATCAATACCAACCTTCCTGCTCTCGACAACCATTTGTAACTCCAATTCTTTACCCTATTCTCGATTTTCGCCACCAACCAAAACCAATCCTGAATCCTATAAGTATCTGGCTTTAAGTGGAACCCCATATATTTGAAGTTGTCTAACATCCTCTTTTCCTCATAGGGAAGGTCCTCTGATATCCTTCTAATCTCTGCCCTTGAGAACCCTTCAAGTATCAAGGAGGATTTTTGAGTATTAATGCACATTCCAATGGATTTTAAAAACAGATCAAGGATTGTTTTTAGCTGACGAGTTTCACTCCTGCTTCCATCACTAAAGAGAAGTATGTCATCAACAAACAACAAGTGAGATATATGAAGGTTGACAACCACTTCAATGCCTTTTATATCACCTCTTCTCCTTGCTTCTAAGATCATTTGACTAAGTCCCTCTGCTGCTAGGAGAAAGAGTAGTGGAGAGAGGGGGCATCCTTGACGAAGGCCCCTCTGACTCTGAAAAAAATATGTGGCCGCCCCATTGATCAGGACTGCAAAACTAATATTTGTCATACATCCCATCACCTAGTTTATGAACCCAATGTTAAAACCCAGGTGAGTCAATAGCATTCTAATGTAAAGCCAACTAATTCAATCATATGATTTGGAGAGATCTATTTTGACAATTTCTCCTTTCCTCTAGCTCTTTTTGATGCTATGTAAGGTCTCCTGTGCTACCCCCACTGCTTCATGGATCTGTCTACCATCCAGAAACCCGAATTTCTCTTTTGATATGTTCCTTGAGAGAATAGGTTTCAATCTGACTGCAATTACTTTTGCAATAACTTTGTAAATGCAATTACATAGGGATATAGGTCTAAAGTCCTCAAAAGATGAAGGATCCTCCGTCTTTGGAATTAAAGCTAAAAAGGTGGCATTGAAAGGTTCATATATCGACCCTTTTACCTGGGATTCTTCAACTACCCATGTAAGTTCATCCCCAATGGACTCAAAGAAATGTTGAAAAAACTCCACAGTCCATCCATCTGGGCCTGGGCTCTTATCCTTCTACATTGACCTTAAAATCCCTTCGACCTCCCCTTTTGTCACTGCCCCCATGATAACTTCATTCTCCTCCTCCTCTATATACTTTGGGAAGTTTTGAGCAATCCTGATCACCTCAATGATAAACACCTCAGCTGGGGCTTTAAAGATTTTTTTTAAATGATTCCTTCTAAGGAGGGACAGTTGCTCAAAAGAGTTAGCCAGAGTTCCTTCCTTCGATTTTAAGCCCCAGATGGTGCTTATATTTTCTGGCCTTTGGCATAATTCTGGAAGAATTTTGAGTTTTCATCCCCGGCTGTCGACCAAATTTCTCTACTTTTTAATCCCCACTACTCTTCCCTGTTTGTGAGAATTTTCCTTCGATTGCATTCCAACTACTTGATCCTATCCCTCTTCACTTTTGTCTCATATCCATCTGCTTCCAAGCTCTCCAAAAAATCTATATCCTCTCCTATCTGTTTTAGTTCTGCTTCTTCTTTGTCTTTCTTGATTTTGTCCCATTCAATAGTTGCCTTTTTCATACGTTTCAGATTCTCCATGAACAAATATGATTTGTCCCTACCCTAATCATCAACCCTTGTCCTCCAAGTGGTTTTGAACAAGTTGTTGAAAGATTCATCTTTGAGCCATGACGGATTGAACTTAAAAGGGGAACCAGGATTTTTATTTGGGCCTTTCATCTCTAGCAGTATGGGAAGATGGTCAGAGTCTCCTCCTTCCCCCACCCAATGTATAAAGACCGAAATCCTAGCCAAAACTTCTTCTCTGAGAAGGAAGCAATCCAGCCTCTTTGCCACCCCTTCTTTCCTTGTTCTCCTATTCCTCCAAGTTGGCCTAGACTTGATCAGATTGATGTCTATAAGCTTCCTGGAACTAATCTTGTTCATGAAGAAGTCTGTCAGTGGGTCTACATGAGCTGTAGGTCCCCAGGTTTTCGATAGCCCCAACGAGAAGTTCAGGTCCCCACCTAATACCAGGTTCAGATTCTCCATAAAAGATTTAGAAAAAAGGTTATTCCAGAAAAGATCCATGTCATGATAGGGCCCATATATATTTAGAATTAAAAGATTTGTACAAAGATCCAGTGAGTAAAACTCTACTCCCAAAGCTTGGTCTAGTCCCTGCGTGTTTAGGACCTTCATCCTTCCTTCTTTCACTCCCGTAGCTAGCCCCGCGAATCTTCCTTTTTCATCCAAAGACTGAAAGGTCCAACTTAGCAACAATTTATTTAAAGCCCTACTAATCTCCTCTCTGGATCCTAGGGTTTCTTGCAACATTAGCACATCAAGATCATAGGATTTTATTAGGGCCTTTAAGGCTAGTTTTTTGGGGGCACTAGCAAACCCTCTACAATTAAAGGACATTATAATAATTTAAGACCAAGAGAGGGGTTTTGCGCTACTCTAAGCACCCCTAAAAGAGATAATTGTTTCCCATCAACAATATTGATTTTTTCTCTTAACTAAGCCTTTGAAATGTTTGACTTCCTTCCTCTAGATTTTTGAGGCCCAATCGAAATTGGGTGACCCCCCAACCCCCCCACTGCTTCCCAAGGAAGAATTTTCTTTTCTTGAGGCCTGAGGTTATAGTGGAGCTTCCTTACAGGAATACATGATAGACTAGGAGTCTCAAGACTTGACACAGGAGCATGGTTCAGTTGAATCTCAGGGATAGAAGTGATAATGCTATCAAGGGCTTCATTTACATATTCAACATGAATATTTTCCGAGTTCAACAGCCTAGAAGGACCATGCCTTGATAAATAATTGAGAATACACAACAAGGATGAATTAAAAGAAGGGATAGGTTCTAGGTCTGTAACCTCTAGCTGAGTTGCAGAACCCACTTCTTCACCTTCCACTGCCTCTACACGTGTTGTCTCCCCCTAAATATCTTACTCCTGAACATGTCTCTCCTTAATCTTTATATCCTCTGATTCATTGACATCCATCTACATCTTGTCCTCTTCCTTCCTATCCCCCTTCTCCTCTGGATTTTCCTTCCCCTTTTCCTCCTCCAAATGTTTTTCTGTCGTTCCCCCCTCGCTTCTCTGTCTTCTTCTTCTTATGAAGCCCAAAGGGAATTCTCTGGAAAGATGACCATATTTGTGACATCGATGACAATGGATTGAAAATTGTTCATAATCGATCATTTGAGTATAGGAGAAATCCTTATACTTGAGGTGGATTTCCTCTGCCAACCCTTCCCTAGGGTTTAAACTTACCAGTATTCTAGCTAATCCTTTATCCCTTGTGTGCAAGAAAGACATGTCGACTTCCAAGAACTGTCCCAAAGTATTCCCAATTTCTTTGAAAACGACCCCGTCCAGAATTGTGGTGGTAGTCCCAAAATCCTTACCCATACTAGAATCTCGTCCACCTTCTCTCTTTGAGCATCAAATAGGGGATTCCATCTTTTAAATAGTATTGGAATTTTCCCAAAGCTCCAATTCCTTTCTATCACCCATTCCAGAGTTTCCCCCTTGGAAAATTTAATCATGAACCAACCCCTATCTAGGGTTGATACCTCAAAGGATTTGTCTGGTGCCTCCTTCCAAATTTTAGCAGTCCATTACTTAATGTAATTAGCTGAACATTTTTTCCCCTTGGACCTCCCGACCAAGGTAACTTCTATTGCCGCCATAACTTCGTCGATCTGAAGATCAATTCCTATTGAGTCCCAAACTTGCATCTTCCCTATACACCTTTTTAGCCTTCTTTTCCAGTTACTTGACCCACCAAGCTGTCAAATCATTGCATATTAGTTTAAAAAGAGCTTATAAAATGGTTTCCTAACTATGTCTTGTGACTGCTGTTTGATTTAGAATTTTGTTCAATCAGCTGCGGAAGCTTGTCACTTTCCGCAGCCAGCTCAAGTTTCCGCAGCCATTTTGTTGAAGTCCATGTTACAAGTGTCTACTGGAGAATCCGACCACATGGGCAAGCTGCAAATGATGTATACATGGAGCGTGTCCCTTTGGTTCAGCCGAATCACTCACAAACAGCCATGGTCAAGGACAGTCAAAGCAGTGGTCAAGCTAAGAGTTTTGCGATGGCACGACTCTGTTTTTACCACGTAAAGATTTGTGTGGCAAGTTCCTCAATCTCTGGAGGTGTGCTAACACCTGTGGATCGATCCATGAACCAAATCGAACAGCCACCACTCCATAGATTTAATTGTCACGGTTACCATACTGCTAGATCTCAGGACGTGGATATTCACGTGTCTGTTTGGCAGCACAGAAATTATGAATTAGTTGTAGCATCCTTAGTTATAAATAACGCGTTATCATACGCTTGATAGCTAGCTTTTTATATGTAATCTTGACTGTTTTTACGAGTCCACTGTGCCGTGCTCTATCTTTATCTTATGACTGCATTTTAATATATGAGAAGACAGTGTTCTTAAGTTCAATTCGTGATTGAGTATTGATTGGACGAGGTTGCAGAGGGCCCCTGTACACTAAGGCTTTGTAACTACTATATAGTTTCTCGCTTTCTTTCATTATGTTACTTCTTTCATAATTGTTTGCTTGTATATATTACATTGTTCTGATATTCATGTTAATTGTTGTCCATATTTTCTTTTATGCTTTCTCATGATTGTTAACTGATCAGTGTTTTTCTTTCAGGTTCTTGTAGACAGCCCGGGCAATTTACATAGTTTTTAATGACTAATGACATGAAATCATCTTGTCCTTCTGCTGATTTATGTTCTGAGTTTTAATTCCAGCATTGTCATTTCTTTCAGTTCTGTTTTGCTCATTTACTTTCATGCAATTTAGATATCATATTACTCCATTTGTTTATGATTACCTCCTATAGCCAAGCGACTCAAATAGTGAGGAATCAGAATATTAGTTGATGTAGTATGATTTAGTTTACTTTTCTGCAAGTTAGTGATTAGATTACTCATGTCATTTTCAGGGATTGAAATATGAATGCGTAGTTTAATCTTAGTTTCATTTTATGCAATTTCATTTCATGCAATTTAAATATCAGATTACTCAATTTGTTTATGATTACCTCCTATAGCCAGAGCGAGTCGAATGGTGAGGGGTCAGAATATGAGTTGAAGTAGTGTGATTTAGTTTGCTTTGCTTACAGTCTTTGAATTGCTTTGAGTTCAGTTTTTTTTCTCTTTTTATACAGCAGCAAGGATACTGGGCTTCATTGTCACTAGCTCACTGTTTTGGTACATTTTTATTTTCTCTTAGGAATTGATTTCATCACAGCAAGTTTTGAAACCTTTTTGAGAACTTTAAAGTTTGGAAAATCATTGTAGAAGTCACCATTGCCATCCATACTTGACTTTCAATTCTGCCATCTCACATTAGGGAATCAACAGAAGATAAACCCAAAAACAAACCAAAAACTCAAAAACGACAAAGAAATAAGAAATCGGTTATCTTGCATATACAGTGCACTTCACTTCAGCAGTTTACGACTCTCGGATTGAAATTTTAAAATAGCAATTTAGGACACATTAAATTGAACAAACATTTTGGCGCCGTTGCCGGGGAAGTGAAACTAGGTAGCCAATTTCTTTAAAAAAAAACAAGAAAATTTCAAGAAGGTAAAAATTGATAACTTCTCAAAGTATGCTCTCCTCTTGCACCTAGTGTGATCTGGAGGATCAGAAAAGAGAGTTATTGGTTTAATAATTTCTTGAGTATGCTCTCTTCTTGCACCTAGAGTGACCTGGAAGATCAGAAAAAGAATTATTAGCCCGACTTGAAGAAAAATAAAAAAATGACATGCATAGAGCAAGAGATTCTAGGGGAAGGTTTTTAGCTAGGGCCAAGAGTTCAATTTTTACAACTCCATCTACTTCAAGGAATAAACAAGAAACACCTCCATCATCTCCAACTCACACTCCTAGCCTTAGGATTCCTGGAATTCAAGAGGCCGTAGTTGAATTAGGAGACTCTCCCACACTATCCACTGAATCTGAGTTAGGAAAAGACCCTTTCTTTACTTCTACAGGAAAACACATTGTAATTGAGGAAGTACAATCACCTGAAGAAGAAGAGGGAAAAATTCCTCCTCATTCGCCATTAGTAGAGGAACCAGAGGACTCTGAAGTCTCTGAGGAAACTATCATGACAGAGGAAGTAGTAAACGGATTTGGTAGAGGTAGAGGTAGAGGAGGAGGAGGAGACAATGGAGGAGGTAGAGCTAACAATGGGGGAAATAGGGATGGAGATAACTTATTCAGATTTCCTATAGTTGATGAGGATTCTCGAGCAACAATGAAAAACATCTCACAATCTGTCCTCCCAAACTTTCATGGGTTACGAAATGAGGATCCTGAAACATTTCTATTTGAGTTTGAAGTCGTGTGTTGAACTTATGATTATCTGGAAGACTCTCAAAAACTCAAATTGTTTCCTTCAACATTGAAGGGAGCTGCTTTGAAATGGTTCATGGGATTAGTCACTCAATCCATTAGGACTTGGAATGATATGAAACAAACATTTTTGGATAGATACCTGGACTATTGTATGCCCACCAATCACAAGGATGAGGTATTCAAAATGGTGCAAAAAGAAGATGAAAACTTGGAGGATTTACTTGAAAGATTTCAATACAACTTGAAAAGAGAAAAAATGAATAACTTAGATGAGGAAACCTTGAAAGCCCTTCTATTAAAATCCATTAGAGATGAATGGATAGATATTTTGAACATGATGGGAAAAGGAGATATATCTCAACTTCCACTTCATGATATAGCAGAGCTATGTGTCCATCTCTCAAGGGGAAAATCTAAAACTGGAAAAGGACCTAGAGATCCTTCTCTCATTAGAGCAAACAAATCTGCAACTGGATCAGTAAGTAGGGCTGAGATTGGCAACATGCTTGATGAATTCAAAACTGATATTTTAGGGAGTCTTAGTGAGCAACTAGACACCCTTAAGATACAAAACAAGCAGAAAGCGGAAACTGAAGCTTTGGCCATCTTTTGTCCAAAATGTAGGAAGAAACATGCTCTAAGAGAATGTCTCTTGGATGCAAAAGTTGTAGAAACATGTGTGATTTGTTCAGAAAACCATGAGACCAAGGATTGTCCTTCAATTCCTGGGCTCAAAGTTGTCTTTCAAGAAGATCCAAATTCAATTGAGTCTCTCTGTTTTGTTTCAAGGAGACCTTGGCAGGGGCAAAAAAATCAAGGGTTTAACAACTCTATGAACTTTCAACCCCCACCAAATTGGAATCCTTGGCAACAACCTTGGTCCCAACCTCAAAATCCTTTTCAATCATGGGTACAAGGTATGCAAAATCCTTATGGGAGATTTGCTCAATTTTATCAATATCCTCCATCTTTTCAAAATCAACAAGCTCCACAACTATCATTGCCATTTCCACGACAACAACAACCTTCTCAACAGAATCCAAATTCTCAACTCTTGCTTCCATTCCAACAGAAGACAAATCAACTACCTTCCCAGCCATTGCCGAACCCCAACAATAAAAACCCTCAAAATGCTTACATGGTAGAAGGACAACAATTTCCTACCTATATGATTGTTCCTCTTAATGATGTACAACTCAGATCTGGTAGAGTTTTAGACAAGCCTTCTATAGATGCTCAAAAGCAAAGCATTTCTGAGGAAGACTCTCTTGAAGCCAATAAAGGTTCTGAAGCACCTCTTCAAAACCGAAGTACTCAAAAAGAAAAAGAAAAAGAGTCAACCCCCACAACTCCTATAGTCGAGCAACCTACATCTTCATCCACACCTCTTTTTCCTGAAAGATTACAAATTGATAAAGGGGTGGAAAAACAAATCTTGTTGCCTGACTATGATTTTCTAGATGAATTAAAGAATGTTGTTTCAAGATTCCCTTGTTACAAGCCATTAAAGAGATTCCTATTCTAGTAAAAACAATAAAGGAGTTGAGTCTTAAAATACCAGGAAGGAAACCAAGAGATATAAGAAGAATCCACCTGGTAGGAAAAATTGCAGATATCATGATGGGAAAAATTACTATGCAGAAGTATGTAGATCTCGGTAGTCCAATTGTCAAAACACATATCAATGGGGTAGAAATTCCAAATACTTTGATTTATTTAGGGGTTGCTATCAACATTATGAGTAGACATACTATGGAACAACTAAAACTTCCTAATCTTCTTTTTACACCTACTTTACTGTAACTTGCAGATCGATCAATTATCAAACCAGATGGTGTATTAGAAGACATTTCGGTCTTCTTAGATTCTTGAGAATATCCAGTAGATTTCATGATTTAGCTCCCAAGAGTAATCTAGGAGGACACCCACTCATTTTAGGAAGACCTTGGCTAGCCACAGCTGATGCTTTTATCAGTTGTAGATCTGGGGATATGTATATTTCTGATGGTAATTCGACAAAGAAATTCAATTTGTATCCTCCAGCAAAAGAAATTACAGAAGTAGGATATTGAATGGGTTGACGATGAGGACACTATACAACCTGTCTTTACCATTTCTGAAATCAGTGAAGATAGTCAAATTCTGAACACATTAGAAAACTTTGAAACATCTTCAAAATATGACCACACACAATTTCAGTTATATTCTAACATTGAGTATCTATCATCTAGACAAATGTCTCTTTACTCTATGGAAGAGTTTGGTAGTTCCACCATTGAGATCTTTCCAGGTAAAACATTGAATATCAACAAAAACTTGGAAAAATCACAACAGGGAGAGCTAACCAAAATCTTGCAAAAACATTCTACTGCATTTGCATGGGAGTATACTGATATGAAAGGTATTGACTCTAAGATTTGCATTCATCACATCTACATTGAGGAAAACAGTAGACCAATCAGACAACCTCAGAGAAGGATGAATCCAAACCTTAGGGAGATAGTGAAAGAAGAGCTCCAAAACTACTCAATGTAAACTTCATTTATCCAATTTCAGATAGTCGATGGGTTTCTCCTTTGGTTATAGTACCTAAAAAGAATGGTAAATGGAGGGTATGCATTGATTACAGGGAATTGAACAAAGCAACTCTGAAGGATCACTTTCCTTTACCCTTTATCGATCAGGTATTAAATACTCTAGCAGGAAAAAAGTACTTTTCATTTTTGGATGGTTTTATTGGCTATAATCAGATTTAGGTAGCACCTGAAGATCAAGATAAGACCACATTTACCTGTCCATGGGGAACTTTTGCCTACCGAGTGCTTCCTTTTGGATTATGTAATGCACCCGCAACATTTCAAAGGGTAGTACTAGGAATCTTTTTTGATCTAATCCATGATTGTGTAGAGGTTTATATGGATGATTTTACAATTTATGGTGATTCATTTGAACAGGCATTAGAGAATTTGGAAAAAGTCCTTATAAGGTGTAAAGAAACAAACCTTTCATTGAGTCATGAAAAATTCTTTATGATGTTTACTGAAGGTATTGTTTTGGGACATCATATTTCAGGGGATGGGATTAAAGTTGATAGATCAAAAGTTGAAGTCATCTCCAAGTTGCCTATTCCAAATTGTCAAAAAGATGTTAGAAGTTTTCTGGGATTTACTGGATACTATAGAAGATTTATAGAAAACTTCACCAAAATAGCATCTCCACTTTTCAAATTACTTACAAAAGACTGTGAATTCAAATGGGATCTTGATTGTCAATCTGCATTTGAAACTTTGAAAACAAGAATATCTGAAGCACCCATTTTGAGAGGGCCAAATTGGAAACTTCCTTTCCATATTTCTACAGATGCTTCAGATACAGCTCTAGGAGCTGTATTGGGTCAAAAGGATTTAGTTCCTTATGCCATTTACTACACCAGTAAAAATTTGACTCCCACTGAGTTAAACTATACTGTGACTGAAAAAGAGTTCTCGGTTGTTGTTCATGCAATCAATAAGTTTAGACATTATATAACAGACTATGAAACTTTTGTCCATACTGATCATTCTGCAATTAGATATCTAATGAACAAACTTGTTACTAATGGCAGAGTTACAAGATGGCTCTTACTTTTACAAGAATTCAATATTACTGTGTTGGATAGACGAGGGAAACAAAATACAGTAGCTGATTTCTTGTCTCGGATCCAAAATACTAACGAAGATTCTCATGTAGAGGATAAGTTTCCAAATGAATATTTATTTGCAGTAACTACTAAAACTCCTTGGTATGCAGATATTGCTAACTATTTGGTTACAGGGAAGCTACCTCCACATTTATTTCCTAGTGAAAAAAAGAAGAATTATTCAGGAGAGTTCAAATTATTCATGGATTTCTAACGAATTGTTTAAAACAGGGCTAGATTGTGTGATCAGAAGATGTGTTCGGGAATATGAAATGCCTGACATCCTTAAGGCATGTCATGATGAACCATGCGGTGGACACTTTGCTGACAAAAGGACGGCCTATAAAATCCTTTCTTTAGGATATTATTGGCCTTCCCTCTTCAAAGATACAAAACAATATGTCAGAAGGTGTGACAGCTGCCAAAGAGTAGGGAAACCAACTCTTTCAAATGAAATGCCATTACAACCACAGGTACTCATCGAACCCTTTGAAAAATGGGCTTTAGATTTCATTGGACCCATTAATCCACCATCTAAACAGAAGAAGTATATATTGGTATGCATTGATTATGTTATTAAATGGGTAGAAGCCAAAGCATTACTTTCTGCTACTGAAAATTCAGTTGTTAATTTTCTTTATGAGGATATTTTTACTCGTTTTGGTGTCCCAAGAGAAATTGTGACAGATCAGGGAAGTCAATTTACATCTAACTTGATGGAGAAGCTGATGGAAGAATACAAAATCAAGCACAGAAAATCTACTCCTTACCATCCGCAAAAAAATGGCCAAGTGGAGTCCACAAACAAATTTATTGAGAGCATCATCACCAAAACTGTCCATTTACACATAAGAGATTGGGCAGAAAGGCTTCCTGAAGCCTTGTGGGCCTACGGAACTACATGGAGGAATACAACAGGACATTCTCCCTATGAACTTGTTTATGGGAAAGAAGTCCTACTCCCCATTGAGTTTCAAGTCAAGACTTTCAAGATGGTAGTTCAGTTGGGGATGGACCTATCAGAAGCCCAAAAGCACAGAATGGAGCAACTAAATGAGCTAGATGAGATCAGACAAGAGCAATATTAAGAACTGATCTAGTTCAACATCAAAGAGCTAAGTGGCATGACCAATACATCAAAGAGAAAAAGTTTCAAGAAGAAGATTGGGCATTACTATTTGATTCCAAGTTTAAAGACTTCAAAGGTAAATTTCAGACCCATTGGCTTGGGCCATATGAGATTGACAAAGTCTTTAGCAATGAAGCGGTAAGAATCAAGACCATTGATGAATTTCAGACTCCTCTTATTGTGAATGGCCACAGATTAAAAATTTATCACAAGCCACTCTCAAAAGAGGAATTTGTCAAAATGTTTCAAGAAAATTATGCAATAAGGCTGGTGAAGAAGAATCCTTCTCCCCCACCAGCCTAGCTTTTGTTCCTTTCTGTTCTCAAAAAAAAATGTGTAAGCCTGAAAACCAATCACTGATTGGCAGTCTTATACAGAAAATGTAGAGTGAAAATTAGGGACACCTGACACTATATTTTCCAACAAAAAAAAATTCCTTTCCTTTTTCCATCTTCACTTCACTTCATTACCATTCCACTCCATCTCCATTTCATTTTCATTTCACTCCACTCCACTTCATCTCACTCCATCTCATCCATTTCATCAATAAATGTCTTTTTCAGGACCATTACCACTCATTAAATATGCAAAAAATATATGTGTACCTAGTAAATGAGGATTTAAATGGTGGGTGTTCGATTCCAAATTTTTAGGCATTTTGTAGTTATGGAGATGACTATGAATTCTCAAAACTATTTTTTTATTGAATATGTTTCTTATAATGGCAGAGTTTCTATATAAATGTGTGCCCTTCAACACATTGAAGCTACCAAATTATAAGATAAGTAAATATATTAGATATCTAGACCAAAGAAAACACAAAAATATGTATAAATGGATGTGGCATACGTTTCATTAACAATTAATACATACAATGAATAAGGAGTACCTTGGGTTGTCTAGTTTCTGCAAATAAGGGTCTATCAGAGTTCACATGTACCATCTGATGTTTGATTTTTTTCATATTTGGCGTGCGATTTGTGGCACTGACATGGAATACCTTGGGTTGTCTAGTTTCTGCAAATGAGGGTCTATCAGAGTTCACATGTACCATATACTTGAGATCTGAAGTGCATTTCGAAGCCTTGAATTCGATTTACAGATTGGGCACATTTTTTAATTTGTAGTTGTGACTAGTGGTTGTGTGTGTCCAATTTAGATTTCTTTTATAGCGGTGTCTTCAAAATCCCTTTTGTGAAATTAAGAAGAGCTGTGTCAGGTTGAAAAATCATTGATTTCCAACATTTGGTACTATTGATTGATCTTAATTGCAATGTTAAGGATCAATTGTCACGCCACGAGTTCTTCCCATAGTGGCCACAATTTGTTGATCAAATAATAAAAGTCAAGCCAACAAGCCAACATATTGCAGCATCGTAGAACCAGCGTTGAGCCAAGTGTAGCCAACATGCCATATGTGTTGCACTTTGCATGGACTATGCAAGTAAGATCGTTGAACCTGCAGAAATTGTGTTTGTTCAAAAGGTTCTGCTGGTAATACCACAAACCATCCAACATTGTGTGATGTGCGGTTCTAATAGTGTTCCTTTAATTGTGCTGGCAGCCTGCATTTACTGACGAGAGACCATCCTCATCTTCGAGAAGCTTACATGTGGAGTAGCAGATTTTATGGTGCGGTGAGCATGAATTTCAAAGGTAAAATCATTGATTACTCCAATGACAACAACCGAGAGGTCATGAATGGTTACTTACCCTCTCACTCATGGAATGGTGTATGGTTCTTTTACACGCATAAACTATAAAATATAGAAGGCAACCTATCACTTTTAAGTGATTTCATAAATTTCATTAAATTCTTTTAATAATTTAAAAGGATGTATGTAAAATAATTTTAAAAAGGTATCATAAAGTGAAAACTTTTGTAATGGAGTGATAAGGTGTATTCACACATATTTTTAGGATTGCTTATAAAGTTGTTCTTTTAAATATTGGAGTGATAAAGAGTTAAGAAGTTTGTAAATGGTTTTTTTAGAGACATAAATTATCATAGAATTTTTGGATGAGATAAAGGTGCATTAAATTTTTTATTTTGAAGAGATAAGGTGTGATTTTGTGGAGTGATAAGGTGAAATTATTCTTTTGTAATATTTGGAGTGATAAGTGAATTTTAAGGGAAGGTAATTGTTGTAGTATTTTGAGAGTGAAGGAGCAGAAATTGAAGTTAAATTTCAAAAGTCATTGGAGTGAATTTGTTGTTTGAAAAAGGGTCTAAACAAACAAAATATTGTAATTGAAAAGTTGTTCTTGGGTGTAAGAGCTTGTTGTAACCTGTATAATAAAAAGTCATATTTTTTGTTGTGTTGAAGTGTCCTAGATTCGCCCGAAATTGAATAAGGGGATCTTAGGAACACCTTGTGTAGTGATTGATTGTGCATTTTTTGTGTGTCTAGTTTTGACACTACAAATATCTTATCTAAAACACAAGGAGTCTAAAGCAAGTGAATGAAACAAGCACATTAATCAAAGCACCTGAAATTAAGAAGTTGCAACGAGCATTCAGTCAAGCACAAACAATCACATACATTTGCACAACTACAACACATAATTAAAGTTGGCAACATCAACATTCAACATCAACAAGTAATTCAACATCATTCACTCAAGACAATCCAATTAAGAACAAATTCAAGCATTCCAAGGCAAATTCTACATCAACATTCAACCACAATTAGTCATTATGTAACTTGCAAATATTTTTTTTGTAAGTTGGGTTGCAATCAAAGTCAAATTAAGTTGAATTGTAAAGGTGCTTTCTCAGTTGAAACCGACACCCACGTTTTAAATTGATAGGGATTCAAGTGAATCCATTGTTTTTTAACTGAGTCATTGTAAGCATTTCTCTTGGGTGCATTTTCGACAATGTTCAACACCCTTCCTTTTTTAAAATTAGCACATTTGGTGTGTACATTCAAGAAAGCACAAAGTGTCAGTAATCAATCAAGCAAGTTCAAGCAAGCCATCTAGCAAGCAATCATCATCAAATGAGTGTGAATTCTAGTATTCTATTCTTCAAGTGAGGATCAAATCAAGCCAGTGTTTAACGCAAGTGCAATAAGCAATAAATCAAGGGAGTGTGTCATTCAAACAACAAAGCAAGAGAGTGTGTCATTCAAACAACCAAGCAAGCGAGCGTGTCAAAATCAAGTGCGAAAATTCAAAGCACGGCATCTACAAGAAACAAGCCAGTGTGAAATTGATTGAAGCATTCACAAAGTCTCAGTGAAGCATTCAAGCAAAGCAATCGTCATCAAGCGAGCATGAAATCAAGAGTTCAAGCAACCAAGTTATAAAACTCTAGCAAGTGTTTAAAGCATCAACAATAAGCAACAATACAAGCAAGCCTAAATTCAAAGTGAGCAAGCTAACATGGCGACACACATTCAACTGTCCCAAATTCTTAACAATTTGATTTTATCATCAGCTGGCGACATGGTGAACATCAAAAAAACAACTCTTGCTGATATTCAAGTGCATCTTCAACATGCACATGAAATGATTGAGTTCCTTCAACTGGAGTCACAACTACAAAGAACTGAGTTGCTAGAGAAGAGTAATACAAATACAACTAATGATTCCAAGTCATTGATCCAACCAACTTCAAGTGTCGAAGTGGTCCCTGATCCAGTTCAACTTTCTTCCAAACCAATCATCAAGCCATGGGAAGAAATCCAAAGTAACAAAAATCGACGAGGCTTAGGATATGTCAAAGATGACGCCAAATTGCATATCCCAGATTATTCAAGGCCCATTAAGTTTGTCAGTGCAGGGTTTCTTGCACAAATCACATTGGCTAGTTCTGAGAAAGTTGAAGACAAACAGAAATACACACAAACTGAAGTTGCAGTCAAACCAAAATGCCTTCATTGTCAAAGAACCAGTCATCTGGAAGATCAGTGTTTTGATCTCCATCCTTGTCACCATTGTGGCAAGTCAAATCATTCATCAGCACAATGCAACAAACAACAACAATCAACCAGATTGAAGATCAATTATTCATGGATTGATCCCTGGGAATGGTCATCCACGGTCAGAAGATTGTATAAGTTTTACAATTGAATTCACTCACACATATTGCAGCCAACAGTAAAAATGAAGATGGTACTCTTGTGCAGTTGAACGAGGGAGTACACCAGTGAAACACTCCTACACCTGAAGGGGGGGAGTTCAGAAATAATTTGAAGAATATTGTCTCTCCTTTCAATTGACAAAGGGGGGGAAATGTCAATGAAATTGACAGTGGTTGTCAGATTGAAAGTCTTGACAAAATCAGCAAAGTAGCCAGTGGGCATTTTCATCAGCGAGTGAGCATCAACAAATTTGCCAGTCGGCAATCGACAGCAAAGTCAGCCGTGAGCAGTTTTCAAACACAGCAAAAGCAACAATGAGTTATTTTTCAACGTCATCAGCCAGTGGGCGATTATCATAAACAAATTCGCCTGTGGGCGTTCTCAATATTTTATCAGTGGACAAGCAAATTAGCCAGTGGGGGTCATCAACATTTTGTCAGTGGACAAAGGATGCTGATTGAAAGCAAAGGCAAATGGATCCTTTTGTAGCTTGGCACATGATCGAGTTGTCAAGCAAAATTTCAAAGATGACTCAGACTTCCAGCTGACTCATGTTCTCTTCGAATTAGATTTTTTTCAGCATCCAACTTTGGTGGTTTTTCAGGCAGTGTTTTTTGACAATCAACACTTTCAGCATGAGAACTTGAACGACGGTTCCTGGTTCTTATTTTGGACTTATCATTGAGGGGGGGAATGTTAGCCTCACTCTCATGTGATGAAAACAATTATAAGTCCAAAACAATTAAATTAATTAAAATCAAGAAAATTGAATTTAATCCTACCTTTCTAGATTGAGTTTGTTCCTCATGGTTAGGAGTCAGTTTAGGCTTAGTTGGTTGAGAGATTCTCTCCAACTAGTTAGGCTCCTACATTATTGTTTGGTTGAGATATTTGCTCAACCATAGTGTCCAAGATAGACGTACTATCTTGAGACAAGCTTCCTCATGTATTTATTTGTACTATTATCATTATTTTTACATTAGATTGCATCATGAGAGGAATACAGTGAGGCCGAGAACTTTTCCGCCATGTCTATTGGGGGGGGAATGTTAGCCTCACTCTCATGTGATGAAAACAATTATAAGTCCAAAACAATTAAATTAATTAAAATCAAGAAAATTGAATTTAATCCTAGCTTTCTAGATTGAGTTTGTTCCTCATGGTTAAGAGTCAGTTTAGGCTTAGTTGGTTGAGAGAATCTCTCCAACTAGTTAGGCTCCTAGATTAGTGTTTGGTTGAGATATTTGCTTAACCATAGTGTCCAAGATAGACGTACTATCTTGAGACAAGCTTCCTCATGTATTTATTTGTACTATTATCATTATTTGTACATTAGATTGCATCATGAGAGGAATACAATGAGGCCGAGAACTTTTCTGCATGTCTGGTTTGGGTATATTTCTGCGATTTATTTTATGAGTGTTTTATTAGTTGTTTATTAAATTCCTATAATGGTTAGTATACAATATGTATTTGTGACCTCAATATTATCTGAACCTAAATGTTGAACATACAATATGTATTTGCATAGTGATATATCTTAACCCTACAATGTATAATGTCTTAATTTGGAGTTAAGAAGGATTGGTTTTACATTGTTTCCAATGTGCAAATTTAAACATATAATTACCATTAATAACAAAACAAAAGTATAACATCTGAAACCTCTTTAACATAAATCTTGTCACTCGTTTATCATTTCACCTCAATGTGCATTATACCCTTCAAGTATCTACCGTGATCCTTATTCCAATCCTTCATCATATTCATCTAGATGGATTAGACACCCAACTTGCATACCATATCAATTCTAGCTATCTTAGTATCCAAAGCATAAATTCAATATGATTTCCATGCACCCCACTCGGACACCCAACTATCATTATCGACATACGTGATGGTGATTGGATTTAATTTTCTCATAACTCAAAATTATTTTTTCTATTGTGTACACCTTTTCTTAGAGTTTAATTGTTAGTAATAATTAATAATTGCATACATTTCCAACCTACTTTGAGCATTTTCCCATTGTCAAAACATTAACTAGTATATTTTTGGAGCATGTAAGTTTTCTCAGTTCCATTTTTTTTTTGGTTTTGTAGATATCTTTGCATGTTTTGATAAGCTGTTCAAAGTTTCTAAATAATAATTATACTAAATTTACATGTTTTTTTTTCTTTGATACATAAATATAAAAACATGTCTACTATTAATGGGAATATGAATAATAATAACATTGAAGAAATAAGAAGTTTATAATTACAATGAGTTACAACACGTTAATTAAATAAAATGCAATTCGTTGAAATGGAAAGGAAGCAAATGAGGATACAAAAAAATGAGCAACAAATACTATGAAGGCAACAAATGACTAGGGATCAAAGGGAACAACGATGAATAAAGGATCATGAAAGAAAATTATTGCAACTACAAAGAATGAATGAGGATTAAAGGAAAGAACAATGAAAACATATTCTCAAAGAAAAAGACTACAATTGCAAGGAATGAATGTAGATGATATCGAAGAACATAGAAATCAAATAAGAGAACAAGTAAGTGCACATCTACGAAGAGAACTAAGAGGTGTCAACAATGTAATGACAATAAACGTATTTCTCTAGTAGGAACATAGTTACCGATCAAACGGGAACTATCACCTCAAAACGGGTACTCTAGCCCAAAAACCCCAAAAAAACGTGAAAAACAGTCTAAAAACGAAAAGTGTTGATGCAAAAATAACTTTTTTTTTTTTTTTTTCGGGGTAAATTTTCAACATTTCTTTTTTAAAATAGAAGTAAAATCCATTTTTTTGTGCAAAAAACACCTTGAAAACGAAAAGGTTGATGCTGGAATAACGTCTTTTTTCGGGGTAAATTGTCAACATCTTTTAATAATGACCTAAAAGATAAAATATCATGACTCTGAAAAAGCTTAAGATTCCAATGATGACATTAAAGACAAAGTATCACCTCTATGAAAACCTTTAAAATTCCAACAATTTTCAGCCATGGTGTTAATATTATTTTAATAAATTATTACCATGTAATTTATAATAATTTATTTTTATTTTAAGTTTATCATATTAATAACAATTTGTTATTAAATATAATATCTTTTTTATATATTGTACTGAAGTCGCTCGATAGGAAACACTTTAGTTATGATGAATGAACAACTTTACAAAACAAATGAATTTATATGTGATTTTGGAGTTTTTGATACTCTCTGCAATAAAACGTTTGTTTTTTTGGAATTTTATGTCAATATTTTATTTTTAAATAATTTTAAGATTTTGAAATTTGCAAATTGTTTAGAAATATATATATATATATATATAAATTTTATTTTCATATGTAATAATAACAATAATAATTTAATATTAAAAATAATTTTCTTTTGAATTTAATGAATCAAAACTAATAAACATATTAAAGATTATGCAAAAACAAAATTGTCGTTTCGAGAATCTTATCCACCGCTAAGGAAGTAGACCATCAACAAAAAAATGTTCTCCCAAACTTATTACTTCTATATATATATATATATATATAATATTTTTGACATATATATCCAATCAAATATGTTGAGAATATAAAAACATTGAAAAAATAAAAACAAAACAAAAAAACACAATTTTTTTTTTTTAAATAATAAAAGGTAAATAAAAATATATATTTCACCATTAAAAAAAATGTTAAAAAACAAAACAAAACAAAAAATCAAACATAACAAATGTAGGGAAAAAAAAAAAAAAAAATTAACTTATTAAGAAGATTTTCGGCGTAAATCACATGTAGAAAACCTTTGTTGACGCGTTTCGAACCAACTAGTGTGGTTCATCGTCAGGACAAGTTGAGGAGTCAGATCATGGCTACCAATTATATAGGGAGAGCAGATCATCCAAACGGCTAGGTTGACCATCAACGACTATCTAAAATGGCTAGATTAAAATTAAAATTAAAATATTAATAAGTCAAAAGTAATAAAATAATTAACTACTTGTAATATATTAGTTATTCAATCTTATCATATTAATATATTTTTCTTGGGTTAATAAATTACTTAATTTAACTCATTTATAATTTATTTAATCATATAACCACTAGCATAAGTAAAAAGGGGTTCTTATATAATAGAATGTTATATTATTTTATTTTATTTTATTGATATACTAAATTACCTAATTCTAATTTATTTAATCAATTGAATAGCTAGGGATGAGTAAAGGGGGTTTATATATTAGAAAATATAATTTTATTTATTGAGGAGGCCAAGGTTATTACCAAGGTTGCGCAGTTCCGTTACCGTAAATTCAGGGAAGTGATCAAAATTGAAAAAAGGCCTAACAATCTCAATAGAGATGATGGCTGGAAGATCAGTCGTTGCTGGATCCTTGCCCTTTCTTCTTAGTCTTGTCGAGGTTTCCCCATATTCCTCGGTTCCTTCTCCTTAGAGCTGTCTTTTCCTTTCTTCTAGGGTTCTCCTTTTAGTTAAGTTTTTTACTATTGTCATGTTCTTGTCCTCCTTGTATTAAAAAATTGGCCCTCGTTTTAATTTTTATTACTATTTCTTTGTCAAAAATTTTATGAATATTATTATTCCTATTTGTTACTAAGTTTCTACCTTTACCATATAAATAAAATATAAATATAAATCAATTTTAACCAATACTCATAATTTATTCCATTAAATCATAATTAAAATTAATTAATTAATTAATTAATAATTAAATAAATAAAAATATATTTTCTATTATATAAACCCCTTTACTCATCCCTAGCTATTCAATTGATTAAATAAATTAGAATTAGGTAATTTAGTATATAAATAAAATAAAATAATATAACATTCTATTATATAAGAACCCCCTTTTACTTATCCCTAGTGGTTATATGATTAAATAAATTATAAATGAGTTAAATTAAGTAATTTATTAACCCAAGAAAAATATATTAATATCATAAAATTGAATAACTAATATATTACAAGTAGTTAATTATTCTATTACCTTTGACTTATTAATATTTTATTTTTATTTTTAATCTAGCCGTTGATGGTCAACCTAGCTATTTGGATGATCTGCCCTCCCTATATAATTGGCAACCATGATCTGACTCCTCAACTTGTCCTGACAATGAACCACACCAGTTGGTCCGAAACACGTCATCAAAGGTTTTCTACATGTGATTTACGCCGAAATTCTTCTTAATAAACGTTATGGATCACAAAAGCCTCAATTCAACAAAATTAACTTATAAAATCTCATATATATATATATATATATAAAGTCGTTTCAAATTTTTTTTTTAAGAAATAAATAAATAATATTGATAAGATAAATTTATTAAAACAAAAAAACCATTAAAAAAAAAAACAATGAAAACAATTAAAAAAACCTTTAAAAGAAATAATTAAAAAAAAAAACAACAAACAAATTAAAAATTATTTAAAAAAATAATAACAAAAAAAGAATAATAATAAAAAAAACATTAATTTTTATTTTTTTAAAAACAAAAAAATAAACAAAATTTGTAAAGAAAATAAAAATGGAAAAATGAAAACCATATTTAAAAAAAAAAATCATTTAATATATATATATATATATATATATATATATATTGTGTGTGGGGTTTACGAACACCCTGGTCAGTTAGTGGTCGCTATGTCCAAGGAAAAATCTGGGCTAATAGCCCCTCGACCTACTGGCAAGACCTGACCCCAAGGACTTCGGGCAGATTCGACCCTGTGACTTCTCGATGGCAAAGCACAGTTTTTGACCAACTGAGCTAACCCTTGGGGCTATATATATATATATATATATATAACTTAAATAAAATGTCGAATTTGGCCCAGCGGGGACGCTGGAGCAAATTTGATATTTTATTTTTTATTTTTTAAGTTTATATTTTATTTTTTAATTTTTTTTGTATTTTACTTATTTTATTTTTTTAAAAATTTTAATTATTAAAAAAATTAATAATAATAATATTTTTTTAGTTATACTGTTTTTTAATTTTAATTTTTAACTTTAAAAAAAATGAATTTGATGTTTTTTTTTTGTTAGTTAATTTTTTATTTTTATTTATTTTTTATTTTATTTTTTTTTTTTTTTTTTTGTGTCATGTTTTTTTATTTATTTTTTATGTTTTATTACCAACATGAAAATCACCAAAATTTAAAAAAAATATCCACATTGAATAGATTAGAAAATTTAAAGTGTAAAAAATAAGTCATCTAAACAAAAGGGGTTGATGTTGCGTCGACACTTTTCAAAATCATGATGAAAATCACTAATGTTTTAAAAAAATGTTCATACTTGATACATAAAAAAAAATTAAAGTGTAAAAAATAAGCCCTAAAAAAATGTGTTGACGCTACATCAACACTTTTCAAAATCAGCATGAAAATCACTAACATTTTAAAAACAATGTTCATACTTGATACATAAGAAAATTTAAAGTGCCAAAAATATGCTTAAAAAAAGGTGTATTCTGAATCACCATTTTTCAAAATCGGATGATTTTTTGCTACCTCAAAAAAAGGGGTATTAGGTAATTTTCTCGTTTGATCAGTAACTATGTTTAGGTACCATTAACCAATATCATCAACCAATACAACAACACGATGATGAAATCCAATGCAACTATGGTTTCATATGAAGATGGAGTTGTTGGAGATAAAAGATTCCGTGAAAAATTTTGATATATCATGTCATATTCAAATGTTTTATTTGTGTGAGGAGTCATATCTTAACATTCAAATAGCAACTACTAAGACAAATCCAATGCTTACAAGATGTAAAAGAGAGGGTAATGGTCATAGATTTTCATTACAAAATCATATGGATTTGGGGTTGGAACCTTTGGTATTTGTAAGTCTTGCACAAGTTAAACAAATTTTAATAGCGCAAGCGAGTCCAATTTTACAGGAAATGCATTCAATAAGTGGGAAATACAAATATAGATGGCACACATAGTTTTCCTCAAGAAGTTAAAGATGTTGTCATGAAATTACCTCGACATGTTAAAGACTTGTGTTTAATGATAGTTTTATGAAAAGAAAGGTCACCAAGGATCAAGCTTTGATTTCAATGTTATATGTGAAAGGTACTTGATGCATCACTCTGTAAAATTAAAGATTGCCTATATTATCATCGTATTGAAATTGATATCCATGCTCTTGAAGGGTTGTTAGAAAATGCAACAGAAGTTTCACATATGATTAAATGTATTATATTACCATATATGGACAATGACACGGAGTTTGCAATGTTGGTAGAAGTTTTAGGTCATGAAGATGTTTCTGAAAACTGTGAAATGACTTTCTTTGCTACAAGGCCTCCAAATGCACCTAGGAAAATTAAACTTATTCAAGCTTTTGTAGAGAATGCTAATGGAGAAGCAAACCCCCAAACGGTGAATATACAAATGTCATTAATTGGCCTGTAGTTGGTTCATCTCCCATAAATGAGTATAATATTGAAGGGTTATTTGATATGGCATTTCCTAGATTGTTCCCAAAAGGTGAAGTTGATTGATTACAACCATGGATGAGAAATATGCATCTTCATGAGTACAAAGCACATTCTCAAATATCATTATAATAGGTTTGAGATACACTCTTGATTTATATACTTTTTACTTAATATTATCATGAGACATAGAGCTCTAGCTTCCTCTATAGTTTTTGTAAAAGAATATATAGGACTACCTACCACAATTGCTAAGATATGAGAGCATTTATAAAATCTTCTCAATTCAACATAGTTATTGATCAAACGGGAACCATCACCTAAAAACGGGTACTCAAGCCCAAAAATCCTAAAAAAACATGAAAAAACACCTTGAAATTGAAAAGTGTTGATGCCAAAATAAAGTGGTTTTTTTCTTTCTTTTTTTTCTTTGCAAAAAACACCTTGAAATCGAAAAGTGTTGATGCTGGTATATATATATATATATATATTGCAAAAAACACCTTGAAATCGAAAAGTGTTGATGCCGGTATATATATCTTTTTTTTCTTTTCTTTTCTTTTTTCGCAATGTATATTTTCAATACTTTTTAGTAATGACGTTAAAAACAAAATATCGTGACTCTAAAAAACTTTAAATTTCCAATGATTTTCAAGCATGACATTAACGATAAAATATTGCTTTTTAAAAAAACCTTAAAATTCCAACAATTTTCAAGCATGGTGCTAAGAAAAAATATTTATAATTGTTTTCAGCCATAACCTTAAAGATAAACATCACAACTTAGAAAAACATTAAAAATCTTGACAATTTTTTAACCATGAGATTAAAACCAAAAATTATGACTACAAAAAAATCTTAAATTTTCAAAATACTTTTTTTGCTAAGGCAAAAGTAGTTCCTTCTATTTCAATATATTGAGAAAAAAAATACACAATTTACATAAACCCTAAACTCCAAGAAGAGACTGGGAAACAAAGGGTGTGATGCCAAAGAAGAGCATCATTCCGCTGCCAACAATAAATACGAAAAACAATTAAAACGAACTTTATGAAAAAACAAACCCCCAAAAGCCTGAGCTACGACAAGTAACCAACCACGAAGCCCAAGCGAAAAGCCCGTCAATACATGGGGCCCCACTTAAAAGGAATCAACAGATCCGACAGTTCGCAACACCCCACGAAATCGGAGGACGCTCCAAAATATCGCATCAACAAACCTGTGCGAAACATACCTCGCGATGGAGGGTGGTTTCCACTTCCCGCGCTGGCCACGTGTCGGAAGTCTGAAGGTGTCGCTCCCCTTATGACTAAAACCACTTTTAACCCAAAAGTGGTGCGATCGCAACCAAAACCGCCAACCCGACCAAGACCACGGGCCCCACCAAGCTGCGCGATAGATCCTGAGCGTTGATTAGCCAGGCACCATCGGACGGCTGAGCAGATAATCACATGCCCGAGGTCATCGACCTTTAGGGCGCGGGGAAAGTGGATTTGGGACCGGGCCCTCCTCCACGTGGCATGCTTTCTGTGGCATCGCTGCAAGAATTCAAAAACCACCTTTGACAGGAAAGCGGTGCGAACGCTTCGAAACCGCCCAGAGGTGGTTTTGCCTTCTGTCACTGAAAAATTAAGATGACGCAAAAAAATCTGAGGCTGCTTTCTACTGTTCGGGAAGCTCTGACTCCCGACGCTGAGAAAAGACTTTGTCGTGATCTCCTTTACCTCTTGCCCTGTATTGCCTTTTTTTGTGCACATTTTATAAATTTTCAAAATATTTTAAGTATGACATTATAGGAAAAAATTATGACTAAAAAAACTTTAAACATGAACACCTGAATGAAAGAGTTATTATACCAAGAGTAATTTTTTTTAAATGCTAAATGTATAGCGATTTTGAAATCCTAGGCTAAGACAACTTGATACATTGCGAAAAAAAATTTAAAAGTCAACTATCAAATTGACACGCAGTGTAGGTAAACTCAACCCATTGTAATGAAAACTTAAAGGCCAACCATGAAATTAACACATTGTGGGGCAGACTCAATTCATTATAATGAAAAATTTAAAATCAACTATCAAATTGCACATAATGGGATCGGTTGCTAGACAAGCATCAACACATACCCTACAAAAAATTTATATATATATATATATATAAGAAAACAAAAAATAAAAAAATAAAAGTAATAAAACATGATGATGATGATGGTGGTGGTGGTTAACGTCCACTGACACCAAATTGGTCTATCGGACCTATAATTTTCTTTCTTAGTTTCTAATTGTCTGGCTCCTCGTCTTTCTTAGCGAGATTGGTGTTGTAGCTTTCTTTTTTTTCTCTACGGTCTTCCAACTTTCTTTATCTTGCGTCTCCTTCATCTCTTCTGATTCTTGGGACATTGGTGTCTTAGCTATGCGATCTATTGTGTTCGTCCTTTTGAAGATAGTGGGAGAAGAAGTTTGGTATAGGAGATCTGCTTTGCTGTTAAATGAAGATTTATTTTATGCGGTATTCGGACCCTTATAGTTGTTGATGCTTGAGGGGTTGTCGAGTTCACTCTTTTGTTGTTGGACGGGGCTTTCCTCCTGCTTGTCTTGAGAGTTGTTTCTTTCTTGCCCGATTTCTTGTGATTCAGAGTCTTCTTGAGAGTATTCTTCTTTGATGACAATGTAGTGTTCCTTTTGTGCTCCTTCCCACCATGTAGATCTGTGGTGATTTTTTCTAGTAGAATTTTTCTGGGAGGCTTTTGGGCAATTTTTGGCTAGGTGGCCTGTCTCAAAGCAGGATCGACATCTGAAGAGGACACTTTCATAATCGAGTTTCTGGTTCCACACATAGTCTTTACTTGTTAGGTGTATTTCTGCTGGGAATTCGGCGCTGAAGTCCATTTCCACACAGATGTGTGCATAGGTGGTTCTGGCATATTCCTCTGTTTCTGGGCACCTGCAGTAAAATTTCCCAATTGTATTTCCAATGGCTTTTAGCGAAGATAAATTCCAGAGATGCAAGGGTAGATTTGGAAATCTCACCCAAACTGGTGCTGAGGTTATGACTATTGTTGAGGGATCGAATGATGGGTTCCATGGCCTCATGAATAGCCTTGATTTTTCCCAAAACCAAGGGCCGGAATCTAGAATACATTGTCTGCCTTTAGGGTTTTCAAAATCTACTATAAAGAAACCCCTAGCACAGGGGTAGATATTAATTGCATCACGAATTAGAGGCTTCCATACCTTAGAGATCCAACTGTGGAGAGCTGTGAGCCGTGGCCAAAAACCATTGAATTGGCAGATTAGGGCACTCTCAGAGAACTTCAAAGCCTCATCGAGTGAGGCCTGGACCACCTGGACAGTGGGAGCTGGGGCTTCACTAACGATATGGGCAGGAGCTAGCCCCCCAAAGACGGACGGAACTGAGCCAGCAGCTATTTTCGCAAAGCTGGGAGCCATCTGGAGAACGCTCCCCTGCTGAGTATAAAAGATAGAGCCGCAGAAGGATCAGCAGATCTAAGAGCCGCAGAGGAATTGGCAGATCTAATATGGTGTATCAATGAAGAGCTGCAGATCTAATATGGTGTATCGATGAAGAGCTACAGATCTCCGCAGTAAAGAGCCGTAGATGAAGAGCCGCAGTAATATAATAGATCTCTGAGGGATCGAATGATGAAGAGCCGCAGATGGAATCAACAGATATAAGAGCCGCAGAGGAATCGACAGATCTCTGTGAATGGGATCGGCAGATCTAGGAGCCGCAGATGAAATCGACAGATCTCTGAGTTGTTTGAATCAGCAAATCTTAGAAGAGGAGGCGATCTGATCTGATCGACACGGGATCTGTAATAAGCACATGAGAGACCCACGCATATTTGACAGCGAGCGAATATATACCTGCAACAAGATCCAGGATCCAGGATCCCGGTCAAACTGCAACGAGATCGCAACGGGAGAAGCTGCAGATCGCATCGAGATCAGTATTGAGCGAATATAGATCTGCAACGAGACCGCAGCGGGAGAAGCCGCAGATCTAAAAGAACATGACAAAAAAATCAAATATAAAGAATATATAAGAATGCAAAAATTCAGATATTGAAAAAAAAAATTAATAAAAAACACAAAAATCAAAAGAAACAAAAACTGAAATATTGAAAAAAAATGGACAAAAACAATCCAAAATATAAAAATTAATATAGTAATATATATAAAAATTAAATTCCATAAAAAAAAAAAAATAAAAAACTTGTAAAAAAAGAAAAATTTAAATTAAAAATAAATAAATAAAACAAAAATAAATAAATATAAAAAATAATATATTATATATATATATAAGAAAAAAATAAATAAAAATTAAAAAAAACCATTTTTAAAAGTAATATATATATATATATATATATAAATACATGATTTTAAAAAATGTTAAACAATTATGAAAGAATAAATTAAAATTTAAAAATAAAAATAAAAATCAAAAGAATTAAAAAAAATTAAATATTAAAATAAAAATTAAATAAATAATTAAAATAAAAAATAAAAACTTTTAAATTATATT